>CM028137.1:495070000-495692500 GCA_016271365.2 Neoceratodus forsteri
TCATCTTTACCTTATTTATTCCCTTGAGGTACTTGAAGACCTTGAGCATATCCCCCCATCTCTCCTCTCCTCCAAAGTATACAGGCCGAGCTCCTCAAGTCTGTCCTCGTACGTCAACTCCCCCAGTCCCTGAATCATCCTGGTAGCCCTCCTCTGTACCCTCTCCAGGAGGGCTCTTTAAGTGCAGTCTCCAGTACTGTACACAGTACTCGAGGTGTGGCCTCTCCAGCTCAGAGTTATTCATACACGCATCCACCATGACCCCTAGATATTTTTCCCCAGACGAGGCCTCCAGCACCACCACCCCAGGGTGTACCTGTGTTTTGGGTTTCCCCCACCCAAGATGTGACATCTTGCACTTGGTTGTATTGAAATTTAACTTCCCTGTGAGAGCTCAACTTTCTAGGGTGTCCAGGTCCCCTTGCAGGGCCAACCTTCCCTCTTCCCCCTCAACTACTGCTCCCACCTTGGAATCGTCAGCAAAGAGACTCATCTCACACCCTATACCCACCCTGATGTCAGATATGTACACATTGTGGAGTCAAATGATGTGGAGAGCCGTGTGGCAGCTTGACTTCAGAGCTCCTGCCTTCCACCCTGATTTACTGCAATTTTACATTAATATTAGGCAAACAAAATCACAAATCAGTGGTATTGCCTGTTCGTGTTGGCTTCTAGACGTTTAGAAAGTTACTGGAGGAAAACAGATGTTGAAATGAGGAAGCCCCTGTCTAGACACACTCCATCTTCTTCTCCGGTCAAGGCCCCGAAGAAATCCAAGGCCTCTACTAGTTCTCCAAATCCAGGGGCTGAACCTCCCATCGCAAAGGAGGAACCGCTAACCCTTGCGTGGTTCCTTGCCGAATTTACTCCCTTTCAGGAAGAAATACACATGGTAACGGAAGAAATCAAATTGATTTCTTCAGTGCTAGACATCCTGACACAGAGAATGGGTGACTGTGAGGCCCGCATTTTCTCTGTGCAGAAGAGGATGGATCGCCAAGAACCAGAGGCTGCAGCACTTAGACAAAAGGTGGACAAGTTAGAAAGCAAAACCTAAGATTTGGAAGGAAGAAGTAGGTGGAATAACGCCATAATAATAGCGCTACCTGAAAAAAAAGGCAACAAAGCTGTACTGTTTACCCAAAAATTGCTATTGAAATTGGCTGGCCCATCACCATTTGGTGCGTAATACACTGTAGAAAGAGCACATCGGTCTTTAAGAGCCATGCCTCTGTCCAGAGCACCCCCAAGGACATTTATTTTCCATTTCCTCAACTATTTAGAAAGGCAGCATTTTTTTATTAAAATTAAGGAAACTCAGGATATCATGTGGGAGGGAGCCAAACTGCGTGTGGCACAGGACCTGCCATTAACCGTGCGGCAAAGGAGAGCTACCTTTCATCCACTGGTGTCTAAATTGATTGCAGCGGGGATACATTTTTCTATGGGATACCCAGCCAGGTTGCAGGTCCTGATTTCTGGAGTCTGTGTTTCTTAAAAAGATGCATCTGCTGCGATGGTGGGACTTAAGGAGGCATTGCGGAGACTCTTTTCAGAAGGATGAAAGAGGTGGAATAAAGGTCTGTGAGATGATCAGGGGTCTGATCAGACTGATATTGACTCAAGCTACTATATTTTGAGAACACTTGTTAATGGGGGTTTCCAGACTTTCAGAACAATCGCAAGGGATCACATTCTGTGTCTCTGAATGATGCTCTGTGCAGGGAAGGGTTCGCACCATAAGGCAGATCAGTCTATTTGGTTAAGTGTCCCACTCAGAGTTATCACTAGAGGGAGCTCGCTCAGTTGGTTTAGTTAGTTTGCGGGCCTTTCTATGTTCATGACGTTTCCCTGGCATGAGGCAGGGGTATGCTTCATAAGCGAGTTATTTGGGTTAACATGCCTTGAACTTCAACTTGTATTATGGGTTTGTGGGCTTCCCCTAACTATAAGTCGAGATAATTCTGTGAAGTAACAGAATGGGGCTAACGTGGGTAAAGGTACCTAGTAATTGTTTTAATCACCTCTCACTCAAGGACTCGGGGATTTGAAGAGGCAGGTCTTGGAGGAGCAGCAACAGACTCTTTGTGTGCACGGACCTAGTACTGTTTTTGTTATGGGGAAGGGGGGTGAAGTTTTCATTCATTACTGAGGTTTGGGGTTACTGGAAGGGAAAGGATTGGGGTAGTTCTTGCCTTGTCTCCTCACATTTTGGTTTATACAGTTAAGACTGTTATAAGGGGTATAAATTACTTGGGGTATGTGAGTAGGTGGGGAGAGGATCCAGCTTTGCTTAATATGAAGAGGAAAGCTATGTTGGGGCATCTACGACTCAGTTCTCTAGTGCTATTAACCATGTGTGTTCTGATGAAGGTTCTTAGAAGGGATACCCACACAAAGGTTGTGGCACATGGGGAGTAATTATTAATGGATATCTTGGAACGTTAAAGAGGCAAGAAACAAAATTAAAAGATATAAAATGTTAAAGCATTTACAAATCCACAAAGGGGCTATTATATGCTTACAGGAAACACATTTGTTGAATTCAGAATCAAATCTGTTTAGGAGACAGTTTGTGGGCCAGGTTTATTCGGCCAGTGACAGCACAGCTAGTAGAGGTGTTGCTATTTTAATTTTGAGATCAGTACTCTTTGTACTTGAACAATCGATTAGAGATCCTAATGGTCAGCACATCTTCCTCCAGGGCCTAATAGGCCAAGTTAGAACACTCCTGGCCAATGTGTATGGTCCTAATGTGGACTCACCAGGGTTTTTTGGGAATTATTAAATATCCTCACTCCCTTTGCTACCATACCCTTGATTCTAGTGGGTGACTGGAACTTGTGCTTTTCCCTGGATTTGGATAAAGAGGGGAGGAGTACCAAAGGCCTGACACCAGCCCAAAGGGCACTACGGGAATTCTCTGACCAGATGGGTATGTGTGACCCCTGGAGGGTCCTGCATCCCATGGCTAGAGAGTTCACCTTTACCTCAGAGGTATACAAATCGAGATCCAGGATCAATTATTTTCTTATGTCTAAATCCCTAGTCCCAGGTTTACAAGCTAGTACGATAAACCCTAGAGTGATCTCGGATCACGCAATGGTTAGATGCTCCCTGGATCTTAGTCCACAATGCCCCAGGCAAACAATTTGGAAATTAAACAATCAGCTGCTCAGATCTGATTTAATTAAAGTATCATCCAGAGAATAGAACTATATCAAAGAGAAAATGTGAATTCCATGGGGAGGGGGGACATTGAATGGGGGGGGGGCTTGAAGTGAGTTTTGAGAGGAGAGCTGATTAAAATTTCAGCCGAACTAAAGTGGAAGAAGGAACAGAAGATTAAAGACTTGCTGCAGAATATAAGAGATTTGGAGAAAACTCTTTCTCCAACATCTGCAGAAGAAGAAGATAAACAAAAATTTATCAGTTTTATGAATCAATATGGGGAATTATTAAGGGAGAAAGCCGAGTATGCCATTCTTAAATCTAGAACGATGTATTTGGATCAGGGAGAAAAATCGGCCAACTGCTAGCCCTGAGATTAAAGGCCGCTGAAGCCTCCAGAATAATCCAAAGTATCCATTTACAATCTGATGGCACAGTTAAGGTTCTATCATAGGATACAGTATTATAATTTGAGACATATTATAAAACATTATATGGCCCTATGGAACAGCAAGCCACACAAGCGGATACAGAGGCATATTTATCCTCAATACAACTTCCACTCCTGCCAGAGGAGATGAAGGGTGACCTAATGACCCCCATCTCAGAGTTGGAAATATTACAAACAATCAGGTCATTGCCTTTTGATAAAGCCCCGGGCCCGGATGTTTTTTCCATAAATTTTTATAAATGCTTTGCTCAAAATTTGGCCCCATGCTTGAAACAATTGTTTGCCTGCATCTTAGAATCGAACATGGTAGATAAACACCTGTTCAAAGCACTTATTATTGTTATCCCCAAACTCGACAAAGACCCAGTTAGAGTTAGTAGTTACTGTCCCATTTCTTTAATTAATTATGATCTCAAGATTCTCATCAAGATCCAAGCAAATCGACTTGCCAAAGTTATGCCCTTTTTAATCCACCCGGACCAAGTAGGATTCTTGGCAGGAAGCATGTCACTGGATTACCTAAGCAAGTTGTCCCATATCTTCTCTGTGTCCAGGGACACAGACCCTAAATGTCTGTTGTCCCTGGATGCAGAGAAAGCTTTTGATCAAGTGAATTGGCAGTTCTTATTTCTAGCTCTGAAAAAATTTGATTTTCCTCCCATTTTTACTAGTTGGATAAGGGCATTATATTCAAACCCCACAGCAAAAGTGTATTGTAATGGTATCTTCTCTTCCTCCTTTTCTTAATTTTCTGGCACCAGACAGGGTTGCCCTTTATCCCCTCTCTTATTTAATATTTATCTGGAACCATTACTGAGTCGCTTCAGGACAGATCCTAAAATCAAAGGAATACGAATTGGTTCTTTAGAGCTCAAAGCCTCTGCATATGCAGATGATATTTTGCTACATCTGACTCACCCCAAGGAATCTATCCCCATAGTGTTTAAGTTAATAAATGAATACAGCAAGATGGCTAATTATAAGATCAATGTAGATAAAACATCTTTGTTTCCCCTAAATTTTAAAGTGCAAAAACAGCTCGTGGTTGATTTAGTATTACAGTGGTGACCCAACACATTAAAATATTTAGGGATAACTCTAGCCAGGAATGATCACAAAATGGTCCAGCTAAACCTGGACTCCATTCTTCAGATGATTAAACAAGACCTACTTAGATGGAGTAAAATCCCACTTTCATTTTGATTATATTTGTTCGTCCCCAGAGGGAATGTGTTACCCAGATGGTTCTATCCTATCAATTTGCTTAATGCCTGGATACCTATGCACTGGTTGAAGAAACCTCATGCAATGATATTGGAGTTTATTTGGCAGGGTAAAGCTCCCCGTAGAGCCTATCACAAGCTAGCCACACCCAAAATTATGAGGGCATGCGATTACTGCACTTAGGTCTATATTATTGGGCGAGTAGTGCTAGCAAATACCTAAAATGTTTGATTACCCTGCTCGAATTGCTTTCTATGTCTTATGTTCCCGCATGGGTGAAACTGGAAATGGAACAGATCAGCAGTCCAGGCCTTGACCTGATCACCCTGTTATACTCTTTAAGGCTTTCTCTCCCTAAAAATCTAACATCTCTCCCAATACTTACCTCAATCAGGATACATGCACAGCTGTGTTCCTTCTTAAGATATACAGCGGGGAAAGATCCCTGACAACCTTTGTGTAAAAACCCAAATCTGAAGTTGGGTGGCCCCTGGATTTCTGAGACCTGGCTTCCCATATTAGGTAAATTGAGGATCTCGGATCTACAAAATGGAAAACTACAGGCCTATCTCCCTACTCAGCCCCCTAGGGAAAGTACAGGAGAGACTTGTATACAACTAACTGCAGAAGTACCTAGAGCAGCACCTACTCCTTGCTGATGTACAACACGGCTTCAGGAAAGGCCATGGCACTGACACTGCCCTCATCTGACTTACATCCGACATCCTCAAGGCTATGGACCAAGACTCCCCCATGGGCGCTCTATTCATTGACCTATCCAAGGCCTTTGACCTGGTCAGCCACAAACTCCTTCTCTCCAAACTCCACCAACTTGGTCTGGATGAGCACTCGCTCTCCTGGTTCGACAGCTACCTGATCAACCGAACCCAAAAAGTCCACTGGAGAGGAACCCAATCTAGCACAAGACCTGTTTTCTCCAGGGTACCCCAGGGCTCGATCCTGGGCCCTCTGCTATTCTCACTCTTTCTCAACGACATTGAGGACAATTGCATGCACAGCAACCTCATTCTATATACGGATGACACTGTTGTCTACTGCAGTGACCCACAACCCAGTGTCATCTCCACCAAACTGCAGGCCTGTCTCTTATCTCTCGAGGCCTGGTTAACCTCTAACTCCCTAAAGCTGAATGAAGACAAAACTAAGGCTGTCCTGTTTGGGACTAGATACCTGGGCACTAACAGAAACGAGCTACTCCAGCTCAACTCAGCCCAAGGAAAGAGAGTAGAGGTCATTGACAAGTTCAAATACCTCGGGATCCTCCTTGACCAGGAGCTGACCTATAAACCACACATTGACTCCATAACTCGGGCCATCCATCAAAGGCTTGGCCTCCTCTCCACCTGGGTACTCTTCCCGGGCGGCAGGCGCCGACGAAGCCATTGCCAACTGCAAACGCCCTCCCACCATCCTGTATGGTGCCCCCTGCTGCAGTTCTTCCATGAGATGTAACTCAACAAACTCACCATTCTCTACAACTGAGTTGCTCGCTTTGCAACTAACTCCTCCCCTAGGAGGCACCACTGTGAGGCCCTCGTGGACCAAAACTGGCCCACCCTATGGCACAAACTGGCATACCCTGCTGCCTGTCTGGCCTTCAAATTCTCCTCCCTCAGCCCTCCTCCACACCTTTGAGGGCTTCTCACTTCTAAAGTCCAGTGCCGATCCCTGCGATCTTCTGCAAGTCGCCCCCTTGATATTCCCCGCGTTCATACCAACCAAGGCATGTGCTCCTTCCAATACGCTGCCTCCTACCTATGGAATACCCTCCCAGCAAGCCTGGTTGACAAGCCTACCCTCCCTGAGTTTAAGTTGGACCTCAAAGAGTATCTCCTCGAACTCAGCCTCTGTGGTTGTGATCGTTGGCCCCCAGACTGGGCCCTCTCCCCTGCTACCACTGGCTTAACCTGGCCTACTCCCCTCAAGAATCTGTTATGCAAGGATGTTAATGTACTGCATACCTGTCTTAACACCTCTGAACTGTGTGAAACCTGATGACTTTGTGCTAAATGTATGATTCCTAACATGCATCTGCTGTAACTGCTGTATATCGATGCCAATGTATGTATATGTATCTGCTGTAACTACTGTATATCGATGCCAATGTATGTATATGTATTTGCTGTAACTGCTGTATATCGATGCCAATGTATGTATATGTATCTGCTGTAACTACTGTATATCGATGCCAATGTATGTATATGTATCTGCTGTAACTGCTGTATATCGATGCCAACGTATGTTTTCTCTGTAACTAATTCCTAGTCGCTCCTGAAAAAGGGACCTCAGGTCTCAGTGGGTTTACCCGGTACCCAAAATCAAAATAAATAAATATTACAAGAAGGCAGTTGTTTATCAGTACAATTGATTATTAACAAACACAAGATTGCTCCAATCTTATTTTTAGAGTGTATCAGATTAGACATTTGGTCATAAAATTCCAGGTAGGTCTTAGAGTGAGTAATCTCCCACAGAAATATTTTGAACTGCTTGCCCAGGAGGTATGGGCCCAACATGCTGTTTTCAGACTTTATAATTCTTTCCTGGCCCAGGCATTTCCTGGGATTGATGGAGTGTCAAAATATTGGGTGAATTGTATGCCAGACACAGTTAGCGAATTTGCAGTCTATATGGTCAAACACCTACAGGTATATCACTCAAGACAGGGTGATGGAATTTCAATTGTTGAATAATATGTTTTGGACACCAGTCAAATTGCATAAAATTGGTAGAATTGCGAGTCCTCTGTGCAATAGATGCCATCAGGAGGAGGGTAGTTTACTCCATATATTTGAGACTGTCCCTATGTTAGGTAATTATGGGAAGGTATTAGGTCAAAAGCAAACCCACTCTTGGATATCAAACACTGTTTTACCCCAGAGATCTGCTTAATAGGTGACTACAGAGGGACTGATATGGGGCCAGAAGATATTATATGGTTATCGTTTCCTTCTCCCTTAAAAATGTGGTGTTGAGACACTGGTTAAATGATGGTCCTTTATCATATACATAATGGCTGCAACAATTGCTAGTCAATCTGAATGTAGAAAAATTAGGAGTTAATTTATCAAATCGCCCCTCTAGATATTCAAAGCATTGGGAGAAATTACATACTCTCTACCTGTTACAAACGGGGGTACCCCCTCCTGATGGCACCAATTAACCAAGGTTCATAGCGAAAGATACTCCATATATTGGTCGGTAAGAGATTTACATTGGGCAGATGCCTTCTCAGGGTGGGAGGGCAAGGCTGGATTCCTAAGGGGGTGGAGGGAGGAGGCTGACAGGGGAGGGCCAGAGGTTGGTGTAAACAACTCTGTATGTATGTATAATGATGTCCAGTTGTTGCCTCTGGCTCTGTTGTAAAAGGTGAAAATAATAAACTTAAATTTGAAAAAAAAGATATGTATGCATTAAACAGGATCGGCCCCAGGATCGAGCCCTGTGGAACTCAGCTACTGACCTCTCTAGAGTTGAGAGCTCCCCACTGATCACCACTCTCTGTGTGCATCCAGCTAGACAGTTTCCTATCCACCTGGCCATCAAAGGGCATACTCCCAACCCTGTCAGTTTCTTCACTAGCCCATTGTGGGAGACCGAGTCAAACGCCTTGTTGAAGTCCAAGAATATTACAACCACAGGCTTCCCCCTGTCCAGTTCCAATGTTACCCATTCGTAGAACTCCACAAGGTTGGTTTGACATGATCTACCTGGCAGAAACCCATGCTGTCTACTGTTCAGTCCTCCCTCCTCCTCCAGGAACACCCCCAGTCATTCCTTTATTATACTCTCCAATACTTTTCCTACTACCGAGGTCAAACTGATGGGTCTATAGTTACCTGGTACTTCCCATAACCCCCCCTTTATGAATTGGCACCAGATGTGCCTCCCACCATTCCCTAGGTACTGTCCCTGTCTCAAATGACCTGTTGAAGAGCCCCACCAGGGGTGCAGCCAGTACATCCGCCAGCCAGCCAGTACGTCCGCCAACTCCCATAGTATCCCCAGATGAATGCCATCTGGCCCAGGAGGTTTATCTTTCTTCAGGGCCTTCAGGGCTGGCCACACCCTTTCAGTGGAGATAGCTTCTTCCGTCCCCCCTCCTTGCTGGCCTTTCTATCCTTATCCTGATGTGAAACCCCAGGGGTGACTCTCTCATGCTCCCTTTCTGTTACTCCCCCTATCCCACTCAATTTTGCTTATATCCCCTTCGTGCCTTGCTTAGCAAATATCCCATCCCCATCCTTAGTGAACACCGTGGCAAAGTGCTCGCTTAATACCTCCACCTGCTCCCTCACCTCTTCCACCCACCTACCATCTGTTCTCAGTCTGCCAAGCTTGCCCTTAGTTTTTCTCCACTCCCTGATCTACCGTAAAAGACCCTTTTCCCCTCCCCTAATCCACTGTGCCAGCCTCTGCTCTTTACTGACCTTTGCCCCTCGCACCATCTGGGTGACTTTTCTAGACGCAAGACGGTACGTTTCCCTTTCCCTTTCCCCTCTCAATGTATTGTATTTTTTGTAGACAGCCTTCTTCTCCCTGACTGCTCCCTCAACTTCACTGGTCCACCAGCATGGTTTATATGACCTTGCTCCCTTGCGCTTCACCTTAGCACAGGTCCTGACTGCCTCTTGAAGTCCCGGTTTTATGACCTCCCATCTCTTTTCTACATCTTTCATTGTTGTAATCCCTTTTATGTGATCCTTTAGAATATTTCCCAAGCCCATAAAGTCTGCTGCCCTGTAATCTACTGCCAGTGTCCTAGATATCTCCACTCCTCCCCCCATGCCTGTCTTGTTTGCTGTGTCACTAGTCAAATTACATTCCAACCCAGCGCCCCATGAGAGAAGCTTGCACCCCAGTCCAAAGAACAAAAATGTAAGTCAGCTTTGAAGTTTCTGTTGTGGTCCCCCCTCCCCATGCACAGTAATACCCACATACCCCTAGACACCAGGGAGGGGGTAGGCTACAAATAGGGGCTCGTCTGGGATTTGGGTGTTCCCCTGTAATGAACTGACCCCATGGTGGTGATGGGGTGAAGTTGTGAACTGTTTTGGAGTTTCTGCTGTTAAAAAGATGACTGCAAAATGGTGCTGTGGAAGCTTAGGAATGTTGCACTAGGCTGTAGAGTTTCGTGTCTTGTGGGATTGGAAAAAGGGGACCAGTAGCCTGGACATGTGAGGAATATGCTAACAGAGGGAAATCAACTGCAGCCTGTGTTAAGGGATTGGACCACCACGTAGAAAGGTGGTGCAGTTGATGATTGCTCACTATCCTGCTGAAGTGTGCATACTGAGTGGAGACTGTGCTCACCAGAGAGAGAGAGTTGTTATTTACCAAGCACAATTTCTTATTTTAAGTGATGAAATTTTAGCTATCTGCTGTTATTTCATGGGGTGAGTGAGTAAAGCCAATGCCCAAAATGGCAGACAATCCCTCAGAAAGAGAAGTCAGGATACCACTGAAGTTGTTCAGATGGCTCTGTGAGACTGTGGAGAAATTAGTTCCTTCTCATGAGTGTAAGCTGTGTAGTTACAAGGGATCAGACGTAGAGCTTATACTGGTTTGCAGTTGGTGCCATGATGTTAGGCATCATACCAAAGGACTATTTCTTCCCCCTGGTCCCAGAAAGTGGAAAAGCCTGTTGATGCTGTCAGCTGAATGAGAAGAGCCCTCAGTAAAAGGATGGGAGAGGCGCCATAAAGTTATGCTCCATGGTAAGGAAGCACCACTCACTGAAAAGTTTAAATTGTCCCCCACCAAGACAGTGCAGCCCAGGCAAAGAAACCACTGACATGATATGGCCACAGTTTCCCTGTCCTCAAGGTGGTGCCATCTCTAAAGCTACTTACCCCTGAGGATTTTAGCTCTACTTCATCTGTAAGTAATATGGAACAGCCATTGCCACCTGAACCTCCTACCACCCACCGGTCTGCCTTCTCGGGTGTATCATCTGCTGCTATCCCAGCCAGGAAATTGCCAAGTCCTCCCCCCATGGGGAAAGAACCAGACTCAGCTAATAGCCAAAAAGCCATGCAAGAGCAAGAGAAACCTGATGTGGATGTGAAGGCAGAATGGGAGGAGGAATCGGTCAGAGATGCTCCCACTACTCACTGTTATTCAGAGGTCCTGCCATCTCCTGGAGCCCCCCCACCACCTGATGTGACCCCTAGAACTAGGCCTCACAGAAGGACCCATAGAAGAGAAGCAGAGAGGGAGCGCATCAGGCGTGGCAGTATCAGGAAGGTGTGTGGCTTCCTCCTGGAAAAGCACCACGGACCACTGTGAAGAGCCTACCGGAGTGGTCCCAGGCAGAAAGAGTGGTCAAGAGACAGGTGAAGCAACTTTATCCCTATTATGAGTATCCATACCTGCCGTAGCAGATCTGGGATGTCACTGAAGTTACGATGAAGGAATGGGTATATCAACGATGTTGTAAAGGATCTATAGGAAACATGGCCTTGATGCCTCTAGCACCATTTTGGCACTGCAGGAGGCCAGAGGGTGGCAAAAGGAATTTGAGAGGGCAGTGCATATGAGGAACTGACCCTGATGAACAGCCATATGTTGATCTAGGATTTGGACACAGCCAAGATGAGATATAGTGTAGAAGCCAAAGACTCCTTTGGATTTCCATGCACACAACCAGACTCCTGGTATTACTATGATTGTCGTTGAGAGGCATGGTGAAAGTATAGGAAGACCTGAAGGCATCAAGAGTGTTGCTGTTGACTTGCCCACTGGATGACTACAGGTAGATGAGACCACATTTTTTTTTCTCTTGTTATTTAATATATTGGACTAGCCCGATGAATGTGGACTCAGTTAAGATTTTGCACTGTATTTCTAAATTTGTATTTTCCCCCATGGGTATAATTAGAAATACTGCAGGTGATTTGCTGTTAGCAATGCATACCTGTTTGAAAAAAAAATCATTGGGAAAGAAAAATAAGCTAAGCGTTTGCATTGTGTTATACTCATTCTGGGTCCCCTTGGACCAGTAGTGTGTTATTGTAACAGTTTCAGTCATACAGTAGTGTGTTACTGTATCAGGTTTAATCATGGGGAAAAGATGTTTAATCATGGGAAAATTAAAGGAAACTTGTTGGGCACCAGAGTAAGTGGGTAGCGTGAGCTAGGTAGTGTAGTGGCAGTATCCCTGTTAGGCAAGTTTGGGGATTTGATATAGACCTGGAGCGCCATCCAATAGGCATTTGGGTAATCTATCCTGAGGGTCCAGGGGTGGGCGGCCAGGGAAGCTCGAATGAATCTGAAGCATCTAGCTCAAGGAGCCCCATAGTTAGTGTAATGTATGTTTTCTACCTTCCTGGTGAGGCAGAATTTGAAGCATCTAGCTAAAGGAGCCCCATAGTTAGTGTAATGTGTGTTTTCTACCTTCCTGGTGAGGCAGCCTTAAGCCTCTCTGGTACCAGGTGGGAGGGGAATATGCCTACCCTTACAGCCACGAGACTGGAGGGGGTGGATGGTAGATGCCTTGTGGTGCTCACCGAGGATGCCAAACTTTACAAAGTGGGTGATATGCAACACCCTTCTGGGGAGAGAGAGTGCAGTGGTCCCCAAGACACACTGCTGTTTTCCCTTTTAGGGTCATTGGGCGGAGAACCTTTAACCCTGCCCCGTGCAATTTGCAGCTGTTTCCCCTCCTCCTCCTACCCAGAAATGATGCTACCACATTTTTATTAGGCACATACTCATGATCTGTGTCCTTGTCCCTAGGCTTCCCAAATCACTTTGCTTCTCCTCCACTCTCTGTGTCTATGCCTGCTGCCCTTTCTTATTGCTTTTCTCCACAATTATTGTTCAGATCACAACCCTTGCAGCACCAGTGCAAGTAGTTTCTACAATGTTTGATACTCTGTCTTTATGGACTGTTCGAGTCCTTTCCAAACTTCCACTACCTATTGGTGCTAAGGGGCTCTGGCTAACCCTACTCTGCTTTGGTTTTTATTATCTGTGTCTGAATGATCATACCATAACCCATCTCCTTGCCCCTCTGCTGCACTACTGCCTAAAGCAGATACACACAGAGGTACTTGTTTCATTCTACAGTTCTTTCTTTCTTTTTTTTTTTTGGGGGTAATGCACCAAAAAGTCAAGCATCATCCCCCAGGTACATGCAGCCACTGGTTCACACCCACACCCACTTTCTGCCTACCACCTAGAGCCTACTACCCTGGCACAGTTCAGGCAGATACTCACAAATGATACAAGAATATCAGGAAGCAGTAAATGTGAAGACTGGGAAAAATAAAATGATTTGCATTTTGTTGTCTTTATTTTTTGGGGGGGGGGGGTTTGATGCCAGAAGAAGTGTCAACTAGCAGCAGCCAGGCACAGGCAGTCTGCCAGCTCACACCCACTTACTGCCCACTACCCATATTATACTACGCTAGCACAGCTCAGGCAGACACACACACATGCTAGAGGAATGTCAGGAAGCTGCAAACGTGAAGACTGGAAAAAATATGATTTGAATTTGTATTTTTTATTTTGGGAAGTTTTGATGCCACAAAAGCACCAGCTAGCAGCAGTCAGCCGAAGTAAGCTGCAAGCTCACACCCACTTATAGCTCACTGCCCAGTACCTCCCTGATCTAATCCCAAGCCTCGGGGTATACAAAGCTCAATCTGCACAAATGCAATAGCTGGATCAGAAGAAAAGGCCCCAGACCACTAATTCTTTTAGTAACAAACAAAAAAAAAAGGTTGGGGGGCATTTTTATTTGTTGTGTAGTAGTAGAGTATATTTATTTCTTAGGCCTCCAATCCCACAGGCTCTGGACGCCTTACAAAACATAAATAAATACAAGCAGTGTAGCACAATAAATTACATTTCAGTACAATAATACCATAAACACATTAATTAAGGGTCAGTCAGATAAGCCTTTAAGACAATATAGTGTTTTAGCCCCTGCTTAAAATGCTTAAAACTATCAACAGAGGGGGCCTCCCAAGGGTCTTACAACTATTGATTCCAGAGAACTGTAGCTGCCACCACAAAAGTGCTGTCCCTAGATAGCTTCAAGCATGATCTAGGAACCCTCAGCAGGTCTACCACCAAGGAATGGAGGGGCGGTCAGCAGCAAATGGACACAGTGTTGCTCCTGGGCACTACCAGGTTGACAGCCTGCCCCATATCTACTTGCTACCAACTGTCAAATTCCTCTTTGATCTAACCCCAGTTCTCAGGGATCGCAGCTTAATCTGCAAAAATGCAGTCACTGAATCAGCAAAAAGACACCAGTACTGTACTTATTTTCTAAACAAAAAGGAAAAGTATTTTTTTGTTGTTGTGGGCAGTCAGGCATTGGCAGACTGCCACACTCCAATCCCTCTTAGTCAAAATAAAGGTTCTTTTCTCAGAGGCCTGCTGCAACACTGGACAGTGCACAGTTCAGGCTAACAGTCACAAATAGCACTTTTTCTTCCTGTTATCCCCCACACCACCCAGTTGTTTGACCCACTCTGCTGTCTTTCAGTTCTCTTCTCTGCTACCTTTAGCTTTAGGTTTTTTTTCACAAGTTTTGGTTAATAAAGAATATTTTACAAGCTAACTAGCTACAATCACAATTACCCTACCTAATCTACTTTATCTGCCTGATGAGAGTAGGTCCAGATTAGCAAAAGTAAATCTTGTATCTCATTACTGACTTGCAAGATAGTATTAGTATCTCAAATGTGAGCAAGACAATACTACTATCGTGCAAAGCTTAGTATGTCACAATAGAACTGAACCAATCAGAAGAGCAGCTTTAAGTATGCTGATGACATCACAATAGCCAAGTGCAGCACTGAAGCCTGCAGATGTAAGATGGTTTACATAGAAACATAGACAATGATGGTAGAAAAAGACCAGAGGTCCACCCAATCTGCCCAATTTCCTTATAATCCCTGGAACCTACTGTTCCTCCAGGGTACTAACCCTCCCTGTCTTCTCTCTATTCTCCTCCTTGGTCCTGTTGCCCTCGGTAACCACTTTTACCTTCATCATGTCCCAGCCCTGCTTGAATCCCGTGACTGTTTTCACACCTACAACTTCAGCTGACAGACTGTTCCAAGGTTCCACCACCCTTTCCATAAAGTAGCACTTCCTCACATCTCTCCTGAACCTACCTCTTCTCCTGTTAATTTTTATTCGTGTCCACGTGACCGCAAATTGGTATTCAGGCTAAATAGTTCTCCATAGTTTGCTTTATTAATTCCTTTTAGGAATGTGATCCACAGGGATCAGTCCTTAGTTCCTTGCTGTTTTTGCTATACATAAATGACCTTCCCAAACACTATTCGAAAAATACAAGTATATGCCTGTATGCTGATGATACGTTAATGCATACTCACCATAACAAATGTGGACCAAGCTACTGACACTTTACAAAAAGACTTCAATATTCAGGAAGTCTTACTGGATTTAAGATTATCCCCGGTTCCAGACTTTGCCTGGCTAGCTCCCTATTCCTGCCTTTATTAGATTATGGATCTGTTGTCTTCTCTCCTCCTACCTCATCCCTCCTCTACTCCAAACTCAGGGTCACCTACAACAGCATAGCTCGCTTCATCACCAGTCTCCCCTGGAAAACCCACCACTGCACTCTTTACTCCTCCATTGGCTGGCCCATTCTAGAAGGGAGATTTAATCAAAAAATGCTCTCCTTCTTCCATGAGAGCCATCTCAATATTCTTCCACTTAGTCTTAACTCCCTCCTCCCTCTTGCAGCCCCAGGGTGATCAACCAGAGGTGCCTCCAGTCAAGTCTTTGACACCCCTTTTCTACAGGACCAATCTTGCCCAGAACTCCATAACCTACAAAGGTATGAAGTTCTACAACAAACTGCCACCAGAAATCCAGGCCTGTAGATCCATTAACTCCTTTAACACCTCCCTCAAAGAGCACCTCCTCATATTGTTCACCTGCCACTGCCCCGATATGCCCTCCCCTTGGCCACTCACTAAATCTAGTGGTTCACTACCACACGTTACCTGCACTTAACCCCACCCCTAATCATCACAACCTTAGACCCTTCACAGGGCCCACCCCCCTTGTCATATATCGCATGCCTCACCTGTTCCCAACCATTCCCTTCTGGGTAACACCTCGGCTACAAAGGTACTCCACTGCACCTTACTACTATCTTCCTACTGGGAGAGTGTAGCCTCCTACAGCCTCAAACTACTCCGCCCCATCTTCTCACACTGCTTTTCTCCTACTACCTTTTGTATTCCCGATGCATGCAACTACCACTTTAAATACTGTGTATACATAATGCACCCCTTGATTTGGGGCTTTTACACTATAAATACAATGTTTGTATTATGTATTCTTACAACCTTATTCTTGTGCTTCTACCACTGTAAATACAATGTATATATTATGTATTCCTACTGCCTGTAACACTGTAAATACAATGTTTATAGTATGCATACTTACCTTTTTCTTGTGCTTCTAACACTGTAAATACTGTGTATATATTATGTGTTCTCCAGGCCTGTAACCGTTTACCTGTTACTTCCAACACTGGACGTTTGTGAAAATGGGCATTTTTGCTCACATGCCTTCCAGTATACAAATAAATTGATTGACTGATTGAACTGAAGATTACGTTTTTAAGAAAAAAAGACACAACGGTTGCTTTTTTCTAAAAAGAATTTGACTCTACCTGATCTAACCATGAGATCCATTAAAGATACAGTTATCACAAGAGTCTACACATACAAATATCTTGGATTGACTCTAGATGATCAATTAACTTTCAAACCATGTGCGCAAAAACCAACTGCTAAATTAAAAGGACTTTTAGCTTTTTTGTAGAAATAAGACTCATTTCAATAATTCCCTTAGAAAATTGCTTGTTAGTTCATTATTTCTTTCCGTACTAGACTATGGTGATTGCATATACAAAAATACTAGGGGAACAATTCTTAGTTTATTAGATCCATCATATCACAGTGCACTTAGATTTGTAACTGGTTTGCCATACAGAACACATCATTGTCACGTATATTCATATGTAGGTTGGCCAACTCTAGCAGATCGCAGGGAAATGCATTAGTATTTATTTGTATACAGATTTTTTACTAATGCCATACCATCACATTTGTTAAATACTCTTCAATACAGAACATTAACAAAACATCTTAGATTTGTTAAACATTCTCATTTTTACATACCGTGTACCTAGGTATCGATCTAAATATGGGGAATTTACATTAGCTGTCTCTGTAGCAAGCACTTGGGAAACAATTCAAAAGAAACGTAATTTAAATATTCTATTGCCAATTGCATGTTTCAGGGTTTCCCTTGTTAGTTTGGTATACAGTCATTATGATTATTTTGAATGAAATGTTACTTAAAATTAGTTGCTGAAGTTTTTTATTAATTTGTATTTTATGCAACTTATTATTCTATGTGTGTTTTGTTTTATGTTTGTTTTTGTATTTTTGTATTTGGACACAATTGTAAATGAGAGTTTTTCTCTCAATTTGCTGTCCAATAAAATGGTGATTGTGCGATGGTTCTATCATATCTCCCCTCTGCCTTCTGGTTTCTACTGAGTACATATTTAGTGTCTTGAAGTGCTCCTCATAGGATCTGCCCTGCTGGCCCTGAATCATTTTTGTTACTCTGTGCTGTACTACCTCTGAGGTGAGGACTCCAGAACTGGGCGCAGTACTCTAGGTGAGGCCTCACCAGGATTTGTGGAGGGGAAGTATTACCTCCTTTCTTCTGCTATCAAAACCCCTCCTGATACATCCCATCAGCTTTGTAGTTACTTTCCATGAGAGAGATGTCTTACTGCATTCAAGCAATCAGCTGACACCTAAATGAGGCCTGTTCCATGTGACAGACTGTTTGGCAAGTTTGTGATAATTGTTTAGTGTACAAACTGGGGTTTGCCCATTTATCCATTCAGCAGGTCTGCAACAGGTAGACCAAAGCAAACCAGGTGAACTAAAAGTCTGCTGTTTGTTAGATTTCACAGGAATCGAACATCTGAAGTTTGAGGTGTTTGATTCTTGGGTAAAATCAAACTTGCATCTCCACACCCTGATACATGGACCTGTTGTTGGCTGTGTCAGCATCCTCCAAGATGAACAAAATGTCAGGAGTCTTTTTTTTTTTTTGAAGGCTTCTAAGTTGTTTACATAGTGTGATATGCAGCAGCATGTGTCAAAATGTGACACATGCAAGTAGCAACGGTTTTGCAGCAAGTCACGGCAACTACAGCAGAAAGTTAGACCACTTCTTAGATTGTCTTACTTTCATGTTCAGTTTACAGAATGTTCCAGATATATGCCTCATCTTCCAGGGGTTGTTAAAAATGCGGCCCTTGTTCTGTGCACTTTGGAAAAGAGGAGCTTGAGGGGCAAGTCCCTAAAACTATATAATATCTTAAAGGGATGCTGAGACTAAGACATTACCGTTAATAGCTGGTTCTCCAACTCACGTACAGAAGCTGAACAGAGGGTTTGGACTGACAAAAGGGGTGGGACTTGCTGGACTGTACAGTCTTCTCACTTCTTCAAAGTTTCCTCTGTTTTCTATGTCTATTGGATATTGGGTAGTTTGATACCTTTTATAGGACCAACATACTGTATATTGTATGAAGTTACCATATATAAGCATTTGGAGCCAGACAGATCACTTCAACAGATGATAAAGGTGACCTGACAATGTGTCCAGTGTGGCCCAAAAGCTTGTGCTCTATAATTTATACAACAGTTGTAGAGCCAGATAAAACTGCTATCTTATTACCAAATTCCAAGACAGTACTGCTATCTCAAATGTGAGTAAGACAGTACTACTATCTTGCAAAGATGGGTATCTCCTCCTTTCTTGCCTCCACCTCCTTTTTCACCCTTTCTAGTCTGGTTTTAGGAACTCCTACTCCACTTCTGCCTCCCTCCTCTGGTTCACTGACTCCATCCTCACAGGTGTGGATCAGGGACAGATCACCTCCGCCATTTTTGTTGACCTTGCTAAAGCTTTTGACATTGTGGAACATCCACTCCCTTTGGACAAGCTTAATGCAGCTGGCCTCTCTGACTCTTCCATCAATTGGTTTCATTCCTACCTTGAAAGAAGGTCTCAATCTGTTCGGATAGGAAGCTCCATTTCATCACCACTCCCCATATGCTCAGGTGTCCCTTAAGGGTCTGTACTGGGTCCTATTCTCTTTTCCATATTCTTGACTGACCTGCCCTCTCTCTGTTCCATTCATATGTATGCTGAAAATACAGTACTTTTTGCATCTGGTTCTTCTTCCCATGACCTTACCTCACAGTTACAGCTGGAAGTTGACAACATTCAGCTCTGGTTCCAGTCCAACCAACTCTCCCTCAATGCCAAAAAAAACCAACAGTTTCCATGACTTTTGACACTCGGCAGAGGATTACCAGGCTCATTCCTATCCCTTCATTTTGCACCCCTGATGGTGCTAAGATTAAGGATGTTTCCTCTTCTAACCCTCAGGCTGTCAGAAGATTTAGAATGTATAGGTTTATAGGATGTGTATACACATCAGTGGCACAACAAGGGTTAAGAACCTTGGGATCTGGTTGGACTCACATCTTGATTTCTCAGTGTATACTGATACCATTCACTATAAGCTTTACCCCAAGCTTGGTACACTGTACAGGAACAAAGCATCACACTTCCTGCCCACGGAGAAATTGATCTAAAGATGATGCTCACTATTTTAGACTATGGTGACATATTCTGTAGTGGAGCTCCCAAATCCACCCTTGCCAGGCAGAATCTCCACTTTCACTCTTTTTGTCATTTCACTTTAGACTGTCCCCCTCATACACACCACTGTTCACCCTACTCTGCCCTTTCTTTCCCCTCTCTTGATGCCAGGTGCCTTTCCCATTGTGCTTCCATAATTTCCAAATTCTAGTTTGGTTCCTTTCCCTCCCTTCTGTCCTCTCCCTGTCCTTCCTCCTACCTTCTCCAGAGCAATATCCCCCATTCTCTCTCTCTATTCCTTCCAGAAAATCTATTGCTGGTCAATCTGCTTTCTCACATCACCTTCATAAACGGTGGTCCTCCCTTCCCCTGTCTATTCATTCTGCCTACTCCCTAAAGTCTCTACATCATGACTTTTCTCTCCTACAGTACCCACAACTGCCCTTGACCCTTTTTCTTTTGACTTCCTTCCCTCCACTTTTTTTTTGCCCTAGAAATGCTTTTCCCCACGTTCTCCTTCTATACCTGTAAGAGTAGTTTCCCTTGCTGAATATGATCTTAGTTTTACATACTGTTGTATCTGCTTACTGATTTCCCTTTTTAAGAATTGGTTTGATATACTGTATTACTCTTTATGACACCTACATTTTACATTTTAACATTGTTATTACTGTTTAGCCTTTTCCATTTCCCATCTCGAAATGAGCTGTTAGCAGCTCAGTATGTCTTCCCTGGTGAAACTTTTGAACTCAATAAATGTCACAAATGAATACCAAACCAATCAGAGAGCGGCATTAATAATGCTGTCGCTATCAAAATAGCCATGTGCAACACTGAAGCCAGCAGATGTGAGATGCTTTGTAGTTGCTTTCTAGATGTCATTTGTCTTTTTTTCATTGCTGATCATTGTCATTTGCTGTACTGCTGAGCCACTGAACAGAAGGGCACAGTTTACATTTTGTACTTTCTTCCTTGTGTACATTTTTAACATTTCCATCAAATAACACTTTTACTGTTTACTGCAAGCACGAACCCTGAATTAAAACCAGTCCTGCACAAACACATCAAGCCTGTTGTGCAAATCAAACATACATACATACATGTATAGTAACATACATAACTTAGCAACACAGAATTTGATGGCAGATAAGGACCACTAGGCCCACCCAGTCTGCTCGTATTTTCTGCCTGCATCAGTGGTCGCTGACCCTACTTGGTCATTGGCTTTAGCCTTTCCTACCAACCTCTAGGGTTCCCTTGTGCCTAATCCCATGCATGTCTGAATCCCCCCACTGTGCTAGCTACCACCTCTTCTTGGGGGTAGGCTATTCCATGCATCTACCACCTTTTCTGTGAAGAAAAACATCCTCACATTCCCCTTTATTCTGCCTCTTTCCAATCTTATATCATGCCCCCTCATCCTTGTACACCTCCTATACTGAAAGATGTCACCCGCTTGCATGTTATTTATGTCCTTAAGATACTTGAAGGTTTCTATCATATCTCTCCATTCTCACCTCTCTTCCAGTATATACATATTGAGGTCTTTTAATCTCTCCTCCTATGTTTCCTGATGCAAGCCCTGCACCATCTTTGTTGCCCTTCTCTGAACCACCTCCACCCTGTCTAAGTCCTTATGAAGATGTGGCCTCCAGAACTGTACACCATACTCCAGATGAGGCCTTACCAGCTTTTTGCACAGTGGCATCACCGCTTCCCTTCTTCTGCTAGTGATACCCCTTCTTATGCACCCCAACATACTACTGCCCTCCCCCACAGCCTTGGTACACTGTTTGAACACCTTTAAGTCATCTGAGATGATTATCCCTAAATCCCCTTTCTCCCTGGTAACCGTCAGCAACTCCACCCTTATCCTTTAACTGTCCACAGGGTTTCTTCACCCCAGGTCATGATTTTGCACTTCTTTGCATTAAATTTTAATTGCCAAACATTGGACCAGTTTTCCAGCTTTCCTAAGTCCCTCCTCATTTTCTCGACCCCTCCCCCCGGAGTGTCTTCCCTGTTGCAGATCTTGGTGTCATCTACAAATAGGAAAAGCTTCCCCTCCAGCCCTTCAGCAATGTCATGGCCCCAGGACTGATCTCTTATTTTTTTTATTTTTTTTATAGTGCATGGTTTTAGCTCAAAAGTGAAAGTTTCAGTTTAAATAGTAAGTGGGATTGGTCTGCTCCTTTCTCACCAGCCTACCTTATATCGCTCAGAGTCAGTAACTACATCAAGACAAATTATTTTTATAATGTCAGTCAAGGGGCTGAAATGGAGACAGCCACATACAGCAGGTTTTTATGAACTTTGAACTGTGAACAACAAAGTTTTGTGAAATTTTAACTGTGGACAATAACTTTTCATGGCCTTTGAATCATGCACAATTTTTGTCCCTGCACAACAAGGATTAAGGACTTTGAGTGTATAGAAATATAGACACAGGAACACTTATCCATATACTATATACAGAATAATGTATGGACAACCATACACAACAAGACAAAGTGTGAGCTGACATCACAGACCTTGAGAATGAAGCGCAAGACGTCTCTTGTGATGTCTCCTACCGTGAGATGGAAACATCATCTTTGTTCAGTATGGTTACCCATACATTGTTTTGTTTAGTCTATGACTATTTTAAAATATTTATCTTCTGTCTGTTTTGAACTATGGTCAAATAAACACAAAACATAAAACAACAGGACAAGATTAAAAATATTTAATGAGATATAAGTAATGACTACGTGAGCTGGTAACTTTTCTAGTAGTTCATCTTTTAACAAGCTGTTCACTAGCTATGTTTCAGTCTTGATGTCTTTGTTATGAGGAATCAGCAGTGTTGGTAAGTACGAGAAGTCTTAATAAACATGGGATTCTATGCTTTTGTACCACAGTAGTAATATCACTATTGTAGTGCAACAGCATTCTGGCATCGCTACTGTGGTCCAACATCATCCAGAAGTGTATGGATTTCCATATACAACAACACAGAATCTTACACTATAGCATATTTTGGATGCGGTACTACAACTTATAACACAATCAAAGAGCTAAGATTTGGTGGCATTTTAATATTCTTTAGGTTGTCCAACAAGTACAGTAACCAGGACATTCCCTCTTTACACACCTTTACATAAATTTCAATGTGTGCATTCTCTTTCCTTTAAATAGGGTTATCCAATTTAGGTACAGCATTTAAGAAGAGTGCAACTGTGACAGCCCCTTGGGACTCCCAAAATAAATGTTGCAATTTTGTTCAGTAATACATCAGTCTTGCCTAAATACATGGCACCAGCATTTCCATATCCTACATAGTGCCATAACCAATCAGCGGCATTAACATGGAAAAAAAAAAATATTTGTTACCATGTCTTGAGAAAGTGATTCATTATGTCTATATAGACTTCCTAGCCTAAGTCCCAAAACTTTTATTACACAATTCAAAGGCACATTTCAATTAATGCTGGAGTCAAGCCAGACTCACAAATATATATACTGTGAACCAACCAGTAGCACAGTGCTTCCAGGGGACTTTATTGCAACAGAAACAGCATTTTATCAGTTTTCTCCTGGGTCTTCGTATTTATAACCATTTCATTGTTATGAAAAAAAATGGCTGCATTATATTTAAAGAAACCTTAACATCTCTCATATCCCCCCTCCCCCCGTGCTTAGTGCAAACTCTATCCTCAGCACCGAGGTGAATCTTCACCCACTGCTGATGATGACCAATGTCATTCACATAAAGTGAGAATAACAATGCCCCAATTACTGAGCTCACAGGGACCCCTTTTACTACAAGGACAAATGTGAACCTTACCCCCCCCACTCCCCCATTAAGGCTACATGTTGCCTAAGGTCTTCTCAAGAACTAGAAGCCCAGTTCAGTGTGCTATAATCAAAGCCTGGGGCTAACGTCATAGCAAATGGTGTTGAAAGCCATGGAGCGGTCTATATAAATTACCCCCATTAACAGCACCCCCTTCCCCCCAATTTTTGGCCAAGGATTTTGTTCATTACTGTAGAAACCTCAGTTACACAGCTCTTTTGTTTTCAAGAAACATACTGGACATGGGGAATGTTGGCTAGGACAGTGGACAAAATGTACTACTCTTATGATATGTGTCATTGGATCTTTTACTACCACCTTTTCTACCTAGGCAGTCAGCAGAGAAAAGCAAAATGGACCTTGGTTTATTCAAAGGATTGCATCTCAGAAGTGCCACCTCCCCCACTCAGTGCTGCATGTAATCAACTGGTTTTACTATACAGAGTGAGCAAGTGCATGCTATTTCATTCATGACAAGGTGGCTGGCCATGGAGGAGGTCAGGTTGTGCCGGTCACCTTCTTCTACCGAGAACTGGGTGCTGGAGGGGGAGAAGGGTGAGAGTAGGGTGCTTCCATGGGTAGGAGGGACATAAGAAGTATTTTTTAAAGTGCAAATGAGAGCTATTTATATTAATAAAGATGGCAGATGGACGTGGTGGTGGGCAGGTTGTGCCTGTTGGCCATTATGAGTTTTATTTTTAAATACACATGTTTATCCAATTGTTCGTGCTTGTGGAGGAGGGTAGAATTAGGATTCTGACAGAGGATGGAGGGACAGGGGGTGCATTTTACAGGATTTCAGCTGGCGAGGAGGGTAGAGAGTCTTTTTTTTTTGTTAAGAATATTATTTCCCAACTATGAATAGTACCCCTATTCAGGAAGGACTCACAAATATTTGGGAGCCGTACTATTCTTGGTATCCAAGAAATACTGTTTGGCCCCTGCCCACTCCTAGTTTAAAAGTGCATGTATACTGAAGTTTATGAACTGTGATCTAAATAGCAGCATGAGATGTTTTGAAGACAGGAAAAGGAAGCACTGAAGCAAGGCTTGTCTTCTAATTTTAATTTAATTTGTCCATGAGTCCATCCTTGGTCCTGGCAGTTTCTCCTATTTATTGACTCCTTTCACAAAGCCTACCAATAAGTAGAACTCTACCATATGCTGATGACTTAATAATCTATTTTGGTCCAAAAATTCCTACCGATGACTCCATTTCTCTGAGTGACAGTTTCCCCTCAGTGCACTGTTGGCTTCTATGGAATCAGCTCTTTCTCAACTCAGAAAAGATAAATCCATGCTATTGGGCTTGCCGCAAAACTCAGACATGCTAACTCCACCGTACAAGTGCTGGATCTCAAAGGTAATACACTCAAAAGCGTCTCTGGGCATGATTTTCAAAGAGCCACACGCAGCACTTGCAGCTGTATTTCAGATGCGTGATACATCCGCACAAATGTGTCAAGATGTGTGCATTCTGTTCTCACACATCCTGCAGCATTTGCAACCCTTTCTGCAGTTTACAGCACTTTTGGCCAAAACTGCAGTAGTTGCATTCACTTTCTTTTTTTTTTTTTTGAAATTTAAGTTTATTAAGTTTTTATATATAATGAAAAAAAGGGAAGAAAAACAAGGTACAAATACAGATGTTGGGGGATTGTCTGAACATAGAGTACACAAGACCAGAGTAAAGCACATATAGGTGTAAACAATCGCAATGTTAAAAAACAGGAACCGTAACAAAGGAAAAACAAAATCCGAAAATGAAATCCAAAATATAACCCCAAAAAGAAAAAACAAAACAAGACACCCCCACCCCCACCCCACCCCATCACCCGGAGAGTTCATAGGTGAAAGAGATGTCGAGTCAGTAAGGAGGAGATCTGTAATAGAAGACCTGATAACGCTAGATGTTTTAGTGCAACATCAGTAACTTTAGGATATTACCAGTGTCAGGGTTACTCTAGATAGAGCGCATTTAATTTACCCCATTTCCGACTGAAAGACTCCAGATTATGTCTAGAACTAGCTATAAGTTTCTCAGTACTGAGACAGAGGGACATCTCCTTAAGCCATTCCTGATAAGTAATAGTAACCTGATCCAACCAATGCCTAAGGACCAACTTTTTGATAACTATTGAGATGAGAGCCATGTGATAGCTGCGTTCTTTCACGAAATACTTGAGAGACACCAAGATACAAATTTCTAAGGTAAATAGATCTTTAAGCCCTAAAAGTGGGTCTAAACTGTCTCTAACAGTGCTCCATAAAGGGTGCCACTTTATCGCATTCCAAAGGATATACAGAAATTCCTTCAGCGGCTCCACATCCTAGAGCAAATACTGACTTAAGCTTGCCAACCGGCCAGCTTAATTGGAGTATAATAAAGATTATTTAAAATGTAATATTGGGTCAATCTATGATTATCTTGGGATAAGTAGCGATACATATCTTTCCAAACTGAGTCCCATGCAAAGGGAAATCAAATTAGAAAGTGACCAGATTTTGGAACCCTCCAGGAGACAGGGAAAAGGTACGTCCAACAGTTTGTTGTATATGTTGGATATACCTCACGCATGTCGGCCGCTATCTGAATTTTCTCAAGGAATGGCCTTATTTTAGAGGGGAAGTGAACCGGCCCAAGGATTTTGAGAATGAGGTGCCTCAATTGGTAGACTTTAAAAATATACCTCTGGGGAATGTTGAGGGACACTAAGATTTCATCCGACTTAAGAAGTGTGCCTTGCTCATACAGAGATTCCACGGATAAGTTATGCAACTGCGGGAGCCAATCAGAGGTTAACCATCCACCTCCAATTTTGATATTAGGATTTAAAACGAGAGGTTGAGCCGAATCCTTGGACGGGGACAACTTGAAAAAATCCCAACACTGAGAAAGGATTCTAATAGAAAGGCCAATAGGAGAGTCTCGAATGGCTGGGGGTAACGTGGAGAACGGGTGCAAAAAAACACGGGGAGGGCTCAAATTGACTTGGTCCAATAAGTTTAATTCAAGCTGTAGCCATACGGGTAGGGGCGTGGTAGACTGAGTAGTGGACCACTTCCCTATTCTAGCCAGATGACTAGCCCAATAATATAGCAAGAGGTTGGGTAGACGGAGGCCACCCTTGTGTCTAGGTGCAGTGAGTTTAAAAAAGGCCCTATGAGGTTGCTTCCCCTTCCAAACAAAGTTGGATAGCATCGAGTTTACCTGGGTGAAGAACTGCTTGGGTAACCATATATTAAGGTGGCTCATGGGGTAAAATAACCGGGGGAGGATGTTCATTTTTATAACATTGATTCGCCCCCAAGTGGTTAGTGGCAACTTTTGGCCATCGGGTCCAAGTCTCTGGAGTCTCACACGTATTATCTAAATTGAGCTCCTTGACCATTCCCACCTCCTTGGCCACATGTATACCCAAATATTTAAATGAGACCGGAGACCATTTCATTCCAAAAACGCGCAAAATCCGATTTAAAGGTGAGAGAATTTACCGGAAAAATAACCGATTTAGAGACATTCAACCTGTAATTAGAAACCTGGCCAAAACGGTCAATAATTTGTAATACCTGTGTTAAGGATGTTTCGGGCTTGGTAAGGTATAACAGGATGTCGTCAGCAAAGACTGATACAGTCAGGGGAAGTTGGGCAATGGAAAAACCCCCGACTTGTGACGAACTTTTAATACTAACAAGCAGCGTTTCCAAATACAGGTTGAAGAGGTAGGGGGAAAGAGGACACCCTTGATGAGTGCCAGCACATAAAGGAAAACTGGAAGAAAAGACCCCATTGCAGTAGACTTTAGCCGAGGGGGATTTGTATATTGCCTTAATCATATGGGTAAAGGAGTCAGGGAAGCCCATTCTCTTCAAGGTGGCCCACAAAAAGTCCCAGTTCACTCGATCAAAAGCTTTTTCTGCATCAAGAGAGAGACTAGGACCATGGGATCTAACAAGGTGTGGGCTGCTTGAAAGACATGGGCTAAGTTTCTCAAGTGATCAGCGGAAGATCTACCCTGTACGAAACCAGCCTGTTCCGGGCTCAACAGGTGCTGCCAAACCTTTTAATTCTGAGCGATAAGATTTTAGAAAGGATTTTGATATCATAATTTAAGAGCGATATTGACGGTAGCTGGCAGGATCAACTAAGGGTTTATCAGGTTTGGGGATTAAAATTATTGTCGCTCTAAGAGAGAGGGATCTATCACATCCGCAGAAAACAGATATTCATATAGCTTAAGCAATAGAGGATAGCTCTTTACAAAAACCTTGTAGAAGATTGGGGGTAACCGTCCGGCCGGGACCTTTCCCTAATGGCAAATCATTGATTGCCTCTTCTACCTCACCTAGAGTGATGGGGCAGACAATATGTCGCAATGATAAGTCTGGAGGAAGGAGCTTGATACCATTTAAGAAATGCGCTATCTTCTGAGCTTGCGACGGTGAGGAGCTCCTCTGTAAAGGTCCTTATAGAAGGATTCAAAGATTTGGGCAATCTCCTAGGTAGCGTTTTGGTGGTGCCATCCTGAGATTGGAGGGCGGAATTATCACAGGAACTCTCTATTTTTCAATCTCAGAGCTAGCATCCGACCCGACTTTTCACCCTGATCAATATATCTAGTCCTGGTCTTGAACAATGCATATTCAGCTCTATCACAAGTCAAATCGTTGTATTCATTTCTGAGTTTAATAAGAGCCGTTAAATTAGCTGGGGAGTTGAATGAGAGAAGTTTGTCTTCAGCTGCCCTCAACAGGCTAGATAGCAAATTGATTTTGGACTCCCTTGCCCTTTTCCTAGTGGCCCAATCTTAATGAGTTCCCCTCTGATAAAACATTTGAAGGAACACCACAGTAAATCCTCTCGGTGTACAGATCCCTGGTTCAGGTCAAAGTACGAAAGGATCATATCCCTGATTTGGGAAACTGTGTGCTCTTCCTTCAGGATTTGCGCATTAAGTTTCCACGACGTGTCTCTTTGTCCCTGAATACCCGGGGAGATCTTGACCCACACCAGAGAGTGGTCCGAAATGACTATAGGCTCGATACCTACTTGATGGGTACAGCTCATTAAAGAAGAACTGATTAAAATATAGTCAATTCTTGACCAAGACTGGTGCGTCTGGGAGTAAAAGGAATAGAGTCGATTGTCAGGGTTAAAGAGACGCCAGGGGTCGCACAGACCCAGCAGATTAGTGAAATCAAAGAGGGCCTGTTGAGCAGGGGACATCGGCTTAATTGGTCTATAAGTTTTGTTTAACTCACTGGATGGAGCCACATTCCAGTCGCCCCCCAGGATGAGAAGGGAAGGCAGAAATCTGCTCAGGATATCTGCCAGAGACATTAAAAAGGATGGGTCACCTCCAACTGGAGCGTATATATCGCCCTAGAACCACACTACTGTTATCAAGCTGGCCCTTGACCAATAACATTATCTACCCTCAGGTCAGTAACACTGTCCTCTACTACTGAATCTGACATGATGTTTGATTAATATTGCTACCCCTTTGCTAGCTTGTGAGCCAGAGGCGGTGAAAATTTGGGTAAACCCTAGCCTTCGTAATTTCTTGTCCTCTGAGGCAGCCAAGTGGGTTTCCTGCAAGAAAACTATATCTACGTTAAGAAGGGAACAATTCAGCAAGACCTGTTGTCTCTTGAGAGAGTCATTAATGCCTCTGACATTCCAACTTACAATTTTAAGCAATTTCGAGGCCATGGTAACTAACAACGGGGGTAAACCAGACACCGGAACTTCAAACCCATCATTACAGATGATAAAGGGAATACTCCAGGATTGCCCGACAATAATAATAATAGCCATAGGTACTGAAACTCTCCGAGGCACCCTCCCACCCCTAACCCCCTAACAGAATAACCCGCAAAAAGTGACCAAGTCACCCACAAACTTAAATGAAGCTGTGCACTGAAAGTCTCCAAACCTGAGAGACGAAACCAAGGGATGACTGGATTAAAATTTAGACAAACCCCCAAACCCCACCACCCCCGAGTAACAAAACCCATAAAAAACCCTGAACTCGCCCAGAAACTATTTACAACCCGTCCCTTCAACACCAGGGAAGCATGAAAACACCAAATAAGTAACCAGTGAAGGGGTCGGTCCCCAGGACTAGCAGGCCCACAGCGAACTATCAAAAATTCCAGAATGGTAACCCTGTTAACACAAGGCATCATGTGGCAGAATAGCAAAAGGAAACAAGGTACTGCTGTCCCACCCCTCCAGTACAGGATGCGAGGCTGCATCACAAGGCTCTCCATTCCCAGCCACCACCCCCCAGCCTAAGGTAAATTCCAGACCAAATCCTTGCAACTTACAGTCGGTGCACAGAACACCCAAAAACAGAAATATAAAGGCTCACAGCACCAGAAAGCTAAGCAGAACCATCGTGGCATGGGAAAAACTCACCGTGGTGAGAAAGGGGTACCCCAGCTGATCGCTGCATAATTCCCTCGATTCCGAGTGTGACAGCACCAGGAATCTAAGTTTAAAACACAGGAGCAGAGCTCCAAACTACGAGCTAGCCATCACCAAACCCAGAAAGGGAAGGGGAAGGGAAACTGGTAGGGACCCAGCCAGTCCATCGGCGAAAACAAACCGCCTGAAAACCACAAACAGATCTAAGGGTCCTAACCCCCCCCCCCAGGCCATGAGGAAGAGGCCTCAGATGGAGAAAGCCCAGGCCTCAACCCCGACCAGACAACCAGCCACCCCAACCCCCACGGAGGACCAGTCAGCCCCCAACCCAACTCGCCAGAAAAGAACACAAATGCAGGCATAACATCGAGCCAGAATCACTCAGCCAAGGTAAGCAAGATTAACACTGATGTTTATACTGAGCAATCAGCCAGATTTAAAAAGGTCCGGAAGTCTTTGGGAGAGTTCACTTTTGGCTTGGTCTGTATTCTCGAAGGTAAGCCAGACGTTATCGAGTTGAACTTGCAGCCTAGCCAGATAATTCATGCGGAACTTGAGCCCTGCAGCAATCAGTTTAGTCACAATCGGATGAAATTCTCGTCTCCTCAGTCGTGTTTCATATGGTAGGTCTTGTGATATTCTCAAGGTGTGGCTCTCCCACAAGACCGCCTGTAGACTCTTAATTTTAGACAGGATGTGTTGTCTTTCGAGATAGCTAAGCAGCTTGATAAGTATGGGTCTAGGAGTAGAGCCTGGCGAAGGTTTAGGCTTCAAGGATCTGTGGGCACGCTCAATGTGGTAGGAGGGATAGATGGGCGAGGGGCCAACAGTCTTGGTTAACAGTTTTTGCACAAAAGACAGGATGTCAGGCCCTTCCTCCCCCTCCGGTAGACCCAGCACCAAGATGTTGTTCCTCCTACCGTCCTTCAAGGTCCTCCGTCTTTAGTTTTAGTTTGGCAATTTGTTGCCTGGCCGTGACAATCAAGGATCGCACTTGGTCTTCCAAGTTCAGGGAACTAATCCCGAGCCTCGAATCGCCCCTCGAGTAGAGAAAGCTGAGATCACTGCGTATGGATTTGAGTTCGGTAGAAATCTCCTGCAAGGTTTCCGGAATGGGATCAACTCCTGAAGGAACCGATCCTCTGTTAGCGGGCTGGAGGAGGCGTTAGAGAGCCAGATTTAGCACCGAACCCATAGGCAGGGTTCTCGACTTTTTGGCCTTTTCAGGTGTGTTCGGTCGTGTACTGCTGCGCACTCTTCATCTTGGCTCCATAATCTCCACCACACCTTAGCGTTAACTCGTTAAGAAATCACTCAAACGCCAAAATAAAGTGATGGTGGGCTGTCGAAAACTGCGATTACCGAGGAGCACTCAAAAAAATAATATCCCGAGGTCGGTAGATAACGGAATCAGCTGGTTTAGAGGGGAGAGCTGTGGAATTAAGCTGCCATTACGAGCGCTGCCCCACGTGACCCCCCATTGCATTCACTTTCCAGATATAAGTGCACACTTTCATCACAAAAGTCAGACCAAGTTTTTGTGGTCTAATTTTTGTGTCGGAGGCTCATACTTGCATCTGGAAAATGGACGTACGTCTTTGAAAATCCTCCCCCTCTAACTTACGTGCCTTGCATTTACTTTAGATCCCCACTTGCTTTATGATGATGGATACATTTTATTTGGTTGACAGTTTATGTAATTAAAATGTATTAAAAAAAGGCATCGATAAGCAATGTTATTAAAAAAATCTCACAATTTATCATTTCATCTTAACATACAGAAACATATTACACAATACCTACATTTGTAACCTAGCTTTATCAGCTAGGGGACGTGATCGAAATTTCTGTGCCTGCTAAATATAATTGGAGTAGCTTTAGCTAATTCTGAATACAGAATGTAAATGGGCTAACATGCTAATGGAAATATAAATGCTTGAATCTCTACATTCCTTGCTAGGTTTAATTCCCATAATCCCCTTTGGTAAAACATTAACCACAGGTAGATAAATTATTTGTTTGTAAAAGTGTCTTCTGTGACCATGTTACCCACTGATCTATGACAGTCGGTTGACAATTTCTTTGTTGACTGACATTACAGCGACTCCTTTATGTCGACTGCATTTGCGGTTGGCATAAAGGGAGTCACTTCAGACTGTGTTTTCTTCAGGGAGTTTTGCCCCCTCCACCCCATGCTACTAAATTAATCAACTCCAAGTCAGAGTTGCTTTGGGGAGGGGGTACAATACCCCTAGAAAGCAGTGCCGGGGTCCCGTGCTGACACTACAGCGACCTGGAGCTGTTGTCACTGTAGCATCGGTCACGGTAAAGTTGTCACTGTAGCGACGGCATACTGTTACCCACAGTTATGTTGATATTGATCAAAATCTGGGAGTTGTTATGTACAGGCTAAAACTGTGTTTTACTCCTGAGGTCTGTCTGGCTATTGCCAAAGGAACTCTTCTGGTATTTGATTATGTGGCCCCTTACTCCTTAACACTGCTGATGAAGAAACTGGGAAGCTTATCACTGTTTGCAACAGCATCTGTCACTTTTGCCCTGTCTGCCCGCTCAAACTGCTGCAACCTATATGCCAGTGAGGCTACAGTGGTTCTCCTCTGCTGCCACAGCTGCCGTTTCCTAGGATACCTAATTGACAGTCCACTATTAAACACTTACTCTTCTCCCCATCTCAGCTTCTGTACATCAAGCTCTGTCCCAGGAATATGAGGCCTTCAGGCAAATGCTTTCTGGTAGTTCCTGGTACAAGAACATCTAGGGGCTCCAAATCTTTCTCCATATCTGCCATTAAACTTTGGGACAGCCTCCCTAGCTCATGACACCTCTCCTCCAGTCATCTTCAGTTCAAATCACAACTCAGGGAGCCCCTATTATTCTTAGCATTTGTCAGTGCTTCACTTCATATATGTAACTGAATGTCTGTTTAAAGATATGCTGATTTGTTTATTTTGCCTTCAACTGTCACTTTAATTTGGCTCGTTTTAGGTATGGGACTGGCAGTATAGCCTAGAGGTTAGAGTAACAAGCTGTGAATGAGCTTTGTAGATCCAGCAGACCTGGGTTCGATTCCCCGCTACCTCCACTTGCATACTGTGTGACCCTGAGCAAGTCACTTAACCTCCCCAATGCTCCTGGGATACCCCTGAAAACAGGCACTTGTGCCTAGTGGGCCTTACCTGGTTACCAAAGACTAAAATAAATAAAAATAAATTTAATGGTCACCAATGCCTGTATGTTACACAGACAGTAATACAAGGGTGGGTGTGTGTAGCCAGAATGTTACACACACCCAAGGTATGGGATGCTACATAAACACCAAGAGCAATGCTTAAGGGGATTTATAAAAGCATCTCACACCAATGGTGTGAAATTCTGTTTTACACCCACCCACCCATGTCCAGTTTTCTATAATTACTAGTGAGAATTTTTAGGGCTGCAGTGGGCGGAGCCCTGCAGACCTATTACTTTCAAAAAAAGGACTCTGCATTGCTTGCATCCTTTGTAACTGAACAACATGTTGGAGATCCACTGTAGTCACCTCTGCATCTGTGGAGCACTCCAGTCACACTGCACTATTTTTACCTTGCAAAAAAAATTGGACCTTCCTGAACGGGAGGCTGGAGGATTATACTACAAGACATTATACTAGCATAGTATAGTTGCACAGAAGACCCATGCCCATTTTGTGCAACTCCCACAAGCGGGTTATTTTCCCTTATTTCCTGGTTTTATATAGTTGTCTAGTTATTTCTTGAAGCTATTAAAGGTATCTGCCATTACCATATTGCCTGGCACCCCCAGTGTCACTGTTATGTTCCGGGGGGTGCTGAGAGGGAGGATCAGGTGGGTGGTATATTACTAATTTAAAAAAAATGGCAGTCATGGTGGAACACGGAACACTCCCTATTTCCAAGATGGCCACCACGCTCTACTGCACATGCGCTAGCACTAACGCATGTGCATTGTAGTGCGGTGGCCATCTTGGTCATGGTGGAGTGTACTACTCCACTGTGACTGCCATTTGTTTTGTTTTTTCTTTAAAATTATGCATATCCCCCCCCAAAAATATAACAGTGGCACTGAGGATGCCCACTCCCCTAGTGTTGTGCGCGCCGATTTTTTTCTATGATGTATACTCACCACCTGACCCCTCCCTCTTAGCAAACCCACCCCACCCCCAGCCCCACCCAGAAGTATAACAATGACACTGTGGGTGCCCAATCCCTGGACAAAACGAGTTTAGAGCACTCACCACCCCAAAAGAGGGACACAAAATGACTGGTTATAGCAAAGTCATTTGTTAACACAGCAACAGACACATGTCCTTGCCTGACATGTTTCGAACTGCTTAGTTTTTATCAAAGGCATGAGGACAACACTTGCATACACCACATAAATACCCTTAACAATACCATGTGGTCAATTGATCTCACCAAAAGGTGCCCTGTCGTTGGTTAAAAGTGGAAAATGATCTTGAAAAGTTTTCTGATGAGCTTCCCACTAAACGCTATAATACCTTAAGTAACACAGAGAGAGAAGCACTAAGAATCTTACAAATGGACAATGACATAATAATCAAACAAGCAGATAAGGGTGGTGTGGTGGTTTTAATGAATAAAGCTGATTACGTTACGTAAGTCCATCATTCCTCTGTTATGTGGGGTGCCTCAGGATTCAGTGCTGTCACCCATGTTGTTCGCAGTGTACATGCTACCCCTCGGAGACATTGTAAGAAGATATGGGCTGAAGTTTCACTGCTATGCAGATGATACCCAGCTCTACCTTTCTTTCGCACCCAACCAGGATGGAGCTCTCCTGGTCTTTAATAACTGTCTGAAAGAAATCCAGGAGTGGATGGATTCCAGCTGGCTGAGGTTGAACTTGGAAAAAACTGAGGTATTGGTTGTGGACCCAGGTCGCCGGACAGGGGAGTGGGGAGCTGGTGCACCCTCTGGAATTTTTCTTGGTGGTGTCTCACTACCGACCTCTGAACGGGTGCGTAACCTGGGGGTAATTTTTGATGATGGGCTGACCCTGCATTCTCAGAGGTCGGCTGTCATCAAAACGTCCTTTTTTCATTTTAGGAATATCGCCAGGATTAGGCATCTGGTTCCATCTAACGACCTTCCAACCCATGTCCACGCCTCTGTGTCCTCGTGCTTGGATTATTGCAACTCCCTCTACCTACGGCTTTCCGAGGTAGAAATCTATCACTTGCAGCAGGTGCAGAACGCGGCGGCCTGGCTCTTGACAGGATCGGCTCGATTCTGTCATATTTCACTGGTGCTGTGCGAACTGCACTGGCTGCCAGTACAGTGGCGGATCACCTTTAAAGTCAGTTTACTGACTTTCAAAGCCCTACATGGACTGGGCCCAGACTATCTGAAAGAGCTCCTGGTCCCTTACTGCCCTGGTCAATCTCTCCACTCGGCTGATGAGGGGATGCTAGAGATCCCAAGGGTGAACTTGAAATCATCTGGTGCAAGAGCCTTTGGGTATGCAGCCCCCAACCTTTGGAATTCTCTACCCCATCAGTTGCGAGAGTGCACAACTGTTGAGGGATTTATGCAAGGCTTAAAAACCTTTTTGTGGCACCAAGCCTTCTCAGTTAATTGATTGATTTTCTTGTCTGATTTATTGTTATCTAATTTTAATTGAATTGATGTTTGTTTGATTTTGATTTTATATTGTTAGGCGCCTTGGCTTTGGATAAGGTGCCGTATAAATAAAATGTATTACTATTATTATTATTATTATTATTATTATAGCAGCTGGGAAACAGAAATTTCTACAGAAAAATTGCACAAGACCCCACACAAAAGTTTAAAGTCCAGATAGACATTTTGCTAGAAAAAGCAGCACATGAAGGGGTAATACAGAACAATGTGCAGGAATTCCTGACTACCAAAAATCCAGTCCGGGCAGCCTTTTACATTTTGCCAAAGGTACAGAAAACTTTAAATCAGCCACCCGGCTGCCCCATTTTGAGTGGAATTGGTTTGCTCACAGAACCGCTAAGTACATTGACTCATCTCAGACCAGCAGTGGAGGTCTTATCTTAAAGACACAAAAGAGATATTGAATTTGATAACAGATGTGAAAAAACAGGACGACATGCTACTCATTACTATGGACATCGAAGCACTATATACCAACGTCCCCCATGAGGAAGCACTAGCAGCTGCAGAGTTTTTCTGGGCAAATCAACACAACTTAAAACTTCAAACATTGGTTTTCTTTTAAAACTACTAGAAATGGTTTTGAAATGCAATGTCTTTGTGTTCAACAAAGAAATGTTCTTACAGGTGAAGGGTACAGCGATGGGGGCCACTTGTGCCCCCTCCATTTCCAACTTATTTGTAGGAAAATGGGAAGAAGAATTTGTGCTAAATGAGATATGAATTTGCTCCTGCCTAAGATAAAATGTTGGAAATGATATATTGATGACATCTGTGTCATCTGGCAGGGAAGCCTTGATAAATTTAAGTATTTTGTACACTGGTTACATTCCAGTAACTCCCATTTGAAATTTGCTTGTAACAGCAGTAGCAGCAGTATTTCATACCTTGATCTGGTGACTTGTAAAAAATCAAGAGGGTAAACTTGAGAGTGAGACATTTATGAAAGAAGTAGATGGAAATACCATCCTTCTTGCCAGCAGCTGCCACCCCCCACATGTGGCACGTAAAATCCCCAAGGGGAAGGTACTTTGGAACAGAAGAAATTGCACTACTATTGAGTCTTTTGAGAAAGGAGCATTTGAAATGGCAGGCAGATTTCAGGAGAGAGGTTATAGCAAGCAAAGAATGGCTCAAGCATGGGAAGATGCTAGAACTACCCCTAAGGAGAATTGGTATCCTGTAAGAAGGGCGACTGCTATTGAGCGCTTACAAAAAGAGTGACTCAGTAGTGGTGCCTGCTCACAGGGCTACTAGACAGGGGAGCGAACATGGGTATAGCGACATCCTGTCACTATATGTATCTGAGCACGCAGGAAGTGACCATGAAGGGAGAAGGGGAGGGAGGGTTTGTGAGGTGTCACGCGACGGTGGGTTGCTGAGCTGGCCATGTGGCATGGTGGGTTTGTGGCAGACTAGGGTTTGCAGGGTACCATCCAACATGCACCCGGAGTTGAGAATCTTTAGGAGGTGCTGGGGGCAGCCTCCACATAAACAAAAGAATAGCAAGTTCCCGGTGCCCTTTTGCCATACGCTGGGAGTGTACATCGGCGAAATGGATTTTTGCCGATGTGCATTTGCCCTAAGGGTGATTGCCTTTCCACAATGGCCATTATCACATAGACCTGGGAGAATCTGCTCTGCAATAGAAAAGTAACAGAGACCCCACAAGTGAGATTTAATTTTGTGACAGAATTCTCATCACAGGCACCACACCTAGTGAATATTATAAAGAAACATTGGTATATTTTGTCAGCAGACCCTGGCCTTAGAGATCTAAGTGCAATACCACCTAGAATGTTCTACAAAAGGGCTCCCATTATTAAAGATCTGTTAGTCCATACCCATTTCAGGAAGGTCCCTGAGATTACCTGGTTAAAACCTGCTCCTGGCTGTTACAAGTGTCACAGCTGTGTTCATTGTGAACACATTACCCCATCTAAAGAATCTACTAGTTGTAATGCTAAGAAAAAATATACAGTATGACAATGCATGACATGCAGCACAGTGGGGTCATCTATTTAGCAACTTGTACTTGTTCTGCTTTTTATGTGGGAAAAAACCACTCGCAGTTTTAAAGTATAAGTTGGTGAACATGTTCGGGTTATTGAAAGACAGGATGAGACCTATGCTACGGCAGCACTTATGAGTAAAGCACTGTAGAGATGCAACATGTCTTTTATTTTATTGCCTCAGATAAAGTCAGCAGAAATCCCCAAGGAGGGGATTTCAATAATGTAATACTAACTTATGAAAACTTCTGAATTCTGACACTCAGAGCTAATTATAAACCTGGTCTGAACACACAGTTAGATATATACGACCTTATCTGAAGAGAAGACGTTAACAAGAACTGACTAGCAGTAGGATTTTGTTATAGTGGCACAGTTGTTTTTTTACTATTTAAGTCTCCTCTGTTTAAATTCTCAGTTAATGTTAAAACAAGCTTTGTTGTTCCTCTAAAAATAAATGACAAAAAAATAAGAACTGTAATTATCAAGGAGAGTAGAAGTATTTTTTGAAATGTACTGAATGATTTGTCATTACAGAGAACTTAACTAATAATCAGTATGAACTTTAGTGAACTGTTGTTTGTTTCCTAGATTTGCCTCTCCCCCAGTCTATATATTTTAAATTGCAGCAGTGACTGTGAGATGTATTTATAAATCACTATATGCACTTTAATGTTCACGTTTTTAATGGTTCTAAGGTTTTTCTGCAAACATTTTCAAGTGCAAACATTTTTTTAACAAGTTCAAATTAAATGTTGTCTTTTAACCAATGACAGGGCACCTTTTGGTGAGATCATTTGACCACATGGTACTGTTAAGGGTATTTATGTGGTGTATGTAAGTGTTGCCCTCATGCCTTTGATAAAGAACTAAGAAGTTCGAAACATGTCAGGCGAGGACATATGTCTGTTGCTGTGTTAATAAATGACTTTGCTATAAGCAGCCATTTTGTGTCCCTCTTTTGGGGTGATGAGTGCTCTAAACTCTTTTTGTCCATGGATCCTGTTATGTGTATAATAGAATCACTTTCCTTGTGCACACACTGTAGCTTTTTGTGGGTGCTCAATCATCCAGTGTCATGACTCGTGATCCTAACATAACAGTAACACTGGGGGTGCCAAATTCCCCAGTGTTCGTTGGACCTTTTGTTTTCTTTTTTAATATGATTTTATTTTATTTATTTATTGAAATGTTTCACCAGGTAAGCACACTGAACAACAAGTTACTTTTCTCCTGGTGCGACCTGGGTGGGGGCAAGGGAGAGACATACAGTTAACAGTACAGAATCAGATATTACACTGGGAGAAATAAAATAAAAAAAATAGGTATTGCAAAATGGGAAGCAATACAGAAAACAACAATGTAGGGAATAGTAGGTGATATAAAAATTCAGAGAACATGAACACTAGATACTGGAACAGTAATAATAAATGAACGTTGGAACAGTAAACAATTAATAGAAAACTTAAAGTGCTAGTATTTTAAACTTAAGTGCGAGGGTACTGGCTGAAGCAGCCATGGCTAGGGTGAAAGGGTGATGAGAGTTACGGAGCCTAAGACTGTGGGAAACAGGTACAGTTGGAGGAGAGGAAATTATGAAGGGCAAAGGAGAGGGAGAAGGAGGATGAGGAGTGGCATATTTGTGGGGGAAGGGAATTCCAGAGTTTAGGGAGGCGGTGGGTAAAAGTCGAGTGGCCTGCAAGAGAAGGACAGTGGGGAATAGCAAAGGTTTGTATATCGGTGGATCATAGAGAATGCACAAGTGGGGATGGGGTAGTGAGACAGGATGTTAGATATGAGGGGAAGAGAGCCAAGCCAGTATTTAGAGATGTGTTTGGTGCAATGGGAGAGATGCCTGTTAGCAAAAGGAGGGAAAGACAGAGAGTGATAGAGATCGCAGTGATGAGTAAGGGCAGGGGAGTTAAGAGCAAAGCAACAGAACGAGTTTAAAAGGGGGTCCAATCTGGATAGGGAGGATTTGGGAGCAGCACTGTAGACTACATCACAATAGTCAAAGACTGGGAGACTCATCTTCTGAACGATTTCATGCCTGGCCGTAAGAGGAATGCTACTATGGTTCCTGTATAGTGCGCCAAGCTTGGGGTGCAGTTTTTTCATGATGGCAACAATATGCCCAGAGAAGCTCCATACCCCAAAGTATTTAAAAGAGGAGGTGTTCTCAAGTGAAGTCCCACCCAGGGTGTGGAAAGTGGGCAGAACAGGGAGGCTGGTGAGCCTCTGCCTTGTGGCGAACGTCATGGAGACTGTTTTCTTGGCATTTAGTAAGAGCTGATGGGAGGCAAGTCAGTGCTGAAGCTTGTTGAAGTTGAGCTGTAATTGGCTTCCACATCAGGGGAGAGATCCCAGAGGTGAATAGGATGGTATTGTCAGCGTACATGTAAATTGAGGAGGAGGAGGAGCAGACTGATGGTAAGTCATTTAGAAAGAAGAAAAAGAGAATGGGTCCCAACACTGATCCCTGTGGTACTCCAGTGTGGAGTTGGCCATGGAGGGGGAGCTGGACTCAACAATTCTAAATGATTGTATCCAACCTGAGAGTTAGACCCTGAACCAGTTTGCAGCAGAAGGTGAGAGACCAGCAGAGGAGAGGGTGTGGAGAAACAATGAGTGGGAAACAGTGTTGAATGCTTTGGCAAGGTTGACAAAGATGGCCGAGGTAATCAAGCCTTTGTCCATTCTGGTTAGAACTGAATCAGTAATCCTGAGTAGGGAGGTTGTGGTTGAATGGTGTTTCCGAAATCCATATTCTAAAGGAGTGAAGAAATTAGTGGTGGAGAGGAAAGAGGAGATTTGAGAGAGAACTAAATGTTCTTGGAGTTAAGCTAGAGTTGGGAACAGCGAGATAGGCCACAAGTTCCTGGGGGGAAGTGGAGTCACCAGCCTATGGGAGAGGGAGGACAACTGCATGCTTCCAAAGTGTGAGGACCTCGGCAGTCAGGAAGGACAGATTTAGAATTTCAGAGAGAGGATAGCCTATAAGTGGAGCAGCGAGATAGCGAAGCTTGGGGTCAAGTTCATCAGGAGAACTGCCTTTAGACAGATTAATAGCCAGAAGGGCAGTGAGGGTGTCAACAGGCGAGACTGAGGAGAATGAGAAAGGGAGATAGTCAAGGGCTTTGCAAGGGTTGTTTTTGTCACTTTTTGTGCAGGATATCAGACTGGGGGAGGAGGGAGAGCTGTTAAAAGGGTCGAGGCACACAATGTAAAGTAGAAATCAAAATTCCTCAGCCACTGAAGCGTGGTCCACTATGAGAGTGTTATTTATTTTAAGGACCGGGGTTGGGGGGTGGAAGGGGAAGGAGAAGAGGGAGTGAACTACTTTCTAGAAGTTGGAAGGGGAATTTAAATTTGAGAGGAAAGTAGATGTGAAGTACTCGGCTTTAGCTAACCTAGCTGATTTAGTACATGCATTGCGGAGTTTGTGGTAGGCGGCAACATCACTGGGTATTTAAGAAGATTTGTGTTTCTTCCATTCTATGACAGGCCAGCAGTTTTGGGGTGACCCAAGGGACATGGCTTCTTCAAACTCTGGTACATCTGAGTGGGGCATAGTGGTACCAGATGGCGAGGAATTTTTCTGTAAAATGGGCTAGGGCATTACCCACCTTGGGGGCAGAGGTGATCAGAGTCCAGTCTGTGTTAGCTAGGTCATGGGGAAGAGCTGCTAGGTCGAGAGATTTATAAGAGCGTGTCAGTAGTTTTTATGGGGAGTTATGGCCTGTGGACCTTTCTAACCAGGTAAATCAAGAGGTGGTCACTTACAGCATTAGGTAGGATGCCTGATTTGATGATGCAACATGGGTAGGTAGTGAGGGCCCAGTTTATTAGGGTGTGATTTGTGGTTTTATTGTTCAGGTGGGTGGGTTCATTGATAAGTTGCGTTAAGTAATGGGCAGCTGTGGAGTTGCATAAGTTGTTTTGAGTGAAAGACAACCAGTTTAAGTTGAGGTCGCCCATATGGAACAGTTTGCCTGACTGCGAGTGGGAAACAATAGTAGAGATAAGGCTGTTGGCCACAGAGGGGAGGGGGAGGTTAGGGCAACAGTAGATACCCGCAACAAAGATGGGAATGGTACAGGGTAAGGATACTCAAATGACCAGGGACTCATAGTTTGCAGTTAGAGAGGTGGGAAACATGATGGCATATTGGAGGGTGGAGGAGATGTACATAATTGCACACCCACTGTATCTGGATCAGCCTTGTCTGGCATGATAATACCCCAGGATAGAGATGACATGGTCAGGTATCTTCTTACTTAGTCATGTTTCAGTGAGAATTACTATATCTGGGCACAGTGAGACAGTCATGGTTTGGAGGAGGTCTAATTTAGGCAGTAGGTTGCATATATTTAAATGAAGTAACTTAAAACTACTAGGTAGTTTAGTTTAGTTTATTGTTCTAGGAATTATTACCTTTGAGCCAATGGCTCCTTTACAAAGGTTCCACGTCAATTAAGTACAGACAAAAGGTTACAATAGAATAGCACTACAATTGTGTTGTGACAGTAGCAAGAAGACATAGACAGTAAATATCAAACATATGTACAAGGACAGGTAATACCAATAAACACTTATCATACAAAAAATCGAGCCAGTTGAGGGAAAAATCAAGTTAGGGAAGTGTACAGATAGAGGGGGTAAGAGAGAGGTGAGGGGAGCAGACAATAGCAAGAGAAAAGATTCTCTAACATGCCTTTGTCAAGTAATGGACCAGAGTGGGTAAATGATAGATAAAGGTTTAATCAAGGCAGTCACAGGAGTTGGAGGCGGCAAGGTGAGAGTATAGCCTAGATTTGAAAGCACCTAGAGAAATGGAGGAGGTAATAGGAGTGCTATGGGCATTTAGCCAGCTGGGGGCACGATAGGCAAAGGATCTCTGACCCTGAGTAGTCCGTCATCGGGGGACCTGAAGAGGCTGATGTTCTGATCTTCTGTTGAAAGCGGATACTAGTGTTCTGGCATAACAGGTCTTGGATACATGGTGGAGTGAGGCCCATGGTGGATTTTTCGCCATAAGGCAGGTGAGTACTTTAAGCGGTTTGAGAGTTGCAACCACCCTGATTCAAGCGTGGAAGCTCACATGTATGAGTCGTCGGTGAGCACCCAGTGACGTCGACAGGCCTTGTTTAGGGATGTTGTAATGCGTCCAAGGTCTGTAACAGAGGCAGACCCATAGATAATTAAGCCATGGTCAATGATTGAGATGATTGAGGATTGAATAGCAATCCTCAATGCAGATGAGTAAGGAGCTGTCGGTTCCAGTACAGGATCCCAATCCGCTGATTGATAGTTTTTGCTGTACAATCAATATGGGTTGCAAAGGTTAGGCCTTGATCAAAGGTGATTCCAAGATAATTGAATATTGTCACTTGTTCAAGGGTGTTTCCCAGGTATGTATTGATAGTGAGTGGTACTTGCCTTTTCTTGTTTTGTGGGCTAGAGAAGAGCATGGATTTAGTTTTTTTGTGGTTTAGAACCAGCTTCTGTTCAAGAAACCATGTCTCGACCTTGGCAAAAGCATGCTGGGGGCTAAGGCATAAGGGGTTCGGATCTTTATGAGTGGAAAGAATCACGGCATCATCGGCATAGAGGATAATTTGTTCAGGGCAGGATTTAGGGAGGGAGTTTAGGAAAAGGCTGAAGAGGAGAGGGCCTAAGATGGATCTCACGGAACTCCTGAGAGAACAGGCTTTGAGTCTGAGAGAACTCCAGCTATTTTTACAGCTTGAGGCGCTTGGCGAGGTAACTTTTACCCAGTTACCAGGACCTGAGAGAGCCTAAGACTTGTAGTTGATTGACGAGTAGTCCATGGTGTACAGTATCAACGCCTTAGTTAGATCGATATAAACAGCTCCAGTTGGTATCCTTGTCCATAGCCTTGTGGATTGCTCCTGAGAATTCAAGTAGGGCAGTGGAGTGTGCTGTGCCCTTTCCTGAATCCATGTTGCTGAGTGCATAGGATGTTATACTTTTGCAGATAGTCTGTAAGTTGGTCGCCACTATGTGTTCAAGAGCCTTGAGAGGAGGTAGTATTTAAATAGGTCGATAATACCAGGCAGTGACTTGTCACCACTTTTGTGCACGGAGTGACAATTGCAGCCTTCCATTTATTAGGGAATTGGCTGGAACAGAGGAGAAATTGAAAATTTTGGTGAGGGGAGTAGTACTTCCTCAGAGTGAGGGACAAGTTTAAGGTCAATAGTGTCACTGCTTGCTCGGGACTTAGAAATAGCCTTCTTTATATATTTATAGACTTCATGTGCCTTGACTATTTTGAAATGGAAGGGTGGTTTGGTTGGAGAGGCAGTAGGAGATGTAGAATTTGGAGAGTCAGCATCAGAGAAGAAATCGGATGAGAGGACACCACTAAGGTCTGTGAAGGTTTCATTTAGGGTGTTTGCAATGACCATGGGGTCAAGGGTAGTGGTTCCATCCACATTTGTTATTGTAGGCGAGGACTTGGACTGCTTACCCGTGATATTTCTTAAATTGTCCCAGAAGGATTTCCCTTCACCCCAGGAGTTGTAGGGAAGGGAAGTAATGTAGGGGGAGTCCGGGACAGAATCAATTTGGGAGAGCCCAGGAATGGCGTATGCATAGGCCCTGGGTTAGGATGGATGTTTCCTGATGAGAGGAGAAGGAGAGCGATAATTAAGTAATGGGACTTAGAATTTTTAGAGAATTGCCTGTGCATACGATAACTGAGGTTAGTTGGAGGGGAGTAGACAGGAGTAATATAATTTAATAGGAGCTTAATTACGGCGATTGAGATGGGAATATATAATAAAGAGGCTGTAGATGGCTGGTGGTAGTGACACCAATAATGGAAGATGGGAGCAGATGTGGTAACTTGATTGAAGGAGTAAATATTGGAATCAGGGCAGAAAAATATAGAGGAGTCAGTGGGGATTGAGTTTAGAAAGAAGGGGAGGAAGAGGATGGTGAGGAAGAGCAGGGGGAGGAGGGGTGAGAGGGGTACAGAGAGCATCTTCAAGTAAGATAGTTATAAAAATGAAAGTAAACAAATTGCAGAAAGTTAAAGAGGAATACTGGGGCGAGTACTGATTGTGTCTGCAGTAGGGCAGCTCAGTAGCACTGCAGTGTTAGAAAAAGACACTTGAGTGTTTACTAAATGGTGACTGGGTATACTGAGCAGGTGGGCGTAGTGCAAAAATGCTGCAGGAGTATTTAAAGAGTGCTGGGGTGGGGGAGGATGGGCGGGAGAAATTTAATTCTGGATGTAGGGGCTGGAAAAGTCACTGATGCAGTTCAGAGAGCACAGCCAATGGTGCTGGTGCAGAGAGGAGCGCTTCCAATCACAGCCTTTCAGCTCTGTCTTTCAGTTCTACTGGGGAGCCAGTCAGAAGCATGGGTTAAGAGCTGGGAGGTAGAAGAAAATAAAATTCAGCAGGCGTACCTGAAGCTGGTAGCAGGGAGCAGAGTGTGGCTGTCAGCTCTGAAGGGGAAGCCACAGCCACAGGCAGCCTCGGTGCCCAGTCAAGAGCAAGGGTCTGTGGGAAGGAAGGGGGAGAAATCAGTTTAATTTAAAGGCTATAGGACTGTAGTGGGCACTTAACTAGTGGATGGGTCTAGGTAGGAGAGACCAGGGAGGAGGTATGAATTCTGCACAAAAGAGAGGTGCAAGGGGGAGTCTGTGTCTTGGCGCCAGTCCCCTGAACAGAAAGTGAGAATTTAATCAAGGACTTAAACAAGGAGGAGGGGCGAGTGCTGGGGGGGGGGGAGAAGTAAGAGATTGGCAGGATAGGTTTGGAGAGTGGATGGGAGAAAGGTGAGGAGCAGGAAATCAGAAAAGCAAATGCATTAATTCACATTTAACCAAGTAAAACAGTACAGCAGAGTGAATTAAAATCAGTAATAACAAATTAAATTCTAACCCACAGATTTCAAAACCCACTATTGAAGGAGCTGTAAAGCACTTACTGCCTAGCTTTTACACAGTGCAGAAAATGGCTAGATAGCATTACAATTCTGGGCTGACTAAAGAAAAAGAATCAGAAAATTCAAAAATTCAAACTGGATGTAGGAGCTGGAAAAGCCACTGATGCAGATTCAGAGAGCACAGCCAATACCGCAGGTGCAGAGGGGAGTGCTTCCAATCACAGCTTTTTAGCTCTGCCTTTCAGTTCTGCTGGAGAGCCAGTGAGAAGCATGGCTTAAGAGCTGAGAGGTAGAAGAAAATAAAATTCAGCAGGTGTACTTGAAGCTGGTAGCGGGGAGCAGAGTGCAACTGTCGGCTCTGAAGGGGAAGTCAAAGCCGCAGGCAGCGTCAGTGCCCAATAAAGGGCGAGGGTCTGAAGCTGGTAGCAGGGAGCAGAGTGTGGCTGTCGGCTCTGAAGGGGAAGCCACAACCGCAGGCAGCATCGGTGCCCAATCAAGAGCATAGGTCTGAAGCTGGTAGCGGGCAGCAGAGTGTGGCTGTCGGTTCTGAAGGGGAAGCCACAGCCACAGGCAGCATCAGTGCCTGATCAAGGGTGAGGGTCTATTTCTCCCCTCACCTGACCCTCCCTCTCAGCACCCACCACCCCAAAAACATAACAGTGACACTGGGGGTGCCCAATCCCCCAGTGCTGCAATTGGGAATTCTGCGTCCTGTTTTTGTTATTCCACCTGTAAAAAAAAAAAAGTTCATCAATGTCTTTTGCAGCCATTCCTTACCCTCCACCCAACCCTCCCACTCAGCACCCACCACCCTGCTCCCCCCAAGCACTTACTTGCCCATCAGGGGTCCAACACAGTTATCCTCTTTGGACCGCAGACACGTCTTCACTCTTCAACGCGTGACTGTGAACTCGGAAATCAGGCATGCGTTCAATGTATCTTAATGGGGTTTTGAACTTAGTGGCATAACTTGGCCATTTCTCAATATTTTTCCCCAAATTTTCAACATACCTTTTTTGGTACACCAATTCATGAACAGTGTAAGTGATGTTAGGTAAATTTGTCCTGAAAGGTGATATTTAGTTCACTACGCGAAATAACCTTTCGAGCAAGAGTTGAAATTTTTCTCCACCATTGTTCATGAGGTGGGACCATAAGATGACTACGGTGAAAATTTGGTGTACAAATATTTAAAAACAGCGATGGCTCCATGCCGCCATGCGAAGTTGTTTGCCTGGCATGCTGGCGACCCGGGTGTGCTAGTGAGCCCAGGATGACAGGAGTGGAGGCTGGCAGGGAGGGCTCCAGAGAGTATTTTGGATGCATGAATGCACTGCCTTTTGGTGGCTCCTGGTGGCCGGTATCGGCATCACTCTTTGTGGCATGGCTGACCACATGCTGCTGCACGACCACGCAGGACACCATGGCATGCATTCTAGGGAGCAGGGATCACAGGAACATGGAAAATGGCTGTCCTGCCACCCAGATGATGGCAGACCACTCTCCCAGTGCAGCAAAACCCAGGTTCAGCCCATATTGTATCCTCGCCACTCCCCAGTGAAGATGGAAGCAAAGGTGCCAGTGGGCACTGGAGAAGTTAACCCTCCTGGTTCCCTCCATGGGAGGGAGGCCCCTTGGTGAAGGGATACACCAGGACAGTCAGGGGGGTGTGACATCAAGAGGGATAGTGGTCGGCAGCTGGAGAAAGCAGTGCAGTGGGGCTTGACTGCCCAAAGGGGTGAGCAGCTGGGTTGGAGAAGGGGGCATAAACAGATAAGACAAAAAAATATATATTAAAAAACAACAAAGTTATGAGCCTACCTTGAATTTTGCAAATGCAGGCTCATAACCTTTGTAATTTTCAATATTTGTACCCCATCTTTACAACATAGCCATATCTTTATAGCACCTGACGAATGTGACAACTGTCATTTTTCAAATCCTGGAAAAATGTTTTTGTACATCCCAGATGGTGATTTCATGGTCCTTGCATGAAATCACCTTTTGGGCAGGAGTTGAAAATTTTTTCTGCCATTGTTCATGAGGTGAAGTCATAAGAAGGCTATGTTCTAAATTTGGTGTAAAAATATATACTTTTGAAATTATGAGACTATGTTGAATTTTGCAAACGCACACTCATAAGTTTGATAATATTCAATATTTTTACCCCAAATTTTCAACATACCCATTTCTTTATTGTACTTCATGAATGTGACAGCTATCATTTTTCAGCTCCTGCCAAAAATGTGTTTTTGCAACTTGAAAGTTGATTTTGCAGTCTTTGCACAAAATCACCTTTTGGGCAGGAGTTGAACATTTCCTCTGCCCTTCTTCATGAGGCAGAGTCATAACAAGACTACGTTGAAAATTTAGTGTAAAAATATTACAAAAACAACAAATTCATGAGCCTACATTACATTTTGCTAACACAGGCTCATAACATTGGTAATTTTCAATATTGTTTCCCCAAATTCCTCATCTGCAGCCCTATCAGCTCTGGTCAGAGTTTGTTAATTACTGCAGCAGTTGTGTGACTAGTGCTGATGCTGCTCACAGCGTGAGCTTGATTTATAAGGATCAATTACAGCTGCCCATTTGTAATGCATAATTACAACATGGCGGTTGTACTGCATTTTTACAAACCAATTATCCGAGCATTAAAAATACTCAGTAGTAATTATATTGAGAATAGTGTATGAACTGCAGTGTGTAATGAGTTTCTTACACACTCAAGGTGTGTGATAGCACATAAACCTCAAGACTGATGGTCGATTAGTTTGTAATAGTATCACACACCAAGGTTGTGTTAACAGAAACAAACACATTTTCGCTATTGTCCATGTCTTATTTTTTATAATTACTGGTTAACAGAACCCTTGTTGTAGTGGTGCTGATCTAAAATGAAATTACATTTTGGTACAGCTGTTGTGTCTCGCACTCAGTTCTGTATGTGGATAAGACAATGGAACACAGCATGTATAATGGAGAATTTCTGGTACTGGTTTTGAGCTGTAATCAACTCTAACCAGTATCTGCACCTACCGTGAAGTATTAACTATGTTCTTTCACCTGTTCTGGCTCAGGTTGTGCTTGGAAAATGGACCCCTCACCCAGTGTGCTCACCTGGTTATCAAATAACTAATTAGCTAACTAATTAACTAACAAAATAAAATATGTAAATGCTATTTTCCCTCATGAGTGAGAAAACAGCTAACAGCTGCACTCTTCCTTTTCTAAACAGGCTATATCCCTGATTACAGGGTATATCCCTTATGGCTGGGAATGGGGGAAAACAAAGCACTGAAGAAAAAAAGAACTCTACAGTAACACAGAAACATAGATGTAAACAGCAGAAAAAGGCACAATGGCCCAATGAATCTGCCCAGTACCTGGGCAAAGTACAAATAGCCTGTATTCATAAACATTACCTCCAAAGTCACCACCACTTTACTTTGCATTAACTAACCTGATTCGCCAATATACAACTGAACAAAATGGGAGACTGCTGAATCGGGTATGCAGAATAAAGTGGTGTTAACAAGAGAGGTAATGTTCCTGAATATTGCCAAACGTACTGTACTTATATTCTAAAAAGTGAAGCAAAACAACCATGTGGTGAATAGGTTGGCTTAGTTCTGCATGGATTTCCATGCCACAGTTCAAATGTCATGGAATATGATTGTACCATTCTGCGGTACAACAATGTTCCAACTAATCAGAAATCCTAGTGGCAGCCAGTGTTTTATACAGCACTGTCTCATGCACAGTAATCAATTCAAGTTCTGAACAGAAACTGCCAGTACGTTCACTGCTGCTGCTGCAGGGAACTTGGAAAACACTTTTGTCCAAAAAAAAATAAATAAATAAAACAAAAAACTATACACTATAAAAAAAATACTGATTGGGCAACAACATGCCCAACCAGCCTAGGCTGCCACCTCGGACTTTTGATTACATCAGACCTCTTGAGTTTAGCTCTTGAGGTCTGATGTGATAAAAACACCTCTGTGGCAACACAGGCTTATTGTGCATGGTTGCTTAACCATCATTCTCTATATCACAGCAACATGAATGCATTCTAATTCACTTTTGAAACTAATTATAAAAAGTGTACTGCTTTCTTTTTTCTTAAATGCACAGATAAAAAAAAAAAACATTTGATAAGCCCAGTAAACCCCTTCAGTGTTGGCTTTGTGGAAAACAGATTTACTCCCTGATGGTTGAAGGCTTTGGGGGTGCTTTGTGTCTCACAACACACCCTTGAGTGTGCATTGATATCCCATTATGCCCACCCTGGCATGGCTAATTGCTTACATGACTCCTGTATGAAGGCTGATATCCCTGGGTAGCAGACAAACTGACAGGATAAACCCAATAATTTAACAGATAATGATCCAGATACCTGACTAGTCAATCCAGATAATCAACTCTGGGTCAAAATTAGCCACTATCTGGAGAATCTCGTGGATGCAGCTCATTATCTGAATATTTCTAGCTGCTTTTTTCCTCTGGGCATGATGGCTATAGAAACAAGATGCAGACAGTATTTCAGTGCTGAACAATGTACAACTATTTGAAAGCCAATTATCCTTCAAAGGGCTGAAAACAGTCACAGATGGTAGAGGCAAAAACAATCTATGCTCTTAAAGGGCAACTTTCACTGTGGGGGCTAGTGGCCTTAATGTAAATTGGTATGGGTGTGAGAATAACTTATCCTAAATATTCAAGCAGAATATTCTAAATGGGCCTCAAATACAGTATGTGGTTAAGCAGTATTTGTATTCGAGAACGGGGGGATGTAATGAAAAAAAAGAAACTGTTCTCCACACTCCTTCCCAGCCCAAATCCTTAAAGGCTACCTAAACAGAATTCTATGGGGTACACAGTTCGATAATCCCTCCCATGGAAACATAGCAGTCGGGGAGAGGTTTTGTACAATGTAAAGCATTACCTTAAATTTTGCAGTTTAATACATTTTCAGCAACTTTTTTCTAAATGCCGACACCAGGAAACATTTTTTCCATGCCGCGCTGATTGGAGGCTAAGACTGCTGGGAACGTGCAGCATAATGATGTCATCTTAGCAAGTCCAGGCATCCCCGGTATTGAATTCTTATGGAGCCTTATGTATTAGATGTAACGTTATCGATATATGTGTACCTTGCCATCTCTATCATTACTAAACATGTACAGTACACGCTACTGTATATGTTAAGTAATGATAAAGATGGCAAGGTGGAAGGTGTTCACTAGGGCCAGGCCTCAGGCACATCATGCCTCCAGTATACTCCAGTCCATGTCAGCCATACTGAGATCACTTGTCAGGACTATGTTCCTCTGTGTAGTTGCCCACCTTATATTCCTCCCTCTCTATAGCCATATTCCCTTCCTTGGATTCATTAGGGGGCCTGTACAAAACTCAGAACCTGATGTTCCAGCCCCCTTCCACAGCCAGCTGTACCATATTAATTCTACCCCTACTTCTCATCCTTCTGTCCTTTTCTCTAGGGTTGAGATATCTTTCCTAATGCACTGCACAATACTTACACCATATATGGACATGCTGGATAATCTGTTACACTGCTGTAATTCGAAATCCCAAACTGTTTCCGTTGGGGTTCTATTATAATCCCACCTGATATTAACAGCACCTGCTATACTGGATGCTAGTTCCCCAGAGGAGGTGTTAATTAGCCTCCTAGATCACCTGACTGTAGCCATCATTCTGTGTTAATGAGTTGTTAACCTGCTGAGCCTTTTTCTGTGCATTTAATGGTGGCTCAACAGAGGTGCTAAATTATACTCTTCCCTCCCACCCCCTCACTTATGGCAGTTCTGGAGAGTCTGGCAAGAGCAGACTTTGTAACTGAGTAACGAGAACGAGAAACACTGCATGTCATTCCCTATCCCTGAATACAGTCTGTGACCGAGCAACGAGCACGAGAAACACTGCATGTCATACCCTATCCCTGAATACAGTCTGTGACCGAGCAACGAGAACGAGAAACACAGCATGTCATTCCCTATCCCTGAATACAGTCTGTGACCGAGCAACGAGAACGAGAAACACTGCATGTCATTCCCTATCCCTGAATACAGTCTGTGAATGAGCAACGAGAACGAGAAACACTGCATGTCATTCCCTATCCCTGAATACAGTCTGTGACCGAGCAACAAGAACGAGAAACACTGCATGTCATTCCCTATCCCTGAATACAGTCTGTGAATGAGCAACGAGAATGAGAAACACTGCATGTCATTCCCTATCCCTGAATACAGTCTGTGAATGAGCAACGAGAACGAGAAACACTGCATGTCATTCCCTATCCCTGAATACAGTCTGTGAATGAGCAACGAGAACGAGAAACACTGCATGTCATTCCCTATCCCTGAATACAGTCTGTGACCGAGCAACGAGAACGAGAAACACTGCATGTCATTCCCTATCCCTGAATACAGTCTGTGAATGAGCAACGAGAACGAGAAACACTGCATGTCATTCCCTATCCCTGAATACAGTCTGTGAATGAGCAACGAGAACGAGAAACACTGCATGTCATTCCCTATCCCTGAATACAGTCTGTGACCGAGCAATGAGAACGAGAAACATTGCATGTCATTCCCTATCCCTGAATACAGTCTGTGACTGAGCAACGAGAACGAGAAACACTGCATGTCATTCCCTATCCCTGAATACAGTCTGTGAATGAGCAAGCAGAAAGAGAAAACCGCATGTAATTCCCTATCCCTGAACACAGCCCCCAAATGCTGACACCAGCTAGTTTATTTTTCATTTGAAAAAAAAGGAGGAACATTTTAGAGCAGGAGAGGTGAGGAGACAGAGACAGTATGTGCTGCCCTGAAGCGGCTGTTGTCTGTTCTTTGCAGGAGGTGGGTGAACTGAATAACTGAAAGGGGATATATTTACAGTACTGAACTGTACTTATTTACTGTTTGTTTTTATATATTATTTTATGTAGTTGGGTTGGCAGGAGACTGGAAAAGAGAGGGGTTGTTACAGGCGGGCAGGCAGATCACATACAGTACAGGAACTGCAAGACTGCACTAAATCACACTGAGTAACTTGGATAACATGCTTATATGCTGGATAACCACTTATAACAGACAAATATGCTGTGCACAGAGCAGTCTCTTATAAGCGGCTTTGACTGTATATAATACCATCCTTCCCTCTCCTTGCCACCCTATCCTGTTTGTAAAAGGTGTATCTTGGAATTGTAAGGACCCAGTCATAGTAGGTAATTGCCCATGTCTCAATGATTTCTATGGTGTCTAGTTGTCCCTCTACCACCATCACCTGGATGTCCCCTATCTTATTTCCCAGGTCCCTAGCAGTTATGCTAGCCACTTTCCAGCAGTTTGTTCAGCTTTACCCGCCCAGCTTTTTCCTCCTAATGCACAGTGAATCACCCCCCCCGGCTTACTTGTTGCATTTCTCTCATCATCTCTAGGTCGCTGTTTAAATCCGTTAATTAGGAAAGTGCCTTCCTCCCCCTGAGGTGGGTCCTATAATCTGGCTTGTAGGCAGGCCCTTTGATGGATGGACATGTTCATCCATCAATCACACAGTCACAGCAACCTCTACTTTCTGATCTGCGATGCTGATGCCTTTGCATCAGAAGTCACATGACAAGGAAGCAAGTCAAGGCCACGAGACACCCCATGGGAGCCAGTATTCCTGCCTGTAAAACTCCTACACCTTGGGCTACTGTACTAGGAGCTGAATGTACCATGAGGGTGGAAGTATTCAAAGTAGATACTTACTGTAATGTATGCAGAATTTGTGATCAGATGCAGAGTGCTATCTGGTGAAGAAAGTTAAAGTTGCAACATGCAAGTCTAACAGCTTGGCTAAAAAATGTTTTTTTCAGCTGAATGACTAGAGCCGTTGCCTGTGAGACCAGTGATGTATGGATCAGTCACTGGATCCAGCACAGAAATGTGCAATCCTGCAATTCAGTTTACAGAAGATGACCTCATACGGAGCTGGGGAGAGGACATTACACAGGCGATGAGGGTGGGAGCCTCGCTGTGAGACCAGATAAGGCATGCCATCTGGTGGTGAGAAAAAAAAAAAGGCAGTGATATCGTTTTGCACTACACTCACCTTGACCCTGCCATCCGATGTGTAGCTTCATAGAGCACACACTCAGTTGTCTGCACAGCACCATGCATGCTACTGCTGCATCACAGAGTTACGCCTTGAAATCTTTTGCTTTAATAATAATATTGATCCTAGTTGAGCATACTATTCTGAGAAGGGCTACAGGTTTGTTTCAACATTGAACCTAAAAAGTTCAACCCCAGCTGTTCACATCGGTGAGAACTCCCACAAATGTCTTGTTCTTTTGTGCAAACTTACGCTCACTCAGTTTCCAATGAATAAATCACAACACACTGGACCGGTTGATACTCTCTCTCTCTCTTTCTTTGCCTCCTGTTTAGCAGAATGATGCTCTGCCAGTGACATTTGTACTGTAGGCCTGGGAGAAGAGAGGAGACAGCACATTCTTTAATTATAAAGTAGTCTAAATGCTACAACCACTCAGTGCATAAAATTAGCCTACCTCTTATGCATCATACAGAGGCCATCTTGTGCTGACTAGTCAACTGTTTACTGCAGCCCCCTTGGATGCTGCCTCTTCACCCAGTGTAAAGCACCATTTACACTGACCAAGCTGGTACACACCAGTGTGGCTCACACCAGTGTCAGTCTGCACCTCGTTGTTTATAGCCTTGGTCATACGGCATTGGTGCTGTGTAGATCAGTGTAGCCATGCTTGCTGAAATGCTGTGGATCAGCGTTCAGATAGCATGGCCAGTGGAGCACTGCAGATGCTCATGTCGAAGTTCCGGTGATTTTAGGAGGGTTCCCGCCATGAAGGGGGTGTTGGTGTGGATCGGGCTCTCCTGTGGTCGCACCTGAGCTCAAGGATGGGTTTTCCAACCCGAGTGCAGCTAAACCTTGTTTCTGGCTCTTTAAACAAAGATGTGCTCAACAACGTGGATTTCATTATAAACCGAGGACTAAAAATGTATTTATTTATTTTTTTTTTGTTTACCGGGTAAGTATACTAGACAACAATAAGAAAAAATGGTCTCAGAGTTCAGCCGTAACACTGGGCATGTGCTTATGCTTAAGCATATTCACATGCCCAGTGTCAGGGCTCGACTCTAAGCCCATGTTTTCTTCAATTTTTTGCCCTCGGTTTGCAATAAAAAACACTTTGCCAAGTTCAGCTTTGTTTACAGAGCAAGAAACAAGGTTTGGCTGCACTTCGGTTAGAAAAGTTAATGTAACGAAAGCCATTGCCATCCACAATGCAGGCTGGGAAAAGCCTGTCACCACCTTGTGGGTGGTGCGGGCGGTTCATGCGGCAAAGTAAAATGACGCAAAACACCTGCACCGCCAAGCGATCCCAAGAAAAGAGAAACTGCTGCCACAAGGACATGGAATCTGAAACAGCCAAACTGTGGTGTTCAGACGTGCACAGTGGTAACACTCTCACTGCTATGCACCTCCAACAATGCTGCAGAATTGGCCGTGTGAATGAACCTTATGAAGCCAGTGATGTGTGCTACTTAAGGACATCTGCTTCCACACCGGTGTCACACCAATGTCTTGGGAACTGCATTGTGGGACCTATCCTGCAAGGAGTTCCCTGTGCGTTGTGATGCTAAATTACCCCTCAGGCATGAGATGAAAACTGGCCACTGTTTATACAGCAGTTGAAACCGCCTACAACAGTTCAGCTCCTCTGTCTGGGAGAGGAGCAGAAGAGCCACACCGGTTTGATGCCTGCATAGTTTAGATAGATAGCTAGACAGATAGATAGATAGATAGATAGATAGATAGATAGATAGATAGATAGATAGATAGATAGATAAACAGATAGATAGAGAGATAAATAGATACTTTATTTATAAAGTGCCCATTTCCTGAGGCTCTGGGCGCTGTACATGCAAATATACATGGCTCTTCCACGATCTTATGACTGTTCACCCAAAACTTGGGAGTGCACCAAGAAGATGGATCTGTAGAAGGAAATGCATTTTTATAATTAACAAAAAAAAAAAACACTTAGCCTCCCATTGAAAGGTAGTCCCACTTTCCTCTGCATGCCCATCCACCAATACAATGCAAAAGCACTGGTGGCCTTGGAGAGGGAGCAGCCACATGCAGACAGTAAGCCCAGGGAGTGGTTGTTCACATAAGACTCAGTCTCTGTGGAGTTGCAGGGCTGTTGTAGTGAGCCAGGACTTTTGGAGGAACACTTACAACAAAAAAACCCAAAAACTCCAGGCAAAGTCAGCACCAAACAAGGGTTCAAAGCAGCTTGCTTTGGCAGAACAATACACTTTTTAGCTCGATTCCACTCTCCAGTTCACAACAGCCCTGCCCTCTCTGTCTCTCAAACTCCCAAAGCCTCCTTCTTGCTCTTACTGGTTTCCTTTTTATGCCTCCAGGTGAGGCTCATTTGTTAGGTTAGGCTCATTTGTGCCCCCCCCCAGCAGGGATTTCTAAGCTTGCATACAGTCAATGTATATGGCCTTTAAAGGGCCAGACCAGAAATCAGCAGGGCTGGGGTCTTAATTCAGCCTTTTCTCCTACTACTATCTCAGTGGAAAGGGGGTCCCAGTTGAAGGCTATAAGGACTCCTCCACAGGAGTGGAGAATGATGTAGGATGGGTCTCCACCTTTACCCACTATCACCAGTGAAGCAGAGTAACACAAATGGTGGGCACACAGCTGTATCCCCTTAAGATCAGGCTAAAGGATTTGTTTCCAGCAGCCACTGCAAAAACCTGAAGGTGATAACAGGGGAGGGCCTCATCACATGTATACTGCTGGTTCGAAAGAATGTCCTCCCCCTCCATCCCACCCCAGGACAGAGAGCAGAGGATGGGCCAAACAATGCTGCTGCTGTGCCTCAAAAAAAAATGTACATTATACTGCATGGCCTGAATCAGCTCGAACCTCGTTCTGCCAGTTCTATCTCGTAGAACAAAGTAGAATGTATTCAACACTTTTGGGTTCAACCCATAAAGTTCACAAGGCAGAACGTAGAGGTTCGCACAGCCCTAATTCTGAGCATGTTGGCCCCAATTCCCTATAAAATGCTGCAATACTGTCTGCTGAGTCCTGCTTTGTTTGAGGTACAGTATGCACAATGGCAACATTTGCAGAAATGATAAATTCAGCCTAGATAACGTGTGAAATGCTTTGTTCCTACATCCACTACTTGCTTCCCTTTTTATGCCAAGCTGTTCCAGAGGGTTAATTACCACCTTGCCACATAAAACATGACTTCCTCTTCTGTAGTAATATATTTTAAAGTGACACCATGGATTTGTAAAATGCTGTATGTTGGTGTTACATCATGTTCTTTCACAAAAAACAGACTTCTTCTAGAGACAAAAAATTAACCCTCACCTTTTCACTTTTTTTACTAATAAGTGCAGTGCAGCTTATGCTCACTGTGACTTTTCTTTAAGGCATAACAATAACGTCATAACTTTAATTTCAAACTACTACTCTGACATCAGTGATTAGAAATGTTATGTGATGCAATCCAAGCCATAGTTTGGGATGTTAAAGTCATTTTTTAACTCATCTTTCCCATTGTTTTTACATTATGTTGAGCAAATGAAGCATCACTAGTTCAGGCTGAATATTATCAACTGTTTCCAAACACCCAAGGCTGGATTTCTGAAAGGGAAGACGCTGGGCTATTCCTGGTTTTGGGCTACACCTGCATCCTCTGAGATGGGTGTCAAAATGTTTGAATGCTATTTCCAAATGTTTTGACACATTTACAACAATTTCTGTGATTTGTGCTAACGTGTAAAAAAAAAATGCATCATTTTTTTTTTACCCATGCATCATTGTTACTGCTGCAAACTGGGGCAGCTGCGCCTGCAACTTAAACCACATTGGTGGTAGTCTAACGTTCAGGCACAGTTTACGCAAACATTGCAGAAATGTGCCACAACATCCCGCGATGGCTTTGTGTCTCATAAGGTTAGACAGCATTGTTTGCTGTATGCTATTTCACCTTAGTCAAAGGGCAAGTCAATTTAAACAATGCTCTAGGTAGAATATTCAAGTGGATGACACAGGCACAAATCCTGATTTGGACCAGTGCCTGCATCATCCAAAATGTGTCAAAACATTATATTGCTATTTTCAAATGTTTTGACATGTTGGCAGTAGTTGCACTGCTTTACAACTGCTTGCATAAAAAAAATCATGCATGCACCACTCTTTTAAAGCAATTGGAAGTGCAAGTGCCACAGACTGTGATGATTATACCCAAAGGTCAGAAAACCTTTTAGGTGGTGTAACATTTAAGTGTAACTTGTGGGCATGTGCCAGACAGGTGGCGAAATTCCTCAGACTAGTTATGAAAACCATGTCCTGGATGTACAAAAACAGCTGTGAATATGGATAAAAGCATAGAGATAGCCACATTTAAAGAAGCATTACTTTACTGGCTTCAAATCTAAAAACAAATGTTAAAACCAACCCAGGCAGGTAAAAGGGCATCTTAATAGGAGAAAAGGGCAATCTAAAATAAAACAGAAAGGTACAAAACTTTTACTGTAACATGCACTGATTTTTTTAAATTCTTGGCTGGGTGAACACCACACAAGACTGTTTATCAGAGATATTGAGCCATAGTCAGGATTACCTGTTATACTGCTGCCTGTACCGTGGATCCAGCCACTGCGCTCCCACCACAGTATGCAAGGATCTGGACCCTGATGGTAGCAGGTGGTGGTAGTTGGGCTGTATATTGAAGTGGGCTGCTCATTAAGTATACATGGGTAACCACACCGGCGACCCGGGTTCGGGAACAGACTCGGCGCCGGGACTCAGCAGGGGAAGGGTTAGGATTGAGCATCCGTGGGACTGTTCTCCTCCCCTGGGGTGGGTTGGGGATGCATGGTCACTCTGCAGTGGCCCCCGGTGGAGACTGGGAGCACAGCAGAGGGATTGCACTAAGGGGAACACCACAGAAAAGTGGAAACTGCACTGGGATCGGCCGGATGATGGCGGCCATCCCCGACGATGCCCTCGAGCAATCCCAGCAGAGTAACGTCTGCCTCAGCAGCACCCAGGCAAGAAAGAAAATAGTGTGCTGGAGTCCCCCTGGCAAAGGGATATGCCGGGCTAACCTGAAGGAAGGCTGCAAATATGAGGTAGGCAGCTCTGGGGGAATTGCAGGAAGGGGTCACTGGTGGTACTAGGTGGCTTGAAGGAGGAGCAGGTTCCAGTGCGCGACAGAGGGGAAAAAAAGATTACACAAAAAAAAAAAAGCATGGATGGGCATATCATGGCCATTGCAGGCCCCCTGTGACAAGCTGCTGATGCAGTGTAGCTCAGGGATCAAGGTAGGGGGCCGCTGTAAATACTATGGTTAAGTCCCTTACTGCCGTGGTAGAAACAAATACAAACAGATGGCAGGCAAGCCTGCCCCCAGAACAGCTGATACCTGTGGAGTCCAGTCCTGTACCACAAGCATTGCTGTGTCTGGATACCATGCCATCTAGTTCCAGGGTTTTGTGGGTGGGATCCGGGGAGATATGGGCTGGAAGATCTCAACATCGAAACATTTTCCGACTACATTACCATCAGCATGTCCACTCACAAGCCTTTCCTGAATGCAACACTCCTGTGTGGAACACAAGCAAACAATCCAGACAGTCCCGGGCGCTGCCCTGGCTGCTACCACAGCTGACACTGTGGTAGGCAGCACTCAGCCAGGAACCATTCTTGACAAGCGCCCACATCCTGCACTGGATGAAGTCTGGCCATTAGCAGCGGGATGGATAACACTGGCATACCAGCAATATCAATTTCTGAATACAGCCCATTATCTGGGATAAATCAAATTATGTATAAGGTGTTTGTTCCCACTGCTAATATTAATGTTTTGCTGTCTATAATTGCATTTCTATGCTACAAGGCCTGTTGCATGTCAATGTCATTAGGTTTGCACAACAAGTTTTTTGTGCAATTATTTCTAACTATACAGTACAATAATGTGGTTCTGGAGGTCAAAACTTTCACAGGTGGTGGCTTATTTTTGTACCTCACAGTGATACTCTGGTTAGTGGACATTCCTTTTCGAAAACATTTGTGTGGTCATTGCAATGCTGCATTCATGTTTTGTTGTTACATGATCATGTTTCAAATTATAGCACAACTAGTTGAATTTCTCCGTACGTGAAGGTTAACATATCCCATCTAAAATCTTCAAATGTAGCAGAACTTGTTTATTTACATGGCTAGAAATTCATGGTTTTACTAAAGTGTGCATTTTAGTGCCAGTTAGGGTTTCTTTTTTAACTGTCAAGCATCACATTTCTCTTTCACTACTATATGTATGAATTTAGAATTAATTGTCCCTCACCTTTTAGAATAGCAATATGACTTCACTTCCTTTTATGTAAGGGAATCGTATTTGCATTCTGTAGTTCCCACTGAAATTGGTCAAACTGTTAAGTTCCTTAAAAGTTATTTTAATATTCTAAAGCAGTTAGCTGAGTTTCCATTTTAAGGTACTTGCCTTTTACTGCTGGATACCTGAGTGCAATTATAAGCCCAGGTCATCCATGAAATGAGGAGGGCTATGTGGAATTTTAATATTCTGCTTATGACAGAATTTTGCATAGTTTTAGAAATTCTGCCTAATTTTGTGAATTTTTTACACTGGAACTGGAATTCCAAAATTTGAAAGCAATATTCAAACCTTGGATCAGTAATTGCAGTTTTCTTACACTGTGGATTAGTGTTCTGCAGTGGATGTAAACCACGGATTATATTTCTGCAAATGGCTTAAAAAGATTCCTTGGTTTACGTAACCTGCAGAAAGCTACTCCACAGTTTACATTAAAATGCTTACAAAATAGACAGACAGACAGACAGATAGATATTTTATTTATAAAGTGCTCATTTCTGCAGACTCTGGGCACCGTACAAAACAGTTCAATAACAAAATACATATAAACAGTAGCTCAGCACAAACTTAAAATCTATCCTTCCCATTAAAACCAAATCAATCATTAAAAGCCTGCTTAAACAAATACATTTTTAGTGCCTTCTTAAAGGCTTCTACTGAGGGGGCCTCCCTTAAATAACCAGGAAAGGAGTTCCACAGAGTGGGTGCAGCAACTGAGAACACGCTATCCCCAGAATGCCGCAACCTTACTCTGGGAACTCCAAGGAGGCCTCCTCGGCAGAACGGAGTGCCCGGGGTGGACGGTAGGAGAAAAGAAGATCTTACAGACAGACAGGTCCCCATTCGTGTAGGGATTTATAGGTCAGAAGCCCTATCTTGAAGACAGTCCTCCACCTGACTGGCAGCCAGTGCAGTTCGTGGAGGACCGGGGTGATATGATCACTCTGTCTCACCCCAGTCAATAATCTTGCCGCCACATTCTGCACCAGCTGCAGCCTGCGGAGGTTGCCCCCAGATAACCATAAGTACAGGGCATTACAATAGTCCAGCATGGAAGTGACAAAAGCATGCACAAAATACAGAGAAATTTAGTGAAAAATTCCAACAAATAATTCAGCAGCAGAATTCTGTACTCTGTACACCTCTAGAAATGATCTTGCATTTCTCAGCGCAGTTCCTAGTGGACAGGATCACACGTCATAAAAACAGATACCTTTTGGCATGTTTGTGCCTTTGTTGAAGAGAGGCCGTAGACTGGATGATCATGTGACTGAATTTTCTGGTTATCCAGGAAGCATTTCTTCACTGGAACAGCATGTGACTGCACTAGTGGGACTACTGTATGTATGGAATCCCATATAGTGCCTGACCAAAGTGTACACTGCCTGCAGATACATGGAAGGCATCCGTTTCCAGTGACATCAGCTCCACAACTTCTATGTGCATTAGATTCATTCTGAAAGAATGAAATGCTTCAATAATAGCAAAGATATACTTTACCTAGCATCACAGTGATGTCATCTAGGGCAGTCTCCTACGAGGTAAATGGCAAAGTATTTTGAACAAATATTTAGTTGTGAAATAGAGAATGTGGCCCATGTCCCCTGAAGCTCTTCAGTTTGCATGTGGCATGCCATGGTACCTTTGCATGTACATGGCAGCTGGTATCAGACTTTGGGAAACTGAGGGACTGCATATTAACTTATTTGATCCTGTACGGCAGCACACTGTCAGTGTTATTGTTCTGTATTTTAACTGGAAAAACGGAATCAAACAAATAAAAAAAAAGAATGCTCAGCACCAAGTTGTTTTGTTTTATGTGGCTGATCCAAATATACATACAATTATGTCTAATTAAATATTCATAAGACTAGCAAGGCTCCTGATTGGTTACTGGATTGGTCAATAACATCTTAGAAATAACTGATCCAGCTGCCAGCCAATGCTATGTGGCATGTACAGCTCATGCTACTCCTGTCAAAACCTAAAGTAAGTAAAAAAAAATGGTAACAATGAAAATTGTTATTGTGATTGGACTTAGAATCACAACAACAACCTCAAAGCTGGTTGTTTCCTTGAATTAATGCCTGGCTGGAGGGAGATGGCCTTGGCTATGCCTCAGGCCACCCATCCCCCAACCAGTCATTAATCTCTCAGAAATGACCAGCTTCTGGGCAGTTATTGCTTAACTGGTATCATTCATGGCCTGGAATCTGGGAATCTTGTTAGCTGCAAGACTAACCAAGCCTGAAGAGATCAAGGGTGCCCTGGAAAAGGGTTTTAAGCATCTCATTTGCACACTACAGGTGCACACTAGCATTCTTCTGTAACCCCCAGGTGGCACTATCCCAAGGGCTACTAACCCTGCCTGCGTAACTGCTAACAGGTTAGGGGGCCTAGGTCCAATGGCGGGTGCCTCCACCCAGAGGTCGGGGTTAAGACAGTCTGGAATGACTTGGTCACAGCCCTTTGGGTCACTGCAACCCCCCTTTCTTCCCACTAGTGGCCCACACTAGTTAAAAACAGTACCTTCACAGTATGCACTTGCCCCCAAGATTGGCTCGATCAGCTTGAGTCTGGGGCCCCCCTGTAAAGTAAGATGCAGTAATACAATAGCCACTGTACAGTATTTCAATATAGATATGCAGTTCAGGCAGTGTAACTTTGCAAAACAACCAAATCTGATTTATTTAGGGGAGAGGAACAAGGACAGGGGGAAATCAAGTTTATTGATTTAAGCACACTAACATTCAGAGCACTGTGCACAGGGCTAAAGTCCCTACAAGTCACTGTCGCTGGGTACCCAGGAAAGAGGGGGCTAGCCAAGATCAGTGCAGCTGGTTGGGGCCCTGAGGTTGAAAACACTTGCACAATACCCAATTTGTAATCCAGAGCTGGTATGCTCGGTTCGTGTAGCAAGACTGGGAAACTGATGAAACACTTGCAACTCAATAGATCAGCTGGCAGGGAGCTACCCTGATTTTTACTCACGATTCTTGTGGCAGAACACCTTTCACACTGCAGGGGGACACAGGCCGGTGATCAGAACACTCCCCACAAATCTATATGTAAAAGAAGGTTACCATACCAGGCAGCTGCTTTCATATCCTGACCGCACTTACTGCCGACCCGGGAAGTCACAGTGCAGCTTCACTTCTCCTGACAGACCGAGCGCGATGAAGCAGATTCTCCAGTCCTCTACAGGGTGAGCCTTGTTGCTGACTGCTAGCTGCACCAGCCTCTTCTGTTCCTTATGCCTAGCGGATTCAGTCCGAATCACCACCCAATGAATTAAACCGCCCGACTTTAGCCCTCACCGCGTGCTTCCCATGTGAAACTCAGCAGCGCAGAAGCCTGGAGCTCCTTCCTCACTCATGGCCACAATGACTTTGCCTTTTCAGCCGTTGGGCAGGGAATCACACTCGGGTACCACTCGACCCAATTGGAGGGCTGCAGATGCCAGTCACTCACACCTTCTCCTATTGGTGCAAAAAGGCACCACACTCCAGAACTTCACTTCCCAGAATCACTGGCCATACTCCCCATTGGCAGCCGGCTCCCGAGAGAGTCCTAATTCTGGTTGGCTGCTCAATACTCCATTTTAAGCACCCCTCCCTCCTCACTGGATCCAAACGGCAGTTCCGATCCAAAATGGAGGGGCAAAGCACACAAAGTCCCAGCTGCAAGAAAAGCAGGTTAGACAAAGTACATTTCCATTACCACTCTAACATATTTCGAGCCAACAATTATAGCCCTAGGAAGTACTCACTTTGCCCGCATAGTGACGGCAAAAATGAAGCACCTTGTCAGTGGCTTGAGCGGGACTCGAGCAGGAGAACACACGGTCCCCCATGCAAACTAATTAAGTCTGCGAGCTGACAACTCTTAAAGAGACAGTACTAGAGGCTTTAAAAAGCACTCACTTATAAACGGCTTAATGGCCAAACACCATCCAGTCTGGAATCATTAGACGAGTTACTAGGGGACTTTTAGAAACCCCCTCCATTTGCAGGGCAGTTACACTTCACAGTGTTAGGTTTGATGGGTAGATTATCTTAAAAGTGTGTTTTTGTCCTGCTTGTGACTCCATGATTGTTAGGTGCAGGAACTTGACATTTTCAGGGTGCATTTTCAGTCACATTGGGAGCTAAACATCACTGGGAGGCCAGGTATGCACGAATCACATGTACCTGGCCCGTGTAGCTCCACGCCTGTGGACAGGTGCACAGTGAACAGTATGTAGTGCCACAAACACCTCCACAGGGCACCTGTCCATGGCTCCACCCAACCCCAATCAAGGGACACAGGCAGGTATCCAACCAGACGGCTGTTCTGAGTCCCAAAGTGGATCTACTGCTCTGTGCAAGCAGGGATTTCTGAGAAGGTGCAAGTCCAAAAATTTCAAAAGTATGGGCAAGTGCCAGAATGGCTGCACCTAGCCCTTACTGTCAGCCCACTGGGCTGGGGCAGCATGCTGGGGGGGATTCCCTGTCCCATTGCAGCTGGCAAGTGTCATGGGGGTGTGTGCAAAAGATATGGCAGGGTCCCCACTGCCATATCCTGCACCCACCTTGCCTGGCACTCCGCACCTTAGTGAATGGTGTGGAGTGAGGGCACACCCCCAGACACACCCTCAGACCAGCCATGCATGTTGCTACGTGACCGGTTGAGGGATCCTGTATGGAAGGAACGTGCACCCTTTCCATGAATGTGTGCAGGATCTGTCAGACCCTGGTGCATGGCACTGTCATCTGGTTTCCTATGCGATACATATCCACGGCACATAGGCAAACCACTCCTTAATGCATGGGGCTAATATCTCTTAAAGCAGCAGTGCAACGAAATTGGGCAAAAAATTTCATCCCAACTTTTTTAACTAAAATTAAAAGATTCCTGGCATCTCTCAGTTTCATTTGGTAGTAAACTTAAGTTACACCAACATTTGAGTATTTATAATGTTTTAATGTAATTTTATTCACAAGATAAAAAGATGGCCACCATGTTTGATTTGTTAATACCATTGTAGACATCGTAAGGGTTAGGACTGAGAAACTAAAAAAACCTCAATATGCGCAGCATAGGCAGTGCCTAGCAAAGTAGATCTGACAGGTTTGCTAATATTTGCATTAACTGTAGCTCAGACTGGCTTTTTGGAAAAACATTTTTCATTGCAGTGCTGCTTTAATCTCCCAAATGTGACAAAAATGTCCCAAGTTTTTATGAGTTTGAGGGATGAAAGCTACTAGTTTCCACTTTTGTTGCAAAATCAGCAGATGTTTGCTCAAAAAGGACAAGGAGTTACAGTTTGTCCTGTGATCGTTTTTAGGGGTTTGGTCTGACTTAAACAGCTTTTGTGTTAGCTTTTGTAGACAATGGTTTCCATATTTAAATGAAGTGTTTGTTTCAAGTTAGCACATGGTCAGTACAAAAAAAACACAAAACACGGACAGTATGATGTATGCATACCACTGCTGAAACCACTCTTACAGTTGTAAGAGTGGTCTCATGTGCATCTGAGGGTATGATAACTACATACAGAAGGTAAGCAGTTCTCATACCACTCTTACAACTGTAGGTGGCAGTAATAATACATTATTGACAAAGATTGATCAATAATATATTAACGTCTTAAAAAACCTGTCCTGAACATGCCGGTCTATAGGGCAATTGTGAGTGAGACACTCTTCACAGAATATGAGTAAATCTCACAGCTACAGGAAAGAAACACTCCAACTGGCCAGAAGGGCTCCCTTGACTTATAATTAGAACAGAAGCACAGTAAGAATTTTCTCAGTTACCAACAAACATGCAGACGTGAATTTGGTTGAATTTTGACCTTGGGTTACTGAAACACATATCAATAGTTAAATCTCACATTGGAGTACTTTTACTAAAATGTGAGCATCAGAACTTTGAGGCCAGTTTTTGTCACTGACAATTCTCATGGCAGAAGTATTGGCAAAAGGAAAATTGTTGGTCTTTGCTGTGAATTATGTACTAATTATTAGACTTAAAAAATACCTAGTTTGTTCTGCAGGTCCCCTTAAAAAAACTAACAAAAACAAAACATGCATTATCTCCCATGTCCCCTTCCATTCTATATTAAAATTACATATGTGGTTAATCCTGCCATCGTCATCATCATCATCAGGAGGCAAGTCTTCTCCCAGAGAGCAGTGAACTTATGGAAATACCTACCAGCAGAGACGGTGAACTTGAAGACAACAGACGCCCTCAAGGTAAGCCTGGACAAATGTCTGCTTACCATGGGAATCCCAGGGTACCCTGGGTATTAGAGTGGGTAGGCAACATCTATAAACGAGTACATATTTGAACAGCATTCTTGTTGGTCCCTGCTTATGAAGAAGAGGGGTGGACTTGATAGACCTAGAGTCCTTTCTGAATATACATTATTATGTATCTCATATCTGGTTGATTCTGCCATCTATTGAAATTAAATCCTCCTCCCCCAACCCCTGTAGCATCCAATACCCCCATCTACCCCCTCCATCCCATATTAATCACATTTTTGTCTGGTTGGGTGTGCCAGCAGGATCAACCAGATTTTATTTAATATTTGCTAAGGTGGTAGAAAGGTTTTTTTTTTTGTTGTTGTTGTTGTTTTTTGTTTTTTAGGACCAGCAAATATGAAGGACCAACAACAGCTTTTTAGCAATTGCAGAGAGGGCGTCAGTTAACTCCATTTAGAAGAACTGAACTTCCCAAAATGGGGAAGAAAGTAATTTACTCTCAAAAGAGAAAAATAAAAACTAGGAGGTACAGTATCCAGGTTTGTAGGCATAGAAATAAAAATGGTTGATTTTTCTTTTTCTAGAGAGCTTTTTCTCCCTAGCCATGTCTGTCAGGTATTTACCCTGTTCTGGCCTGTTAACCCCTGAATCCTACCCCTCAACATCTTCCACAGGTCTCCCATCCATGACAGGGGCTCTAGGGGGAGGGCCGTCCTCACCCCAGAGACAGACTTGTGTGTTGACTAGGATCCAGCATCAGGGGGCACCAGAACCCAAGGGAAGCCCAGGGTGTCCATGCTGCCATATAGCTAGACATGGGGTTTTTCTTCCCCAGCTTTTCTTCCTTGTTCCTCCCTCCGCCCCTGACATCAGCATAGCCTATTAAGCAGCCATGGCTGCATGCAGTAACATCACATGGAGGGAACAAGTGCCCTAGGCCCAGCGCAGGGGTTGCTGTGACACTGGTGTCAAATGCCATTCCTCCCTGACTACAGTGCACAACTACATGGCAGCTGCTGTGGTCCAGCCTTCTTCCTACCAGTGTCCCAAGTTCACTCCCAAACTAGGATCCCCTGCATGGCAGAGTGGCACACTGCCACTGGGCTACCTGGTGGTGTCACTGATATTTCTGAAAGAAACCGGCTATAATCTCAGTCACTATTGTTTGAGATAAGTGGTCTTTGCAAGCACATAGCATCACCAGTGACCTTCGAATACCATCATGTTATGCTCCACAGGGGTCCCGAAGTTCTTTCTGAGTGGTCACAGAGGTGTCTGCAATAGTACATGAAAGGAAGCAAGGATGCTGTTTAAGTGGCCCGTAGTGTCAAACACAATGGCACTGCAGCTCCCACAAGCCTTGTCATGACCTGCTGTGAAATTATTCCTACACCCAAGGCTACCATCTTTCCAAAACAGTAAAATAAGGTCACAGCTTATGAAGCATTGTGCACTGCATTTAGAAAAACAGTGTCTGTCAATCAAAACGTGGCACACACAAATAGAAAAAAAGGGAATCCTGCACCCAAAGTAAGTGATAAAAAAATAGACCACTGGGTGAACTTTGAGAAAATGTGAGAATTGCACAAATTTCTTACTGGAGTAGAGGAATTTGGATAGTGCTTTTATGGCTCTGACTACCCTCCATCAGATAGTGCTACTATCCAACCTAGGATCCGACCAAAGTCAGATTCTGGATCTATAGTTAAATACTTGTGGATCTGAGGCCAGATCCATTGAAACCAACCTTGGATAGTTGGATGCAATGGTTGGATCCACTGGATCCAGCCTCAGATAGTTGGATCTGATGGTCAGAGACATCAGATCCAGGTTGGATCCACAGATACCTTGGATACTTACTGTGCATCCTAAGAGGTCAGATCCTTGGTCGGATATCTATGCCTTCTAAGGCTAACTGATATCTGTCCATAATGATGGTATCCAATGGTATCTGACTTGGTAGGATGCTATCTGAGCAACACTAGATTGGGGCAGATTGAATCCATCTTGCCTCTGGTTCACCCTGGACACTTTTTGCACCAATAAAGATTGATTTTGTATCATTTATTTTTGGTGCTGGTTTACTTTTTTTTTTCTATTTCTGTGTGTCACCTTCTGCTTAAGAAAGAAAGGGAGTCACAGGTATTCTGGTCCACTGGGAAGGGACATTTAAAGCAGCAGTGCAACAAAATAGGGCAAAAGATTTTGACCCTAGTTTTTTTTCACTATAAAAGCTTCCAGGGATCTTCGTTTTTTTCTTTGGTGGTGAAATGTTCTAGTTTCACAAAAATGTATTTTATCAGTGTTTTAATTTATTTTTTTTCTCAAGAAAAAAAAGAGGGCTGCCACATTTGACTTAGAAATAGCACTGTAGACCTTGTAAGGGTTAGGACAAAGAAAATAAACTAAACTCATAATGCAGCACAGGAGGTACCTCGAAAAGTAGATTTGCCAGGTATGCTAATATTTCGTATTAACTGCAGCTAAAACATGCTTTTTGGAAAAACTTTTTTGTTGCACCGCAGCTTTAAACAACTTTGTAGGAAGGCTGGAAAACACCCAAATGCTGCTGAGATGCATGACAAGAACATAAGATAAGCAAGATTGTATTATTATTATTATTACTGTCTAGATATTGATTCAATATGTATTTATATGCACTAACAACATGATTCTGGAGGAAGAGAGGGAGGGGGGAGGCTACCCCCAAGGGACGGCACTCAGTTAAACCTTTATAGACCTCCCACAACCTAAAATGTTTGGATGGGATTGCAACTTTTGGCCGACGCATGCCCCCTCCATGGGCAATATAACAGATGACCCTCCTCACTGTTCCACTAAAAGGTACCCAGTGTCTCATCCTCACTGCAGCAGCTGAGCCCCTACTTCATTTGCACTCTGGCTCAAAGCCAAAACATAGAAAATAAAGATGGAGTTCTGTTCCCTGCCTGCAGTGCTGCACTCTGCACCAACGGTCAGTCAAAAAACATTACTGGTCAAACAAAGCTTTCACACACCCCAACGTGCTTCCTTTCTGCTCATGTCACTGCCCTAAGGCCCAGTGCCAGAGTGCCCTGATGAATACAGGCTTAGACCTGGCAGCTAAAAAATACAAACTTTCCACCTCCCTCTCCTCTGCGGCAGCAAAATTTCCCCTGCCTTCCTTCAATTAAATATATATGCTGTTTCGCTGTTGTCTAAAATGATACTGCACAATTCTCTGATGATTTCTTTTTATTTTTATTTTATTTATTTCTAGTACCTAGTATTACAAGTACCTTTGAGCCAAGGCTCTTTTGCAAAGGTTCCATGTCAGAAATAACAAACAACAAGGAAGCAAAACTGAAATAACAGTAAACAATTCATGTACAAACAGTGCTATTGAAAGGGATCAATTATAGGAAGAGTAAGGTGTAGAGGAGGAGGAAGAAGTGTAGTTAGTTAGTTAACAGAGGCAGCTATAGTAAAATGGTGAAGACAGCTAGGATGCATGTGCCCACAAGGAGTGGGTAGGGTTAGGCGCCCGGGGCCGGCAGAGAAACATGGATGAGAGGAAAGGGGGAGAATGAAGATGCAGCCAGAGGCATTTGTCAAAAAATAAATGGGAAGGAGTGATAGAAGACAAAAAGGGGGCAGGGTGGGGGATAAGTGCTATAATGGGGCAAGGAGAGACAATGAGGTGGTATGAAGACCTGAGATTTGAAGTGGCGCCTCAGGAGCAGGGGGAAGGGGGACTGGGGGGCCTGGGGTAAGCAGTATATAAGCTAGGGTTAAAGCTGTGTAGGTCATCAGCTAGGAGAGGCAGTCACAGGAGCTTGAGGCAATGACATGGGCCCGGAGCCTGGTTTTAAACAGACCTAGTGTTGAGGCAGAGGATATGGAGTGGCTGAGAACATTCATCTATAGAGCAGCCAAGAGGATTTCTGATCGTTTTTAACTTTTTCTGATCACAAAATCAGTTTTTTGGAAAAAAAAAATAACTGCTCTTAGGAACAGATCCTCCTCTGATGATAGAGAGCTAGAAGTAGCACTGAGACATGTACAGCACTCATAATTCTCGATTTCCAGTGTCTCTGATTGGCTGCTGCAGGTCACGTGACATGCCTACAGCTTGCACAGCCTCAGTATGTGCAACCTGTAAAAACCACTAAGTCATGACCTCAAAGTGCCACAATGCCAAAGGAAAGCTATGTCCCTTCAGAACAACTTCTCCGGGGTGGAAAGTGCTGAATTTGAGTAGGTTGGCTGAATTCTGTTTCAGCATCGGCTCATCGTTACTGGCGCCCGCCGAAGTAAGGTTTTATTGACTCTGCTATCACACATCTACAACACCACAGCCACATCACTAGGACTCCAAATCCCTGTACCCCCATTAGCACCATATTTAAGTCCTATTCCACCACCACCACTATGTATAGAACTGGTACTTTGTGGAACCTTTCCCTCCTGCTTTCCTCCACCCTCTATCCCTTTCTCATCCAGTTCTCTTCTTCATAATTCATACAGGATGGCAGATGCACGCACACACACACACACACACACACACACACACACACACACACACATCATCCACTAACAGACTCCTCACACCTCATTGTGAGACCTAAGGTCTCACTGCAGCTTCCTACTTCACTCAGTTTCTTTCTCAGGCAATAAAAAAAAATAAAGGTGGAATTCTGTGGTGTGCCTGCATTACCAGCAGTCATACAAAAATTAGTTCTCAACTAAATCTTCAAAACTCCACCTGTACCTTTCCCAGTCTGCTAAATTCACTCTGCTTTCTCCTTACGCAGGGAACACAAAAAAATAAATAAATAAATAAAACTTGTTATGGATTTCTGTTCCCTCCACATTACCAGCACTAAGAAAAAAAATGTCAATGAATGCACATTCAACAAATGTGAATTAGGCATCAACTGCTCCTTAATGCCAGCCAAAACAAACTAAAGACAAAGAAGCAAACTGATAAAAATAATAGTCAATGAATGAACTGATTGCACCTCTTTTGTCAAGACTGTTACCCAAGCAATAAGCAACTTCTCTATGCAAAGTGAACAGCAGATTTTGTTCTAATACTGAAAGTAACTCAAGGGCCTGGATATTCAAAAGGGGTTGTGCCATGCGAAACCCCCCAGTGTGCCCCAGTGTGATATTGAAAGGGGCGAGTTGCGATGCACAACTCCTGATGCACCAGGGCGCATCGGTAATGTATGTGGCGCAAGTGCGGGGGGCGTGCCCATGCATATGTGGCATATCCCGATATTCAGCCCGGGATGTGCGGTGCATATGCTGGCACAACACTGGCTTGCACCACTCAGGGGGGTGCAAAGTTGTGCCTGGTAAAACCAGGAACAAGTCCTGGCCACCCACAGGTGAGCTGCTGTATTGCAGGGTGCAACACATCAGTCGCCAGCCGTGGGTGACCACTCGCCCACCCAGAACACTGTCCACAAGCTCCCTGCCCTGGAAGTGTTGTGCCCCCCCGCCCCATCACCCGATCGTGGGCAAATGTATACTGAGACCCCCTAGTGGCCCAGTAGCAATGCCCCCATCGCCCGATCGCAGGCATATGTATCAATAGCCTCCCTGGTGGCCCAGTGGTGTGCCCCTCATCGCACGATCACGGTGGGTAAAAATCAAAAACCTGGTGGTCCAGTGGTAACCCCTCCCGTGTCCGATCGCGGATGGCTGTAGCGAGAAGAACCCAGGTGTTCAGTGGTATCCCGACCCACCCACCCACCCACTGAGGTAATCTGCCACCCAGCACCTCCCCATCGATGATGGGTGACAGCACAATGCCCACAAGCCACCCAGCTGCCCGCTGATTGGCACCGTACAGTATGAACTGTAAGCCTATTGGTCCACTACATGGACCAACAGACATGCAGACCACACTGTACTACACAGGCCTGAAATGTGAATGAATGTCGCTCACATTATGGGCCTGTGTAGTACAGTATGGTCTGCACGCCTATAAGTCCATGCAATGGACCAATAGGTGTACAGTTCATACTGTATGTTGTCAATCGGCGGTTGGCAGCTTGCAGACAGGTTGCTGCTGTCTGCCGCTGAAGGGGGTGCTGGATCATGGAGGACCTGAGTGGGTGGGGGAGGGGTTACCGCTGGACCACCAGGGTTTTTATTTCTACCCACCCATGATCGGGCGATGGTGGGCACACCACTGGGCCACCAGGAAGGCGACTAATACATATGCCCGCGATCGGGCATAGGGGAGCTGGGGGACTGTACTGGCATGTTACAATGTCGGTCCCCGAAAGCTGCAGCCTGGCAGGGCACCAGGCGTAAGTCGCCAGGGATCGGCGCACCGCATGCAAATTAGGCCACATTTATTTATTTATTTATTTATTTATTAAATTTTGGTGACTGGGTAAGCCTACTGAGCCCCGGAAGTCCTTTTTTCAGAGGTGACTCGGGATTACATAGCATTGATAAATAACACAGTATGATACAGAAATAACATAGTATGATACAGTCAGCTGGTTACATATGATGCAAGCAACATACAGTCATGGTGGTATACAAGAATGTAGCAGAACATAGGGATGGACAAGAAATAAAAGAGGAGGGGGTGAGCCACATTGCTGATACATATTATACTTTAAGGGTAGTATAGGACTGTGATGACATGCAAATGGCCCCATTTGCATCTTGCATGCATAATGGCCTCATTTGCAGGCCCAGTGCTAAATATCATGGGTGATGCACCTAGTGCAACTGCACTTGCACTGGCGCATACCCCTGCTCCCATTCTGCCACTTGCACTGGTGCAGTGCCACTGCACCATGCGCAGTGCATGCACCCTCAGTGCCATATTCAATGGTGCTAAGCCATGGTGCAGCACCATTGAATATCGCCTGATCAGTGCCCTGGCACAGCCCAGCTGCGCTGCGCCCAGGCTTGTGCCCCTGCCCGGCACAGTCTGAATATCCAGGCCCAAGTGTACAAGGGAGATATTTAGTTATTCCTCTGCCTATTCATGGAACTTGCATTCACTGTTATACTACACGTGGACCCTCTAATCCAATCAGATGCCAGGGTTACAAAATGTTTATTTCTTAGAAAACTCGCAACAGTAATTTTATGATCAATAAAATGACTGCTCAGTGCTTAGCACAGGCATTTTGTCAAAAAAAAAAAATAACAGTAGTGACATCACCATCTTTCTTGACTTCTGATTGATCTATATCCACAGCAGAAAACTCAATAGTTATAATGTGTTAGGTTACTATCCTTGGCAATAATGATATTGCCTCATGACGACAAAGTACTTGGCCTTTAACCTTGTATATTATTTTGTTCACTAGACAATAACATTATTGCCACGTGCAGTGACCAAACAACATCATTATCACTTAAATATCACCTCTGTTCACAGGTTCAAGAAAAGAATCTAAAGAACTTTCCAAGGTGGTATGTCATTGCTTTTAACATCTAGTTAAGCAGCACACAGTACCATAAATGTGTGACTTTTGCATTTCCAACTCTGTCATTAGCCATCAACTGGACACCACTGTTTACTTATTATTTATTCCCCTGTCCTGTCTCCAGTGCCCAGCTCCCTCTGGAGATCCCAGGCACAAGCTGACCAGCTCTCATCTACTTTAGACACCATCCTACATGTAGCCACAGCTGATGGGATGGAGGAGAGTCACTCCCAACCTCAATGAATCATCAAGAGGCAGACCGAGGTGGCAAGACTAGACCAGGAGATACCAGGATCCTTCTTTGCAGGCACTATGGCCATTTTCACAATTTCTCCCAATGCCTATAGTAAGTCATGATTCAGAAGTCAGAGAGCTGGGGCACATAATGCGTGGCAGCTACACCCTGATGTCAGCGACATCCCACCTCATCACTAGTCCTCAAACCACACTGACACTTGTAGTCACTCACAGGGCAGTACTGTGGTGGAGAACAGAACCCTCCCTCCCTGGAGGAGAGCATCCCCGGTTACCGCAGTCCTTCAGCCCTCAGATGGCACCTGATGACTCGAGCACGTTCCTGATCCCAGTTCGCTGGCATCATGAGTAGTAGCTCTACTGCTACACTGACAGGCCAGCGAGATGCTCCATTTCAGTGATCCTATCCAATACAAACAAAATACTACTACGAAATAAAGGTTGATCTGAATGCAGCAGCCCTTTAGCCTTCTGCAACACCTTGTTATTTAGGATATATATTCAGGCACTTCTGTAGGCCATCCAGCAAATTGAATTTACATCATGGGGGTAAGAAACAATCTTATCATGGAAAATGCTCATAAATTACTTTGGAGAAAGCACTTACCGAGAAATCATCATCAGGAAACAGTAACAGGTCCTTCAGAGGATCGTTCTGAAAGTCCTTTTCAAGCTTTGCGATAACTGCTTCATAATCCAAAGGCTGTATAAGCTTAGGTTTCTCCTGCTAATAAAGCAAAAAGAACATTACTATGTAACAGACTGCAACAATTATGAAATAATTCAGTGTACACACCAGTGCTAAACCTAAAAGCGTTGCTACTCTTACCTTTAAAGAGCAACTCTTTACTATAATAAAAAGCTTAAAGACACTAGATTTACACAAATTGGGTTTTAGTTTTACTGTTTTCTAGTTATTTGTTATTTTTTTACTTTCCCCTGCTGTCGGTCTACTAAAATATTGTAAGTAATGTAACACTTAAGAGTCTTTCAAAATGTATCTGACTCTCCCCTGCTAACCACACAGTTGCTGTTTTGTGACATCAGTCTGCTGCCATGGTGAGCACTACAATATCAGAAACAAAAGTATTGTGAGGTTAGGAGGGAGAGGCAAGTGACTTTTAGATAGACTTTTTAGATATACTACCAATATATGCTGTAAACCTTGGAAATGAGCATTGAAAATGAAAATAATGTATTCTCCAGTACACTGTAATAGTTAAAACATCTTCTTTGTGAAAGTACATGCTGAAGGGCAGAGTTGCACTATAAGGCAAGGTAACAGAATATGCAACTGAACACTGCATGATGCCCCCAGTGACCTGACCACCAGGAAACAAGCAAACTAAAAAAAATGGCATACACACCCAAATGGCAATTGCAAAGATAAGACTTTAATGCAGCATGCTGTGCAGACCATGTTAATCGGCTTCAGAAGGTTCCCATACAGCTTCCATGGAGCATGGCGATACATAGCAGAGTCTATGAATGCTGGTTGACATAGATTGTACATCACGCTGTATTAAATAAATTTTTGTCTTTGCATTTGCCATTTCGAGTGTGAGCTGTATTTTTTTTTACTACTCTTAACCTTCCAGCGCAATGTTGCACATGTTTGCCACAACACACTTTTGTTTATACATAATCAAATCGTAAGATGTTCTCCTTTCAGTTGACAGCTAAAGATCCTATGGAAGCAATAGTGTTTGCTTATTTGTTATATATATGAATGGTTCCACCACTGTACAATGACACTGTCGATATCAATGATGCTGACATCGACGGGAACAATGCCAACAATCGGCATTGTACCCGACTGGGTAAAGTGTTTTTCTGCAAGGGGGGGTTCACACCCCTGCACCCCTGATGCAGGGGTTATGGCCCCCACACACCCCTTCTTTATATAACCAACTGTCAGGGTGGGGTTGCAACACCGGGAGTTGCGGTGTCGGGTCACAGCGGACCACCACAGTGAAATATTTCGGCCCAGATTTGTCGCTGTGATAGTATTTCGCTGTGAGGGTGTCATTGTTCCGATGTGATACCCATACAAATTCAATATGTGAAGAGTAAATGTGATTAACTAAAGGTCTGGAGTAAACTGAGAAACAAACAGAAGCACTTTAAAAGAGAACAATCAGCACTAAGAGCCCCACACCCAACTGTGGGGCTGGTCTCAATTACACTTTGTGTGCCAAAAAAAAAGTAATTTTTTGTACTTAGTGTTTACTACGGTATAGTATGTTACATCAGGTTTTTTCTGCTGACTCTCAAGCTGACATTTGCCGTAACCAGAAATCCCAGAATCCCTTGCAGCTGATGTTAGAGCTGGACTACAGCACTGAAAGATGCCATACCCTGCAGTGCATGTTACAGTTTTTATGAGCTCTGATCTTTTGTTTGCTGGCCCCAATGTCCTTCCAGGGCTAAATACAGTCACACAGGACCAGCAAACACCTGATCTGAGCTTATAATACTTCTAACATGTACTGCAGGCTTATGACTCTCCCAGTGCTGCAGCCCAACTCTGACACCAGTTGCAAGGGATTCTGGGATTTCTAATTACAGCAAATGTCAGCTTGGAAGTTAGCAGAATTAGCCTGATACACTCTGCTATACTGCAGTAAATAGTAAGTAAAAAATGATTTTTTGCACAAAAAGTTCAAATTTAGACCAGCCCCACAGTTGGGTATGGGTTTCCAGGTGCAGACTGTTCCCATTTAAAATAAAGGAAAAACAGAAACTCCATCACAAGTGTGCAGTGAAATCGAATATAATACAATGTCACATAGCCCAGTACAGTAAAATACCATTCTGTTTAGGAGTATGGCTAATACTTCAGTGTAGGATAATAAACTTAAATCAATAACCTTTTTGCCCCTGAACTTATTATATCAGATGTTGATTTTTGTGTTATTTCAACCCCCCAATAGATGACAAATAATGTAATATATTATACTTTGATTCTAGTATGCTACCATGTGGGCTTTGTTTTGTTGGGACTTTGATGTGTGGGAAACATGCAGAATAGAAATACAATAAGTGATGATGGAAAAGGCCTGATCCAGTCTGCCCAAGCCTACCTATTATTAGATGTGTACCGTATTGACTACTCACTCCTCTACCCGATGTGATGCTCCACACCCACTTTCTCCATCTCCATATGTCTATTTCGCCTGTGCTTAAATCCCCTATTGTCTCGGACAAAACCACTTCCCTTCGAGGCCTGTTCAACTTCTCCGCCACCCACTCTGTGAAGAAAACTTTCTGACATCCTTTCTGTACTTTTCTCCCACCAATATTTCTTAGAGTTATCCCTTATTGCAGTGTTTGCAATTACTGTGAATAAACTCATGCAGTCCACTCTGTTTATTCCCTTTAGAAAGTTATAGATTCTCTCATGTCACCCCTCACTCTCTCCTGGCCTCCAGTGTGTACGTTTCCAGGTTCATTTAACCTTTTCTCATCAGACTTACCCTGTTGGCTTAGTAACATCTTGGTGGCCCATCTCTACACCACCTCCACCCTGTCCCTGTCCTTCCAAAAATGTGAACTCCAAAGATTGTGCACAGTACTGACCTCACTAGGGATCTGCACAAGGGCAATATCACCTCCCTTCTTCTGCTACTAATGCCCCTGCTTATGAGACTAGTGTTCTATTTGCCATCCCTAATGCTCTATTACACTGTGCTGACTGCACAAGATTTTCCTTGATTATGACTCTAGGTCTCTCTCTTCTGTTGTTTCCTCTATCTTCACACACCCATCACATAATCTGCCCTTGTATTCTTTGCCCCACATGCATGACCTTACACTTCTTTGCATCACATTTCAATTGCCAGAAACATGACCATTTTTCCAAGCTTTCCCAAATCCTATTTGAGTGACCTTACACCCCCCCTCACTGTCTACCATGCCACATATTTTGGTATTGTCTGCAAAGAGGCTTATTTTAGCATGAATCCTCTCTCCTATGTCACATATAAAGATATTAAAAGGGACTGGGCCCAGAATGTGGCTGGTTCTGTGGTGCTGAGCAATGGGTGTTCACTGGGTACACTGGCAACCAGGGTTTGTGCCCTGAGCCCAAATGTCAGGAGTGGAGTCCAGCAGGGATGGAGTCATCAGTGTCCTTTAGATGCTTCCCTTCCTGGGGTTGGGGGAAAATGGTCCCAGGCCACTTGTTAGGTGGCTCCTGGTGGTGGCTTGTGGCTGGTGTTTATGGTGGTATAAACCTCAACATGTCACCGAATGCCCTAGGATACAAGAGATGACACTCTTCTATGCATAAGAGGCTCTCATAGTGTCCCAGTCAAATTATTATAGATCGTGGGCCAAGTGGTGCTGGAGGTTGAGGCGCTGGTCGCTACACCTCATGCCACACCGGCGACCCGGGTTCAGGAATGAGCCCAGGTCACTGGAGGTCGGCAGGGGGAGAGAGGATTGAGAGTCTGGGGGACTGCTCTCCTCTCTCGGGGGGAGGGTTTCACATCGTCCTGCTCAATGATTGTCCTCTGGTGGTGACTGGAGGGTAATACGAGTCGGGAGCTGCTCTCCGATGTAACCATGTCAGTAGGGAGGGGGGATGGGAGAAAAAAACAGGAGGAAAAATTAGCCTAGCAGGGCTCCATAATGGTCCAATGCGTCACAGGTCAACTCCAGGTTCTGGATTGGGTCTCTGGGGAGGGGGTGCCACCTACCCAGCCCTGCCACGGGGGGCAAGCCTTGGAGAAAATACTGGGGTTGGCTAAATGCGATGCAGCGGGATCTGAGAGAGAGTTCTTCCCTCTGAGGACCACAGCCCCTGCCAGGGCTCAGGAGGAGGATAAAAATCTGAATGGAAGAAAAAATTATTATAGATCATGCTCTAAGTATTTTTTTTTTCAATTACCTTTTTTATCAAAAGTCCTGGACTGTATGGTGAGAGCAAGAAGCCCATTAATATGGCACAGCACTGAGGCACCCTTATGGAAACAAGAGTACCTAACGTGCAACTGAAATAAGTGCTGTGATTGGTCAGAAGTGTCACATGATACTCCCATGATCTATAATCTTCAAAGAACAGTGGAAGAGGTCCATCAATAGTGCAGTTAGCAGCATCTTTCCCATATTCTTTTGCACTCTTGGATGTAAGTTGCCCAGGCACATTGCTTATTCACCCTTAAATTCTAATGCACTTCAATACTCTACATTTGGCATACACACTACCCCAGTACCTATCTCCCATTTGAAATTTAGCCTACAATCTAGTAGTGAGCCTTTTTCATCTTCTGAAAATAGTAAGTAGAAATTCTCATTTAGTTTGGCTGACTTTATCTTTTCTCCTTCATCCCATCCTTCTCCCTTCTTTAGTCTTATGCTAGCCTCCTTAGAATGTTGCCTTTCTCAGATGTAGCAGAAAATTGTTGTGTCCCCTTTTGGTACTCTTTATGTTAATCTCAGTTCTGAATCTGACTTTGTCCATCTCACCTTCTGGCTTGCCTCTCTCATACTAGCTAGCTAAGCTACACATCCGTCTCTTGTTGCTGTCATGCAGCTCATTTCTGACAGCAATGTAGTTGAAATTCTGTCACTGATTTATGTTGGGTAGAAATCGAAGAGCACTTTTGTCCCCACCCCCAAGTCTACACTAACAACTTTTTTATCCTACGCTGATGTTTTGGGCCCATCCCCTAGTCTATATCAAACAATTAGATATTAGAACAAGAAGATTTATAATAGATACAGTACAAAGAACATTTGCCTTTTATCGGAGAGGTCAAAATCTTAGGCAACTGAGTGTGGTTAGTATACTTACTGTATTTCTTGCCCATGGGACTCTGCTGGGTAATTTCATAAGATCCAACCTGCCTATTTCTCTTGCCACTATGCTAGTGCCACAGTCCCCCTCCTATGGCCTCCGCTCAACTGAACTCTCCCTACTACGTACCCCTAGGCGTAGAACCTTGAAAGGAACAACAGCCTTCTCAAGCCTGGCTCCTATATATTGGAACTCCTTACCACATGATGTTTGTTCAGCACTCAGTCGTGCTGTTTTCAAAAGATGCACCATACCGTTCTTGTCAAATGTGCTCAATGCACCTGCTTTAACCCTCCATAGGTGGCTCACTTTTCTCTGCTCAGCTGTCTATACGACCCTTCTCTCTGGATTTGACAACTGTTATGTAGAGCACTTACTATGGAATGTGAAACATGACACTCATGCCTAATGCTTGTATCGTAACTGTTTGTATTTTCTTCTGTTTTCAGCTCATATCATTACTGTTATTTCTGTAACAATGGCTGTATATAGTATCTCCCTGGCTTGCTGTGTTTCTGTAAATTATCTGTATATTGTCTGGCTGTTCAACTGTTTGTAGTCTCCCAAGTCATGTCTGAAAATAGTCACTTTTGTGGCTATGGCACCTACCCGGTAAACAAAAACTAAATAAATACATTTTAGAAGTCAAAATGTCATAAGAGTTACAAGCTGTTCTTATTCAAGCACAATGAACACATTTGATGTGCACACTGTAAGTAGGGCCACTAATTTTCTAGATTTCAAAAATAGTATTACCGTTTAACAAAATATTTAAATCATTTTTTTCTGTTTCCCCCAAACTGAGTGCAAATCAGCATATTTTGCACTACAAATGTGGTGCAAAATGACCGTTTTACACACATTTGGTACCAAGTGCATTTATAAATGTGGTGCAGACAGGATTTCTATATGAAAAAACTGACTCTATTTTTAAAAAATTGCAAATTCCATTTTTAGTCTGGATATGTGCTTTCGCAGAAAAAGGGTGGTCCTACATAACACTACACAACTGTTAATATGCTACACGAAAAAGAATGTTACATCAAGTGTAACTTTTGTAACAGAAATGAAAACAAGATACTGTATATATTTGACCTTGCAGCTCTCAGTGGTATTAGTAAAATAATGAATAGCTCATGTCAGTGTGACTCAGCTAGTAGTGTTCTAGTTTCTGAACCAAGAGGTCACTGGTTCATGTCTGGAAATTTTTGTTAGTGTGTTGTTCACTGCAGTACAGTGGGAGTGAGATGCTGTTTCTGTGCATGAGGTGCAGTTCTTTTGATAAGATGTCAAGTAACAGTAACATTGTTATGGGTAGAGAGATTGAAGAGATTTAGGATCCATCTAATTCTCCGTCTCTGCCAAATGGCATTGATTGCACTAATGCAGCAGAAGAGGCAGCCAAACCAAGGTTCCACTATGGCAACTGGCCCCAATTATTCCTGTCCCCTCACCCAGCCCCATCACCTGCCTTCCCCAGTACTTACCTCTCTTTCTTTGTCTCCCTGGCTTACTCCCCTAGAGTGGGGCCATCGGGAGGAGCCTCTACTCCCAGCAAAGACTCAGTAGGTGTCTCGGAAGGACAGCATCATGGTCAGCTGTGGGGCCTGCATTGGGGCAGACGTCCTCCTGCAGCAGTTGCCTATTTTCCATTTTTATTCTTCTGGATGCTGAGGACAGCTCCCGATGTGCACACATCACAGCATGTTGGCATCCTTCCCACCTATTCCTTGGCTCCGCTTGCTCTGCCACCTGTGATCACCCAGGTGGTGGTAGTAAAGCGGAGACCGAACTCCCTCTCTCCCCAAGATGGATCACATTCTATGGGATGCTCAGCACACCTCCAAGCAGATGGCCCTCCTGACGACTCGGGCTCATTCCTGAACCCGGGTGATTGGCATCGTGAGTGGTAATGCTACCGCTGCTCTGGTGGGTTGACCCCCGTTTCCATTTCTAATGGTTTTCCAACTGGAAAATTGTATTTATTTTATTTCAAACTGCAGCCAGGTATGTCACTGTGAGCTGGAACCCATTTCCAGGAGTGACCTGGGTGCACCTCCTAGCTGATGAAAAAAAGACATGGGTAGGTACAATAATGAGGATGACACTGCCAACAAAACAATGTGTTTCATTCTGTTAAAGTAGCAAACATCTGTATGACAAAGATACAATTTAAGAGGCAGAAACCGGCAACGAAAGTGCTAGGTGAGAAAGGGGTAGGAGGGAGTTAGGGCCTAGGCTGGGAGTGGTGCTAGGGTTGCAAGGGGAATGGAGGAGGAAAGCAGCAGGACAATAGTCAGGGAAATAAAGAAAGGGGAAAGCTAACAGTATGGAGGGGATAGAAGCATGTATCAGGAGGGTGCCATGACCCATGCAGGTAGTTTTGAGAGATATGGGGAGGAGATGTGAGGAGAAAGCAGATTGCCCAAATGCACCACATGGCAGTAAACAGTACCTGTAGGACAACAACCCCAGTGGCATGACCCTAGTAAAACACATTCTGATACAGTTGTCCATAACTGTGTAGGGAATGTTGTTGTCTGTTGTCTGTCTGCATACTGTCAGCTTCCAGCCAATATGTAGCAATAGCCTCCTTTCGGTAAGGCGGGAGGAAGTTAATTACTAGGAAGGCCGATACTGAGACTGGCATTTGTGCTGTAGTCTGGCATCAGTTAAGATTAAGTGGTAAGAGTTAAAGCTTAGTTTAATCTGGTACAGTGAAACAGATGGAGGGAGTCCTGAGTCTACAAAAGGCTGAGGTAGATAGGAGCCAAGAAAGACAGGAAAAATGGAGGCAAAGGGAGCAGCCTTCAGGCCCCAATAAAATTCTAGCCAACCCAGTGGGAACACCAGGTGGGTGTGTGAATCATGTAGGTCTCTTCCTCAACAAAAGGGCCCTGTTAGCCTGTTGGCCTGAAATCAGTTTGCTTGAAGATCTACAGGAGACCCTGGTTTTGAGGGGTGTGGAAGCTTGCATTTGTTCCAGTTGCAATGAAGATGGCAGAAGACCAGAGAGCATAAACCCTCGCCATGAAAAGATGTGCAGCCATATGGTAGGAGAAATCTAGTCTCCATGTCAGTAGGCCCTTCAGCATTGGTCATTCTAAGCTAAAACTTGAGAGACAGCTTAGCAGGAATTGTTTTGAAGAACCTTTATGGCTATTAATAACCTGTGTAAATAAAATGGGAGCATTTAAAACCTTTAAGGCTGGTGGGTAGGGTCTGAAGTAAACACAGTTGTGGATATGACTTTCACAGCCATTAGGCCCTGAGGGGGATGTCTCAGAGACACCACAGACCTATGGAGTCTTGGGTTCCCAGCATGGGAAGAGAGAGACAATCTGGGAATAAAAGGCCAAGTGACATAATAAGCATGCAAAATGTGGGCACAAATGGGACAGGGTTACTTATTAGTGTTGCTCAGATACTATCCTATGGAATCAGATACCATGGGATACAACTGACTTTCTCAGGTACCGAATGGCATTGGATACCACTGGTATCTGACTATTGGATCCTATCACCTAGGATCTAGTTGGATACCAATTATCTGATGTGACTATCCAGGTTCAGAGGTATCTAAGGCAGACATCTGACCTCAGATCCCACTATCAGACTTTGGATCGAGGAATCTGAGGCAGACATACAACTTTGGATCCCACTATCCTACCTTAGATCCGAATGAGGTTGGATAGGATCTGATATACAGAGCTGAATCAACGGGCCTTCTGTATGATCCCATTAGAATAGTCAAAAGCACTATCCAAAGCATCACTAGTTATAATACATTTCAGCCCAAGTTTCACTTTCCCCAGGAGACCCTACCATAATAAGAATGTAGATGAGGAGCTAAGCTGATATAGTCACCCTCACAAATTATAAACAAGGAGATGAACATGTATTGTAACCCTCAAATATTACAGATGAGGAGTTGAGCTGGTATTGTCACCTTCACATATTGTACACAAGGAATTGAGCTGGTACTGTCAACCTCACATGTTGTGGACTAGGAGCTCAGCTGGTATTGCTACCCTCACATATTGCAGATGAGGAGCTGAGCTGGTATTGTTGCCCTCACATATTGTCGCACTCGCTTACTGTAGATGAGGAGCTGAGCTGGTACTGCTGCCCTCACATATTGTAAATGAGTAGCTGAGCTGGTATTGCTGCTCTCACATATGGTAGGTGAGGATCTGAGCTTTTTAAGTCACTTTCACAAATTGTACTGTGGTAGCCATGACTGACCATCCCCATAACCAGCCACATCCAGCCAAGGTTTTTATTATCTCTCATTCAACTGAATTACTCATGGCTAGCCATGACTAGATATATAATTTCAGATGTCAGTGGCTAGCCTACCACTATATAGATGAGGATCTGAGCTGTTATATATGCCCTCATATACTGAGTACAAACAACTTCGTAACAAATATAAGTCACCCTGTCATCAGGCTAAGATTAATATATATGGGGAGAAACAGATAGGGAATCTAGGTAATTCAAAAAAGATTTGTCAGACTCTCAGTGAGATGATGGGTAGAGCAAAAAAAACTGGACACTTTGCACTGGAGCAGAATGGTGAGTTGTTAAATTCTTCAGAGGAAACCTTCAAATTATTTAATTTTTTTTTTAATTTAGATGATTATCGGAAAAATGTCAGTGATGTTGGGATTAAAATGAACAATTTGGTGTGGCTAAGTCAAAAAACCCTTTTTTATCTTAAGATTCTGACCCCTTTGTTGGTCTCTAAATAAATTGAAGCCAAAGCCATGGACAAGTATTTCCTGAAATGTCTGTGCAATCTGTAGAAAAATTCTGTGTCCCTTTGCAGTACCACTGTGAGCCACCAGAGAGAATATCTATAGATGTATTGTGAAATAACTGAAAGTATCTATGGCTGCAATTGTATATTGCCAAAATGAATCCTAGACCATATATTGGTTCTGATTTAATTCATTTTCATTTAATAAAATTGCCTAGTGTTTCCATTTTATATCTCCTATCTTACTGAATTATTCCTTGTGTCATGGTGTTGTACCAAAAAGCTGGAAATTTACAAAAATTAAACCAATTCATAAATCCAGTTCTGTAAATCTGATTTCAGATTATCATCCCATTTCACTTTTCCCTCCACTTACTAATGGTTTTGAAAAAAAGAGCTTTTGATCAAGTTAATGATCATCAGTTCAGATATGACTCCACACTGGGGTGCAGCATCATTGCCAATCTAAGCACAATACTGAAACAGCCTTAGTGGGGTTCACAGACTATATTCGTGGCACTCTAGGCAAGAGGTTCCATGTGGCATCAGTCTTTGTGGACCTCACTAAGGCCTTTGAGCTTGCTGATCACGTACATTCATTCTTTATCGAGGCGGGGTTTTCAGGGGATACTGTATCCTGGTTTAGGGTGTATCTAAATGATAGAAAGCACTGTACTGTTAATCAAGACATCAGATCACAGAGCAAACTGATCAAATGTATTGTCACACAGAGGCCTATTTTGGTCCCACTTTTATTTTCTTTCTTTTTGAATTTTATGCCTAAGGTGTGTATTTCCTCAAACTTTTACATTATGCTGACAATGCCATTATTTTTAGTTCTGGTAATAAAATTTTGGATTTTTAGAAGGTGCTACAGAGTGATTTTTTGAGCATGCATGATTGTTTTCTGAAGAACAGATTGTTACTGAATTCTAAAAAAAATCAATTATTTTATCAAAATCAAGTAAACTTGTTTCTTAAGATATTTGATTTAGCAGCAAAAGTGATTGAAAGGGTTCATAATTTTTGCTATTTAGGGGACTATCTGGATAGATGTTTTGCTTTTGAGACCCCTATCAATTATTTGATCAACACTTTACATAAAAGACTTGGAATGCCTTATAGGATCAATCAGTTCCTCATCCCTGAATCGTGTAAACTGTTAGCAACAAGTTTACTGCGTTCCAAGTTGGATTATGGATCCTCATTTGAATGTTTCAGTTACTGATACATTGTTTAACAGACTAAATTCTGTTTATAATAGTATTTGTAGATTTTTTTATACTTTATTTTTTCTTTTCTTAAAGACAAATTCATTTAACTTAAGTCCACAAAAACAGCAGAAAAACATTTAGAAATAGGATAAATCATTAGAATTTTAACTTAAATAAAGCAACCATTTTGGGGGGAATAAAAAGATTCCATAAATAACATAAGGTTTATCTAGAGCATTTTCAGTATATAAGGAAAGAAAAAGTTCCTGTGTGCTCTAAGCTTGTATATCCTAGCGATAACTTAAAGAAAGAAATTAAATCCAAAGGATTAGAAGTACTTTTCAAGTCCCATCACTTCATTCCTCAACCGTATCAGACAGCAAGTCATTTACAGACTATTTTCTTCTCATACTGGATGATACTTTATAACTTCTACCTCCTCTTGTTCAAAATCTGACCCAAGATCTGCCAGCAGTTTAATATTATTTACAAAAAACAATTGTGCAGCATCCTGATCTTCGAAAAAAAAAAAATGTTCCCATGAAATTGGATTCTCAATTGAGCTGGCACTAGGAATGCAGCAGGCACTCCTGCTTCTTTGAATTCTGACAAAATAGGTAGGACTCTTTTCTATCTACACTGTGTTTGTAGACAGAAATCAGGGTACACATGAATCCTAGTGTCTTCTTAAAGAATATGCTTCTTCTGTCTAGCCATTTGGAGGATTTTATTTCTTTCAAACAAGATTAAAAACATAATTATTATATACCTTGCTCTGGATTCTTTCTGCTCAGATTCCTTCAAGTTGCATGAGGCATGAAATAGTGACTCCAAAGAAAAAGATGTATCCAAAGAAAATATTGCTATGAGTGTAGCTTCCACTGCATCTTTCATTTCTGAATTCGGCATGTTTGCAGGAAAACCAACGAGTCTCAGGTTGCTTCTCAGGATATTATTCTCCAAACATTCCATTCTAGCAGCCTGGGCCAGTTGTTCATGCAAAGCTGCATTGACCGCTCCTTCCAAAGTTAGAGTTCTTGCAGCTATGGCTTTTAATTCTTTTTCATTGAGTTGAATTGCTTTTTCAGTGACCTCTAGCCTTTGTTCAATAATTGAACATCAAGATGAAATTTCTGTTAAACTAGTTTCAATTCGAGAATTGTATTGTCTGACTTCGGATTGGAATTCCAATAAAAGGGCTTGAACTGAAGCCAGTGATAGTTTAGTTGCCGCTTTGGGTGTAATGCCCATTTCTGGGTGAGCTACCAAAGCAGAAGAGCTCCCTGCTCCTTCCACGATGAATACACCTGCAGGCCCTTGGGCTGGAGCACCTCTCCCACCGAGCTCCGGGGAGACAAATTTGTCCATTTCTTCACTTAAAAATCCATGCAAACTATACTCAAATGTTCTTAACTTACAGAATGGACAGACTCCATTATTTTGTACGTTTTGAGTGGATTTCAGCTTCCAACTTGTGGAGCCCCACACAAACGCATGTCTTCTATCTAGCTCAACAGCACACCCGGTATTTGTAGATTTGTCTGTGGATTGGCAAGGACAACTCACCGTTGTGGTCTGTACAAAAGATTTGATTTGCTTTCTCTCAAGAATAGGTTCAACAACAAGGCTTCTATTTTTTGTGCAAAATTTGTTTAGGGCTTGCAGTATCTTCTGACAAAAGCATGCACCAGTGCTATGAGATTGTCTGGGTAAAGGGAGGGACACAACCCAGCTATGTTTTTCACATTACATAAGCCACTCTTCACTACAGCTGACACCTGTAAAACAAGTGACAGCTCTGTTTAAGAGTGGTCCTTATTTGTTCACTACCTGCCTAGCCTTGTGCCTCTGACCTCCAAATACAGGGAGGCCCAAGCTTTCCAAAATTGATGATCTCGGGCATTTTGGTCCTACTAGCAGCAACTCAATTTTACTGCGATTCAACTTCAACCCATTATGAGCCATCCACAAATTGATTTCTCAAGCATAGCTATTGGAAAGCCCTGTCCTGATTTCAGTAAAAGATGCAGCCGAGTATCATCAGCATAGCAATGAAAACCAAAGCCATACTTCTTGATTACTTCTCCTAGCAGAAGCATAAACACTGTGAACATAAATGGTGGCAAGACGGAGTCTTTAGAGAAACCACAGTCAATGTCTATTGGGGAAGATTGAAACTTGCACAAAATCTGTGATTGCCAGTGATTGCTGGGGAAAGAATGGAACTATGCCAACATGGTCCTATTCATCCCAACAATCCTCCTCATCCATAACACTAGTTCCATATGTCAGTGTCTTTTTTTTTTACTTTCTATTTTCCCCCCTCTTTCATCCCTCCAGCACCATCCCGTCAGGAGCATCTAGGAGTCATCCCTCTGCCGAGCACCCAACCTGATCCACCTTGATCCCCCAATGAAGCCTCGGATTACCCCCCCAGGTGGGGACGAGGTGGGGCCCCAAACACCCCGACACTTCAGGTATCGTCAGGCCAAGGTGATCAGGTGGGTGATGGCACATCAAGGGTATGCTCCAGTGCTCCATCTTCCTGGCAATGTAAGGCTTTTTCCTATTTTCCTCCCCATGTGGTGTGCGCCCTGATGTCAAGGCACAATATGCTGATGTACACCACATGTCTCAACCAGTCTCTCCTGCAAGTGCAGGGCTTGCTGTGCCCCGAGCCTATACCCGAGGTCAGGCAAGCTGCAGACCTTGGTCCCCTCTCTTCCCCCCCCAGAGAAGGTGAGCAGTCATGGGATGCTGAAGCCTTCTCCCCCCGGCCAGCCCCCCCAGCAGCCTGGGCTCACTCCCGAACCCAGGTCACTGGCGGCGCAGACAGAAATCCAACCAGCCTGCCTATCCATATGTCAGTATCAAATGTAGATGAAAGATCCAAAAGGACCAAGAAGGAAAGCACTCCATGGTCCCCCTTCCCCCACAGAGCAGATCATTCAATACCCTCCAGAGGCCCATCTCGGTGATTTACAAAGGTCAAAATCCTGATCAGAAAGGCTTATGATGGAGAACTCGTCCAGTAACTCTCCTGAACCATTCACTATCACTTTCTCAGTAACTTTGTCAAAAAGGGAAAGTTAGAGATTGGTCTAAAATTTGTGAAATCATCAGGATCTTGAAAAACTCTGCAGGGGTAGATGAAAAAATGGAAGGCCATCAGCCAAAAGGATATGACAGCATGGTCCTAGTAGACCACATAATCAATTTGAGATCTGGCACCACTATCCTGGTGGTTGAAACCAGGTCAAGTGTGAGCCCACTCACAAGGTGGTCTGAACATGCTGGGTAAACCAAAGCAATTCCATTAAGAAGAGGGACTCAGCAGTGAATTTATGTTTCTTGGCATTGCTCTTGTAGTAGAAATCTCCAAGCATCAAAAGTCTCAGGGATTCCCACAGCTCGGCCAACACCAAGTCCATTCCTCCAAAACCTCTCTGCCCCCCATCCAGGAGGGCAGTACACCAAGAGGATCTTGCATTTGATGCCACCACCACATGTCATGGCCACAAACATGAGTATGCCTGCCTGGGTCACACAGATGGACTACCATACCCTTCAGGTCAGATTTAAAAATGATGGGCACTCACCCATCCATACACTCCATGCAACATGTACAAACATAGTGTAGACGAGGCGCTCAGCTGTTATAGTTCATTTTACATACTGCAGATGAGCTGAGCTGTTATAGTCACTCTCATATTTGCAGATGAGGAGCTGAACTGTTACTGTCACTCTCATAAACTAAAGAACTGGCAGGTCCATATGGAGACTGGGAAGACCATGGAGTGGGTCTTTGGGCTTACCTGTGAGTATATGAAGAACTTCACCAGTTTAAGTAAAGTCAGATGTGTTCGTGCACTACTATCTCTAGCGTAATTTATTTAGATCTCAAGATGTTAATATTCATCCCCACAATTTAAAGCCAGGATTCAGGAAATAAATACAAATGTTTCCTGTGAGGTTACCTCCCACAGGGCACTGCCACTAGAAGGAAAGGATTTCAGGGTATCACCCATGGAATAACAGTGTGCCTACCTCTCTGTGGATGCTCTCATCAAGAAGGGGTTACAAATACTGTATCTAATTCATTGCTCTGCAGTTCATGGAGATGCATTGTTTAAGAAGACTATGAAACACACTATAAAAATCCAAATCCGATTCAATTAGCATACTATTTACAAAGTAACATCTAAGAGGTTGTTCTTCAGTGTAAGGATGTGCGTAAAACCTTCATGTGAAGAATGACCCATTTTCAAAAGGAACAAAAGTTTTTCACTGAACAAGAAAAGAAATGCAAACGGCATAAACAAACTAGAGCAATGCTTTTGAGTCCCCATGTACAGTCACTAAAGGTGCTTGTACAAAATGGAGCAAAACCAGTCACCCCACTTCACTGCTACCCAGTAACACTTTTTCAGAAACCAAGCTGTTTGTTGCCCCCCCCCACCACCACCACCATCATCACAGTAGTGGTGCAATGCAAATAGCTGATTCAGATGCTTTTATTAACTTTTTTATTTTACAGTTTTTGGCCAGGAAAGACACCTATGCTGAGACTTATTTTCAGGTGCATCATGGGAGCACCGGGAAGTTAAGTGACTTGCCCATGGTCACACAGTATGTGGGTGGTAGCTGTGGCATTTAAACCCAATTTAGTGCTCTTATTCATTGTGCTGTACACCCTCCCTAATAAGTTCTGCACCTGCAAACATGCTAGTTAGCCACTGCAACCGATTCGCAACATGGCACTGTGGTATGCATAAAGCACAATATCGTGCTGTGTACTAATGGGCACCTCACCAGGAAGTCTCCCCCCTCCATACTCCCCCAATATTTCATGGATCCTAGTGGATCAGATGGTCCTCTAACACACTTGACTTGATGGCCCAACACATGGGCTGTCCAGTGGCCCCCAACTGCTTCTCCTGCAGTCACACTCTGTGGCAGTCCGGTGATACTCCCCTCCCTAGCCCTTTTTCCAAACTGGTTTGCTTACTTAGGGGATGTTTCCCCTATAGTTCTTCTCTTGCTTGCCCTTAATGCTTGGTTGCAAGGGCAACACTACAACCCCCACCCTTTACCACCTCCCGCTAATGTTTTTAGGCAACCAGGCCTGCGAGAGCTGCCGTGCCTTTCTGAATAGCCCTGCAAGCCATTTTTAAAGCAGCCCCATTGATTTTCTGGCACAATCACAATGCCTTGTGACCACACAGGATGGGGAGTTATAAATGCCTAGAAGGCTGAGACAAATGCCAGAACAGGTGGAGCAGATGGTTGCATTATGCAACAGAGAGAGACCCCACTTTTGTGCCTTGAGGAGACCTATTTGGATAAGGATATGGAAAAGTAGGCCAAAGGAGAGCGGTGACTGGAAGAGGGGAGAGTGGAATGTCAGGGATCTGTATCCTTCTGTTCTTCTATCATGCCTGCCCTATTGTAAAGGAAGCAAAGGACATGTAATATTGCACTAATGATGCAGGAAATGAATGCACTATATGCTGATAACAGTTGTCTTTGTCCTGGTGTTTTTGTCCAGCCATTTGTGTCAACTGTGCAGAAAACTTAATAAACTTTGATTATAAAAAAGGAGATTCAGAATGAGCATACTGAAGAGACTGTTTGCAAGGAGAGTAGTACATGGTATTCATAAAAGGATTCTAGAAGAGAAGAAATACTCAAATAGTTTGCTGAGGAAAGGAGGCTGCAACCCCAAAGGAGCTTGGCGAGGTCACAAAGTCACTGGTGGCACTAAATGTTTGCTGCCATCACTTAGCGCCACCATTTGCAACTGAGAAAGGGGGGCTCATGAATTTTGACTTCAGTCTATACAGATTGTGCTATGGGTTCCCCACAGCCATCCACTGGCAACAGTCCAGCAACACAACGTGGTCTCATTTCTTACACAAACGTGATTCTATCTGATTCAGCACATGCATGCACACATGCAATTTCATACGTATAAACCCTAGCTCAAATTGGGGGCTACTAAAGCTGTGCTCACATGGTTGATCTCACTCCTTCCTTGGAGTGTTGTAGAGCTGCCCCAACCCAAAAGATGCTTGGCTAACATGTCTATACAGCTCCCCTCAGCGCTGATGTAAGACACGCAGGACAGGGTCTGGGAGTTGGGGCAGTCGGCTAATGGAAGCACCCACAAGGGGGAGTGAGTGGTGCAGCCTATCCACATGGCTGCTAAAACTGCTCACTTCCGAATAGGTCCCAAACTTTCTGCTACTGCCGAGCATCACAGGGAGTAGCTTACTGCGATTCGGTAAGTGTCCACATGGTGGCATTTGCACCGTAGCAACCTGAGAGCTACAAGGCATAAGATTCCTATACATAACAGGTTTAAAGCTTAGTCATTGAAGATGCCCTTGTAATACGAGCGGGGAGGGTCCATCAAATGAAATAGGGGAGGAGAGGAGTTAAATCTGCAGAGACACCAGAAGGTTCCAGCAGTTTTGCAGAGAGCAGGCTTCAAACCTTTAAACTGAGCACTCTGCACCAGTGTGAGTGACACAGAATAACTGATCCTCTGCCAGAGGGTAAGTGTAAATATTTTTGGGAGCAATTATACGCCAGTCCATTTTAGCTCCTGTGAAATTCTGTAGTTGTGGGAGCAAAAATGTGCAGGAGTTTTAAAAGGCACCTTTTGTGGTGCTCACCCCACAAATGTAGAAGGACCCTTTCCTGCCCTCAAGTTCAAATCTACATTAAAGAGCTAGTGTACTATGATGGTTTAGCTACATCATATACACTGGAGTCAGATAAGTATAAGTAAGTTTTAGACAATAATTCCACGTGTCACAGATAAATACATTTTTTGATCTTTTAAAAACCATCACACTGGCAGGCTTCTTCCACAGATTGGAAATTGTTGGCAGATAAGGGCCTTTGGCCCAACTAGTTTGCCCTATTACCACTAACAATTGCACTCTATCATGCACTGCTGGCATTAGGTTGTTCCCCCAACCCCCGACTACCAGTAATCCTCTTTGCCTATCTCAAGCATGTTTAAAACCTGTAATCATTTCTTCCCCCACCATCTTCCCTAGCAGGCTGTTCTACTTGTCCAACACCCTCTCTGTGAAGAAGTATTTCCCCACATTCCCTCTGAACCTCCCTCCCTCCCTCCAGTTTCATCTTGTGCCCCCTCATCCTTGAGCATCTTTTTCTTTGGAATATAGTATTTCTCCTGTACTCCTGTACTCACAACTGGAAGAACGAGGTGTCGGGGGGACCACATTTAGAATAGAAAATTACTATTAAAATCTTTTTCACAACTAACAGATAGATTCAGACAGTTCATAAATTAATGCCAAAGCTTGTAAAATTATCCTTGGAATAGAGAAACAATGCAACTGTCAATGAGCCAATTCACGGTAACTAAGCTGTTCATCTGACACAAGGAAATGTTATGTCAGTTTGTGGCGTGTGGCAGTCAGCTTCATGGCTGATGTACAGAGTGGTGATTGATAGTGTTCCTTGCATTACGTCACTCCCGCTGTGAGGGCTACTGAACGGTGGTGAGCAGACAGTTTCTGCTCACATACTATGAAACTTAAAAATAATACCAAACCAGCTTTCCGTGAAATAAAAACAACAGAAACCTGTGAAAGTCAAGTATTGTGATCACAGAAAATGTAACAGACCCTGAGGTCTCATGTTTGTGTACACTAGCTCTTTAAATACAATTTTTTTCTGCCTCTAAATAGGAAGGGAAGGGATCATATTTTGGCTCAGCGGAGCCAAGCTGCTGATCCCTGCCACTTCCCAGTCCTAAGAGCCACCCCCGCACTAGCAAGTTTTGTGATGTAATAATATGGAGATGTAATGCCCCAAAGTTGGGGCACCACAGTAAAAAAATAATAGAAATAAAGCATAGGGGTTTACAGGTGCCCAGGGTGCCTGTTGTAGATGTGGGCTGCAGGGCACAGTCCAAAGGGGCCCCTGTGAGTAAAGTTTCCCCTCCTGGTAAGGGAAAAACACTGTAAATAACATAGAAAAGTGCCCTGTGCACCTAAAACATTTCAAAAAGAAGAGTTTTGTATGTAGCTGTAGTAACAATGACTTGGATGGAATGCTGTGCTGAGCTGCTCATGCACAGCATTCCACCCCGACCATTCCAGAACAAGAAATTTGGTTTTAAAAAAAAAGTTTAACTGCTTTTTCAGGGAGTTCCTGCTAGCTGTGGAGAGGAGAGGACACAGAAAGTTAAGGGGAACCAGGAAGGCTTACCTGGAGGGTTGAATCTGTTCCCCAAGGGCTGTTCTGTGTGCCTGCTCTGGCTACAGCTAGTGAAGCCATCTAGAAGCTGCTGTTTTGCCCCGAAGTTGTGCGGACATGGTTGGTGGTGCCATCAGGGCACCACAAAGAAAGAGAAACAGTCTGGTTTGGCCGTTTGGGCTTGTGAGCCCCATCCGGTTATTTATTTTGCCCCATATTTTGTTTAAAAATATTTCCCGGTTCCCCGTTGGCGGCTTGCAAGTGCCGCATTGTCGGTTGTCCTGTCTACCATCCAAGGCCCCTGGTTGTCCCTTGTATTGCTCGCTGCTCGTTTCACTCCCTCCCACTGCCTGCATACCTCCCGCCTCCTGATCCACATCAGAAGTTCAGAGTAGTGGTGAGTTGGCGGCAGCACTCGCTTTGTGCTGACCACCCAACAGAGGAACAAGGACTGTGTTGTTTTTAAAAATAAATTGTTTGCACTAGGAGCAACAGGAGTGGCTGAGCACCGTGGGAGGGTTAGGAAGCAAGGATCCCTGTTTAATAATTAAATAGAGGGCAGGCTAGCAATGCCCATGGGAAGGAGCCAGCAGGAAGGCTCCCAGGGAAGCTTATAAATATACATGAGGGGCGGGACCAGGGGAGTTGATATGGGCCAGGAGTGACAGCAGGCTCAGAGAGCCTTAGAAATTTAAAGGGGCCCCGCCACAGCAATAAAAGGGCAGCCAGGCCCAGATTTAAAGGGGTACCAAGCCCATTTCAGAAAGGGCATCAGGCCCAGTTTAAAGAGGGCATCCATGCCCATGGTGAAAAGGGGCACCAGGCCCATGGTAGTAAAGGGCAGCCAAGCTCAGTAAAGTAAAGGGCGCCAGGTCCAGTCAAGTAAAGGGCACCAGGCCTGTGGTAGTAAAGGGCACCAGGCCCAGTCAAGCAAAGGGCACCAGGCCTGTGGTAGTAAAGGATGCCAGGCCCAGTCAAGTAAAGGGTGCCAGGCCCATGGTAATAAAGGGGTACCAGGCCTAGTACAGTAAAGGGCAGCCAGGTCCATAGTAGTAAAGGGGCACCAGCCCCAGTAAAGGTAGGGCATCCCAGCCCATAGGGGAGAGGGCAGCAGACACCCTATCCCACTCCTTCTGTCGTTTCATCCTCGACTCCCCACAATCCACTCACCACTGTACTTTATACAGCTCCCTAGCCTTACCATCGCTACAAGACCGCAGATTAATGAATTGCGCTAAGTTTGCTGCTAAATTTTGGACCCTCTCCCTCCCTCCCTACCTTGAATCCACCTTATCACAACAACAACCCCCCGCGTACTCCTCAACAGGCACATACCCTAGACTTCTACATGTCCCACTCATGCGCACTACCAAAGGCCAGTCAGCTTTTAAATTTAGAATTCACCACATCTGGAATGCCTTCCCCATCAGATACACACAAAATCCTGGTCTCCGTACCAGACTACTCCAAGCACATTTCTCCTCCAGCTGCTCCTGCTAATGTTATAAGCTCCAGCTCCCACAAATTAAATGTTTGTACAATAGAAAATCTGTTATGTGTTATGTGCATATCTGGCTGCAAACTCTGGCACTGTTTTGCCTGGAGATCACGTCATACCTATACCCTATTGTTAACTCTTACTCAAAAACTGTATATAAATGCACAAATTCTTATGCTATTGTATGTCACTTCACTGTACTTGTAATTGTTCTATATTTGCCATGTACTGGGCCTAGGCCCCCAGGTCGCATCTGGAATCGAGCATGTTGCTCAGTATGCCTTCCTGGTAAATCTTGTAAATAAATAAATAAATATGGGCAGTTAGTGTAACCAGGCTAAATAGCTGGGGTTATTATAGTAGAGTGCTCAGGGGTAGCCAGATCCTAATGAGGACAGACCCCGAGAGGAAAAGGGTCTGACTAAGGGGTGTTTAAGCACACAACCTGTTACTAAGTGATCATTAGCTATTGTATTGTGTTTACGAACTGTTAATCTTTCCAGTATCTCAAGAGTTGAGTTATTGCATGAAGCACCGAGACTGTATGGTATAATATTAGGATTGTGGTCATTTGCCCCTGACAGTGAACAATTGCCCCAGATTGTTGTAATTTGCCCCTGCGCCAAGCAAGTTGCCTGACAGTGAACAATTGCCCCGGATTGTTGCAATTTGCCCCTGCTTCAGGAAAATTGCCCCGAAAGTGAACATTCCAGTGTATTGTGCTAAAAGAAGTACCATTGTACAGCATCAGGTCTGTGATTCAATCTTCAGCTTCCATCAGTTCTTCACCATAGCAACCTTCAGCCTCCATCGACTCTTCACCATAGCCATCTTCAGCCAGCAGAAGACTTCAACATTTTCTGGCCCTTTCGTCCGCCGTAGTCGAAATCAACATCCTTTGGAAAGTCACGGCCCCCAGTTCCTGAGCATCTTGAATGAGGCAGTATAGCGCAGAGGTCTAAGGCTCTGAGCTGCAAATTTGGTGACATCCAGCAGACCAGACCTGGGTTTGAATCTCACAGCTTCCATCTGCATACTGTGTGACCCTGAGCAAGTCACTTAACCTCTTTGTGCTCCCAAGTCGCTCCTGTAAAAAAGCTTTCGGCTTAGTGTGCTATACCTGGTTAAACAACTAAATAAAAAAAAATCTTGAAAGACAACCAGAAAGTGCCTCGTCCATCCCTCCCAGACGCCCGCCAGTAGACGAGTCCATCATAGCCAAGTGTGATTGTGGCCGCCATTTCTTATTTTGTTCTTCATCTTTGTGCAATCCTGATCTTCATCTCCTACTCCTTCTTGCTTGTTTTGTCCTGCATCACCTGTGCAATCCTTAGGGTAATAGCTCGAGTTTGGTGGTCCTCCAAGCAGACCTGTCACCAAAAGCAGCTCAATAGTGTCTTCTTCATCCTTGGTAGTCCTCCTAGTGGATTCTTCACCAAGTCAGGTGTTCGTTTGGCAGCCCTAGTCAAGGGTAGGTGCCAGGAAAACCCACAGCAGTTCTTCTTCATCCTTGGTAGTCCTCCTAGTAGATTCTTCACCAAGTCCGGTGTTCGTTTGGCAGCCTTAGTTGAGGGTAGGGGCCAGGAAAACCCACATCAGTTCTTCTTCGTCCTTGGCAACCCTGGTTGAGGGTTGGTGCTGAGGAGAAAGCAGCAGATTCCTTCTCTTGTGACAATCCTGCAGGTGGATTCCTTGCCACATTTTGGTTCTTCACCCTTGGCAGCCCAGTTCAAGGGTTTTGTACCAAGAGAAAGCATTACCCCAAGTCAGTCAGTTTGTGCTCTTATATTCCGGCACCCCTAGAGAGTGGGTTGGCCGATGCCTATGGTCTGTTTACCAATCACTCCTTTCCATTGCTGCAGCCTCTCATAGGTTTTCTGGTGAGCTTGGCACCAAGCAGGAGTCCCCCTTTCTTTTGACCCCTACTTTTCAAGTGTGCACGAAGATGAAGGACATCTGCACCTAATAGACTCTAAGAGTGTGACACTGTTTGCTGGTTGCATATTGAATGCTTGTCACATGGTATGATAAAATAATAAGTTATACTCTTGATGCATAGCTCTCTGGGTAGGGTATTGTAAGAGGAATAAGAATATTATAGAGTGGCCTTAAGCTGAGGTGAATACTGTAGAGTGGCCTTAGGCTGAAGTACCTGTAGAAGAGAATAACGTAGAGTTTAGATATAGTTGTATATTAGTTGTTATCCACAATGCTGTCCATAATCCCTGTTGTGTTTGCTGTTGGTATTTTCATGTATGACCATGTCTTCCTTCCCCTCCTGTCTAATAAACGTCCTTGCTTCATCTGACCTCTGTGTACGACCCCTGTCTCTCCTTGTCGGGCGATTCCATCAACCCAACTCAATTTGAACCTTAAGCGGCCCCTCACCATCCCACCTGCTGAGGGTGTGGCTGGCGCTGCTGGTAGTGAGACAGTTCCCTTCACCACGCAGAATGAAGACACCCCAGGTCCATCAGTAGAGCACAGACTACCAGTTCAGCAACCATCACAGTTTCTGCTCACATACTAGGAAACTTAAAAATAATACAAAACCAGCTTTCTGTGAAATAAAAACAACAGAAACCTCTGAAAGTCAAGTATTGTGATCACAGAAAATGTAACAGACCCTGAGGTCTCATGTTTGTGTACACTGGTGTACACTAGCTCTTTAAATATAATTTTTTTCTGCCTCTAAATAGGAAGGGAAGGGATCATATTTTGGCTTAGCGGAGCCAAGCTGCTGATCCCTGCCACTTCCCGGTCCTAAGTGCCACCCCTGCACTAGCAAGTTTTGTAATGTAATAATATGGACAGCATGGGGGCAAGCTCAATAGAAAGTAATTGGGATGGTTTCTAAACTTATTTCAATAGTTAAGATGGCCAAAACAAACAAATCAAGGCCACTGCTCATCCAATACACACAAATCAAGGCCACTGCTCATCCAATACACACAAATCAAGGCCACTGCTCATCCAATACAAACAAATCAAGGCCACTGCTCATCCAGTACACACAAATCAAGGCCACTGCTCATCCAATACAAACAAATCAAGGCCACTGCTCATCCAGTACACACAAATGAAGGCCACTGCTCATCCAATACACACAAATGAAGGCCACTGCTCATCCAATACACACAAATGAAGGCCACTGCTCATCCAATACAAACAAATCAAGGCCACTGCTCATCCAATACAAACAAATCAAGGCCATTGCTCATCCAATACACACAAATCAAGGCCACTGCTCATCCAATACACACAAATCAAGGCCACTGCTCATCCAACACACACAAATCAAGGCCACTGCTCATCCAATACACATAAATCAAGGCCATTGATCATCCAATAAACACAAATCAAGGCCACTACTCATCCAATGCAAACAAATCAAGGCCACTGCTCATCCAATACACACAAATCAAGGCCACTGCTCATCCAATACAAACAAATCAAGGCCACTGCTCATCCAATACAAACAAATCAAGGCCACTGCCCAACTAACAAGTTTAAATATCAAGTTTAAAAATCATCCCCATTACTTTCTGACGAGTGTGCCCCCATGCTCTCCATATTATTACACCACAAAGAGTGCTAGGACTCAGGACCAGGAAGTGGAAGGGATCAGCGTTTCGACTCCACAGAGACAAAATACAATCCCTTCCCTTCCTATTTAGAGACAGAAAAAAATTCCACTTACTGTAGGTTCTAACTCGGGGCAGGTAAAGCTCCTTCTATGTTTCTGGGGAAGGGGCAATTGGTAAAAGAGTACGAAAGGTGCTCTTTAAGTCATTGTATGAATGCTCCACACCACCTGAAATGATGCACTTGCAGTGCTGGAAGCTATCAGAGGGGCATACTGTAAATAAAACACAAGGAGAAGGGGGGACCCAGGCTGCCTGTTACACTTGCACAGCTTCTGTATCACTCAACAGCTCCAGGGTGTGGACACGTGGGAAATGGTTGAAACAGTACACTTCTCACACAGGTGCTGTAATGGTGACACAACCCAGTGTATGTTTAAAAGCACTTCTAGTGTCTGCTCGCTGGTCACTGAGGTTCAGAGCCTAAGGTTCTTGTCACCAGTATGACTAGAGAAATGCAGTGCTGATGTGTCAGAGGCTGTGAACAGCGACCCCTACAGGAGTGAGGAGGGAAGGTCAGCCTAGGGAGCCAGCTGTGGTTGAAAAATGAAAGAACTGTAATCAACCACCTGCATCCAAAGAAACTGTGGCAGGAACATCCACAAGACTCCCAAAAGAATAAGATAACACATGTGGTTCCCTTGCCTAGAGCTATCTAGAAGGTACTAGAGAAGTGTGATGGGAAAATAAAATGAGCTGAAATGCTGCAAAGGAGAATTTGCATTGTGGACTCTCCCCAGCATCCTCCTAAAATGGGATTAAGAAATATGCTCAGAAGACAGATTTGATCCAAGGCAGAAGATGACATTTTATGTGGACAGTCTGGCATCCAGAATGGGAGTCAAGGAGACATTCTCCATCATACTGTTGAGGCCTTTGCTCCAGTGGGGTCACACATGTGAGCCGAGCTATGTACAGTGAGAATGTTCTTGTTGAATAGGGAGGTCATATAAACTCACCTGCCAAGAGTGACTGCAGTAGAGCACAGGGAAAAGGAACATATCGGGAATCTAAAATGCCTTCTGCCTCTCTGTGACATACAGTGTGGAGTGAGATCAGGAGCCATGTTAGCAGCATCCCTAGCGGGATCAGCTTAGGCATGGGTGCTGTAACATGGGAAAAGTGTGTGGGGTGAGGCTGCCTTCTCTTATGACCTTGCATGCATTAAAGGGGTATGTTGAATGAACATAGAAACATAGACTTTGACGGCAGATAAGGAGCACTTGGCCCCCCCAGTCTGCCCATTTCCCTACCTATTTGATAAGCTGCAGATCCTAGTTAACCAACAGCCTACTTCTTCCTACCCCCCACCAGAATTGCCTTATGTCTGTCTCATGCATTCTTGAATTCCTTCACTGTTTTTGACCCCACGATCTCCTCAAGAAGGCTGTTCCATGTGTCCATCACCTTCTTTGTGAAAAAAATACTTTCTCATGTTGCCCTGAGCCGTCCCCCTCTGTCTTCAAATTGTGTCCCCTTGTTCCTGCACAACTTTTTTTCTGAAAGATGCTACCCTCTTGGACTTTGTTGATTCCCTTGAGGTACTTGAAAGTTTCTATTATGTCCCCTCTCTCCCTCCTTTCCTTGAGGTTATACATATTAAGCTCCTTTAGTCTCTCTTCATATGGCTTCTGGTGCAAACTCTGCACCATTTTACTTGCCCTCCTCTACACTGCTTATGGGCAAAACTGGGGGACTGTCACCCCCCCACTCATAGATTCCAGCACCTATGAGATGAGAAGGAAAATGTGTATGAAGATCAAGTAAACCCTGCTGCTTCACTGGAGCACTGTGCATGGACAAATAATTTGTTTTGATAAATTTACATTGTTTTACAAATATTTGTTGCATATTAATTTTCCCATAATTCAACCTGGATCTAAAGGAACCCTGTTTAACTCCCTCCCATGGTGGAGGGCCTTATAGTACTCGACTGCGTGGATCACCTATGTATGTGTAGTATCCACCATGATTAGATGCAGCGTCACAGTCTGTCACAGTTTCCTTTATGACAACTGGCATTGAATTGCACTGTTTCCTGCAGAAGTCTGGGGCATTCTGCAGGATCAGGCACTTGTTACTGGCAGGCACCACTGTATGCATGATACATTCAAACTGTACATTGGCACCTGTATTGTGAACAAGGATGGCAGGAGTTGGGGTTTTAGGGTGCTCAGGCTTAACGTTTTGGAGCACTGTGAACTATACATGACATTATTATTCAACAGTGGCCAGATATTGACAATGAAATACAATTGTTTTCAAAATATTTGGTGAGTGACTGTCCTCTTACTTTTTTATTTGGTTATTTACAATTTGGTGATTGGGATGGACACACTGGGCTGGAGCTCACTTCCAGGTGCAAGGCAGGGGATACACCAATAACTAATAAAGAGACAACAACAGGTGCTTGTACTTGAACAAAATAAATGCAAGATACAAGTAATACATTCCAGAAGAAGAAGAAAACAAATGTGAAAAGTGCATTGGTTTATGGGGGTAACCAGGGTGAAGCTAGGGGCTTTGTTTTGCCTTGCACAATTCTGTCAAAAGAGAAGCTGCTCCTGCCATCCAATTTGTGTTTCTTTTCAGCAAACCTAAATTTCAGTGGGATCCCTTTGCATTCTTTTGATCTTTCTGAATGTCCCATCTTCTGAAACAAAATGATGGCTGGTTTGCACATCTCTGTTCACACCAAGAGCCACACAGGTTTCCTGTAGTTCAGGTTCAAAGAAAAAAATACCTATAACTGGTCCTGTGTTTGTTTGTTTGTTCTCCTCTCTCCCCAATTCCAAAAAAAAGCTGTTCCTTTTGAAAATGGAACCAGCTTTCATTGCAAGCTACACCCCTCCTCCTACCACAACCTCCATCCTTGGATACTACGACAACATTGCTTAACCGGCAACACTTTTGGTCTATACCTTGAGGAGCCCTGCAGGTTTACTCACTGAAACATGATACATACTTGTACTTGTATGTATCGCAAAACATCTGAAAGTGAAATTAGCAAAAGACAGCTTTAGGAGAGTTCAGCAAACAAAACCTCAACGGAAAGGTTCAGTGAGGTTCACACGGCCTACACCAGACACATCATAACACAGTAAGTAGTGCCATTTCCTGTAGTCAGTCATAGGCACATTGTATCTTGTATTATTTTAAATTGTTTTTCCAGCAGGGTTTCCCAGCTGGGATGCAACATCTTGATGCTCTTGGGGACCTACTTCTACTGAGTTTACAGCTCGGAGGAATGGAACACAGACAGGTCATGTGACCTGCTCAGGGGAACCCACGAGTCAGTGGGTGTGGTTCAAACCTGTGAGCTACTGTTTCCCAGTTTAGTGCTCCTACTGCCTCCTAACATGCCAACTTTAATTAAAATTCTATTATTTAAAAGTCCTATGAAGCTGACCACACCACCACTGCCAATTGTCCAGTTCGTTGACAAACAGCAATTGGTCACACTGGCATTATAAAATGAAGAAGAGAAACCAAGACCTGTGATTGGTCAGATGTGATCACAGACTGCATAATTCCAGCACAACAGCACAGGTCAGAAATACTTAACTTTCTATACCTCATTATTCAGTTTTTAAATTAAAAACCAGAGGAACCATTTCATAACCATAATAAGGCACTCTAGGATGTGCATAACTGTGGGATAATGGCACTTTTTGGATGCGTAAGACACTTGGCATTGCCTCGTGTCTCACTTCGTGGAGCATAACGTTACTCCACAATAACGTACACCCTCTCATGTCTTATTGCTTAAGTATAGGAAGTCTGCTGCATGTGTGAAATTCATATTGGGCCCTATGCACTATGCCAATGCACTGCATAAACCCAACGCACTGGCGTAGCCAAGTCAGAATCCCACAAAGCGGTGGCCATACAGCATTCACGACTGGGGAGCACAGCAGATATGTGCCGAATCCCCCAGCCTCACAGATAGCAATGTGCTGGGGGTGGGTCAACACTACACGCCATTCACAAAGGCGCGTAGTGCTGCCTGCAAGGAGATGTAGTGTGGAGCATATTATGGCAGCTGGGACCCTGCCATAACCCACTGCATGCCCCCACAGACTCCACCCGCTGGTCGCAACAGGACCAGGAAGTGACTGTCCGTGCCACCCCAGCCCACTAGGCAGATGAGGAGAGCTGGGGCAGCTGACTGGGCAACTGCCCGCACATCACAGCACATGTGGTCTCCCATCGTGTACCCACACTTTGGCAGTGTGCTCATCCCATTCCCCAAACGTGCCAAACGTCCCTCCCAACACATGACCTCCCCTGCTGAACATGGCATCATGGAGCCCGCCCAAGGCACTGACCCTCTTTCTCCCCTCGTACCTGTCCATCAATGTGACAGTGCTGGATGGGCAACCACCTCACACCTCCTCAGCCACTGTCCATCTGACAGTTGCTGGGAAAATGCTGCCTATATATAGCAGCACGCTCCCAGCATCTGTTGTACAGACGGAGGCTGAGGTGGTGTGAGAAGGGCTGTGCTGCTGGCCATGCATGTTTGTGGCACTGACTGAAAGGTGTAGGGGATGGGGGGTTTTCAATGCTGCAGGGTAGAGAGGAGGCCACTGGCCACCAACGAGTATGCTGGGGGTCCGGGTTCAGGGGGGTTACCAGGGCATATTGTAGGTCTGGATGGCAAGGGCTCTGTTGTACTGGTTAAAGAATACCAGGCTACATCATCCCGTCACCAGCTGTGCACTGGGGACTGAAGTTCTGTGTGTGTGTGTGTGTGTGTGTGTGTGTGTGTGTTGTGGCTTACTTGTGATATACTGGGGCCAGGGACTACCAGTGCGGGGGGCGAGGCCATGTGGTACTAGGGACAGGCATATGTGTGTGTGTGTGTGTGTGTGTGTGTGTGTGTGTGTGTGTGTTATGCATTCACTCCTATAGGGACATGGCGGCCGTGTGTTGCGGAGGGTTATGTACTGCCCATACAGAGCCGGGGCTCACATGTTCCAGGGGGTCGGTATTGCCCCTATGGTGTCATGGGAACACTTGAGTTGGGGGTGGGGGTTGCTTCTGCTATGGTGCGGTTGGGGCATGCATGGGTTGAGAGTGATGTGCCTTGTGTTTGGGGCGGGTATATGCTTATGCATTATGGGTCAGGGCACACATGTGTTTGGGGGCTGGCATACGGGCCTCTGGGCGGGAGTCCTGCTGGTGGCAGTGCGGGGTGTATGGCGGGGACATGCAATTCCACATGGGCTCAGCAGGGGGTCCTACAGCCAAGGGGGTCATACCACATGGGTCCAGGTGCCTGCATTCACTATTCACACATCCCAACCCGTGCCATTGGACGCAAGTGAACCATTCTGGGATCCTTGCCAGGCATCTCATTGGACACCCAGCTTGGTCCATGACTCTGCCTGCACCCACCCTGCATGGACCTGCACACCACAGGGGCGGATCCATGGACAGGTGCTGACCATTAGTGAATAAGAGCCGGTGTGTGCCTGTCTGCAGATGTGGAGCTGTGTGGGCAGGTTACATGCTTTTGGCATGTAACTTGCACCCATTAGCGCGTAGAGGTCAGTGTGTTTATTTTAAAGTAAGTGTCACGTTTGCAAAAACTAAACATAATTTACAGACACAATGAACATACAGCTTATATTTCATATACTGTCTGCATTTCTCTTCCCAATGTCCTTCATTACTAGGTTACTGTATTTTACATGGAACAGGGATCCTTGTCCTCTAGAGTTTTGTTTCTTCTGCTTAATCCTTTGCTGAAGTTATAATCCACTGTTTGTGACATTTGGGTTTGTAGCTGTGGAAATGGGTATGATGTCACAAACAGAGGACTTTGACATCATATGAAATATAAATAAACTTGGGACAGGAATTTTCAAAGCTGTGTGTCTGTTTTCCTGATGCTGGGGTGTAAAATCCATTCAGACAATGGTGGTCTTACTTCTGGACAGATTGCCTTGACTTTCACTCCAAAAATGGCACAGGCATCAAAATTCTGATACACGCGTCAATTTTGTGCCTTGCATTGGGTAACGTGTCATAAACGCATCAGGATGTTTGAAAAGAGGGTGCAAACATCCTGACATATTTATTGCGATGCAGCTGTGCCAGAAGAAAAGACTTCAATTCTGCATCTGCCCCATGAAAATCTAGACCATAGTGTCAAAATATTGCGGTTTTCAAAGTTTTTCCAAAATTTACAAACTCACTCTAAGCTTAACACTATGCCCCAGAATTCTCTCTGACAATACTGTCCGGTTGCTAATTTAAACAATTTTCCATTTCATGTGCATGCCATTACTTGAAGTTCAAAAATGCATAACTCCTTTTAAACTGTTTTTTGAAAATGTGATGTTTGCATTTTGATTGGTCACAGAACCATTAATTAGATGCACAGTATATTTTTTACTAGTTCCCTTCTATATAATTCTTTCAAGTGTCAGCTTTCCAAACTCTAATTTGATTAAAATGCTACTGCAGTGCTGCTCAATTGCCCCTTCCTAAGAATGCCATCATTCCCATCTTCTGCAACTTCTGCCACCCAGTCCACTACAAAATCCAATATAAAATGTTGCTCCTCAGTCATAATCCAGGGATTTGCCTGCTCCACCCTCTCTGACCTCATTGATCTTAACACCCTGGTGTTAGTTGTGCTGGTACCACCCCCCCCCCCAACTCCCTCACCTGATTGAAAGAAATATATTTTATTCACAGGTGCCAGTGGTACGTACCCACAACCTCCCCAACTAAAAGTAACACATATTTTATTCCCTGGTCCTAGTGAATTCTTCTTCCTCCTCCCTCACCCCATCCATTCCCAGTTGAAAGTAACATATATTTTGCATCCTGGTGCTATTGGTAACCCCAACCCCCCACTCACCCAATACCCAACTGAAAGTAATACACATTTCCTTTCCATATGAACATACGAATGTGCCAGCAGAAACAGACCACCTGGTCTATCTAAGTCTGCTCGAGTGTGCAGCCAACACCCTAGTTTGCAGCTGCCCACCCCCGTGTCATCCCACTGCCACCCCCACCTCCCCCACCTCACTGTCTCCTGTTCCCTGTCACATGCCCTTTTGAAGTGGTTCACAGATTTACATGATACCACGCATTCTGATAGGGCATTCCATTTTGCTACCACCCTCTCTATGAAATAGTGTCTCGTCATTTCCTTCCTAAATGCTCCCCTCTCTATTCTTAGCCCATGCCCCCTGGTGACCCTCCCTCTCCTTAACTTAAAGACCCCATTTGCCCCATCCTTACTGATTCCCCTCAGATACTTGAATGTCTCTATCATGTCCCCTCTGTCCCTTCTATCCTCCAGGTTGTACATATTCAGGTCTCCCAGCCTACTGTCATAGTCTCTCTCCTCCATTCCACATATCATCTTTCTTGCCCTCCTCTGCACCCCCTCCAGTAGCCTGATATCACGCTTTAGGTATGGCCTCCAAAACTGCACACAATACTCTAAGTGTGGCCTTACCAGTGACCTGTAGAGGGGCAAGATCACTTCTCTTCACCTGGATGAAAACCCCATCGCTATGCACCTCAGCATTTTGTTCACTTCTGCAGCCACTCTCCTGCACTGGGCAGTGTTGTTCTTGGTACCTGTTATCATTACCCCTAGGTCTTTCTCCTTCTCCTCCTCAGTGATTCCCAGCTTCCCCCCCCAGCCAGTATTCTCTCCTGTGTCCTTACCCAGCGCATAACCTTATACTCTTTACACTGAACCCCAGCTGCCACCACTCTGACCACTCCTCTTGCTTGCATAGGTCCCCCTGCAGCTGCTTCCATCCCTCCTCTCCATGCACCAATGCTCCGATTTTGGCGTCATCAAAGAACAGACTTACCTTGCTCAACACCCTGTTTGCAATGTCTGATATGAAGAGCCCAAACAATACTGGCTCCAACACAGAGCCCTGTGGCACCCCACTCATCACCGGCCTTGGAGTTGAGAGCTCCCCTCTCACCACCACCCGTTGCAGCCTGCCACTTAGCCAGCTTGTAATCCAGTTCATAATTTTTGCCCCTACCCCTACACCAGTTAGCTTCTCCCCAAGCTGCCCATGAGGCACCAAATTGAAGGCCTTGCTGAAGTCCAAGTAAAGAACATCCACCGCATGACCCTTATCCAGCTCACCTGTCACGCAGTCATAATATTGTATGGGGTTGGTTTAACAAGACTTCCCTGAAACTAACCCATGCTGCCTCACATCCTAGAGGCCATTGTCCTCCAGCTACAACACCAGTCTTTCCTTTAGTATCATTTCCATGAGTTTGCACACTATGGAGGTGAGACTTACCGGACGATAATTACCCAGTTCATCCTTTGGCCCGCTGTTATGTAATGGTACTACATGTGCCATCCTCCAGTCCAGTGGTACACATCCCAACTCCAGTGAGGTGCTGTATAGATCCACCAGCGGCTCCGCAAACACCTCCGCCATCTCCCTCAGCACCCTGGGGTGGATACCATCTGGCCCTGGTGCCTTGTCTACCTTCAGTGCCCTTAGTCCCTCTAGGACTCTACTTGCCTCAATTCTTCCATCTGTCACCTCCTCTCCTCTTCCCTCCGTCCCCACCCTCCCAGCCCATGCTGGTAGCGGTCCCCCTTCTTCAGTGAACACTGAGCAAAAGTATTCATTCAGTGCTTCTGCCTGCTTCTCCCCTTTTTCCGTCCACTCCTCACCCCTTTTTATCCTCACTATTGTCTCCTTGCACTTCCTTTTCTCCCTGATGTATCTGAAAAAGTCTTTTTCCCCCCGTTAATTCCCTGTGCTAATCTCAGCTCCCTCTGGGTCTTGGCTTCTCTCACTTTTCTGGTCACCTCCCTGGACCATCTTGCATATTCCTCCCTGTCCACTTCCTTTCCCATCCTCCCAAACCTCTGGTGTACCACTCGTTTTGCCCTCATCACCTCCAGAACCTCGCTGTTCAACCAGCATGGTTTTCTTGCTCTGCTCCTCTTACTCTGTGCCTTGGTGAAGGCTTCTGTTGCCTCTGTAACCCCCCTGTTTAATAATATCCCATTTCTGCTCCACATCCATCTCCTGCCTTATGCCCTCCAGTTTCCCTTTCAGTACTTCCTGCCTCCTCCCAAAGTCCGGCCCCCTGAAGTTTACCACAAGAGTAACTGATTTCTCTGGCTTCCCACACATCGTGATATTAAACCACACCAGTTGGTGACAGCTGTCAGCTAGTGAGTCCTCTACCTTTATTTCCCTCACTGCCTCCCAATTTGACAATACCAGATCTAAAGTGTTCTTTAGCCTAGTAGGTACAGTAACCTACTGTATCAGGAGACCCTCCTGGATTGCATTCAGGAGCTCCTTAGCACTGGAGGTGACTGGAATGCCCCCATCATCCCCTGGCAAGTTGAAATCCCCCACGATGACCACCTTCCCTTTTCTACATACCTTTTTGATTTGTCCCGCTACCTCCCCGTCAAGCTCCTCAGACTGGGATGGCGGCCTGTATACCACTCCAAACCTCAATTTCCTACCCCTTGAGTCTAGGAGCTGCAGCCAGATTGCCTCTATTCTCCTTTCTTCTCCCTCGCTCCTTGTGCATTTGATCCCATCCCTCACACAGACTGCCACCCCATCCCCCTATTTATGGTCCTTCCTGTATAATTTGTATCCTAGGATTTACCAGATCCTAGTCCTGGTGTTCAGTTGCCCACGTTATTGTGACAGCTACTGTATCTACCCTCCACACTGCTAAGAATACACCCCCCCTCCTCTTTCCTTGTGCCCATTGCCACCCCCCACCCAGGTTCTCATTTTTGAAGCCACTCATGACTGTGTTTTTACCATGTGCCCCAGTGTCATCTCCTCTGTCCCTCCCAATTAAGACCCCTCCACTTATTTGACTGCCAACATCCCTCTCCCTCCTCACCTCTCCGAGTATTACCCCTCTCCCTGCCACACCATGCTCAAACTCTCCACTAGTAATGCCCTTCACTCCCTCTTCTTTGTGAGTGCTATCCCTTGTGCAGTCACCTCCTGCATCCTCTTTCCCATGTGTTGCTAGTAAAGTAAACATGTTCCCTATCCCCTTTGCCTTACTATGTGCTTTCTCCTCCCTCCTGCCTACTGCTGCTCCTCTTTTTCTAGGTCCTACTAGAATCCACCCTTCATCAGCTGGCTTCCTGTCTAGTTTGCCCCTCCCTTGACCCACTGTTTCTTCTCTGTGGTGCCCCACAATACTCTCAGATGTCAGCCCTCCTACCGACACAATCCTACCCTCATCTCTCAACTTCCCCTGCTCCCTGCCAAGCCATTGAATCTCTTCCTCGAGCCTCCTTAGCCTGTGGCATATTGGGCACTCTCCCAGTCTCCGCAGTATATTCGTCCGCATTGCTGCCCCACAACCATTGCACCCAACAATCCTACCCATGGTCCACCCTACCAATACAGCCTCTCCACACTAATTATCCCTACAGCAAGTAGAATTAACTAATCCTAGCCCAGCCTCTAACAGAAATTTTACCTGATATATTCCAGTCGAAGGCCCTCCACAATATCTACCTATCACACTAATCAGCAATTCATTGTGGATGCTGTACTCCTATTTGAGACCTACCTATGCTTTTTTCCTGCCCCATGGCTGCATTATTGGATAGAACTACATGAGCTGTACCTGAAGCCCCTTCCTCCAATTGCAGGGTAGGTGTTCTTCTACAGTATAAATGAGCTGTGCTCTGGGGAGGGAGGGATTAGGGCCCACACCCGACTCTCATGAGAGTGTATTAGCCCTGTGTCTGCCCCTCACTGCACCTCCAAGCACTGCAGCCTCCTCCGGAGGAAGGTCTCACACTCTCACACACACACACACACACACACACACACACACACACACTGTATTAAACAAGTCAGCACTCCTGCCCTAAAGTTCACAGACTGAAAAATAATTTAAAGCTTATCAAGCAACTAAAATCCTTTCCCCAACTACTCAGCAAAAGAAGGTTCAGACAACTTCTGCTAGACCCAAACTGTTTCTGCAGTACAGCTATGTGAGAAACCCTGGTATTTAAGCCCCGATAAGCTGTAAATTGATCCTGGTTGAGAAGAACAGAAACTTCCAGAAAGCTGCTCGCAATGCCTGTAGAAAAGATAAATTAATATCCAGCTTCCACTATGGATCCCCCATACCACACAACACTATTAAACAAGTCAGCATTCCTACCCTAAAGTCCACAGACTGAAAAATTATTTAAAGCTTATCCAACAACTAAAATCCTTTCTCCAATTGCTCAGCAAAAGAAGGTTCAGACAACCTCTGCCAGACCCCAAATATTTCTGTTTTTCCAGATGCTAGTGGTACCCCTTCCCTCACCTAAGTACCTGATCAAAAGTAACATACATTTCTCTACCTTCATGCACGACTAATAGATCTCTAGCCTGCTATAATTTTCCATCCTAAACTGCATATCCTCAGTAGTCGCAGTGTGGCCTCGCTCCCTTTTGGGACTAGACTAGAGAAGTTCAGGGAGGACTCTGCTTCAACTGCCTGTCTAAACAACAATAAAGATTGGCGAGAATGTCACCAGAACCTAAGATCTGTAGACAAGTGGTCAATATTTCATTGTAGACTGGTCACTTCCTTAGTGCCTATGACAATGGCTACTATATTCAAATGCTTGGCATAATGCTAAGAGGATTATCACCGAGCTAAGTGGATATAGCGTAGCTGACAGCCTGCTAGAGCAGATCCTGATATATTCAAAGTGCTCCATCGTACAGCGCCAAGTGGTTAGCGTGATCATACTAAATTCATCACTGTGACTGTGACCATGCAAATTAGAGAAATCTATGGGCAGACCAGTCCAACAAGAATTAGAAGCTTTCCCCCTAAATCGTGCAGTGTCCGTTAGACTCGAGTAGATATGAACCCTGGTTGGTGGCATGCCAGGTCCGCCCCACAGTGCTTTGATATACTAAACAAACAAAAACTCAATATCCTATCCCATCTCCCAACTTGCAACCCCCCCCCCACCCCGGTCCCAAGATGACACAAAAGTTTTTGTATGTGTTTCTTCTTTCCCGTCTCCTCACGCAGGGATTAAAGAGTGAACACGGGAGCAGTCAGCCTCATCAAACTATGAGGAAAGCAAGGCAACTGCATGGCAGTAGAAGGCTAAGCACAGCAAAGTCCTCTTCAGTACTGTGCTGGCTGGTGTTCTGATTGATCCAGTACAACGGTAATGGTGGCAATGATAGCAAGGGTAGGCACCCCATCCTGGTAGGGTGGGTATCAGCAGATGGGAGGGGAAGGGGGTATTCATTTATTTATTTATGGAACAGGACTGGGTGGGCATCAGCAGATGGGAGGGGGCGAGGATATTCATGATTTCTTTCTGGGACTGGGTTGGCATCAGACGATGAGAGGGGGCATTCATTTTATTCTAGGGCAGAGCTGGTGGGTATAAGTAGATGGTAGAAGGGAACAGGTGTTCATTCTGGGACAAGACGGTTTTCAGCAGATGGAAGGTGGGGGTAGAGATATTCATTCTGGAATAGGTTGGGTACCACAGGTAGGAGGTGGGCTCATTGATATTAATATTGAGACAGGATGTGTATCACTAGATGGAGGGGGAAGGGCTAGGGTATTTGATACTGGGCAGGGGAGAGAGCAGAGGTATTAATTCTGGGACAAGGTGGTACAGTATTAATTCTGTGGTATGGGGTAGTACATATTCATGGGGCAGGGTGGGTAGCAACACATGAAGGAGCAGTGGTCTGCATACTGGGGTCAGATGGCTGGTGGTAGATGTAGGAGACAGGGGTGTGCATACTGGGGAAGTGTGGGTGTTAGCAAATCAGATAGGACAGGAATTCAGGGGTGTGCTGCATATTGGAGGGAGGTTTTCATTGGATGGGAGAGGATGGGGATATATGAATAATTACTGAGGCAGAATGGGGGTGATACCATGCCCCAGCCCACACAGAGAGGGTAAGGAATGCAAGTGGATAATCTATCGCCAGCAGATGAGCACACAGAATGGCGTCAGAAACAGGCGAACATACTCTAATGCTTTTGTGATTGCTGTAAGGTATTACCATCAAGCTACTGATTTGAATCAGGACCAGTCAGAACTTATCAGGACTCTGACGTGGATCCTGGACCTGATAATGAGGGTCAGTACCTTTCTAGGTCCATCCACCTCTATTGCATACAGGGTGTAGTGATATAGTGAACAGATTGTGGAAGAGCTGGAAGGCTCCTGTGGCAGAACCAGTTAATGCTTCCAAAACCGTATTCCTAATACGCACACTTGTGTGTGACCCCTCCACCAGCATCACTGTTGCTTGATCAACTAAAAAGATAAAAACAAATCATTCCCCCTCCTTCACCCAATTTCTGATAGCAAGTAAAATAACTAATTCCTGTGTGCTAGTGATACCCCTTCCCTCTCGTGATTGAATGTAGCATACATTGCATTCTCTGGTGTTAATGGTATCCTCCTCCTTCACCCAATCCCTAATCAAAAGTAACATACAATTCATTTCCTGGTGCTAGTGGTACCCTCTCACTCACCCAATCCACATTTGCTTGATCAGAAGCCTCCCTGGATTCCACTGGTTGCTTCTCAGTATTTTCTTGCCTTCTCTGCCCAAATGTGCCCCCACCCACCCGGAAGGTGGCCAGACTCTACCTCTGCTTACATAGCAGGCCATCATCTGCTTGACACATATCCTGTATCAATGTAAAAAGCTGTATTTTGAAACAGGACTTGCAGCTGGAAATGAACCAAATCCTCTTAGAGTGGTACGGAGCATGTACGTGGATTTAGTTAATTTTCACTCAATCTACTACTATTACCCAAAACTGACTAATGCCAGAATTTTATCACCAAACTTTGAGTTCCAGCTTTCAGACCTGTCCTCCCCCGTGTCATGATCACATGAGTGCCATGGCACCATGTACAGTAACCTCTACCGAAAATTAAGGGTCCGCGCTTGCCCGTCCTCCTTATGTAGCACTGTACTAAAGGCTAGTTCTTTTAAGTAAATTATACTTAAACAGTACCTGTTTGGCTCAAAGGCCATCACAGTCTTTTGCACTGTCACTTAGAAACAAGTCAGGTTGGCCAAACTAGATGACGGGGGATGGATTTTCAGACATTCCACTGGCCAATTCTGATACATTGCCGAAACTGCATCAGAAGAGCTAGACCATAAAAATATTGGTTTAGCTTTCAACCACACTTTTGGCAGGCTGCATTCAACATGGCACTGCTTGCATCCCCCCACCCCAAAAAAAAAAAAAAATTATGCTGGCTTAATTTATTTGACACAAGAGGCTGGAAAATGAGAAAACTGTCATAAAAAACACTCCCAGCTTGGCAAATAGCCCACAAGAGATTAGAAGCATATGAAACGTCTCACCTGTGGCCCCTCATTTGAAAATCCAGTCCAGAAAAAAGTAATGCGAAACACAGAAGAAGAGAAAATGCATAAAGAACTGTCCAGAATGACTATGCAGTAAAACATCAATATTTAGCTGACTTCTAAGACATAAGACATTTTAAAGTACACAATGTTGTTGATTTATGTTCTGTGTTTATGTATTTTGTTTCTGCATAACGTTTTTTGTTTTTAATGCATAAAAATAAAATTCCTAACTATTCAACTTTCACAAGACTGCATGGACTAACACCAAAATGTTTTTTCCTTTATGCAAGCTTTCATCTGCAGAACCACAGTAGCTGATTGCAGTGCTAAAGTTAGCTAGGCTGCATGTACAGTGCAGGACCAAAGACAAGAGGAAATAAGTCTGAAGGTCAGGACTTCATAAATGAGTCTTTTGTAGTCAGCACGCTCTTTGTAGGCACATTTCACAATTCTATTGTATCTCTGACTTTAAAAGCACAAACCACACAATGTCTGTGACAATCATACTGTAGTTATCCTAAGGTGCCATGGAAATTCATTCAGCAGTGAAACAAGATGAAGCAAACTGTTAAATAGCCCCCAGTACTGCATTTGTTATTCCTAAAGTGCTGTTCTATCTGTTCAGCTATTATTTGTAATGCAGTACCCAGTGCAGAGTATATTCCATAAACTCTAACATGCAAATGTACACATCAAAAAGTATTCTGACTCCAATTACACTGCAATATGATTTTTTTTGACTAGGCCTTAGCCTAATAATAAAACAGTTTAGCAAACAGAGCTACTTTCATCCCAAAAAAATACCTTCCAACCACCTTCTGCAAATGGTAGACATTTTGAATAATTAAGCAAATGCTAAAATATACCTAAATTAAGAACCATCCCTACTGCCATTTCATCTTAGGTGCTTCTTGCATCATTTAGTTTCTACATTATCTCAAAAACTGCACTGTAACAGGCTTGAACGTTACTGGCAACAGGTAGACGCCTTTATTTCACAACCTAATTTGCAACATGTAATGCATTCCCCATCCTTGAGTATGCTTAAAAATGAATCATCCCTGTTGATGATACCAGCCCTATCTTTTCTAAAAGGAAGGCAAAAGGCTTCTGTCAGGGACCGGAGGATGCTTTCCAAGCCCTTCTTTCCCCTGCTTACTAGGATTTGCCGAGCTCCCATATCAGAATATGGTGCAGGCACGAGGAAGGTGACGGAGCTTACTTGCGTGTGCAGCCTGATGCTGGGGAAAGCAGAACATGAACCCACAGCCCTTTGCAACAGCGTCTAGCATCTTAACCACCCCATAGCAGTACACTGAGTCAGTAATTACAGCACTTCAACAAGGAGCAACTGTGAAAAACTGAAAGCATTCTTAAAGGGAAAGTAAACATTGCAGGAGTCAGGCAAACTGTGTAAGCCCGTGACAAACTCTTTCAAACAAGGTAATGGGCTGACCTGTAGATGTTAGGATTCCTCAGATATAAACATATAGATCATCTATACATTAAATCAAGGCAGTAGCCATAACATGGAATCATTAAACAGAAAGTAATGTCACAGTAGAGTAAGCTGTATGCTGTTAATTACATCTTCCCCACAGTGACATCACTTTCTGCCTCAAGATTCCATGATGGGTGCAGATTAAGCAATAATGCACCACAGGGCATGTGTTGTTGTGAGATTTAGCCACGCCTTGCACGGTGTTGTCACGAGGTACAGCTGAGAGACTAACCACACAAAAAGTAGGCAAATCCCAGTACTACACATGTCCTGAAGTGCATTTCTGCAACTATAAAATGGATGTGTATAAAAAGGTAAAGAACAAACCAAAAAAAAACATGAATTAGGTTCAAAAAAGAAAGTCAGTTTTGATCAATGGATCTTCACCCATTGTCTGTTGCAGGATTTACCCACGATCAGGTGACATGTTTTGACCAATAAGGTTACAGGATTCTTGTGAACCATTTTATAATTTGTTTTACTTTATAAATGATTTAGATATTTATATATCTACACTTCTGACACCTGCAGGTAAGGCCAGTGCTTTGTTTGAAAGCTCTGTTCATGTACTTTCATCATCATTTGAGTGACCATGCAATGTTTATTTCCCCTTTAACAGTTATAAGATTTACAAAGATGCTTTTTTCTTAATAACATTAAATGTCTTTGTCAGCAATTAGGGTTGTACTTTTGCACTGGAAATGTTTTTTCTGTTTATCTCTTAGTCACCCAGCCTGCCCCTTATCTGCCTCCTATCACCCAGCCCTATCACTCCACTGTCTCCCGGACTTACCCCGCTGGCCCTTGCAGTGCCCCACAGTTTACCCCCTGTGGAGGAACCCCCCAGATTCCCCAAGCCTGGAAGGAGCATAGCTCGGCTGCAGGTCAGGGAGCACAGTGACTGGGTGAGGCTGGGAGGTTTTCCTGGTTTACTCAGTCTCTAACTTATGGACACTCCATGGAGGTGGTGGATTAATGTGTGCACGTCGATGGACGTGCTGATATCTTCTGCTGGGAGCACCCCCCCCACCTGAAACTGCTGCTCATAACCTGCACCACCACCACCTATGGTCACCTAGGTGGCAGTGTCATGGCGGAGCAGGCTGCCCTCCTTCTCAAGAGGAGAGCACCTGTTGGGATGCTCGATCCTCCTCCCTCCAGCCAAGCAAACCCGGGTTGCTGGCATGGCAGCAGGTGAGGCATGGGTACCTCTGCTCTCCACACCACTGGGCCAGCCGCAACACTGGAAACATTTTTAAAGTATATCATGTTATTGCCATGGATAAAGTGACAAGAATTTTGGAAACCACAGTAAATGTCATGAAAAGTCACGGATCCATTGTGTGTTAAACAAATTACTTTTGTTTTGACATTTTTTTTTATACAAGCACATCAGCAAAGATTTAATAGTTTTAAAAATTATATTGCTAGGCTGGCTCACTGACTGGAGGCTGCATATTGTGTTGCTAATTCAGTGTGAGGTCAGAATCTTACACTGGACCAGACTGGAGATGAGTCATGTTGTGGTGGTTAGGTACAAAATCATGACATCACCTACAGCAAAACACCAAAAGTAATGGTGTTTCCCCTCCCCTCCATTGATGCCTACACCCATGCGCCCCCCCCCCCCGCATTTTCTTGCATCACTGCTGCAGGGGCTACAGAACTTCTCCTGCACTACTCGTAGTTACTATATCCATAGTCTACTGTTCTCTCTGACTGAAGGCGTTGGATTGGCACCCTGCCATAAGGTGGTACTGGGTGATGTACAGTCCAGGCCCGGTGGCCCGGTAACCCTAAAGCCAGCCTCTCTTTAGTGAGCCAGATGGAATGTCCCTCTGACTGCAAACACTGTCTCATCCAGAACCCACCTCCCTTTTTGGCAACGCCTGGTTCAGCACTCCAGAGGACATCTTTTTGTAACTAGTCTTTGTTGCACGCTGTGTCAGTATTGCCCTTCTTATTGTTTCATGAGTAACGACTCCTGTGCTTATTAATTATGGACTTATTTAACTGTTATATGACTGCATTACAAGTTTTATTATTTGTTCTGCACTGCTACCAAATATATGTTATGTCATGGCTTTGTTTTACACTGAGGTTATAATAGTTTAGCGTTTGTTGTTGCTATACTGTTTTCATCTTTGTGATTTATTCTGAACACTTTAAATAAAACTTGATTAACTGCAACAAAAATCCTTCGGCTGTCATGGAAAATCACATCAGAAGGTTAGCAAGCTGCACCCCTGCTCAGACACCAAATTTAATTACATTTCTTAAATTCCTGCATTTTCTATGGGGTGTGCTACTGGTTTGTGGCCTACATCAAAACAATCACAGGAGTCCAGTGGACCCCCCAAACTGCTCAAAACAACCTGCAATTTTTTTAAGGTTACTTTCTTACTCACATTCTTGTCACTCCATGATTTTCAAAAAGGAGTTCTTAGTTTTTACATGCCAGCTGATATCTGAAATGAGCCCGTCGACCAACAACAAGGTGAAACCAGCAGATGGCATGGAAAATGTCACAAATCGTAAGAGTTTTTATAAAAAAATGGGAACAATTGTGCTATCCATGACTTCCACAACAAAGGTAGTAACATCCCTATTAATAATGGAGGCATACAACTCAAAAGTTCTCAAAAGAACTACATCTCAAGCCACATTTTATAATTTGCTCCTCTGTAATATTATAATGCCAACGTCCTTTTACAAGCCCTAACCATATGTATTATTCATATTTCTTGTTTTCAGGTATTTAATTTCCTCTCTGCATACCGACTGTTTTGTATCTGGAACATCTGTTTTGCTTAACCTTCCCTACACATATCCAAGCAGAAGTGGCCTAGATGTCTGATAAGAAATTGTGAAAGAAGCAAAAACACACTGTAGCAAGATGATTACAAATGGAATAGTATTCGGTTCCATATGATTAATACATATCATAGTCCAAAAAAGCTAAGTGACATAACTTTTGTTTTTTTAATCCTATCAGAAACAGAAACCAAAGTACTATTAAAAGAAATATACATACAGTACTTAGCCTGTGAATCTCGCCTCGGTCAACTCGTTTAAAAGTTCTTCTTTTTCTCCGAAACTCAACACTGTGATCCCTTTTGAAAACTTTACCTCGTACACTCATTGTAGTGGCAGCACACAAAGCAACACCCGCGCAAAGTGTTGTCAATATCCGTGAAACCCTGATATGTTTTTATTCCAACAGCTTAAGCACTGAATGAAACATTCTGTTCAACAGTGTGGGGAGGAAGTGCATATGTCTATATGTGGGACGCATGTCATTGCCGGCTGCTCAAAGAGGAAAAGAAACAAATACGTGAGGCCATTGCTTCCTGTGACACATTTTGCTACTTATACTTTTCACAGCAGCTGAAACTGATCAAATAAATCCCTGCCAAAATCACTTGCCATACAAAATCCAGGCATCTTCCGTACACACTCCAACAAATGCAGAAACTACTGCTCTTTTTTTTAATCTTTCTGCTTACATTCCCTTCTCACTCTCCTGCCTATCCTTGGCCAGGTAACCTCCTGATCCTTCTCGGCTTTCTCTGTTGCTGATCCCCCTTTCCCCTGCCATGGACTTACCCTCCGCTGTGAGGGTCCTTGTGGAGCCTCAACTACTTCCCTGCAGAGCTTCGCAATGGAAGGTGGAGGGCGGTCACTTCTATGGACCCAAGAGTGACAGCATCATAGTTCTCTCTCTCTCTCTCTCTCTGGGATTTTTCCCTTGTTTCTCCTGAGTGCCCACACATGCTAGTTGTCTGTGGTAATCTAAAAAAAAATCTGAATCATAGATTCAAAAATTTGGCAGCATCATTTTTCCATTCAGCATTTATTGATTGTTTATATTTTTTCATACCAGCTGTTTTGCTGCAGTGTCATATGTTTACATTAAAGAGGAACAGTAACCACCAAGGACCCTCGCACTCAAGTGTGGGGTTGGTCCCAATGTGCACTTTGTGTGCAAAAACAATTTTGATTTACCTGCTGTTTATTGTAGCATAGTAGATTGTATCACAACAGTTTTGCTTAGTTGTAGGCTGCCATCTTCTATTACTACAAATCCCAGAATCCCCTGAAGATGACATCAGAGCAATACGCAGCAATGAGAAGATTCACTAGCCTGCAGTGCATGTTAGAGTTTATATAAGTTCTGATCATTTGTTTGCCTGTCTCGCTGCCTCCCCCCACACTAAGTACAGTCACAGAGACCTATACTTTGCTCCTGGAGAAAAGCAGTCCCAAAAAACATCTGATCGGAGATTATAAAAGCCCTAACATGCACTACAGGCTATTGAATCTCCCACTGCTGCCTACTGCTCTGATGTCAGCTGTTGGGGATTCTGGGATTTGCAGTAACAGAAGATGTCAGCCTCGAAGTAAGCAAAATTAGTCTGATACAATCTACTAGCCTACAGTAAACAGTAAGTAAAGCAAAATGTTTTTGTCCACAAAGTGCACTCTGGAACCAGCCTCTCACTTGAGTGTGGAGTCCTTTGTGCATAATATTCTCCTTTAAATGGATGTGAAACATTATGAAAGTAGTGCTGAACAGCTGGCACCGTGGCACAGAGGACTGAGGCACTGGCACCTCACCTGCTTCCATGCTAGTAACCCAGGTTCGATGATGGACTTGGGTTGCTGGGGGTCATCCAGGATGGGAGAGGACTGAGGGTCCACAGATGGCTCTCCTCTCCCAGAAAGGCAGAACTTGCCACACCGCTGTAACAGTAACACCATGAGGAGGCATGGTGGCAGAGCAGCAGAAGCGCCACAGCTCTGGGGCTGGCTGACGTGTATTACATGTACACCTCCATGTGCCTGTACATCTGTGCTATTGCATGCCATCAGGCGAATGGACAAAATGGGAAAATTGTGGGTTGAATACAAGGAAGTCTCACTCACCCACTCTAGCCTGCACCATCTCCCTATGGACCCTGCAGAGGAAACTGGATACAGACTATGGGTGGGGGGGTCAGCAGGTATATGCGCTGTACTCAGCAGAGTACAGTAAAAAAATCAGGCAGGGGCAACAAAAAGAGGAAAGCAAGGACATTGTGAGTCACATTGAGTCTGTGTCACGCTGAGCCCTTTTGCCTTTGTTGTTCACTATGGGACACTGATGCCACCAGCCAAATACACAAACAAGAACAATCACCAGGTAGGCAGAAAAACAAAGGAAGGAGGATTATTGGAAGAAACCGATTACTTGAACTCAGACATGGCAGGTTGGCAGGTGGGGGGGCGGGGCCTATTGTTGGTGTGGTGTGGCAGCGCATACTGTATTTTGATTTATGCTTAAGTAATAAGGGCAACAGTGTATCAGTTTTCAGTACAAGTTTAAAATTCCTGGCTACAGCCCTGGGGGGTGGCCCTCATCCTCCTGGCCCTGCCATAACGCGCACATGGTGGGAGATCTCGGAGGCATGTGAGTGGGAGGGGGGGCAAGTCAGAGGAGTGAGCATGGGCTGAGAGCCAGGCAGCACCTTGGGGACTAAAAAGCTCCACAGAAAAAAAAGTATTACTGAGCGTCAAACAAAGAGCAGAAGGTCAGGGTTTTTCTCACATACCAGGAACTGGAACTAGTACTAAATACTGACACTGAGTGCTCCGAATAACGTTGGCATTCAAGAGTAATGTGCCCACCATTTTTGACATTAGGGCAGTAAAATATTAATGAGAAAAATGCTTTAAACTTGGGAAACAGCTCCTTCTGAGTTATCTATGGAGCATTTCCAAGGGTTGGGATGAGTATTGTTACTCCTCAAAACAATTTTTTCAAGTATTTCCTAAAATATGGTGAGTAAAAGAGACCAGTACTCACCTGATCTGAAGCTCTACTGGCAGTGTAGTGGAGCACTATGGGCAGATACACTGTTGCAGTGTTCTGCTTTGGAAGAGACATTAAACTAAGGTCCCTTGTACCCATCTCTGTTTGCTGTCCTGATGAAAGTTAAAGATCCTATACAACTGACCTGGTGGTGTGGAGAGCTGAAGTGCTGGATGCCTTACCTCCAGTCACACCGATGACCCCGGTTTGGGAATGGATCAAGTTCACTCGAGGGCCAGACAGGGAAAGGGGGATTGAACTTCCACAGATGGCACTCCTCCTTTGGGGAGGGGGAAGTGAGCTGCTGCTCGACTACCACCCAGCAGAGGCTGGGAGACACAGCAGGAGACTGTCTCTCTCATGGCCAGTCTCAGGTGTTCGAGTGCATGTGACATCTTCATGTCACAGCCCATACCATTGCATACATGCTGGCCTTAAGGACAGGGAGTAAGCAAAGAAAAGTGAGGGCTGCTCATTAAGGAAGTCCCACACACCTCTCCTGACCTGCGTCATTGCCCCAGGCCTTGCTGACTGGTTCCAGACTCTGGGGGATGGGGACGGTGGCCCTCCCTCTGTGAGCCCTGCCATTTGGTAAGCTGTGGGGAAACTAGACAGATAAAACCTGGGGGAGATGGTGGGCAGTCAAGGGAAAGGGATAGATGCTGAAGAGCTAGCCAGCACACAGCCAAATGAAATTGCTCAATATGAAAAAAAGATTCCATACTAGTTACAGTGTCATAAGAGTCAAGAATGTCCCCACTGTGTTCTGGCTAACATTCCCTGTCAGTGAAACAGCTCTATGTAATCCATCCCCTAGGATGCACCTGGGAAACAAGCTGTCCCAGCTTTGTCTGCCTATCCAGATCAAAAATTAAATATGTAAATAAATAAACATGAGTGCTTACTACATTAGGTTCCTGTTTTCCACTTCCTGTACTGTATCTGAGTCCACTGCTACTTTTATCAGTTTTAGCACCTATAAACTTATTTTTGATGAATTCTGCAGTACTAATGAATATATCTATTTACTGCAATTTGTTTTGTACCTCACAGAAAGCAGATAACTGGAACAACTACAGCTGCACAATCATACATTTGTAACCTATAACACCCAGTGGGGTTTCAAAGAAGCACAGAATGTGATGGCAGAGAAAGACTTATTGGCCCATCCAGTCTTCCTAGCCCTGCCTAATAATCCTGCAAAGGTCCGAATGGCCATCTTCCTCCCTTAACCCTTCTCATTTCCATCTCCTCCTGCTCTTACCAGTCCCTTGTACCTGTCTCACACATGGTTGAATCCACCCATTGTTTTGTCACAGACCACCTCCTCTGGCAGTCCATTCCACTTGGTCACCACTCTTTCAGTGAAAAAGTTCTTGGAGACATCTCTTCTGAACCTTCCCCCTTCCAGCTTTAGTGGATTCCACCTTGTGTTTTTGTTTGTACTTAAGGTGAGCAATTCATTGCATTTCACATTGTTGATCCCATGGAGATATTTGTATATTTTATGCCCCCCCACCACCACCACCACTCTTATCTCTAGGGTGTACTTATTAAGGTCCGTCAGTCTTTTCTCAAATGCTGTCTCCCCTATCCATGGATCATCTTGGTTACCCTTCTCTGTACAGCCTCCACCTTGGGAAATTCTGTTTCTGCGTTTCACCTTTTTCACTGTCTCCATAGGTGTGGGCTCCAGAACTTTGCACAATACTCCAGGTCAGGGTGAGGCAGAGACCTATACAGGGGAAGGATCACCTCCCTGCTTCAATTATTGATCCCACTTCCTATGCACCCCAGCATCCTATCTGCCTTCCCCACTGTCCTGCTGCACTGCACTTTTGATTTCAGGATTTCTGGTATTATCACCCCACGTCCTTTCCTCAGTTCAATGGCGTACACAACCAAAGTGAGGAGATATGTTTGTGCAGTATTGTTTATACCAAAGAGGCTAGCTGTATAACTCAAGTTATTTGCCTGCTGTACATGGATGCTTTGGCCACTTGCACTGTCTGTCCCTTATGGGACTACCACCCTATTGGGGTACCATAAAGGCAAAGGAATCCTCTTGAGGAGGGTTCAACCGCTAGAGGTTCTGCAGGAACATAATTCCTTTATGCTGAAGTTACTTTAGGAAGGAACCCACAAGAACTGCAAAGCAGATGCTGTAAACACAGATTGACTGGAATAATAACATAGACAGCTGAAAGCTGGTAATGACTGATAACAGACAGAGGCATGACTTCCAGAAGGAGGGAGGGAATGGCAGGATTGCAGGATGACAACAGACATGCAACCATCCATCCCCAGCTCACAACAGAAATCTTATTACTAAGGTGAATGCTATAAATAAATATTTTTATACAATAGGGTGAACTGATAAACCATTGCATAAATTCATGTAACTTCACAGCCATTACGTAAATCTTCACAGCCATTACATAAATTAAATGTGTCTAATGGTTTGTGCAAAAGTGGACCATTAGCTCCATATTGCGTGATAGGCACACTAGCGCAATACACGTTATTCAATCAAGCAAATGGTCAAGTTTTGAGTGATTATCACTGTACTGACTGTGTTGTTTGGCCAGACTACTGAGTCTCTATTGTATACATGGAATACATGATGGCCGGCCATTGAATATACTATTTATCTGAGCTCGTGGGGCATGACCACGGGAACCATCACTCATGGCTCCACTACGCTCTGCCAGTTGTAAGTTTACCAGAAGTCATTCTCTACTCATTCAGATAAACAGTATATTCAATGGCTGGCCATCATGTATCCCTTATATACTACAGTATGCCCTTTGGCAATAACAAAAGATATAACACCCTGTGGAGAAAATCTCTGGGGGGTGTTGGTTGTCATAACAACCTCTCAATGCTAACACAGCCTTGTTCTGCACATGCACTATATGTTATCCTCTATTTTTTATACATTCTCAGTGTGAGATGTCTACTTAATCCTCTCAAGCTTAGATTTTGAGGTTTCTACACATAACACACCTTGGGTGTGTAACAAAAAAAAAAGAAAACAACCTCATACTACTTTCTTTGCATTATTCCATATTTAATTACTTATCAGTTCCCAAACACGGGGACAACAGTGTACTGGATGTCTGAAAAAAAAAAAATTCACTATAGACACCCGCTCAAGTGTATCACCACGTTTTGGAATTGATAAGTAATCAAACAAGCATTTGTCAATGCCAAATGTTTGCTTGCTGGTATTAGCACTAGAAATGCAGGAGTTAGACAGATGCAGAATAGGAATGGCAGTGAAGTACTGTACTTCACACCAACCCCACCTCCACCCTGCAGAGACGGACAGGCATTGGGGTATGCTTTTGGGTCATCACCCATGACATTCATGCCATGTCACCTGATCCTATCCTGCAGATCCCGACACGTGTTGAGGTGTGCCTTGGGGTGTTCGACTTTACAGTCACCCCATTCTATAAGGACATACGCTGAAATGGGTGCAGTATAGGAGAATGGGGTGAACTCTGGGGCTGAAGAGTCCAAGGCACACCTCGATGCCTGTCACTGGCTGGGAGTGGGATGGCATGAGTATTACAGTCAGCAATCCAAGGGCACACCCCTGATGCCTATCAGTCTGTACAGGGTGGGACGTTATGGATAGAAACCCTAACGCCACGGGCATTAGTTGGCATTTGCACTACAGATTTTCAACATGGCCTTTTTGTGACCCCCACCTCATGAAAGCATTTGGGACCTCTTCTCATGAAGAGTGGCAGTGTGATTTTGTTAATGTGTCCCGAACTTTGAGTTCCCATAGTGGCTGTGCCATTGGACGCCAGATGTATGAAAACACAGATCGGGAAGGATGTGAAGAATGACAGCTGTACCATCCATAGGGAGGTGTGAAGAGATGGCAATGTTGAAAATCTGTAGTGGAAATATTAAAAATGCTCGCACTTCCGAGCATACATGGAAACTGCGCAATGCATGCATGTAACACAGTCATTTAGTGGAATTATTTCACCAAATTCTCAACATAGGCATTTTGTGACCTCTGCTCATGAACACTGTCACTATGAAATTCTTAATCTGTCCCAAACATTGATTTTCCACAGTGACCACACTTCTGCGCCAGATATGTAAACGCATATTTCAGGCAGGATATGAAAAATGACAGCTGTACTGTTCATAAGGAAGTGTGAAAAAATGCCAATGCTGAAAATCTGGAGTGAAAATTTTACAAATGCATGAAATTATGAGGGTGCATGTAAATTGTGCAATGTACGCTTGTAACAGTCATTTTATGGACTTTTGTCACTAAATTTTCAACATAGGCATTTTAGCACCTCTGCTCATTAACAGTGTCACTGTGATTTTTTTTATCTGTCCCGAACACTGACTTCCCACAGTGACTACGCTATTGTGTGCCGGAAGTGTGAAAACATATTTTGGCCAGGATATAAAAAATGACAGCTGTACTGTTCATAAGGAGGTCTGAAAAAATGCAAATGTTGAACATCTGGAGTGAAAATACTACAAATTTGCGAAATTACAAGGGTGCATGGAAACTGCACAATGCACGCTCATAACACGGTCATTTTATAGATGTTTCTCACCAAATTTTGAACATAGGCATTTCAGGATGTCTGCTTATGAACAGAGTCACTGCGATTTTCATACTCTGTCCCAAACACTGATTTTCCACAGCGACTGCGCTATTCTGCGCCGGAAGTGCAAAAACACATTTTGGCCAGGATGTGAAAAATGACAGCTATACTGTTCATAAGGAGGTATGAAAAAATGCCAATGTTGAAAATTTGGAGTGAAAAATACTACAAATTTGCAAAGTTACAAGGGTGTGTGGAAACTGTGCAATGCATGCTCGTAACACAGTCTTTTATGGACTTTCATCACCAAATTTTTTAACGTAGGCATTTTAGGACCTCTGCTCATGAACAGTGTCACTGTGATTTTCTTAATGTGTCCCGAACACTGATTTCCCACAGCGGGCATGCTATTCTGTGCCAGAAGTGCAAAAACATGTTTCAGCCAGGATGTGAAAAATGACAGCTGTACTGTTCATAAGGAGGTGTGCAAAACTGAGAATGTTGAAAATCTGGAGTAAAAATATTACAAATTTGTGAAGTCATGAGCGTGCGTGGAAACTGCGCAATGTATGTTCATAAAACAGTCTTTTTTTAGATTGTTTTCACCAAATTTGCAACATAGGCTTTTTGAGAGCCCACCTCATGAACAGTGGCACTGTTGTTTCATTAATTGGTCCTGAAAGGTGATTCTGCACAGTGACCACAAAATCACCTTTTGGGACTGAATAACGCCATAACAGTGCCTGAATTCAAGAGGAGGGGTCCCAATAACCTCATGTTGAAAATGTGGTGCCAAAATTCCCCAAAATGCACGAGATATGCACCAAAGTCAAAAAAACCCTATTTATGCCATTATACAGCTTATCAGCATTTCTTCAAGTTCACGGCCGGCTTTGAGGAGTGCAGATGTGTTCCCGGTCCACCAAAGATCATCGTGCCGTGCTCCAGAGGTAAATATATGGTGAGAGTGGGTGTGGGAAGATAAGGTGTGCAGTGGGTGGGTGCTGGTTGGGGAAGGGGACCCGACTGGCATGGGACCATTTACTTTCTTTCAGGGACAGAAAAAAAAATGCAGCGGGAAGGATTTGTTTTTTTGCAGGCTTCTTTTTGGCACACTGGGGTGGGCTCCCAGTGTGCCACCTGCCTTTTTGGGGTGGAGGGACTTAAGCTGACAGGGATTGGGCCTCCCGTCGGCAAAGAATGACTGTTTTGGGGGGACATGCTGCCGAGGGGGATTGGGCATCCCCTCAGCACAGAACGAATGGAGGGACATTATGCCGATGGGGAGTGGGCTCCTCCATCAGCAAATTAACTGGCCAGGGGCATGTTGATGGGGGGGACTGGGCACCCCAGTCAGTTGGCTTTCCCTCAGCCACCATGTTTAGGGACACGTTATACCAGGTAAGGTACCGCCCTACAATGACGGTCATTCCCTCATTGCAGCACAATGGCTGATGCTGCAATGATGAGGCGGCCCCTCATTTCAGCGGCCAAATCATTTCAACTTGGTGGCACTTATGCAGAACCAGTGACATCAGGACATTGGGCCTGCATTGGGTGAACGGTGCCAAGCCCACAAATGCAGTGTCGGCATTGGCTGCCACAGTGCCGCACCTCCACAACCCGCTTCTCTACTAAGCTATCATATCATGTTTCTTGCGCATGTGTAAGCAAACATAAAAATGAATATGAGGTGGGGAAAAGCAGCTTTTTCAGGGGAACCCTAAATTACAAAGAATAGGATTATTTCAAAACAAACACATAAAATAGCAGACAGTAAAAATAAACAGACTACATAATGTACATTCACAAATTTCCAATTGTATTAAAAAATGTGAAAGTACATGGTTTATGAGCCGTTTAAGCTAAACAAAAGATATCTGCCGGGCTGTATCACAAATAAATATTTACATAATAATGAACAGTCAATCATTTCCTGGGAACTAATGACTGGCTGTGGGGGGAGTGGCAAGAGATGCAGCCAAGGACCCCCCCCAACATACATACACACACACACACACACACACACACACACAGTCTTTAAACCCCAGGAAATGACAGACTGTGTTGTCCTTACTGCAATTGTAAGTCTGATCTTGTGAGGAAGGGGGGAAAAACAGCATTTTTAAAGAAAGTTTACAGATGCACACACACTCTGAGTTGTACCAGGTGTTTCTGAGGGATTAATACCCGGTGCAGCAGCCATTCAGAACACGTTTGCTTCATCAGTTATTAATTAGACTTATAGTCTAATATAAAATGATGATAAACATGAAGCTGTTTGCATGAATGTCATTAAAAAGTCTTTCTACTAAAGGTGAAAAATGTTGAAAGTGCAAAGTGTTAAATGATTGCTAGTAACATGAACAAAAGGTTTGTGGAAGAGCAGTCAACTGTGGAATGTCTTACATACAGTGAGCCGTGCAAAAACTAACAGGAAAAACATTTTTAGTAAACATTTGCAATGCAAAACATGTGCATATGCTTGATAAAACAGCCGATGCTAGCACAGCATTTGACTGTTTACTGGAATTTATAAAATGGGTATAGAAAATTCTGAGTTGTAAAATACTAAGGCAGGCTGGCACCCATACATTTATCTCAACCAAATGCCCAGGTAACAACAAAACAAAAAAAGATTATGGAGCCAGCCTGACAACTTGCCAAAACCATTGTGCACTCTCAGAACATACAACTTTTGTTTCAGCCACCATCTTGTTTTCTTACTTAGTGAAACTCCCACTCACCACCTGCCTCCTCGACCAGACAGCTTCCATAGTCATTACTTTGAAACCTCCCATCAAAAACACACAATTTTTTTTTAAATTGTTTGCCTTTATGTTATAAGCAAGTCACTCACTCCACTACACACCAGAGCAGCTGCTCCACATATTCCCCTTCCCTGCTTGAACCACCTAAGCTGATTGATAACGACATCTGGACAGACAAACAGCATGACCACCCTTCCACTTCCACTCTCAGCAGTCTTCACAAAATCCTCAACGTAAAGAAAAAAATGATTAAAATAAAAAAGGGACAAACACAATGAAATAATAAAACAACACTAATGTATGGATGGTATCAGATATTGAAAATAAAAGAAAAACAGAAAAACAGATACCATCACCACTATAGCCAGTTACTATAGCTCCAGCCAGTTGTACAACAGCACCCTCTGGTGATATTGAAGTGACGTCCACCACTGGAAGGACTATTTTTTTTATAAATGTATCTAATTTTCCATTTTTTTGTAACTATTTTTTATTATCTGTCTGTTACTATATTTCATTATGCCCACTTTATAAGGAAAATATGACCATCAAGGGTGGTCTTTAACCTGAGATAACCACCCTTTCAGGGGCAGTAAGACCTTCCCCTTGTGGTGTCAGGCCTCATAATACCCCTAGGTGGGCAGTTATTTCAGCCTAAAGCCTATCCTTTTGTGTTTTATTGCTTGCGTAACACATGGATAGGCCATCTTCCTCACTGAAAAGCTATCATATATTTCTCCACATAGCGACCCAATTAAGTACGATATACTTACCCAAATAACTGCTACCACTTAATTAACAACATTACAGACATTGTAATACCACATTAATGCCTGATGAACACGTACAAAACATTTTATTACAACCTTATTAACACATGTAATAGCCACCTTTTTAACACATGCAGCAGCAACCACCATATGGGGTGCCACAAGGATCAGTACTGGGGCCGTACTCTTTAATGTCTGTTAGCGACACTGCAGAGGGGTTGGAAGGTTTGCCTTTTTGCAGATGACACAAAGATCTACAACAGGGTTGACACTTGGTGGGGATGAGGAGGGATCTAAGTAAGCTTGAGGAGGGGTTCAAGAGTGTGGCAACTAAGATTCAACGTGAAGAACTGCAAAATCATACACTTGGGGCACAGAAACCCAGGGGTGGAATACATGATGGGGGGAGTGGGACTGACACCCGCCAAACAGGAAATAAAATGGGGGGGTAATTATATCTGATGACCTAAAAGTGGCCAAGCAGTATGACAAAGCAGTGGGGAGAGTGCCAGTGGGATGCTGAGGGTACATAGGGAGCGGTATCACCACCAGAAAGAAGGAGGTGGTGATACCACTGTACAAATCATTGGTGAGACCTCATCTAGAGTACTGTCTCCAGTTCTGCAGGCCACATCTCTGGAAGAACATATACAGAGTAGAGTCGGTCCAGAAGAGGGCAACTAAAATGATGCAGGGACTGCACCAAAAATCTTACGAGGAGAGACTAAAGGACCTCATTACGTACACCCTGAAGGAAAGGAGGGAGGTGGGGGATATGAGTAAGATACAAGAGAGGAGCATTTTTCAGAGAAAAACATGTTCAAGAACAAGGAGAAAAAGGTGTAATGCTATGAAGCTAAGCTGGAGGGGGTAGACTCAGGGAAACATGAGAAATTACTTCTTCACAGAAAGGGTGGTAGATGCATGGAACAGCCTCCCAGCAGAGATGCTGGGGTCAAAAACGGTAATGGAATTCAAGAATGCATGGGATAGGCATAAGGGAACCTTAGTCGTTAGGAAAGGGTGGATAAAGCTAGGGATCAAGTAGGTTCTGCTATATTATAGTAGGTAGGGAAAAATGGGCAAACTAGGTGGGCCAAGCAGTTCTTATTTGCCGTCAAACTCTGCTTCTATGTTTCTTGTATACTTCTTACAACTACCTTATTAAAACATGTAACAAACACACCACAAAAAAAAAAAAAACTTCACAAAATACAGTCTAAAACTACAGCCCTTACAAAAGCAGTACAAAAAACTTACCCTAGTGCTGCCTCAGTGGTGTGGCAGTAGCGTTACCATCCACCACGCCAGTGACCTGCAATCGGAAGTGGTCTCGGGTTGCTAGAGGCCAGCCTGGGGGAAAGGATCGAAAGTCTGCTAGACTGCTCTCCTCTCCTGGGGAGGGAGAGTTGCTGGCTGCCCCATATGACTGCCTCCAAGTGGAGGCCTGGTGGTAGGAGGGGACGGGAACAACACAGTAGGAAAGGGATCTGCAGGATTTCTGTGTATGTGCATGCTTCTACACGCACCCACCAACGTACATGCCCAGGTTATGGAAAGGGACCAGAAAATGGAACAAGGAGCTAACGTGGCTTCATGTAGCCATGCCTGCTCTCCCTCAGCCTGCACTGTCACCCAGTCACTGGCATCTGGGTTTGTGTGTAGCAGGGGATCAGCCCTCCCCCTCTTGGCCCTGCCACAGGGACAATCCACGTGAGACCCTTTGGTGGCTAGGGGAAGTGAATGCTGGTCAGGGGTCAAGGGAAGCGGGACATTGCCGATAGCCACCCCACTGTAACCCATGGAGAAACATCTTCATGGCAAAAAAAAAAAAACCCTCTTACCCTAGCCTTAACATCCAATCTCTAGCTAAATGCCTCCCCCCCCCCTTCAGTACGCTACTCACCAAACAGCCACACCCCTTGGGGATACAGCTCTATCCTCAGATGCCAGACCACTATAATACATCTGCTGACCCCAACCTGCTTCACAGCTGAAAACAGACTCCATGGTACGTCACAGTGCACAGTCCACTCCACTCCAAACCACATAGAAACATAGACTTTGACGGCAGATAAGGACCGCTTGGCACATCTAGTCTGCCCATTTCCCTACCTACAGGATAGGCCACAGATCCTAGTTAACCAACAGCCTATTTCTTCCCACCCACCCCAAGAATTGCCTTATGTCTGTCCCATGCATTCTTGAATTCTCCCACAGTTTTAGACCCCACAACCACCTCCAGGAAGGCTGTTCCATGCATCCACTACCCTCTCTGTAAAATAATACTTCCTCACATTGCCCCTGAACGCCCTCCTTCTATCTTTAAATTGTGTCCCCTTGTTCTTGCAAGTCTCTTTTCTGAAAGATGCTACCTTCTTGGACTTTGTTGATTCCACTGAGGTACTTGAAAGTTTCTATCATGTCCCCTCTCCCTTCTTTCCTCAAGGGTATACATATTAAGCTCCTTTAGTCTCTCCTCATACGGCTTCTCTTAAGACCCTGCACCATTTAGTTGCCCTCCTCTGGACTACCTCTATCCTGTCTATGTCCTTGCGGAGATGGGGTCTCCAGAACTGGACACAGTACTCCAGATGGAGGTCTCACCAACTGTCTGTACAGAGGGATAACAACTTCCTGTTTTCTGCTGCTGATGCCTCTCCTATACATCCCAGTATACCCCCAGCCCTCCCTACTGCCTTCTCACATTGCTTGCTAACCTTAAGGTCATCTGATATGATTACCCCCAGGTCCCTTTCCTTTGTTGTTGTTACTACCTCCCCACCCATTGTGTATTCTTCCCCTGGGTTCTTGTTTCCCAGGTGCATTATTTTGTACTTCTTTGCATTGAATCCTAGCTGCCATACTTCAGCCATTCCTCCAACCTTGCCAAGTCCCTTTTCATCCTTTCCCGCCCCTTGTGTATCAACCCTGTTGCAGATCTTTGTGTCATCTGCCAAAGGCATACTTTTCCTTCAGTCCCTCTGCAATGTCACTGATGAAGACATTAAAAGGACTGGACCAATACTGAACCCTGCGGTACCCACTAGTAACCCCTCTTTCTTCAGAGTGGACTCCATTTACAATTACCTTCTGTGTCCTGTTGTGCAGCCAATGTTTTACCCAGGCTACCACCCTGGGACCCACTCCCAGGCTGGTTAATTTGACTATTAATCTTTTGTGTGGGACTGTGTCAAATGCCTTGCTAAAGTCTAGGTAGGCCATGTCCACAGCCCTCCTGGTCTACTACTTTGGTCACCCAGTCAAAGAAATCTATTAGATTCATCTGACACGACCTTCCGCTGAACCCATGCTGCCTTGGGTCCTGTGCTCCACTGGCCTCTGGGTACTCAGCTATTCTTTCCTTCAGAAGTGACTCCATCACTGTCCCTACCACAGAGGTCAGACTGACAGGTCTGTAGTTTCCTGCCTCTGTCTTGGTCCCACTTGTGAAGGGAATCACATCCCCTTCCTCCAGTCCTCGGGTACCACACCATCCTCCCATGATTTATTAAAAAGAGTAGCCAGTGGTTTCACTAGTTCCTCCCTTAATTCTTTTAGAATTCTGGGGTGAATTCCCTCAGGACCCATTGCTTTGTCCACCTTCAGTTTTAGGAGTTCTTGCAGAACCCTTTCTTCTGTGAAAGGACTGGGATCGACCCCCCTATCAAGAGTGCTTCTGTTAATTGGATTAGGCACTTCCCCCTCCTCTTTTGTGAATACTGAGCAAAATATTTGCTCCAGTATCCCTGCTTTTCACTGTCCCTCTGCCCACCCACCATTCATTCTGTTCAGCCTCACTATCCCTCCCTTTGTCTTTCTACGCTCGCTAATGTACCTATAAAAGGTTTTAGCCCCCTTCTTAACTGAGTTGGCTATCTTTTCCTCAGTTTGGGCCTTTGCTATTCTGACTTCCCTCCCTGCTTCCTTCTGCCTTAACTGGTACAGCTCTCTGTCCTGCTCCATCTGTGTTTCCTTATACTTCTGGAATGCTGTCTTTTTCTTCCTGACTTTCACAGCCACCTCTTTTGAGAACCATAGTCGCTTTTTCTTTTGTTTTGATTTATTTATCTGCTTCACACAAAGGCTTGTTGCCTCTGTGATGGCAGTTTTGATGATTCCCCATTGTTGCTCCACACCTCCTTCTAGCCTGTTTGCTAGTGCTTTTCTGAGGCACTCTCCCATCTTGCCAAAGTCAGCCCTCCTAAAGTCCAGTACCCTCACTTTTGTATGGCTGGACTCTGTAGCTGAGTTTAACATGAACCACACTGTTTGATGGTCACTTGTCCCCAGATGGCAACCCACTTCTAGATCTGAGATCCTCTCACTGCCCCCATTTGAGAGCACGAGGTCTAAGATTGCTTTCTCATGAGTGGGTTCCGAAACTAGCTGTCTAAGGCCTGCCACCTGTAGGGCATCGAGAATAGCCCTGCTCTTGGATGTAGCTGCAGCAAATGTGCTCCAGTTAACATCTGGCATATTCAGGTCTCCCATCAACAGTATCTCCCTTTCTCTGCCATTCTAAGAATGCCTTCTATCATATCCTTGTCCATTCCCTCCCCTAACATGGGGGGTCTGTACACAACCCCGTGCGGATTGTGGTGCCCTTTCCAGTCTCAAGGTGACCCACAGTGCCTCCTCTCCTCCTCCTGTTTACTCTTTTGCTCAGTTGCTTTTATCCCTTCCTTTACATAGAGGGCTACTCATCCCCTCTTCTCCCTGCCTGTCTCTCCTGTAGGTTATGTACCCTGGTATGTTAACATCCAGTCATGGTTCTCTGTGCCATGTTTCTGTGACTGCTACGATATCCAGGCATCCCTCTTCCATCAAGGCCACAAGTTCAGGGAGCTTGTTGCCCAGACTACAGGCATTAGTACTCATTACCCTCCATTTCCTGATGGCCTTACTCCCTTTTGCCCCATCCCTGTCCTTTGTCACTTTCTCCATTTACCCCTGCCCTTCCCCTATCAGACACCTCTATGTTTGGTGTCTGCGCTCTTCTACCGTGATTATTTGAGGGGGCTAGGTTTCAGCTCCTTTCAATGCCTCCCCTTGGCTAGTTTAAAAGCTTGCCAATGAAGCATTAAACCTATCACCTAGGATCCTGGTTCCCTCCCAGACAGATGCAGCCCACCACGCCAGTATAGGCTTGCATCACTCGAATGGACCCCAGTCCCCAATGAAGCCAAATCCCTGAGCTCCACACCAGTTTTCAACCACTGATTGAATCCCAGGGTGCGGAACACCCTAGCGTCTCCTATACCATAGATGGGCAGCACCTCCGAGAAGGTCACCGTGCGTGCTACTTGACTAAGGCCCCTCCCCAATTCCACAAACTCTTCCTGCACTTCTCTAATCCCTTTCTTAGCCAGGTCATTTGTCCCTAGGTGGACAATGACATCCAGCTCCCTCCCCTGTGCAGCTACCATGCTGCTCCCCAGCACCATCCTGAGTGCTGACTATGTCAGACTATAATGCAGACCACCACAGACCATGCCCTACTTTTATTGGAGCACACTACACTATGGACACATAAAGGGAGGGGTGGGATACTGGATGCACCAGAAATGCCACTATATTACGCAACAATTACGAAGATAAAAAACATAAACGTTAAACCTGAAAATGATTGCAAGTGCAATTAAGACTTAAAAACCCACCATCCCTAATTATTATATGAAACAAACAATGGCCAAGAAGTCGCTACTCCAAAATAATACCATTGAGGTAGTAAATAAGATTATAAAGCCACTTGGCCTTGTGGCCTTTATAATCGTATCTGCCCCTCGATGGCATTATTTCGTATACCATATACTTGCCCATCATTTATACCTATGGCATTGGTAATACAGTACATGTACCTGCTGAAATAACACTGGAAATTGACACTGAAACTGAATGATGATGATCCTGTTATAGTTCAGCTTGATACAGGTGCATAGGCCAATGTACTGCTTAAAGATATGCATCAGAAAATCAGAAATAAACCTCTTGAAAATGAAAGTAAAACTAGAGAAATATAGTGGTGAAGAATTGCAACTCATAGAAGTATTGACCATGGCATGTGTATATAAAGGCGCCACAGACTTGCTGGATTTTGTAACTATGTACGTGGAAGCACAGCCTATAATTGGGTTCAAAGCACGAGAGGAATTAAATCTGAGCAAATACATAATGGTAGTCACTAACAACTGGAATGAAAATGTACTGGAGAAGTATCTGGAGCTGGTAAAAGACCACTGATTCTCCTACACCTTTGGTATGTGCATTGATGTATTGTACAGTGACTAAGAACAGGATTCCTGGGGTTTAGGGACAGGCTGAAGTGACACCTGCCCAAGGTAAACAAGGACTTGCCACAGACATTAACACCCATATTGCTAACCCTCAGTGTTAGTAAAATAATGAAACCATTTCTGTGTAATTGGATTCTTGAGCAAGTGAAAGACCTACTCAGCATGATCCAGTGTGGAAACGAGAGCTTGCTCCTCAACACATTTGCATATATGTGATATGTCCAACTTGCTTAAGAGGGAGATTTGGGTCAAATTAGGAGGGAGATTGGCCTGCTAGTAGGGAGATGCCATAACATCATGAGTTTGTCCTTAAATGGCATCAAAAAAATAAGAAAAAAGTAATTACAAAAATTTATGGTATTTCATTTTGTCAAGAATAAGCATTAAAAAGAATAAACAACTAGTTATATAAAGTTATCAGATACATTGTTCATCACTGATTAAATTTTTTTGTGTCTTCATCTGCCCAGAAAACATATATTTTGGATAGAATTTTACTTAAGCAGGAGATTTTGTTTCCCAGGAGGGAGGGAGGGAGTTCAGTCAAAAAAAACAGGAGTCTCCTGCATAAAGAGGGAGATATCACATGTATGCATTTGTTGGACAAGTTGTTGACTGATCTGCATACTAACACAGAACTGGGTCAAACTACTGATGTGGGCTTCAAAGATTTTAGCAAGGCATTTGATGTAGTAGATAACAATACTTTGGTGCAAGAAAATGGTTTCCCTAGTGATTCACCATGTTCTACCAAGTTAGGGTTGCGTGGTTTTGTCAGAACGATAATAAAGAGTGAAAATGGGTGGTTGGAGATCAGATTTGGGAACTAACTATGGGAGCGGTACCTCAAGTTATTAAACTGGGCCCCAAATTTTCATCAGAATGATTAACAAACTACAAGTACAATGCACTTCCATAATGTATGTGGATGACACTACCTTCTATATTCATTACAATAAGCGCTAGTGTAGCCTCTTTTTGGACAATTTTTTTTTTGCGCCTTACTTGCCCCCTGGTCTGCCTCTGCTTCCAGCTGTTCATGACTCCTCCGACCCCCTCGCCCTGACCCCCTTCCACTCACCTCAGATCGCTGCTGTCCCAGGGGTGGCCTAGCGTATCCCTTCACCGGATGGATACCTCTCCTCCGAGGGGGAAGGCGCCAGGAGGGGGAAGCCAGTACACTAGTCAATTAGTCCCCGGGCGCTGCTGAGGTGGATTTCGGGGCGTCAGGGCATCTTAAGTTGGCAGGAGCCGGCAGCCATCATCCGGCCGACCAGGAGGCCAGGATTTCTGCTTTTCTCCCTGGGGGCGTGGTGTGCCACGAACGTCTAGGCCAAGCTGATGTTCACCATGTCCCTCGTGCAGTGGGGCTCGCTTAAGCTGCTGCTCTCCCGGCCTCCGCCAGGAGGCAGCAGACAGCGAGCCACATCCCCTCCCTCCCCTGGAGAAGGCGAGCAGTCGCAGGGGCGCTCAAGCCTACTCCCCTGGCCAACTCTCCAGCACCAGAGTCCATTCCCTAACCGAGTGCCAGGCGTCGCTGGCGGGAAATCCAACCGCTGTGCCGACGAGCTGACTTTTGGGACAATTTTGATGTACTATGTGCTTAGGTTAGAATTAAAAATATCAACAGTGTTGAATCCAAAACTCAAAATGCTGACAGTAAATGGTCCTAATAACAACTTGCAAAAATATATATTACGATAAATAGTGGTGAAATTGATATGATTACACAAGCTAAACTTTTAGACATGCAGCAGTCAAATATTCTTTACTGACATGGGGCCCCATGTTGATGCCATGATTAGTAAGGCTAATGCTCACATGTACTTTTTCCAGAAACAGCTTGTGTTAGTGTAAAATTCAATAAAACATTTATTTTTGAATATGGATGTCCAGTTTTGCATTCTGGTTTTTGGGGTAGGGGAGGCCCAGAGACTTGAGAAAGTCCAAAAAAAGTGCATGTTCTGTAATTGACAGTGACACAAAGTATAAACAAGCCATGGCAAAGTGCAACCAACTGTTGCTTTCTCTTGATATATAATTCCTAAAGTAGAGAAGCGTCAATTCTAAATCTATTTCTCTTCAGATTTAAAGGTTGTTTTTTTGTAGCTTAAGCTAATAATTTTTTACTACAGTATGTTGCCTGACTTTAGATCTGGGTTATGTCATGCATACAGCAGATGTGTGGAATGACTGTACTGTACATGTGTTGATTTATTTGAAGATAAAATATTTATGTATGGCTGGATTCTATACATCAGCTAAGCTGATTATATTTCCTATTACTGTAAGAACTTGTAAGTATTTATGTAACATTGCAAGGCATCAAAGGATCTCATTGGATGTGAGCTTTGGTTCAATTGAATATTCCTGTTCATATCTTTATATGAAAACAAACTTTATTACTCTACTAGTATTACATCTTCAGGGTGCAGTTAATATTACCTTTTTGCTTTCAGAAAACATGCTGGGTATACCTTTAGGGAGCATTAGTTTTGGTGCTTTCTGAAAGCGACCCTCCAATAGCTTACCTGTAATGGAGGAGTTCAGTGGCACCAGCTTAAAAATGTTTAATTTGCTATTTTGGGAAGGGGAAGGGATTGTAAATAAGAGCTGGCCACACAATCCCTTCTCCTTCCTGGTCCCAATGAAGTTTTGCTCCGCCCCTGTGCTCTTACATTTTGTGACATCAGAGTTTGTAGCGTGAGGGGGCGTGCTCCACTGATGGCAATGGGGACATATTTTACTATATCTTTTTTAATGTTTTAGAGAATCAGGATATATCAGATCCACCAATCAACTAATCCCCCACACTCTACAAACTCTGTTGTCACAAAACGATGGAGAGCAAGGACAGTGGGGGAGGGGGGTGGAGCACAACTTCATCAGGACCAGGAAGGGGAAAGTATGTGGCCAGTTCTTATTTATGATTCCTTCCCTTTCATGAAATAGCAAATTAAAAATGTAAATCTGGTTGGCCTGGTGGTGCTGAGGGTTGATGCTCTGTAAACCACACCTCACGCCACCCAGACGACCAGAGTTCGGGAATGAGCTCGGGCACCTGGGGTTGGCAGGGGAGGGAGTAGGATCGAGTGTCTGATGGACTGCTCTCCTCACCTGGGGAGGGATCCAGGGTTCCCCCAGTGCAGCAGTGTCCCCCGATGGAGATCAGGGGCATAGCTAGCACTACAGCAGTTAGAAGGGGAGGGCGCAACAGACACCTATGGGACAGCAGTACCGGCATCACTGCACATCACGCTCCTTGGGGAAACACTCAAGCCTGCAAAATCCCCCCGATCCCGGCTAGGTGATGGCTCTCCTCCATGACACATCACCACATGCCCAACACCGGACTTTGTCTCCACCCCTCTGTTCCTCCACCACCCTGGCATGCTCTCTTGGTTCTAGATAGAGCACTGGAATGGTGACAGCCCTACCCAAGGGGGCTCAGAGCTGGGGAGTCCACTGGCTAGAGGGTGGTGGAGGATAGCTTACCCTCTGAGGAGATGGGGGACCAGGTGGGCGGTAGAGTGATGTTAGGCCAGTAGGAATTGCCTGAGAGAGTTCCGGGTAAGGGAGCATAAATAAAGGATACAAAAAAAAAAAATAAAACTGGTGCCACTGAACTCTGGTACAGGTAAGCCACCAGTGGGTCCTTTGGTAAACTTTTCAGAAAAGAGCACACCAGGTACTCTTTGCGTGAAACAAGTAAGGCTGTTTCTGACCTTCAGCACCCACCATGTATTGTCTGTGATTTTTTTTTAATTCTGTTCTTCATATAATAAATTATGGAATACTATCTGTATTGGCAGGGGTGTGGGCTGGGGCTGGCGGGGAAAGGGGAGCATTGTAATGCAGTGGGCCATTTGTAAAGTTGCTAGAAGACAGGCTGGGCATAGACAGGTCTGCCAGGGGCACTGGACAGGCATCTGGAAAGAGACAATTACATAGGCTGGCAAGAAGTATATCCAAGGCCCCTGGAATTCTGCGGTTCTGCGGTTGTGGAATTTGCTGCAGAATTTGCATTGTGCCACAGAATATATATAGTGCCTCAGAATTCATTGTTTTTGGTGAATTTTCATATAAATATACTGTTTTTCCATAGTGTCAGGCTTTCTTTCCCACCTCATTTATCCTGAAGCCCCTCCTCTATACTCAGCATATGATGTCATCGATGACATCACGTCATATTTAGCCAATGACAGGACTGCATTCTGCCAGCAAAATGAATAAATCATGCCGCAGAAATCGGAAAATGCTGCCGCAGAAGCCAAGGAGCCCTGCCGTAGAAATCAGAAAATTCTGCCGCAGAACACCAGGGGCCCTGAGTATATCCCCTATTTTTAGTGTGGTCAGGGTGAGGGGCTGATGACACCCCCTGAATGGCATGGTGGCATCCTGGCAGGCCTCACAGGTATGGGGGAAGGCAAGCTTTCTGGATCCTCTGTTAAAATGAATCCATTTACCCTTCCCACAGATCACCCTAGTTACTTCTTACACATGCCAGTTAGCATTATTCTCAGTGCAATGCCGGTATTACCCGTGGAATGCTACAACCCCATTCATGAGGAATAAATTGTCTGCACCCGCTCTCTCACCTGGGTCCACCTTGCAGGTGTATCATCTTTGGGTGCCTTAGAACCTTAGATTGGGCTGCAGTCCAGGTGGCTCCTTGTTGCTTGGGGGTTGGGCTCCCCTATACTTTCTCAGGTAAAGCATGGGTCCAAGCTTTAAGACAAGAGACCCCTGTAGTTTTTTGCTTTATCATCTCCAACTCAGTGCTAAACTGTGATCACTAAAACCATGAGAGAGACCTTTTTGACATGTGGGCCTAGTATACTGCTGGGGAGAGAGAGGGTTGTGCTTTTCAGGCACTCAGGAACCTCATCATGGGTGTTCTGATTTCCTGACATCTCTCGACGCACAGAGACTTCCACTGTGTCCATGTGACTGAGATTCTGACTGTCCCTCAGTCTTGGGTTTGAGGGCAGTCAGGCCCACACACAACATTGTGGGCAAGGGTGGATTCCTGGTCTCACCCCTCCATGGGAAATCACAATTTGGGTATCCTCCATAAGCTCCACTGTCCATCTAGGAACTATGAAATGTTTTTCAAATCCTCAAGTTTCTGCAAGACTTCCCCCATATGTTCCAGTTTTGAGGGACGCGCCTTTTGCTATGGCTAATTCTTGTTTATCCTGTTATTGGTGATTGAGAGATGTTAAGGCACTACAACAAGGGTTATGTGACTCTGTATTGGGTTAGTTCTACTTAAAATGGGACAAAAAGCAGCATGACAATCGATCATTCAGCATAAATGATGACACTCAAATTAGTAACATAAAATGTTAAAGGCATTGACGCACCAGTTAAGTGTATGCATATCTTGGCAGAACTAAAACAGCTAGATGTCAACATTGCTTTTCTCCAAGAATCCTATCATGCCGACACTGAACACACCAAATTGAAAAGGGGTTGGGTGGGGCAGGTGGTGGCAGCTTTTCTCCCTAGTAACAAGAAGGCTGGCACAGTGATTCTATTACACAAATGACTCACCTTGTTGATAACCAAGGCAGACACATGGCCATAGGGCAGGCTGGTGATTGTTCAAGGAGACATGCAGAGCAAACAGATCACCCTGTTTAATGCACATGCACTCAACAACAGGAGAAGGTTTCCATTGAAATGTATTCAGAAGAGCAGCCAGTCTCCCAGAAAAGCAGATTGTCTTTGATTTGATTTTAATTGTGTGATGTCTTTCAAAATGGAAAGGTCCTCCCTGCAATCCACCACCAATCTGTAGGCAGGAAAAGCCCTGAGGTCCCCAATGGAGGAATCGGGCTTCATCGACATCTAGTATGCCACCCACAATACTAAAAAAAAGATCATGCCTTTTTTTCTCATCCCTAATAATAACATCTCTCCATAGATTTATTTCTGGAACCAAAGGGGATGCCAGGTTTTGGACTGCTTGATACACTCCATCACGCAGTCAGACCACGCACCAGTGGTACTGACCTTTCAAACAGGGAGGAACCATGGAAAACCACATGGAGAATGAACTCCTCTTTTCTTAATAACACTCAAATCAAGGAAGTCATAGTGGAGGAAATCTGGGTTATGTACCACCTAAATGCAGGTGAGGGTGTTATGGCGCAGACTGTTGGGGACGCAATGAAAGCAGTGTTTCGAGGTGAAAAGATAAACCTGGCACCAACCAATAAAAGTAATAAAGCAGCAATCAGAATGTCCCTCTAGAATAAAGTTAAACAATTAAAAATGGCACACAAGCAGAAGGGGGGCACAGCCTTGCAGAGACAGCTTCAATTAGTATGTCGAGCTCAATGAATTTATCAACAAACGACAGAAGGTGCTTAATGTTACATTAGCCAGAGGTTATTATGAGGTGGGAGGGAGCAAAGCAACAAAGCTCCTGGCTTTGCAACTACTTAAGGCCACAGCAGAGAGAACAATATCCAGGAACCCGTAAATGTAGGACAGAAAAATATTCACATCTAGTACCATAGCTCAAGCCTTCTGGAAGTTTTACTCCACATTATATGCAGAGCCAAACAATCTCACCCAGACTGCAACTGATTCTAGGACCTTTCTCAAATGGCCTACATTTAGAGTCACTGATGGGAGATTAGAGAATGAGACTATAACAGCCTATCCAAGCTTCTGAAGTAGAAGAAGCCATAAAGACCCTTAAAGGGGAACAGTCACCACCAAGTGTCCCCACACTCAAGTGTGGGGCCAGTCTCAATGTGCACTTTGTGTGCCAAAACACTTTTTGGTTTACTTACTGTTTACTGTAGTATAGTAAATTGTATCAGACTCATTTTAATTAGTTGTAGGCTGACATCTTCTGTTAGGAGACATCTCAGAATCCCCTGCAGATGATATCAGAGTAGTAGGCAGCAGTGAGAAGATTCAATAGCCTGCAGTTCATATTACAGTTTAAAAAAGCTCTCATCTTTTGTTTGTTGGTCCCGCTGTCCTCCACGGGTTATGTACAGTCTCAGAGGACTGTACTTAGTTCCTGGAGAAAAGCAGTCCCAGAAAACATCTGATCAGAGATTACAAAAGATCCAACATGCACTGCAGGCTATTGAATTTCCCACTGCTGCCTACTGCTCTGATGTCAGCTGCAGGGGATTCTGGGATTTGTAGTAATAGGAGATGTCAGCCTAGAACTAAGAAAAACTAGTCTGATATAATCTACTATACTACAGTAAACAGTAAGTATACCAAAATGCTTTTACCCACAAAGAGCTCACTGGGACAAGCCCCACACTTGTACCTGGGGTCCTAGGCATTGCCTATTCCTCTTTAAAAGTGTGTGAGGGATTTAGGGGGCCCTGGTGATGCAGACAGGGGAACAAACCATACAAATGACCAAAATCCTGATGAATCCACTTTATTTGGCACTAAAAACATTAAGGAACAATGCAAATATATACAAAATGTACAAAGACTGCAACTTCAGGCAGAGTACCACTACTGTATGAGTGCAATAGGAACCTAGCCCAGAGTTCCTACTCTGTCAGTGGCTCTATGCACACTGCGCACAATCTGGCAAACTCACTGCTTGTATACACCCTAATTGTGATTGACACTATCACTCATAGTGTTGGCCACACCTCTTATACCAAAATATTAAATATTGACATTATTTACAATGTATGCATCCTGATACAGACATTATGCAGACCACAGAAGCAGACAAAATAGTTTTATATACATTTGCCACTAAACTTTAATTGTCAAACTCCTTCCTAATTTCGCATCTATGACATCACACTCTGTCTGGCTACCAGAGCATAAATGGGAGATAGGAGAGACCAGCCACAACTTATAGCAAACACCAGCATGAGCCTGACTCCACCAAGAAGCACCAGGGTCTTGTGTACAGAACTTTCCAGACTTCTCTACTAATTCCAGCCTGGTCTTTAAAGGAGAACTGTTGAAATCCTGTTGTTTAAGGGTGGTGCTTAATACCTGTCAGAGTTACCAGTATTGCTTGCTGAGGAGTTTCTTTGCAGCCAGTGGCTTTAAATCTGCATTTTTTTCATTCATTATGGACAGTGTCATCTCATGCTTAGTAGTGGCAGTAGCTGCGGCTTTTATACTAATGAGCAACCACTGTTCATTCGCGATGTGCATTCTGTTCAGCAGGATCACCCTGAGCACAGCACTATGCTCTGGATGTGAAAGCAGAGCTGGAAGAGAACATCCTGACCAGTACTGGCACTTAAACTGTTCTTGTGAAAAAAGCAAAGTGTGGGCTTTACTTCACAAAAGCTGTTTACTGCAAGGTTCCATCTTGTGGAAGTATACACTTGCTTCGTGGAGGCTCTTGAGTAATTTTCCACTAAAGGCATAATCTTGCGATTATGATGTAGAAAACTGGGGTTAAATAGCTTGTCAGTGTCACTTTCACGATGTGTTAGTCAGCCTGCCATACATAATCGATGGCGCCTGGCTGTTGTTTGATGTTTAAATATAGCTAATCATTGTGCCTATAAGACATACTTGTCACTAAGCTATATGTGCACAATAATGCATTTCCATGTGGTTTTCTGTCATACAGACACCCACAAAAAGTCAGTAACTGGTACACATCGCTCTGTACCCCTCCTGAAAGTCAGGCTGTCAAACATTCTTGTGTTCTGTAACAGCCACAACATATGCTGCCATTGCTTTACAGATATCTGATATTCCCCTCAAGTCTGCACAATGTACAGATACTGTTATGTAGTACTGTGCTCCTTAGGATGGTATTGCTTTTCAGCCTCTGTTTGTCAGTGTGTGCATGTTGCACTTCTTGTTCACAAACCATCATAAATCGCGACTCCCACTTGCCACATAACAGTGCATGCTATATACAGTACGTCATGTAAACACATGCTAGAGTCACCATTTAGACACTTTATTATCATGAAAAACACGGAGGAGGTCTCAGTGTTGTTTTTGGTGGGGATGCCACCATGTCCTGGGTAATGTGGACACCAAAGTTTACACTGTGTGTGTGTTCTCTGGATGGCTGCCGCAACTGCACTGCTGTTTTTTTGGGGGGCATAGGAGAAACACCACAGAACATCACAGCAGTGGTTCAAGATGGCAGACAGCAAGGTTAGGGGACTCACACTTTGGAAACGGAAGTAATCTGTGCACGGAATTTAAAACAAAAACAATCCCGTGGCAGTCATCCTTTAGCACATCACTACTGTGCTGTCACTATCCTAATGGTACATAAAGGAGTTTGTACCCTGCAAGTATCCACAAAGGAAGTCACCCAGTCAAAACAAACTTGGAGGCTCTGAGGCACACAGATTATGACAGCATACTGAGGGACACTACAGGGCAAGCATTGTGACGGACTCTCTACCCGCACAATGAGATTTACTGACCTGCCATTTGCTGGAATACACAGCTGTTGTGGTAACAGAGAAGTGACAGTACCCAGGCAACACCCTAACAGTAACTCATTGTGGAGAAATGCGCAAAAAGTAATCATAAACACACAGTGCACTGAAACAAAATTAATTTATTAATTTAGAACCATAACGGGGATTCCACACACAGCAACATGCTACAGGAGAGTTTACAGTTTCCATGTGGGAGTGCGCACTGTAACAAAACAACCGGCTCAAACAACACAACGTGCACAGCCACAGAGAAAAAGCCACAACAGGAAGAAGGCTCATGAAAGAGATGAAGAGACTCTTCAGATGCAGCCGCAGTTGCAAAATGGAGCGGCTCACTATACAGTGCAGTATCATGGCGCGGTTACAAAGAATGAAATATATTTATCAAACAGGTCAGTTTATAATTTTAAAAACCTAGCGACTGTCATTATTGGCCATTTAGCAAGTCAGAACTGCCTGGATTCAGGGTTTTGTACAGTTTTCCTTTAAACGCAGGTATGTTTGTAACTTTTCATGCTTCAGACAGTAACAGCACAGCTAACAGCAGAAACATTTATGTATTTTATCTCAGCTCACAAGCACAGGCATAAATACATCTTTTAGGAAGGAGAGTTTTATTTATTTGTATACTAACATACTAATTGCCAGCAGATTAGGCCTTACGGTCTATCGAGTCTGCTCAAACCTCAGATCCCTAGTTGGGTGCCGAGGCCCTCCCACCCCTTGTGTTCCAGAAATCCCTATCATCCATCCCCACCCCCCTGGGCCAGGCCATCATCTGATACATCTGCTTTCTGTGTCTGTTCCACCCTCTCTTGAAGCTCTCCACTGTGGATCTCTGAACCAGCTCGCCAGGCAGCGCATTCCAAGGGTCCACCACCCTCTCAGTGAAAAACCTCCTCCTCTCCCGGCCCCCACCCTTCCACCTTCCAATTTCGAACCATGCCCTCTGGTGATACCTCCCTGCTTTAGTCTAAAGATCCCCTCCATGTTTACCCTATTTATTCCCTTGAGGTACTTGAAGACCTCAATCATGTCCCCCCTGTCTCTCCTCTCCTCTCCTCCAATGAAAACAGGCAGAGCTCCTCAAGTCTGTCCTCATAGGTCAAATCCCCTAGTCCTCATATCATCTTAGTTGCCCTCCTCTGTACCCTCTCCAGGAGCTGTATGTCCCTCTTCAAGTGTGGTCTCCAGTACTGTACACAGTACTCAAGGTGTGGTCTAACCAGTCCATTGTACAGTGGCAGAATCATTTCCCTGCTCCTAGAGGTGATCCCCCTTATGATGCATCCCAACATCCTGTTTGCCTTGCTAGCCACTCTCCTGCACTGCTCAGAGTTATTCATACATGCATCCACCATGACCCCTAGGTCTTTTTCCCCAGTTGAGGCCTCCAGCGCCTCCCCTCCCAGGTTGTACCTGTGTTTAAGGTTTCCCAGCCCAAGATGTAACACCTTGCACTTGGTGATATTGAAATTTAATTTCCATGTGTGAGCCCAGCTTTCCAGGGTGTCCAGGTCCCTTTGCAGGGCCAACCTCCCCTCTTCCCCCTCAACTACTGCTCCCATCTTGGAGTCCTCAGTGAAGAGACTCATTTCACACGCTATACCCTCCCTGATGTCCGATATGAATGTATTAAACAGGATCGGACCCTGGACCGAGCCCTGCGGTACCCCACTACCGACTTCTCTAAGGTTCGAGAGCTCCCCACTAACCACTACTCTCTGGGTGCATCCAGCTAGTCAGTTTTCAATCCATCTGACCATCAAAGGGCCTACTCCAAACCCCATCAGTTTCTCCACCAGACCATTGTGGGGGACAGAGTTAAACGCCTTGCTGAAGTCCAAGAATAATACATCCACAGGCTTTCCCCTGTCCAGTTCTGATGTTACCCATTCATAGAACTCCACAAGATTGGTTTGACATGATCTACCTAGTACAAACCCATGTTGCCGACTATCCAGACCTCCCACCTCCTCCAAGTACAACCCCAATCGTTCCTTTAGTATACTCTCCATTAATTTTCCCACCACCAAGGTCAAACTGATGGGTCTATAGTTACCTGGTACTTCCCTTGACCCCCCTCTATGGATTGGCACCACATGTGCCTCTCGCCAATCCCTAGGTACCCTCCCTATCTCAAGCGACCTGTTGAAGAGCTCCGCCAGGGGTGCAGACAGTATGTCCACCAATTCCCATAGTACTCTCAGATGAATGCCATCCGGCCCAGGAGATTTATCTTTCTTTAGGGCCTTGACGGCTAACCACACCCTTGTGGTGGAGATAGCATCATCCATCCCCTCCACCTTACTGGCCTTTTTATCCTTATCCTGATGTGACACCCTTGGGGTACCTCTCCCTCCTTCTTGCTCCACTTCTGTTGCTTCCCTGATCCCACTCACTACCGCTTCTATCCCCATCATGCCTTGCTTTGTAGATATCCCAGCCCCTTCCCTAGTGAACACAGAGGCGAAGTACTCATTTAATACCTCTGCCTGGTCCCTCGCCTCTTCCACCCACCCTTCCTCTGATCTCAATCTGCCGAGATAGCCCTTAGTTTTTCTCTGCTCCCCAATATACCAGAAGAACCCCTTTTCCCCTCCATGTATCCCCTGTGCCAGCCGCTGCTCTTTACTGGACTTTGCCCCCCCTCACCATCCGGGTGACTTTTCTAGATGCAACATGGTACATTTCCTTTTCCCTATCCCCTCCTGCTGTTTTATATTTTTTGTAGGCCGCCTTCTTTTCTCTGACCGCTACCTGAACCTCACTGGACCACAAGCATGGTTTATGTGACCTTGCTCCCTTATGTTTCACCTTAGCGCAGGTTCTGACTGCCTCATGAAGTCCCCGGTTTTTTACCTCCCATCTCTTTTCCACATTTGTCATTGATGTAATCCCCTTCAAGTGATCCTTGAGGATACTTCTCATGCCCTCAAAGTCTTCCCCCCTGAAGTCCACTACCAGTGTCCTAGATCTCTCCCCCAGGCTTATTTGAAACCAGACAGTATTGTGGTCATCCCCAGTCAGGGGATCCTCTACAACCAGGTCCCTTACCAGATCACCATCTGCCAGAACCATGTCCAGGACATGCCCCTCCCTTCTGGGCTCCATCACATGCTGTGTTAAGAACACATCCTGAAAGCCGTCCAGCAGCCTCAGCTCCTTGGCCACCTTAGAGGACATGGTTCCCCAGTTTGTACCTGGCAAATTAAGGTCCCCCATCAACACCACTCCTTCCCCTTTTGGTCCACACTGGGCAATGATGTTGTCCAGCAAACTATCCTCCAGAACATCACCCATCCGGGGGCTTATATACTACACCCAGCTTGACCTTACCTCCTGCTGGGGTTCGTAAGGTGACCCTTAAGGCCTCCACGTTTCCCTCTGCCTCTTCTACCCTAACAATTTCTATGTCATCTATAATGAACATAGCCACTCCACCCCCTCTGCCCTCCTTTCTATCCTTCCTAAGCATAGTGTACCCCCGCACGTTTAGGTCACATTCATGGTTTTTGTTGGTCCACGTTTCCGTGACTGCCACCACATCCACCTCCCTCCCGAACAACATGGCCTGGAACTCTGGCAACTTGTTTCCCAAGCTTCTGGCATTTACTAAGACCACCCCCCACCCCTTATCCCTGATCCCCTTTGTCAAACCCCACCCAGGTTCCTTATACTTCCATCCTCCCTCTGCTCCTCCTGAAACCTCATCCCCCAGTCTGTTTCCCCTCTCCCCCCCTTGGGTTTGAAGGCTACTCCCCTCATCTGGAGGAGAGGGCTTCCGGTCAGTCCCTCCCTTATCCTTCCCCCCCTCACAAGTTTAAACCCCACCTTTCTTGAATGTAGTCAGCCACCCCCTGTTTAAGGACTTCTTTCCCTAACGGGGCAAGATGAAGCCTGTCCTAAGCATAGTGTACCCCAGAGGAGGTGGGGGGATACTGGGATACAATGGGGGGTGAGATACTAACAACAACAAGAATGGAAAGGGACCTGGGGGTAGTCATATCAGATGACCTAAAGATGGGCAAGCAATGTGAGAGGGCAGCAAGGAGGGCTGGGGGGAGACTGGGATGCATAGGGAGAGGCATCACCAGTAGAAAACAGGAAGTTATTATCCCTCTGTACAGACAGCTGGTGAGACCCCATCTGGAGTACTGTGTGCAGTTCTGGAGACCCAATCTCCATAGAGGCATAGACAGGATGGAAGCTGTCCAGAGGAGGGTTAGAATTAAATGGCAGGGTCTGCACGGAAGTCATATGAAGAGAGACTTAAGGAGCTTAATATGTATAGCCTCCGAGGAAGGAGGGAGAGGGGGACATGATAGAAACTTTCAAGTACCTCAAGGGAATCAACAAAGTCCAAGAGGGTAGCATCTTTCAAAAAGGGTGTGCAAGAACAAGAGGGCACAATTTGAAGATGGAGGCGGCTCAGAGGTAATGGAAGTATTTCTTCACAGAGAGGTTGTGGATGCATGGAATGGCCTTCCAGGGAGGCTGTGGAGTCAAAATCAGTGGGGGAATTCAAGCATGCATGGGATAGTCATAAGGCAATTCTGGGGGGTGGGGGTAGGAAGAAGTAGGCTGCTGGTTAACTAGGATCTGCAGCTTATCCAGTAGGTAGGGAAATGGGCAGACTGGGTGGGCCAAGCGGTCCTTATCTGCCGTCAAATTCTATGTTTCTATGTTTCTATGTCCTTGGCATACAGTCTTTTATCCTCCCAAACTCATTTCCAGTTCCCTAACACCCTTAACCCACTCTCTTCACCCCACTTCCTGAGTCAGTCATTAACCTCTGTGATCTTCATTTTTTTCTCCACTGAGGCCTTTGGTACTGGCAATATCTCCAAAAAGGAAATATTGCATCCATTACCCCGATAGACTCTGGCAAGTTCTTGGAACCTTGCTTGGATTTCCAAAACGCTATTTCCCTCCAGATCGTTAGTTCCCAAATGCACCAGGAAATCCGGTTTGCCTTCACAATCCCTAACCATTTCGTACACCATGAACTTTGCTCTGTGCACTGTCAGCCCAGAGATACTCACTACCTTCACCTGGCTATGGCATCCACCCCCCCGTCCCTCCCACTGGATACCCCTAATCATTAAGTCTCCCAATAATAGAACCTTAACACCTCCACCATCCTTATGGTTACCTCCACTATGTGCTCTCAATCCCCCATCCCCCCCTTCATTCGTGATCTCAATTCCGTGGGAGTCTTCCTGCCTTATTAGAGACCCCCTTGTCACTCTCCCATTTCTGCCTCCCTTGTTGTTTTGCCCACTTAACTCAGACCCCCCAATAGGTGTCCCTTTAACCTCTCTCTTATCCGAAGCATTTATCCTGGCCGTGATGGTTTCCCCTTCCCCCACACCGCCATCCTCACCCCTTGTAATAGTACCCCTACCTCCAGAGGCCCTCTGTGGATCCCCTTTACCTAGTGCCCCATCCTTGGTACAGACCCCCCTGCTGAAGGGGGCCCCGCCCCCGTTCCTTGTCTCCCAGTTTCTCTCCAGTCGTGCTCTCCTCCCTCATGTCTGCAATATGTTGCATCTCCCCCATCTGCTTAACATTTATGTTTCCCCTTCTCCCTCTGGGACTATTTCTATCCTTTCCATTGCCGGTCTGTGATGCCCTATGGGTATCCGACTCCCTCCCCCCGGCCTCTGTATCAGTTTCCTCATTTCCACCAACCCCTTCCTCCCCCTCTAGGTTGCTTAGTAGCTCAAATTTATTGTAACTTTCTATACCAGCCTCCATCAAGTAACCTGAGTTTCCCCCGACTGCCCCTATAGACTGCCCCTCTTCCTCCCCTCTTGCCCTGTTCTCCTTAGGAGCTCCCTTCCCACAGTCTGCCCTTTTAGGCTTCCCCACAACAGCCCCTTCCTTCTCACTGTCTGTTCTTCTAGGCTTCCCCACAACAGTCCCTCCTGACTCTTCCCCCTCCACTCTCTTTATATTCAGAATGTTTACCCCGTACGTTTTCCCCTTAGCATCAACATCCCTATCTAAGGGTCCTCTGTCCCTAATATCCCCCCTCCTGCTTGCTGTAACATAACATCCTGTAATTTCTTTTTTTTTTTTTTTTTATTTATTCTTTTTGGCCCCCTACTGCTCCCGTCATTATTTTTCAGCTCTGGTCATGGACCCCTTTATGCCTCCACCTCCAGAAATGCCTGCGTCCCCACGGTTATCCCTGGCTTTCCCCCCAGAGAGTGGGGCCGCGGCACCGACCCTCCTATTATTGGAGCCACGGTACTAATATCTGGTCGGGTGACCCGGCTCTTAGAGGCTAATTGAGGCCTTACGGGGGCAGAGCGCCATATAGACGGCGAGGTTCGGGATTTTTTATCCCCCCCCTTTAAGCAGGATGGGGAAGTGCAATGACGACCTGCGTCCGCCCCATCCTGACGTACTGTTGAGCATCGATGTGACTCGGCAACCCAGCCTCCGCTAGGTGCCGCTCATACGCCGCGTGCTGCCCTGCCCTCCCCCCGGAGAAGGAGAGCTGTCCAAAGATGCTCGATCCTTCTCCCCCCGGCTGGCCCTCCAGTGTCCCGGGTCCGTTCCTGAACCGGGTCACCGGCAGGTAAGCAGAAACTAATTGCCATGTACTGTGGGCCGCCCAACATCCTGTAATTTCTGAGCATTGCCCCAGCCTCCTCAGCCCCACCCTTCTGCTGCCCATATCCACACCCCATATCCTTGGACACCCCCCAACTCCCCCAGCTTACTCCTTAACCAATATACTTTACTCCTGATACAAGATAGCTGTCTACATAGTGGGCAGCCTCCCTCTCTCCAGGCCCAGTTGAGAATTATTGCCATCCCACAGCCTGTGCAGCCTACAACCCTTCCGAAGATGTCTGCCATGGTGGAATGTGGCAACCCCGTTTGTCCCTCTCTGTTCATAATGGCACACACCCCTTTTCTCAGTCCCTTCCCCCTGGAATACAGTCTCTCTCCATACTGACTGCAGGTATTTATGAACCCAATTTCAACCCCACCAATAAAGTTCCCAAGTCTCACAAACACATACAGTCCAGTGTGTGTCCAGTCCCACTAACAGTGTGTGTATGCAGATATCAGGTACCGTATGATGTCACAGGCCCACCAGTTCCTGTTGCTTCAAATTTCAGTCACAAACAGAAATGCATAGCCCTTCAATCCCAACCCCCCAGTGGCTTTTCAGTATTTAAGAAAGCCTACAAAACAGGGTGGGGGGGAGAGCTCTACCACCACCAGGCAAACATCACATTTAAATTTCACTCTAATTATCACTGCCAAACAAGTGTTCCCACACTCAGCACACAAGCCCCAATAGTTACAATATCACAGCTCAGGTAACAGTTCTAACTCAAAGTAGTAATTTTTAACACATAGAATTAATTTCAAGTACAAAACTATTCAAATATTGTAGTTAAAACAGAAGATTAAACCAAACCTCTTTCCTGAACAACCTCCCACTTCTGTTCCTAGGTGGACAATGAAAGACAAGATGATTCTTGTAATTACCCCTCCCCTAACACCAGGCAAACATCACATTTAAATTTCACTCTAATTATCACTGCCAAACAAGTGTTCCCACACCCAGCACACAAGCCCCAAAAGTTACAATATCACAGCCCAGGTAACAGTTCTAACTCAAAGCAGTAATTTTTAACACACAGAACTAATTTCAAGTACAAAACTATTCAAATATTTCAGTTAAAACAGAAGATAAAACCAAACCTATTTCCTGAACAACCTCCTACTTCTGTTCCCAGGTGGGTTGTCGCTTTATAAAGAAATGCAGGGGGTTAAAACAATGCAGGAGACTCACTTGGTGTAGCAAGTGAAAAAGGCACCAAACTGAAGAGCTTACAAAGCAGAGGAGCCTTAGTCTTCCTTGCTAATTTTGTGGAGTTTTTGTTAAACTGGAGGGTTTTACATTTACAAACAAGAGTGTATGGTTATCAGGGAAATGCCTGCACTCTCAAATGGAGGAGTTTAGAAAAACAAAACATAGTAAGATAAGGGGGGAGGTTAAACACTTAAAACATATAAACAGGCTGCCTGAACTTTCTTTATTAAATGGACTAGCACTTTGTCATTTACAGCAGAGAGGAGTGTTAGCCACAGAGGAAATAATACAAGAATACCGAAAGGAAAGAACAAGCAGAACAAAGCAGAGCAGCATGCAGGAGTTTTTTAGGGCACAGCACTGGGCAACATAGGGACCACTGGCAACACCTATCCAGGTGAACAGCAAGACAGAGCTCACACCTTCTCTGACAAAAATGGGGTCCAGCCCCAATTAAGTTTAAAACTGAAACTTCAAGGCTGTCCTTCACACACAGACCACGTATATATCAAACCCACAGCCCTTCCATTGCTTAGGGCCTATTTCTGGAAACAAATGGTGGGTTCTTCTCACACACCTGTTTGCTGAATAAACCAGTACGTTGTGCACTCCTTCATAGCATCAGGCTTCTCTCACAGGATGTAGTATGACAACCTGGCCACCGATATTCTCCTTACCAGCCACAAAAGAAGAAAAGAATAGGAGATGGGAATGGAGGGGGGGTGGGGAGTTGTGCAACACCGTAATGCTCTCCTATACCATGCAATTCTGTGAGAGCTGTACTCCATGCCCTCACGGAGTGACCAATCCATTCCCCGGGACTGAACAGATTCAGTACTGACTTTTACTAAACCTTTAGTGAGCAACTAGTCCCCATTTTGGTGAACACATTCTGCAGTGACCAAGAAGACAGACAAATACCCAACACATTACAGGATGCTGTAATAATGGATCTTCCCAAACCTGGTAAGAGTATGGAGACATTTGCCACATATAGGCTGAGCTCCCTGCTTAGCCAGGATCTCTAAATATTCAACAAAAATACTAGTCACTAGGGTGCAGAAAGTAATTAGTGAACTCAAACATCCAGACCAAATGGGATTTACTCTCAGCTGACATCTGCACAATAATGTCAGGAGATTGCTGAATGTGTAAGCAGGAGCTCAATCACATCCAGCGCTACAATTGGCCTTCCTAATTGATGCAGAGAAGGCCTTCGACTGCCATAAATGGCCCTTCCTTCTGGAAGTCCTTTCCCTATGGATTTTGGGGAAAATTTCTCCACAAGGCTGATAATGCTTTATGGCAGCCCCTCTACAAGAATTAGGGTTAATGGTACCCTCTCAGATCCTTTCTCTATCCATTGTGCTACAAGACAGGGGTTTCCTTTGTCACCTTTGCTCTTTGAACTTACAGTAGCACGAGCCTTGGCAGCTGCAATCAGACACAGTGAGGAGTTTGGGGGGTTAGGGTGGCAGGCCAAGAGCTTCAGGTTTCAATTTACACAGATAACACCCTGGTGTACATGAAAGATCCTGTAATTTCAACGTCCATCTTTCTAAACTTGCTGCAGAAATATGGGGCCATTTCAGGGTTTAATGTTAATAATACCAAAACTGAAACCCTACTAATTAGTGGTACATGTTCAGAACAAATTAAAGCAATCATCCCTTTCAAGTGGATAATGGGGAAAGTCAGATAACTAGGGGGTCCAGACCTGGTTTAAAGTAAACATGCTGCACCACCAAAATGTTGCCCAACTCTCATCAGATACCTTCACAGACTTGAACCATTGGTCTGCCCATTCACTCTCCTTTATCAATCTCTTGGAGACAGTTAAAATGAACATCTGACCAAGGTTCTTCTTTTTGTTTGCCACAATCCCCACCTGACTCACTGAAAAAGAGTTGAAAGAACTACAGAGTACCCTTAGCTTCTTAATTTGGAATAATGAAAAAACTAGGACTAGATGGAAACTTCTCACCAGAGGTAAAGAGGTGGGGGCATGAGTGTCTCTGACCTCAAACAGTACTATTTTCCAGCACAACTCATGGTCCTAACAGAGCTTTTATTTGAATCTGATGACAATGGTTGGGTGCCCATGGAGAAATCCACATATACCGCTATTCCACTGCATTCTCTCCCATGGGTAATGGGTACAACAGTCCTTAAAATATAAATAAAATAGAAAGCAATGACCTTTAAGGCATGGTCCCAGGGGAGAAACAAAACCCAAGCAATACCGGTAACATGGTCACTAGTTCATATAGTGTATATCCCAGGATTCACTCCAGTCCTGATGAACAACACATATCCACTATGGGGTCAGAGTGGTTTGCCCAGGGTTTCACAGCTCTAGGACCAGTCTGGTTTCAAAACCTTTGACTCCCTTAGAAGAGAGTTTAACCTACTGTAAAAGCTTCAGACCATTTCAGATATCTCCAGTTGTGGACCTTCTGACTGACTGATTGAATTCAGCAGGCTGTGAGAATCCCAATTCCAGCCAGCACCCTTTATCTATGGGAGGCAACCAGGGTGGAATCTAAAAGATATCTACTATTTATAGATTTTTGATGGTTGACCTGGGAGGGACACTACTGGGAAATATACAGGAAAAGTGGGAACAAGAAAGCAACCTTCAGTTATACAACAAATAATGGGAATCTATATGGTCAGGAGTCCACAGAACTACGGCCTCAGCCTCTTAGGGGGAGTTTAAGTGGAAGCTTTTTATAAATATTTAATCACCCCCACTAGATCACAAAGTTTCTTCACTATAAACACCAATACATACTGGAGGAGATGTGGGGAATAGGATATCCTATATCATATCTTTTGGGGGTGTCCACATCTGATGCCCTACTGGAGTGAAGTTTGAAATGCCATCCAAGACATGCTGGAGCTAACTTCCCTTCCCACTTTCCAAAATCTGATTCTGGGTCTGCTATCACATGGGGCAAATAAAAATGACAAAATATATATTTTTCTGATCCTCATATAGCAACGTCTATGAAACCGCTAACCAGAATATAGTTTACAAATCATATTCCTGAGCTTTCTGAATGGTTAGCACTATGTGACAGACTAAGGGAGATGGAAGCAAGTACAGCTTTACTGAGAGTCAGTAAAGATAAACTGTATACTAGGTGGCTCCCTTTTTTTTTATTTTAGAGAAGCTAGAGAAGGAATATCTATTAGATCAGCTTTTCCAATAAAAATTTGGCTAGTGAGTCCAAACACTCAAGTCCAGTCAGAAACTCAGTGCCTGATTCTAGAAGCACCCCATGCATGTCGCAAGTTGCAGTATGTGAGGGGTGCAGTTGCACCAAGGATCCTGCACCCAATTCTGTAAGTGGCAGGGTCCCCATGGCTAAATCCTGCAACTTGTGCCAACTGCACAGGTCTGCCAAACAGAGGGCATACTGAATGGTTGTCCACAAGCCTGTGGCATGCACACAGGCAGGGTGCAAGTGCCCCCCCAGCCCCCGAGTCTGAAAAGCCCCACAGGGCTATTGGGCCTCCCCTGCCCCCAGTATGTGCAAACAAAAGCCCTTCAGGACTATCTGACCACCCCCTGCTCCCAGTCCCCAATGTACGAAAAAAAAAGCCCCTCAGGGCTATCAGACCCCAGTTCTGATCCCTATAATGTAATAGTAACAGCCCGCCAAAGCCTTAATCTCTGAACCCATGTCCTGGCAGTTTTGCAAACTGCAGTAAAATGAAAAACATATCCCCGTTATCCCTGGTAGTCTAGTGGCCCCCCACCTGGCAGTGCCAGACCATCCCACTCCCTCCCAACCCGTCCCCAACCAGTGACTGGCACAGCCCAACTCTCACCACAATGGCTAGCTGCTGACTGAGCTCCATATGAGCGCGTACTACTGTAAATAGTACACGTTCAATGAATGAATGACAGCTCATTCAATGAGCATGTACTATTTACAGTAGTACGCGCTCATATGGAGCTCAGTCAGTGGCTGGCAGTGGTAGTAATAGGTGGACTGTGCCAGTCACCGGCTGGGGATGGGTTTTGGGGAATGGGTTGGTCTGGCACTACCGAGTGGGAGCCCACTAGACTACCAAGGATAACGGGGATATGTTTTTCATTTTACTACAGTTTGCAAAACCACCAGGACATGAGTTCAGGGATTAGAGCTTTGGGGAAGGCTGTAACTAATACATTATGGGGATCGGGACTTGGGGGGGTCTAATAGCCCTGAGGGGCTTTTTTTTGCACATTGGGGGACTGGGGGAGCAAGTCACTCAACTTCCCTGTGCTCCAAGGTCACACCTGAAAACAAGCTCTGGCTTAGTGTGTCTTTCCTTGTTAAACAATTTCCCTTTACACCAACCCCCCCCAGGTATTCTGTATGTCTTTAAGATATTCTTAACTACATTTTTTCGCGGTCACCAGTGAGAATATTTTTTTAATACTTTTTGCAAGGACCAGCAAAAATGTATATCCTTTCAAGCATTTAAGGATTACTGTACATATTAAAAAAGCAAACACAATACATCAGCACTTTGTTTTTTGCATTTATATTAGATGTGTGAGGAATAATAAATTCCATGGGCATAATCTGTTAAACTGTGTTTTCTATGATCATTTGTAACCTTTCTGTGTATTGATGCTTGTTTCAGATTTGTACCGTTTTGTATTGTATTGCTTAGATCAGGGTCTGAAGTGGTTGGAAAAATGGGAGGTCTTCTACGATTAGATCTGAAAGGTTTATGTTGTTACCTGGGAATTTAAACATAGAAACATAGAAGTTGTCGGCAGATAAGGACCGCAAGGCCCATCCAGTCTGCCCATTTCTTTTTCTACCTTATAAATGTGCCATCGGCCTTTGCTCTGTCAGTGACCTATCTATTCATAGTCATTTGTATTGCTCCCTTATGCCTATCCCATGCCTGTTTGAAGCCCTGCACTGTATTCATAGCCACCACTTCTTGTGGTAAGCCATTCCATGCATCCACCACCCTTTCTGTGAAAAGAATTTCTCACATTCCCCTTAATCGGCCTCCTCTAATCTCATGCTGTGTCCTCTTGTCCTGCTATTTTTCTTATATTTAAACATGTTAGACTCTTTCACCTTGTTTATGCCCTTAAGGTGTTTGAATGCCTCGATCATATCACCTCTCTCCTCCTTTGCTCAAGGTATACATATTGAGCTCCGTTAATCTGTCCTCATATGTCTTCTGATGCAGTCCCTGCACCATTTTGGTTGCCCTTCTCTGGACTGCCTCAATTTGGTTAATGTCCTTGTGAAGGTGTGGCCTCAATACTGCATGCAGTACTCCAGATGGGGCCTAACCAATGTCTTGTACAGAGGGATTATTACCTCCCTCTTACGACTTGTGATACCCCTACTAATACACCCTAACATCCCCCTAGCCTTACCTACTGCTTTAGAGGTCTGCTTGGATGATTTTAGGTCATCAGTGATGATGATGCATTGTTTTTTAAAAGTACAGCATGCCATATCCCCCACATACCCCCCTTCCCAGTTCAATGGGCACGGTCCATGTTTTGAATTCATATTCAGTGCTCAGAGATGGATGCTGCCAGGGAGGAGCAAGCAGCCCAGGCATCCACATGCATTTTCATAAACTCCTGCATGAAAACAGTTTTGGTCACACTTGTTCCATCGTTTGATGTGCAAGTCATAACTACTGGAGCACAACAGATCAATCCCTTATCAGGGAAAACTGAAGAATGTGGTTAGTGGCCCAGAAGACTTCTTCAAGCCCAAGCAAGTATAGAAAGAGATGGGCAAAACAGTCAATGAAGCAAGCTCCATCTACTCAGATGTCACTCTCACCTCCCTACAGCAAACAATGAACCATATGTATCAATCAACAGAATTATTAATACATTTGACTCTTTCAGCCAAAGACTTGTGATTATTGAGCAGCAGGTGAAACACAGAGGTTGATGGCAGATAAGGACCGCAAGGCCCATCCAGTCTGCCCATTTCTTTTTCTACCTTATACTTTGTCTATCTATTCATACTCATCTGTAATGCTCCCTTATGCCTATCCCATGCCTGTTTGAAGCCCTGTACTGTATTCATAGCCACCACTTCCTGAGACAGGTTGTTCCATGCATCCACCACTCTTTCTGTGAAAAAGAATTTCCTCACATTCCCCCTTAATTGGCCTCCCTCTAATCTCATGCTGTGTCCTCTTGTCCTGCTATTTTTATTTTATTTAAACATGTTAGACTCTTTCACCTTGTTAATGCCCTTAAGGTGTTTGAATGTTTCAATCGTATCACCTCTCTCCCTCCTTTGCTCAAGGGTATACATATTGAGCTCCATTAATCTGTCCTCATATGTCTTCTGATGCAGTCCCTGTACCATTTTGGTTGCCCTTCTCTGGACTGCCTCAATTTGGTTAATGTTCTTGTGAAGATGTGGCCTCCAGTGCTGCACGCAGTACTCCAGATGGGGCCTAACCAGTGTCTTGTAAAGAGGGATTATTACCTCCCTCTTACAACTTGTGATACCCCTACTAATACACCCTAACATCCCCCTAGCCGTACCTACTGCTTTAGAGGTCTGCTTGGATGATTTCAGGTCATCGGTGATGATGATGCCCAAGTCTCTTTCTTCCCTTGTGACTGCCAGCAACTCCCTCCCAGCCTATAGGTGGCTTCAGGGTTTCTCTTCCTAAGTGCATGATCTTGCACTTCTTTGCATTAAATCCCAGTTGCCACTCTTCTGACCATTTTGCTAGTTTATCCAGATCTCTTCTCATTCTGCCCACCCATCTGGATCATCTACTCTGTTGCAGATCTTGGTGTCATCTGCAAACAAACAAGCCTTACCCTCTAGTCCATCTGCAATGTCACTAATGAAGATATTGAAGAGGACTGGCCCCAGGACTGATCCCTGAGGTACCCCACTTCTGACTTGCATCTCTTCTGACTGTATACCATTTACCACCACTCTCTATTATCTGCCCGTCAACCAGTTTGTCACCCAGTTGACCAACTTCTGACCCACCTCAAGCCTACCAAGCTTATTTATCAATCTTCTATGTGAAACAGTGTCTAAAGCTGTGCTGAAGTCAAGGTAGGCGAAATCAACTGCTCCCCCTTGGTCCACCACTCTGGTTACCCAGTCAAAGAAATCTATGAGATTAGTTTGACAGGACCTTCTTTTTGTAAACCCATGCTGTCTTGGATCCTGTGCCCCTATGGATTTCAGGTGTTGCACTATCCTTTCCTTAAGGACTGCCTCCATAATCTTGCCCACTACTGAGGTAAGACTGACTGGTCTGTAGTTCCCTACCTCCTCCCTGCTACCACTCTTGTGGAGTGGGATCACATGAGCCCTTCTCCAGTCTTCTGGGACCTCTCCTGTGCTCAGAAACTCACTAAACAGTTCTGCTAATGGCTCTGCTAGTTCCACCCTTAGCTCCTTGAGTACCCTGGGATGTATGCCATCAGGTCCCATTGCCTTGTCCACCCTGAGTTTAGTGAGCTCTTGTAGGACCCTTTCTTTTGTGAATGGAGTAGTAGTGCTCACCTCCCCCCCCCCCGTGTCCATGATGCTGAGCTGTGGGCCCTGCACTACCTTCTCTTCAGTAAATACTGAGCAAAAGTATCTATTTAGGATAGATACTTTTACAGGGGCCTCCTCCTCACAAGCCCCCTCTTCTCCTTTGAGCTTAGCGATACCCCCTCTGGACTTTCTCCTTTCACTAATGTATCTATAGAAAGTCTTGTCACCTTCTTTTATTATTCGTGCTAGTGTTTCCTCAGTTTGGGACTTTGCCTGCCTTACTGCCTTCCCTGCTTCCCTTAGGGCAGTTTGGTCTGCCTCCCTATCTTCATCCCGCTGTGTTCCCTTATATTTCCTGATGAGGTGAGCAACCACAGCATGAAGGTCTCAGAGATAGTGAGTGTTGCAGGATGGGTGCACTCAATGTCAGACATGCTAATTACTGTATACAACATTCAATACTCAATTGTAGGCTTGAACTTGCTGACATTTTATAAAAAGGGCAAAACTTTGGAATGGATCCATGACAGTCGGTCGACAAATTCATTGTCGACCAACATAACAGCGACACCTTTATGTCAACTGCAATTGTTGTCGACGTAAAGCCGGTCACTTGAGACTGGTTGCCCCCGAACACCCATGCAGGGGGCTCTGCCCCCCGCACCCTCATAACTAAAATAATCAACTCTGAGCCAGAGTTGATTCATGGAGGGGGTGCAAGCCCCCCAGAAAGCAGTGCTGGGGTCCTGCGCTGATACTACAGCAACCTGTCACTGTTGTCACTGTACTATCGGTCATGGTAAAACTGTCGCTGTAGCAATGGCATACTCTTTGGAAATTAATAGTTTGCCAAAGGGGTTTGAGGGTAGAATCCCCTCCCCCCGGCAGCTACAATTAGGGCTTGCATCAGTGAGTAATTGAGAATTAAATAGGACACAATTACAATATTAAAATGCTTTAGAGTGAGCCCACGAAAGGCCACGTATACTGCATGCAGAACAGTGTCATTAAAAATTATCTCAGTATTGCAGCAGAACTTAATTTTAAAGACAGATCAACAATTCAAGGTCAGTGATTCAGATGGGACAAAGGTCCAATTCTTTCCTGTCCTTCATTTTGTGACCTGCCAGTGTCAGCAGTGTTTTTATGGAGGAAAGTGCAGGCTGTGGGAGCTTAATATTCCACTTAGTTCAGTGTTTCCAGCATGACTGAGACTCCATCTACACCCTAAGGATCTTGACAAGTTCTTAGAAAAGGCTCAGAGGAATTTACAAAGTTGAGAAGAGAATGCTAATGATTAGAACAATACTTGAGCACTGCCCAGGCGAATCGGTAAATCATCAATCATAATTTTTGAAGGTCAGTCATGAGTGATCATTGTTAATCATCAAATGTTACCATAAGATCATCAAAGAAAATCATGATCTATGGTCATCATCGAGATCATGATTTAATCATCAAACATGAACTTTCTATCCACCAACTGATGATTACTGATTATTTTTGTAAGCTTAAATCAGCATGATGGTTGTTGATGATCAAGTGATGATCACTGATGATTATAGGTTCATAGAATGAATTCAGGCCCATAAGCTACAAGAGCCATATAAAGGAACTGCCATTAAACTAGTGGACACAGCTCCATTGATTTTTTCCCATATGTCTGTCCAATAGGTACTTAAATGCTTCCAAACTACTGGCTCCCACCACCTCCGCTGGGAGTCCGTTCCAAACATTCACAACCCTCTGATTAAACCATCTTCCTCTTCTATTCATTCTATATCTCTCATCTTTTAGCTGTTTATCACGAACCCTAGCACCCATCCTCACACTCTTTTTTCAATTTAGTCCTGCTGCCTCACATAACATACCATCACTCAATGATTTGTAAATGTAACATAAGTCCCCCCCTTATCCTTCTATATGCCATTGAGAATAAACCCAATTGCTCCAGTCTGGTACCATATTCTTGCTTGGCCACCATGCCAGCTTTCTTGGTGAACCTTCTTTGTACATGCTCTATTCTTTTACTTCCACCAACACTCTGTACTGAACAGAAGGGGGCACCGTACTCCAAAACATACTCCAAAATGGGATTATATTAGTTCAGTATTATAAGATTGCAAGTCACAGAAGTAATACTTAAAGAGCTGCTGACACCATCTAGCCAAAAGTGCTACATTGCAGAATTAGAATGAGCATATCCACAGTAAATCTCATACCAAAAAGTAGATTTCTATGTCGATTTCACTACCTGTTCAAATAAAGCCTGTTCCATTGAAGAGCTGCTGCTGATGTCATCTAGGGACCTTACAGTTTATTCTTCCATGTCAGCAAGCTTATAGGACCTGTTTCTCTAAAGCTGTAAAGATCATGCGCAATGGTTTTCATAAGTAAAACAGGCAGCATGAGTTAGTAAACATTGTTTTAAAAACTTCGTGTTTCAGGCTTTGTAACAAAACTGACAATATTTTATCTTGATGCCTTTTTATTAAGGTCCTTTTGCTGAATGCTGGATCATAGTACACTGTGAGGTTTGCAGACTGAATAAGTTTCTGAGGAAAGGTTGAGCTCTTTCACACCTGTCACCTGAGGCAACTTCTAAGAATGGCAATTTAAAACAATTATCCCATCTACTTGTTAATGGGGGTGGGGCAGACTCATCTATGTTCTACTCTAAATTACAATGACCATTTTACCAGAGCTAACACTTCCACCCCTAGTAGGAATTAACACAAATAAGGCCCCTATTAAAACATATTGTAAAGCAGACAATGACAAACAGCAGTAAAATTAGTAGCACTCTTAACTGGCTTCAGCAGTCTGGAAGCATGCTGACTTAGTATCCAGCAACCCTGGTGAAATGGACCACACAAAAAGAGTATTAAATAATACAATTTTATCAACTTTGTTACAAAATCTGGAATATATATAGTATTTATAGCTATGTTTACTGACTGGTGCTGTCTGTTTTACTTGTGAAAACCATTGCACATGATCTTTACAACTTTGGAGAAATGGGTCTTGTAAGCTTGCTAACAGTCATTACTAGACTTTGAGCTCCCTACATGACATCAGCAGCAGCTCTTTACTGACACCTGCTTTTATTGCACAGGTAGTGCAATCAAGTTACAAAATGGCTAATAACTTTAAAACTAAGTAATGCACAAATGTAATTTTTGGTATGAGATTTACTGGGAGCTTGCTTATTTGGATTCTGCAATGTAGTGCTTTTGGCATCAGTGGCTCCTTAAAGTTTTATTTGTTACAATTATGAAAATATGAATGTCACATATCAGCAAAGTCAAATTAATTATCAATTATAATGTAAATCATGTGAAGTCAAGTTATAATCCCATTAGGAAGAGTACATGCAATATCTGGTATAGTATACATATTTGCATACCTAATTTGCATATTTCAAAAGCCAAGTATTTTTTAGGAATTCACCACAACCATAAAAAGAACCACTTAATATGGCAATATAAACCAATATGAGCCTTTTCATTTTCAGTAAGATGTGAGGTATCAGAGAAAGTATAACTGAAAGCAGGGGGGTTACAAAGAATGGGTATCTTTACTGATCATTCCAATAAAAATGCCTAAATAAAAGGTGAATTCCAAAAGTATAGATAAAACATAAATTAATTTTTTTAACTTTATTACTATGATCTTGACCATGGGCAATCATGAAAAATCATGATGATATGAGATCATCATTAATCACAATCACCATCTCAGTAACCTCATGGTTTTTGATTGGCGGGCCATTTAACATTGATATTTAATTATTGTTAATTATGATCACAATGATGGTTTTTGAAGCTTAAGTGATGTCTGAAGATAGCTGATAATGATCATTCAAGATACATCATTATAAAATCATCATGTTTTCAGCTGGGTGGTGGTAATGGTCATTAAGATATGAGAGACAGTACTTACTTTTGAGAAATTGGGATTTTGCTCTCATTTCTGACTCTTTCACATGAACGAGATTGATATCCCCTGTCCTATCCTCCTCCCCTACCCCCACCTTCCTAGCCTCCCCTTTGACCCTCCCTAATGGCCTAAAAATCCTCCATGTCAACATTTGTAGTCTCCTTCCTAAATTTGACCTCCTATTCCCTCAAGGTTAGTTCCCTCACTCCAGACATCCTTATTTTATCAGAGACCTCACTAACTAACGAAGTCTCTGATGCACCTTTAACAATCCCTGGGTACTCTATTGCCTGCCAAGATTAAGCTGGCAGGGGAGGGGGTAAAGCCATCTACTCCTCCTCCTCCTCCTCCTCCTCTCGACTTCAAATCTCGATGGCCCTGTCTACTTCATTCTCAGGTGCCTATGACACACTCATCCTTCAACTATCCCTCCCCTTTTCAGTGCTGATTTTTATAGCTGGGGTTTATTGCCAGCCAGGTTTACACCACTCCACAGCCACTGACCTAGTTACAACAATAAGGTCCCTTTCTTCTTCTGGCGAGCTTTATTTACTAGGTGACCTCAACCTGAACTGGCTGTTGCCCTCCCTAGGTAAACCATGTGCTGACATTACTGCCCTCAACTTGTCCTAATTAATTACTGAACCCACCCATTTAAATCACAAAAAAAAAACCACTAAACCACACTCTCTTACACTGGGCCCTCACCTCCCACCCCCACAGGATTGTCCAATCGGGCTTATTATCAGATGCACTCAGTGATCATCACATGATCTACCTAGTTAGAAAAGTTCATAGACCTAAGGCTCACCACAAACTCCTTACTATCTGATCCTATAACTCCCTGAACCTTGTTCTGCTCCGCTATGACCTCACCCATGCTAACTGGACTCCAATATCCTCTGCCCAATCCATAGATCATGTTTTAGCATATTTCAAAGATATCCTCCTCTGTATTTGGAACAAACATGCTCCATTAAGGCAAGTGAGAGTTCTGGGTTCTCACCTCCCCTGGATTACCCCTGGGCTACTGGCCTGCCAACGTGCTCAAGACCAAGCCTAGAAGATCCACAAATCCACTAAACTTCCTCGAGAGCTCTCTATCTACTGCTCACTCAGAAACTCTTGCAATAAGGCCATCTGGCTTGCCAAAGCAGAATATTTCAGATCCACTTTCAACTCAAATATAAATAGCCCCTCTAAGTTTTGGAAGGTGGTTCATTCTCCCCCGAAAATAAACCACCACCTCCTGTCATCAAAGTGAACAACCAGCTCATAGTCGAACACCCTCCTTTAGAGGCAGAATTTAATTCCTATTTTACAACCCCTGCCTCAACTCTGCTAACCCCCCTATCCTCACCACATACATCCACAGCTACACCTACCCAACCCCCCACCATCACAACTGCCAGCCATGAGTTTCTCCTTTTCTCCCATGTCTCCACATGACACCCTACTTGCACCTCTCTCTCAAAACCCAACAAAAGGCAACTCACCTGATGGCCTGGACTCCAAGCTACTCTACCTTTCTGCCCCTCTTATCTCCATCCCCCTAACTGATCTACCTAACTTATCTTTCCTCACTGTCACTGCCCCAATGCCTGGAAGCATGCCATTGTTCTTCCTCTACCCAAAGGTGGTGACCCCTCTGCTCCAGGGAACTATTGCCCCATCTCACATCTACCTACCCTGGCTAAACTTCAGGAACATCTGGTTCTCTCTCAGCTAACCTCATTCATGGATAACTACTCCTTTTTCACTCCATTCCAGTCTGGATTTTGGAATAACTACTTCACCACCACCTCCCTACTTAGGCTTACTGACTCTATCCTTTCTGCCATGGACAAGTGGTCATATCACATCTGCCATCTTTGTCGACCTTGCCAAGGCATTTGACACTGTTTCCCACACCCTTCTTCTTGAGACCCTCTCCTCAGCTGGCCTATCCCAGTCAGCCTGTTTACTGGTTTAAAGCCTACCTAGTTGGAAGAACTCAAGCAGCTAAAATAGCTGATTCCACGTCCTTGCCACAGCCCATCACAACTGGAGTGCCTCAAGGTTCCGTACTTGGTCATCTTTTATTCTCTATTTTCCTAAATGACCAGCTGTCAGTATGTTCCTTCTCTATCCATATGTATGCTGATGACATGGTCTTGTTCACTTCTGGCCACTCTCCCTCTGATGTATCCACCAGGCCTCCAGCTCAACTTCAATAATGTTCAGTACTGGTTAAAGTCCCATCAGCTTTTCCTGAATGCCAAGAAAACAGTCTCCATGACCTTTGGCACAAGGCAGAGACCCTCTAGGCTTTCCTCCCTACCCACCTTCCACACCCTGGACAGAACCACACTCGAGAATACCACCTCTTTCAGATATGTAGATGTTTGGCTTGACCGACACCTAAACTTTTCTGACCATATTGACGCCATCCTGAAGAAACTGCGTCCCAAGCTGGGTGCCCTCTATAGGAACCTCAGCTGCTTACCTCTGTCGGCTAGGCATGACCTTGTTCAGAAAATGATTCTCCCTATTTTTGACTATTGTGACATAGTCTGTTGTGCTGCTCCTAAGTCTTCCCTCTCCAAATTGGATTCCCCTTTTCAATGCCTTTTGTTGCTTTGCTCTTGACTCCCCCCCCCCCATTCCCACCACTGCTCTCTTTACCACTCACTTGCTTTCTCCTCCCTGGAGTGCAGATGACTCTTGCGCTGCACTAAATTTACCTCTAAATTATAGATTGGTTCTCTCCCTTCTTACCTAGCCTCCTCCCTTTCCATTCTGACTCCCCCACACCATTCTCTCAGATCCACTGACTCTCGCACTCTGGCTATTCCATGACGTACTACTACAAACGGCCAAGGTGCTTTCTCTTATCGCTTCCCAGCACTCTGGAACTCACTACCTATGCCCCTCCAACATTCTTCATCTCCCTCTTCCATCTCCCAGGCCCTGCACAACTTTTACTCCTCAAACTGTACTTGTCAATGAAGATTCTGCTGTATTTCACAATGTGTTTTGCACTTCAAGCATATTTTGCTTTGTTGTAGTATTTGTATAACATTGTAAATGTATTTGTTTCATTTCTACCTATATTTATGTCTTATCCAACCATTTTTGCATATGTGCATTCGCTTTATCTGCACTGTTTTGCTATGTATATGCCATATCAAGCTGTTATTGAAAATGTACATTCAATTTATCTGTACTGTACTGCTTATGTTCCCTCTTCACGCTCCCCCTGGACGCACCGTGAGAAGAGCAACTTGTTGCTCAGCGTGTTTTTTCTGGTGAAACTCTTCAATAAATAAATAAATAAAATATTATTGACAGTACTGCAGTCCCAACTTAAGGAAGGACATAAACCAGCTAGAAGCAGTGCAGAGAAGGGCAACAAAGGTGGTACAGGGTCAGCACAATCCCTAGTATGAGTATAGTCTGAGGAAAATTAACATGTTCTCACTTGAAGAGAGGAGGGGGTGGGGGGCATGATGGAAACTTTCAAATACAGTAAAGTTAATAACAAGGTTGAGCTACGGAATCTCTTTAGTCTAAGTAAAAACAAGAACATGAGGGGAAACACTGACAGACTGGTGGGTGAAGGGTTCAGGAAGAAGGTTAGGAGACACATCATCACAGTGACAGCCACAGCAGTGTGGAATGAACTTCTGGAAGAGGTTGTCAGTCAGAAAATGGTTGGGGGCTTCAAAAGAGTATGGGACAGGATCATGGGAATGGTAAGAATACAGGGAGAGGGAGCAGGGGTGGGACAGGATCACGGGGAAGGTAAGAATACAGGGAGAGGGAGCAGGGGTGGGACAGGATCACGGGGAAGGTAAGAATACAGGGAGAGGGAGCAGGGATGGGACAGGATCGCGGGGAAGGTAAGAATACAGGGAGAGGGAGCAGGGGTGGGACAGGATCGCGGGGAAGGTAAGAATACAGGGAGAGGGAGCAGGGGTGGGACAGGATCGCGGGGAAGGTAAGAATACAGGGAGAGGGAGCAGGGGTGGGACAGGATCACGGGGAAGGTAAGAATACAGGGAGAGGGAGCAGGGTGGGACAGGATCGCGGGGAAGGTAAGAATACAGGGAGAGGGAGCAGGGGTGGGACAGGATCACGGGGAAGGTAAGAATACAGGGAGAGGGAGCAGGGGTGGGACAGGATCACGGGGAAGGTAAGAATACAGAAGGAGGGCACCACACCATGTAGCATAAGAACATGTGGCACTATATTGATCAGACTATATAGACCATATGGCCTTCTGCTGTCAACTTTGTATGTTCTTATTATATGGTGACTCATTTTGGGGTAGGAGGCTGGGAAGGAGTAATGGTACATATTACTATGTTCTCTTTGCTGATGTTTCCCACAGAAGATACAGTACGTAGTTTGGAGACATATCATTTTTAATGCAATGTATCATGGCAGGTACACTAGATCTGAGACTTTACTATGTTGTCTAACTTGATTGGTTACCCGGACTATGCTTAATGCCAATGGTCTCCTACCATTCATTTTTATACTGCTTCCTAATGGTTCTGTTATTTCTAATGAGTCTAGGTGTCTTTTTATATTGTCCTTATTCTAGGTGTCTTCTCATATTGTGATTATTGAGTGGGAAATGCAATACGTTATACTGTATGGGGTAGAAGAGGATGGTGAGACTCATGTATTTAATCTGTGCCTGTCAGTATTTTACGATTTCCATGATTTAAATGACCAGCTTGGTAAACTGTAACCTGCTACTAGATTTAGAATAGATCGATGCTTTCTATAGAGGTTAGTTTAGGTGTATAATAATCAAAATAATTTTCTTAGAAGTAACCAGTGTTGAGGAAAGATTTTTGGTATATCTTGATTTTAAAATTAACAGTATACAAACTGAAGGGATGGTTTCTCATGCAGGAGGGGAGTGTGATCAAATGATGACCATTTAATTTTCCCTGTAAGGAAAGCACTTTTGAGAGGGACCTGCACAGCACTGATAGCTGCATAATAGTCATATATTTAAGTAGTAGTGCATGACGAGGTGTGTGTTGATCTTGGATAATGTTATGCCTTGGGTGGTTGGGCACGAGGCCAGAGGCTGAGTGAGTCCAACACCTGAGAAGTGACATTATCCTCATTATACATGCCCTGGAGTGCATCTTTAATAAATCTTACAGGGAAGGTTTGGTTCCAAATGATTGGCGAGATGTCATAGTTGTTCCTATTTTTAAAAAGGGCAATACAAAATATACTAAAAACTATCGCCCTATTAGTTTAACGTCTATTATTTCTAAAACTATGGAAAACGTGCTTAAAACTAGGACAGAACATGAAATCGAAAGTCTGGGCATTATGGATCACATTCAGCATGGGTTCACCAGGGGAGGATCTTGTACCACCAATCTGGTTACAGTCTACAAATCTGTTAGCTGTAGTATTGACAGGGGTGTGCCTATGGATGCCATATACCTTGATTTAAATAAGGCTTTTGATAAAGTCTCCCATAGCATACTACTTAACAAAATGGTTGCCAAGAGGTTTAATTCCTACACTATTCGATGGATAGAAAACTGGTTAAGAAATAGACATCAACGTGTCAAAATAGGGGACACGCTATCTGAGACTGGACGTGACCAGTGGCATTCCTCAGGGTTCGGTCCTTGGGCCTGTCCTTTTTGGAATTTACATAAGTGATTTACATGTAGGTAGTACTAACAATTTTAATAAGTTTACAGATGATACTAAAATCTCATCCGAAGTTGATTTGATTGATAAAGTAAATACATTCAAAGAGGACCTCAAGAAATTAAAACAATGGGCTAATACAAATAAAATGTCCTTCAGTGTTAACAAGTGCTCAGTATTACACATTGGGACTAAGAACCCTAGGACAACTTATTTAATGAATGGCATGGGTATTAAATCTATTAAATCTGAAAGGGACTTGGGAATTATGATCAATGACCATCTCACTTCTGGGGAGCAATGTAGGAAAGTGACTCAACAAGGTAACATGATCTTATATGCTATAAAAAGATCCTTTATCATAGGAAATGAGGAGAGTATACTATCAATATATAGGTCCTATATCCATCCCCACACTGATTATGCAGCCTTCTTTTGGGCCCCATATCTAATTAAGGATATTACATTAATAGAAAGCTCACAAAGAAAAACAACCAAATTAATTCCAGCTCTAAGAGAAGTAGAATATGGGGAAAGATTAAAACATCTAGGATTATACGATCTTCAGTTACGATGGGATAGAGGGGCTCTTTTATTATTATTCAATATACTTGAGTCTGATATACTGAGAGGTTTATGCAACATTATAATGGTAGATAAACCTAACAATCTCAGGTGCCACACCAGACAAATCTACATCCCCAGAATCAACACTAACAAACAAAAATATTATTACAGTGTATAGTGGAATGTTTGTTCTGTATAGAATTCCATCCCTTTCAAAGTAAGCAATAATACCTGACAGGGTGGGCAGTATTGTGCTATACCAGACCGCCCAGGGGTGTAATGAGGCCCGACGCTGCAGGCGGAGGGCCTTATAGCCCCTGGAAGGTCCGGTACAGCACAGTACTGCCCACCCTGGAGGGTATTATTGCACTTAGAAAATGGGCACTGTAAAAAAAAAAAAAAAATATTAAAAAAAATGTTGTTAGAAAAATTGGTTTAAAATACATTTTTTAATAAAATAGTTCCTCCGCCTGTTTTAGAAAGATTTGCCTAGGAGCAGGTTGTCATGGTTACTAACCCCCCAACATAGATAGACACACACACACACACAGAGTCATAAATCTCACTTGTTAGCTTTGAGAAAGTTGTAGTGGCACTACCCTCCAACAGTCACAGTCAAAGACCTACAGGCTATGATCCATTTTTTTTTTATATTGGTCCCCGGTGAATCACGGTAGGCGGCAAGAACAGACGTTTCAGGACACACCAATGCAGGTTCATTTCAGCTTTATTTTATTACTTTATTTTCATTCCTTTTAAGCTTTGAACTTGACAGCTGGCGGCTAACTGGGGCAGTGAGGCGCGAGACAGCTAACGGCTCTGTGACAAATACGCGTGGCAGCGGGGCAGAAGATATAATAACGAGAAATGCAGGATTGCTGTGTCTCTGCTAAAACAGCGAGAAAAGGACAAGTGAGCTGCAGTGGGGTATGAAGAGGTAGATTTATGGTGTTATGGAGGGAATTTGGCAGCATAATGGATAATTATGCAGTATGTGATCGTGACATTTGCAGCGGTGCCTAGCGGAACATCAGGAGGGGCTAGCCCCCAAGTTGCAGTTGTTGCACGTGAGACCCTGCCACATAAAAGCAGGAAGTGCTTGGGAGCCCTGTAAAGGTGTTGTGTCTATATATATATATATATTCCACATAGCAGTGCTGTTATACTTTTGATTTGCAGTGAGAAGAATTTGACATCCGACGCTGTTCATTTGCGGTCACTTGTTTAGCGCTTCCAGTTTTGTGGTGGATCAGCATCAGGGATGGCAGTGGTTGAGAATCAAGATGAAGTTACGCGTGAGGCAAATTTAAACAAAGTTCGATTGCAGTATGTTTTAAACAGGAACATTTTTTATATTATGCTTTTATGTGGCAGGGTTGCGCGTATGTGGAGCAGTGGACACTTATGGGACGGGAGGTGCAGCAGAGCGGGAATGTAGTCTGGGTGAGCCAGGAGAGCTGGTTTCTGTGGTGCTGAGATAACGCTGCTACATTAACAGAGGAAAACAGCTGGAGTAGAGGACAGAGGCAGTGGAGCAAACGGCTTTTAGGAGGAGTGAAAAGTTTGGGACATACATACTGTAGTGTATAAAGCTGAAGTCAAAAAAAAGTGTGAAGATGAGCAGTACATGGGGAAACAGCCGGAGCGGCGTGTGGAGAGAGAGAGAGAGAGAGAGAGAGAGCCAGCCCAGAGGAGCGGTACAGAAAGAGCCAGAGCGGCGTGTAGACAGAGAGAGAGACGCAGCCAGCCCAGAGCAGCGTGTGAAAACTAAGGGAGATGGAGGAGCCCCAAAATACAGCAGGTACTGCTGCGTTTCGTACTATAAGATGGATGATTATTGTTTAAGTAGGGTACTAGGGACACAGGCGGCAAACTACTGAGAAGGGGCATAGGTGCTCTGAATGTCTCACTAACGTAACCTTGCCACCTGTTACTTTTGTGTTCTGACTTCTATCCGGCGGTTTTCCCTCTGAATTGAATTTCTTTTTAATAAATAAGCTAGGTTTTGGGGATAGGGCACTGGAGTTGTGGGCAGGGTTGTGCGTGTGTGTCTGTGTGACCACTTGGTCTTTCCTGTCGCTTAGCGAGGGGCAGAAAATGGCAGCAATTTTAAATTTCAATTATGTGGTTTTAGCCAGTCAGGAAGCAGGGTGGGCACTAGGATTCTTCAGTGGGTGAAGGGGCTCTTGTGCTGAACTTTTTATTTGCTGGGCATCTATTGAAAGTTAATGTACCCCCCTGGCAGGGGTACCAGCCAATCAGAGCTCAGCAAATAAAAAGCCCATTTTCTAAATGCTGTTGTACCGCAGTTCCAAGAATGTTGGATGGGCATAGGTATGATTCTACCCTACTGTGCTAGAACAGCATTCTAGAACCCCTAGAGACTGCATGAGCCAGTTTCATTTTAAAAGCAAAAGAACTCACAAATACACATTTTACACAGTACTATATACTAAAAAAAATACAGGATGAGTAACTCTATGCACAACCAGTGTGTTTTGCCACCTCGGGGTTCTGATTCCCATGGACCTCTCGAGCTTCGCTCTTGAGGTCAGAGGGAATCAGAACCCCTCTGTGGCAGAAGACACTGGCTGTGCACAGTTACCCATTCAGTATTCTCTATTTACAGTAAGAGCTGCTACTTTGTTAAATACATTGCCACAGCATATTGATGATAATCATGACTTTATGAGATTTAAAACTGAACTAGACAGATTCCTACTGGGTCAGCCTAAATACACCCCACATGTGTGGGAAAGGTAGTCACGAGGGGCCTTGTGCCTACTTCCACCTTTATTTTTCTGAGTAATTCCAAGTAATCACTGTTAAAGGTCAGCACAGATCAATCACAGCATAGGCATTTTTCTTGCCATTTTATAATTGTATTATATTTAAATAATGTTTCGCAGATCCCAGTCCTTTGGCTGCAATGTCATTTTTAATTCTCATATGTTTTTGATGGGGGCACCTGATGTATGGCTGGGTTTCCATCCCAAGGATGTTACAAAAGAAAGATAATTATCTGTTGTATTTAAGATACACTATATATATGTTTGTGATATTGCTTTCTCATTCTGATATTGTGCACATATGGGCACAATCTATAGATAAATTATCCTATTTATTTGTACTGTATGAAATAAAATTAATTGACTGACTTGAACTGATTAATTCTGAAGACAGGACAGAAATGTATTGTTTTTAAAAATAGATACTTTTAATGGAGTTGTGTAAACCAGTTAATTTTTATGGCTGTAGTGGGCAGATCCTGCAGCCATATTGCGATGAGCTGTAAAAATGACTGACTGGACTCTGACCACAACAAAAATTTGGAGCTGCAGGGTACTGGGTCAAAACAGCATGTCAGGAAGAGCACTACAAGAACCACGCTGTGTAAAGCGTGAAAGGATTTAGAGCAACAGGGGTATAATAGCGGTATGGAATTACTTCTACCCATCACTCTGCAGATTTGCTGTAGAGGGATCCAGTTGCCGTGTGCTGGGTGCCTGGTTGAACTGCTCCAATGGTGGAGTGGCTAGGGCACCAACACATGATAAAGCAGGAGACCTGGGGCCATGGTTTGGTTCCCACCAGGTCTCCTCCTGCTGCAACTTTATTTAAAAAAAAAAAAGTAATTCCTCCCCCCCTGATTTTCTCTCCATCTCCGACATCCATGACCCCCTGGAGTTGATTATTTTAAGTTTGGTGGGTGTAGTGGTGTGGCTGGTGGAGCCTCCCACACAAAAAAAAAGAAGCCCCGTTGTTTTCAATGTGGCTGCACTCTTTTTGTCAGGCCACTCTTGTACCTGACGTTGTTTGTGAGGCTGCTGTTTTCCTTGTGACATTTATTGCTGCACGGATTATGTTTGCAGTGACATGACCCTGTGCCGAGCTGCAGCACAATCCATCAGTGGACACACTATGCTCATTGCGCAAGCACACTGAGCTTACAGTGGAACAGTCCACCATGGCCAAGATGGCTGCTGGAGCTCATTGCATGCTTGACTTCCAATGCTCATCGCGCATGTGCACTGAGCTCACGGTAGAACAGTCCACTGTGGCCAAGATGGCTATCAGAGCTCAACGCACAAGCGTACTGAGCTCTGGTGGCCATCTTGGGCACAGCACACTGTACCACTGTGAGCTCATTAGCATTTTAGCACTCTAAGTTCAATTTTTAGCCTTGTGGTGTTTATAGTTATTTACTTTATCCGGTTGATCCTGCCATCCCTCCCACTGGCATACTGAAGAGTGTGCCCTCCTACAACCTCGCACGGTTGTCCGGAGTGTGATGCATGAGCCGGGGAGCAGCTATGGGAGCATGTATAGCAATACTCTATGGGTGAATGCATTAAGACGTCCGGTTTGAGAAGTAAACATCTGTGAGCTATACTGTGCCCAAGTATACATCAGATTGCTGATGTATACCTGGGTACAGTAGAGCTCCAAAAGTCTACTTCCCAAACCAGAGCTCTTAATACATTTGCCCATAAAGTATTACTTTATGCACTCCTACAGCTGCTCCCCGGTTCACACATCACACTTGGGACAGCCATGGGAGCTTGTGGGAGGGTACACTCTTCAATATCCTCTCCTGCTATAACCATCCTGCCCTCACCTAGCATCAATGCTGCCTACTTTCTCAGATCTCATGATCCCACCCAACTTGCCACACCCAGGTGTGCTACCAGAATGTGAGAACAGGCCTTTTCATCTTTCACACCTACACTCTGGAACTCTCTTCCTCAAACAATATGCAGCTCCACCTCTACTCTGTCCTTCAAGTCAGCCCTCAAAGCCCATCTCTCTTCCAATCCACTACCTGTAAATGCTTGGTACCTCAGTCCCCATCCTTATATACTATGCCGCTGGTACTCCACAAATCAGCATATTGCCACTAATGGGTTATGAAGTGTAATGACATCACTCTAGCCATAGCACTTATCCTTGTATAAATATGATAAACCAAGACGGTCTACTGCCTATAATGTTAAATCTTGATGCACATGAATGTTTTTTCTGTTTTACCCAGTGTAAACCCATTTCTAAACCTTAATTTATAGCTGTTGCACAATTGTTTGTATAGTCAGAGCTGCCAGTATAAGCAACTGTTTCACTTGCTTGCAATGTACTGCCTTCGCCATGCTGTGTTTTCATGAACTGAAACCTGCTCTTGTGGAAATGTTACTGCAAATTTTTATTTGTTCTTGTTCTTGTGAAATGTACTCTCCCGGGGCATACCTAAAAATAGGCACACTGTTGTCTGGTGTACTTACCTGGTTACCAAACACTAAATAAATAAATATGCTGGTGGGAGGGACAGCAGGGTCAACCAGATAAAGTAAGTAACTATAAACACCACAAAGCTAAAAATTGGGTATCCCATGATAATGGTGACCGCGCTTGGGCACCTGCCAAAAAAGGGTGACTCAACTGCGGCGCCTGTGGATGAGGCAATTAGGGAAACTGGGTGACCAGATGGTGGGGGTGGGCAAAATAGTGACCAGATGTCACTATATGTCTACACGCATGGGGGGGAGCGAGCATGCCGAGCGAAGGCTGGGAGAGGATGGAAGAGCTGTAAGGGGTGGTGCTGTGGTGAGCTGCCAAGCTGCATCGTGGCATATGGGGTTGGTCTGTGGCTGTGGTGGATATGGTGCCAGGTTTGGGTCTGGATGCCGGAGCCTGTTGTTGCTCCCGGCCGAGTTCTTTTTTTTACCCCAAGTTGCACCCCCCGCAACATGCACCCACCTGGAGTTGAGAATCTTTAAGTAGGGGGGTGCAGGGGGTGAAGCCACATAAACAATAAAAATCCAAGTCCCCGGTGCCAAGTTGCTGTGCACCAGGGAGTCCATCACCAGAAAAAACTTTTGCGATGTGACTTCTCCCTAACGGCGATCGCCCATCGGCAACCGCTGTTATCACACAGAGCCTAAAAATTGCACTTACAGTGCTAAACCTCTAATTGGGGGCTGCCCCACACAGAGGTGTGTGGCTTTAGCAGTTGGGCATTTCTCTTTACGGTGCAGCTGCAGCTGTGTTGGCTCTGGCCAGAGTTTGTTATAACTGCAAACACTGCTGGGTGAACCCAGAAAAAGAAAAAGAAACGTTTCATTCCAGGAACTTAAATTTTCTTGGATATCTTCCTCAGTCGTTGGCCTCCAGACTAGGTGGGCCAAGCGGTCCTTATCTGCAGTCAAAGTCTATGTTTCTATGTCTCTCCAGTGTCAGAGTAAAAAGTCGGGCTCTGTGGAGGACATAACCAAGGAGATGACCTCACCAGAACATCCTCCACAGCTTTCCCTCCATGGTGGGGGTTATAGGGTGCACCATGCTGCTAGTGATATGAATCTGGTGAGGCCCTCAGCCCTGCGTCCTCCATTGCTAAGCCCCCCCCCCACTCGTGGCAGGGGTCTGATGGCGGGCACCACCCACTGAAACATGGATCCAGAGTGGGAGAGGGGTCTCATAATCCGGTGCAGAGCCCAGGAGAGGCTGGCATCATCTGTGCTGCCGCTGGCCATTTTCCATTTTCTTACTCCCCCAGAGAAGCGGTGGATGTGCAATGATGCCAGGATGTGTACATTGGCATTGGCCCACCTCTCCCCCTACATGAGCTCCTGTGTTCCAACACTCAGCCTTTGCTAGGGATCAGGCAAACACTTGCAGTGATCCCTTCCCTCTCCCCAGAAAAGGAGAGCAGTCCCTGGGATACATAGTCCTCCTCCTCCCCGGGCAGCCCTCTGACTTCTGGCTCCATTCCTGAACTCGGGTCATTGGTGTCGCAGATGGACGTCTTGCTGCTGCACCAGCGGGTCAGCCACAACTAAGACAAATTAAACTGGAAGCTCTTATGATCTCTGCCCTGGTGGCAAAACTATTTAATCTCTCATTCCTCACAGTGGCAGTGCCTGATTGCTGGAACTTGGCTAAAACTACTCAACTTCAAAAAGGCAGACAGCTTCTAAAAAACTACAGACCTAGTTCTGTCTTACCTATTTGGCCAAAACACAAGACAGAATAATACATAACTAGCTACCAACTTACTTTTTAATTTTTTCCAATTGTTTAACCAGGTGAGACACACTAAGCTGAAAGCTTGTTTACAGGTGCAACCTGGGAGCACAGGGAAGTTAAGTGACTTGCTCAGGGTCACACAGTATGTAAATAGGGGCTGTGGGATTCAAACCCAGGTTTCCAGATTTGCAGCTCAGAGCCTTAAACCACTGCGCTATACTGCCTCCCTACTTGGATGCACATGGCCTCTTAGAGGATGAAATGCATGGCTTGCGGAGGGACTGCAGCATGATGATTCATATTCACAAATGACGCTTCTCATGCTGATGACAATAGTCTCGTAACAGGGGCCATATTCACAGATTTAACCAGGGCCTTCAACTCTACAGATCATGACATTCTGTTGGCCAGGCAGTGCCGTCTGGGTTTTTGCACTATTCCTAATGGGTTAAGAGTTGCCTTCAGCCCAGCTCCCATGTGCTTAAACTTACTAACACACTGTCCTCTCCCCTTGACGTCTTCAGTGGGGTTTTACAGGTCTCCACCTTGGGACCTTTTCTGTTCTGGTTATCAACCCTCTACCCCTTCATTGTGGTACTTGAAAAACTCTGCTCTACAGGGAGGATGCAGTCACTTACAGGTGCTTCAAGAATATTGCTGATCTCAGTCTTGGCTTAAACCCAAACTTTGCATCATTACACAAGTGGCCTATTCATGAAAAGCTCATACTAAAAGAAAACAAAAGCCATGCAATTCTGATCTGCCACCAGTTAATATCCTTACTGGTGCCTTTCATATGGGTACATTACATGGTCCAAAACTGAAGCTTGCCCACAGTTTTAAATATCTAAGGTTCCATCTTGATGCCATTTGTCTATCAAAAATCCCCTGGATGCCGCTGGCCTGGTGGCACTGAGAGTTGAGGCACTGGACACCACACCTCATGGCATGCTGATGACCCGAGTTCGGGGACGGACTTGGGTCATCGGGGGTCAGCGAGGAGAGGGAGGATTGAGCGTCCCAACGGATGCTCTCTTCCCTCTGGGGAGGGATGCTATAAGCACCCGATGTCGCAAGAGAGCTAGTGAAAACACGGGCTCTCAAAGGCTTAGTGTCTCCACTCGGTGGAGTCGGGGGGGGCGCTGTTAGGCACTTGGGAGGAGACATGCATCAGCACATCACCTGTCTGGACATATGTCCTCACACCAGCGTTCCAGGGGATTGGGACAGGGATTGGTCCACAGAAAAGCAGGGAAAAAAAACTCGGCGGTCCTAGATGATGACTGCGCTGGGTCATCCAGCCACCAATTCAAAGGGACAGACCCCACCATGCAGGCACAAGGAGGAGGGGCAGTCTAGGGGCAGATTCCATGACCAGGGGCAGGACTGGTATGAGCAGCCCGAAGGAGTAGATTGACAAGGGCAGGTAGGAGGTGTAAAAAGAAAGTAAAAAAAATAATCCCCTGAACCGTCTTTCCATTCAACTACATAGAAATCTTCTGCTATTTGTTAGAGTTAAGCAATGCCTTACTGATGAAGATCACTTAACCACTGTAAATCACAGTGTTCTTCCTCTCCTGGATTATAGCGCCATTCTCTTTGCCTCCTTGTCCAACAGGGAAATATCTAGATTCAGATATCTCTACAATCATATAGGGCCCATTACCTTTGATGTGGGTAGAAGAGGCAGCATGGCTTAATCTACAGAAATCTCAGATGGTTCTCCCCTGAAGCCAGGCTGAACTACTTTCTGGGCAGCCCTACCTTTAAAATCCTTGCACCTAGCTCCTCCTCATGTTCTTTCAGACTGCCTCATTTCCTTGAAAGACAGCAGGCCCTCAGATCAGCATTAGCCAATTTAATATCAATTCCCCAGTTCAAAATGTTAATGGCGTAAGTACTCCTTTGATTATAACAGTCCCAAGCTCTGGCGCACCTTACCTGAGTTCCTGAGGGAGGCAAAATCTGTCTGGTCCTTTAAACATTTGCATAAACAGTATCTTTGTGACTACTGTAAATGTAGCTGTTTTGCATGAAATGCAATATCATTGTTCACTCGTTACCATATGTGCTGCTGTATTGTCGCGTGCATGTCTTGTTCACCCGTGCAAATGGGCATTATCCCAGAGGGCTCCATCCCATTACCAAAGTCTAAATAAATAAATAAGACAGTCATTTTAAGGAGCCCTGATGCATACGAACATATGTACATACATATGAAAAAGCCGGCAGAATAAGACCATCTGATCTAGCTATTCTCATATTGCAGAGCCCACAGGTTGAGCAACTGTTCCTCCCCCCCCCACTCCTTCCATCCTCCTTACCCATGGTCGTTACCTTCCCCTATCCCAGCTTCTCTTGAAGCTGCCCACTGTCTTAGATGAGACCACCTCTTCTGGCAGCACATTCCAAGTGTCCACCACCCTCTCTGTGAAAAAGTACTTCCTGACCTCCCTCCTAAACCCCTCCCAGCTTAAGACTGTGCCCCCTCATGGTTGCCATTCAGCTTAAAGAGACCCCCTTACCCACCTTATTTATTCATTTCTAGTACTTGAAGATCCCAATCATGTTCTCTCTCTCTCTCTCCTCTTTCTCCTCTCTCTCTTCAGGAGTACCTGTTCAGTGCCCTCAACTTCTCCTTGTATGCTTTACCCTGCTGACACGCTATCATCTTTGTAGCCCTCCTCTGGACCTTCTCCAGCAGATTAATGTCCTTTCTGAGGTGTGGGCACCAGTATTGAACTCTATACTCTAGATGTGGCCTCACCAGAGACCTGTACAAGGGCAGTATAACCTCATCTCTCCTATTACTGATCCTCCTTGCTATGCATCCCAGCATCTTGTTTGCACTTGCTGCTGCTTTCTTGCACTGCATGCATGAAGATACCTCAGAACACTTTGAAAAATCATAGTATTTTGACACAACTCAGTTCATGCTACATCTATATTTTGTATTTAGCTTCCCATTGACTTTAGAAAGATGTACACTAACAAAAATAACAGGGCCCCATGCAGAGCTGCAAATAAGTGGCACAAAGAAGTCAGAACAACCCTTTTGTGTCACTGTTCCGACCTACTCCCCTTTGCTACACAAAAAGTGGCTGCCAGCCTTCTGAAGCACTATTGCAATGGGCATTGTGCTGGCACAGGGAAAGGGGTGGGCCAGCATGTTAATAAAGTACTGAGCTATGCATAGACACTTGTCATCTCCTGCACAGCCAGCAGCACACCTCAGTGTCTCTGACACCAGTACAATGTGAAGCAGTTCTGCTGGGGTGGTGCAGGTGTGCAGTGGCTGCAGTGGCTGCTGTGGAGAGTGAGACTGGCATGGGACAGGATACTTAGCAATGGCACATAGGGGAAAGGGTTCCACTGGACATCAGGGATATGTTTACTGCTCTGGAGCAGTCAGGGGTCCACTAGCCCACCACGGAGATCCAGTGAAGCTCATGAAAACAAAAATCACTCAGCCCACAAGCAGGCTATCAGGTACATGGTTGGGGGAGTTGGGGGACTGAGATGACTTGTAAATGACCTCTGTGCACGGCACACTGCAATGTGACTGGTGCAATGCCATACCCAGTAATCCATGGTAGTCTCAGTTTTCATGTTTGCCATTGGAAATCCAGTTTCTGATCACAACCACCTGATAACCATTATTTGTGACTATGCCACCGGGTGGAGACTCCTCCCCAACAGCTAAGTCAGGAATTTATGATAAGCAGTTTACAAGGGTGGCAGAATGGGGAACACTGCACCTCTAAACTGCCACCCCCACTGTGACTGTGTATCAGGCCTCAGGATCACTGCCACCTAGATTTCTTCTCTTCTGGTTGCTTAGCAGCAACTGCAGGGACCAAAATAAGGGTGCCGTGTGCGAACTTTTGCCTACAGACATCATTTATGCCTGCTGCTTTTAGCAGTATAAAGGGAGAGGCACTACATGCAGCACTGTGTGTCACTGTGTGTCACTGTGTGTGGGGGGAGGAGGGGAGTCTAAAGATATGCCATGGAGCCTCCGAGCCATCACCCAGGGTGGTAAGGGAGACGAAGACTTCAAGCAGCATGTTACTGTGAGGACCCAATAGAGAAACCAGTCAAACCTCTGGAGTGCATCGCTGTGAATGGGTCCCAGTTCTGACAGATGCTTTCCAGCAGTAATTGGAATGCTGTTTGAGTGGGAGGAGAAAGGAGATAATGTGGAGAGAGACAGAGAGAGAGGAGAATGCTGCACAATTGTAAATCAGCACTCATTGGGGTTAGATGCTTGTGCGGCCTTAGGAGCAGGGGTTCAGTTAATTTACTTTTAATGGAGGTCTTAAACTTCCATTAGTCAAATTCTGGAAGTCACTCCAACTTTTAGGAAGTCAAAATATTTCCAAGATCCCACCTGTGAAAGTCAATATTCTTAGAAGGACCAGTTTATGGATGTTAATTCAATACATTAGTGGTAAAACACAATTTCTTCAGAAAAATCCATAATTTCTGACTTCCATCCCTACGATTTTGGAAGTCATCGCATTCTGTTTTACACCTGGAAGTTTAATGACTTTCTCCCCCTTTATTTTGGAAGTTTTTGCCTCATTTTTTGAAGTCAAATACTCTAAAAATGGAGTTAATTGAACCCCGGCTTGGGAGGGTATGGAGCCAAAAATCAGCACTCAATGGGGTTAGATGCCTGTGCGGGCTTAAGAGAGTATGGAGCCAAAAAAAGCAAAATTACATAAAAAAATAGCTAGAAGGGAAAACAACATTTTAATATATGGGTTTTGAAAATAATAGTATACTAAAGCATACAAAAAAATTCTGGTAATATCACTGGTGCAAAAGTGATAATACCATCAATGCAGACTGATAATAGTATTGTTCAGAGCCCATAATGCTATCATTCGAAGCTCTGAACAATTCTATTATCAGTAAAACTGAAGAGCGCAAGCGCAGGAGTCTCCTACACCAGGCTATGTTATCAGTGTCAAACAAACAACGGCCTCCTCTATGCGACTCATGATTGGACACTTTGTCTCTCTGGGTGGGCAGAACAGTTTCAAAAACATGGCGGCCGTCTCTTGCTTAGTGAGACTGTATCGCGACCTCCACATTTCCCCATTTTTTTTTTCTTTCAATTGTTCCAAAACTGGAATTATCTGGTTGATCCTGTGTACACCAAAGAAAGAACAGGTAGGACTGCCTACTAAATGTAACACAAGCTTTTGAGGTATACCCTGCTTCCGAGGAGCGGGGGGCGAGACAGAGCGGTGCTCGTCCAGTACTGAGAGAGAGTGTCCTTCACTGCAGCGTCTGACTGCCCATTACAAAACGCCGAAAAAATAAAAATAAAACTCAGATCCATATATTTAAAAAAAAAGTAACAAATAGGTTAGTGTATATCACAAGGCAGTAATGCCATCTCGAGGTTCTGGGGACATGGGGACCTCTCGATGGAATTGCTGCCTTGTAATGTACACTAACCTATCTATTATTGTATTTGTGAGTACTGGAAATCTGTGAGAATACTTAATACTCACTTAATCTGTACAGATATTTCTGCAAAGCTTCTCATAAGGCAGGCAGAGGAGTTTTCTGTGCTCTGTTTGAAAAAGACTGAAACGCTGGCCCATCAGCGCAGCAGTAGCACTACCACTCCCAATGCTGGCGACCCTGGATCAGAAGTGAGCTTCAGTCATTGGGGGTCTGCTGTGATGAGGAGGATCAAGCGTCCCAGAGGATGCTGCCCTCCTCCAAGGAGGGAGGCAGTCAGCTTTTGTGCATGACTGCCACCTGGGTGACCACTGGTGGCAGTAAACAAGGGCGGCCTGAAGGGAGGGGAAACATGGACATGTGATGACACCACACTTGCATACATGCTTGCATCACTTCCCAGACTGGCATCTCAAGAGGTAAAGGAGAAACTGAGGAAAAAAATGGTAGGCCTGGGGCAGAGTGATAGACTGACCCCTTGCAGGCCCCACAATGGTGACATAGCAAGCTACTGCAGAACCCAATCCTGTATACTGGCATTTAGGGGTCCTGCTGCACCTGGCCAAAGGATGAAAGCTGTGGGAGCAGACAGGGAAATGCAGGTAGGACCATGACATGCTAGGAGATGGGGCTGGGAGAATGGGGGAGGTCAGTCTGGATGGGGGCACAGGCCTACCAGGAGGAGGCCCCCCAAAAAAAGACTGAAACAACACCAGACGATCAGCCCAGTCACATCAGTGGTAACATGTGTAAGCCACCCCATGCAGGGCTGGCTTACTAACCTGTGCTTTCCCTGGTTGGTTAGGGTTCTGACTTGGGACATTCAAAGGTCCTGCCCCTTGGGGAGGGCATTGCTGTGGGTTCAGGTATAAAAGGCCCAGGAGGTCCGGCCTTCTGAGTGTCAAGGCTATGCATTTTCAATTAATTCCAAAGGGAAGGGTGGCAGGAGTGTGGTGACCATGGGGTCTGGGTTCTGGGAACTCAGCGGAGGGAAGGATAGCTGCCGGAGGAAGGTCAGGATGTGTCTGAGCTCGGAAGGCCTGTGTGCTGCAACAAGCAAGGTATGGCACTGGGGCTGCCATGGTGGTGGCAGGGCCATGGCATGGCTTCTCTGAAGGTGGCAGCTCCAGGAGGCCAGTACCTGGTGTGGCACACTGCCTCAGGATGGTTGGAGGGTGCATTTTGGAGATTCTCTTGTATCGGGCCTGCTGTGCCCGTGTCTGGTGCAGGACCCGTGTTAGACCAGTTTAACGGAACACAGTTGAGTGTAACTGGGAAGGAAGGAGCGATGTTTGCCCATTCCAATGTAAATCTGGCATAGTTTTCCCAGCAGGAAAGAGGGTGGCAAGCTGGCAGTTATGGAATTGTGTGCAGGGCGGCTGCAAGATGGGATAAAGGTCACAACTCTGGTGTTGGTTAATCTCAGATTGGAGAGTAAAACACTCCGAGAACTAGATAGCTTGCATTTCACACCCTATAAGGTCTTGAGCATTGAAATGGCTTTGGGTATCTGCATTGAGTCTGTGCCTGGTCTAACTGTTTTAGGACTGTGTCAGCACTGTTATCATCTAATACTGCTAATGCCTTTCAAGTGTTGCCCTACGTACGCTTTGGTCTCCCAGCTCCATGGAGCTGAGCAAATGTTTTATTTAATCATTTTAAAATGAGGATCAGAATTAAATTTCTTTTCTTGTTTCTACTCCATGAGTGCTGAAATTATTAAATGAATCAATTGATATCTTCCTTGGATGAAGCATGCTGTTTAGATCTCTATTTCTTCCTACCAGGCTCGGCCTGATTTTGCAGCAAGTCGTGTGAGGTAAGTTGGTTTAGGAGCTATACTCTGCACTGTGCTGACAGAACCAAGCTGAGGTAAGGCCTTGTTTTTTATACCTGCTTTTACCTCCCTGGAAGGTTTTCGGTCTCTATCCCCCCATTACCTACCATCAGGACCTCTAGACACAAAAAGGGGGGTGAAGGGGGTGCTACACATGTAGGTGCTACAGTACCATGACCACATTTCTTGACTCATGCCTAATTCCCAGACTAGGCAAGTGGTGTTTTGGGTGCAATGCAAAGGCAGCACTCTCAGAATTCAGTTTGAGGTTGACTGCAACAACAGCACCCCTGTGGTTTTTCTGGCATTCCAAGCAGAAGCAGAGATTTGTACCTCTCAAATTTGGTTTCAAGCCACAAAGAGGATTCTTATGGCAATCAATAGCAGGGAGTTTACAATTTTACAGCATTTACACAAACTGTGTAAATAATCTATTGGCACTCAAAAAAACATTCCTAGATGTAGAGTGTAGCCAGTGAATATTGCTTTAACCCTTAGGCTGCCAACAGTATTAGAATGTATAGGAATTGTGGACTGATAGATCAGTCCACAGCCCTGCAAGGGTTAACAATCAAAAGGTGCAGACCACAGTTTCTAATATCAATAAAGTGGCAACATTACTTTATCAAATAGGTAGCACAAATGGTATTAGGCTTACAAGCATCATGTCTGAATCAGGCATGCAGCTTTCATGTGCTTCACGGCGCAATTGTTTCTTGGCTCAATTGCCTATTCCACAAACTTATAAGCGCCTCCAGACACTTGTCCAACATACAACTTTTCTGTGCTCATTGGCTCAATTGCCCATTCCAAGCTTTGTAAATGCCTCGGGACACTTACCCAACATACCAATTTTTTTTGCCAGTGCTCAAACTGCAATTAATGCTACATCCACAAATTCACAGTAAACCGCATCCTCCCTACGCTAGGGGCTGGCCAAGCAATTGAGCCGCGAAGCACATGAAGGCTGCATCCCTAATTCAAACATGATGTTCATAAGCCTAATGCCATTTGTGCTACCTATTTTATAAAGCAATGCTGCAAATTTCTGCTTTTAGAAACCATGGTCTGCACCTTTTGATTATTAAAATAATATTCACTGGGCACACACTACATCCAGGAGTGTTTTTTTTGAGTGCTGATACACTATTTGCACAGTTTGTGTAAAGCTGTAAAGTTTCTGGCATTCCCTTTGGTAAACCCTTTGTGTCACCCCTCCCTCACCCCAGTCGCTATGAGCCCTTCACCTCTCCTCCATTTTCCCAGACTTTGTAAGTATTGACTCTAGGCACTGTGCCAGGAGCTGACAACATCTTTAAAGTGATATCTCCCTCTCCATCCAACCTCTAGTTCCCCAAACCATATTTACAAGATGGAATCCCCTCTAAATCCCCAATCCTTGATTTCAGAGCTCCTTAGTTTCAATAATCCAGCTTCACTCATTTGTCCCATCTGGCAGCACTCCTCCATTTTCATATGGTAATGAATGGAGCAAGCAAATGTGTGACTAGTGGTGAGTGAGGGGCAAAGCAGTCTGTGTAACTGACCGTGCCTAGCATCATCAATAATGCAGTTCACTCCTCCCAACCCCACCCCTGCTCTCTTAACTGACTGCCTTATGAAAATGGGGCAGGCACTCTGTTGGTGGGGGCCCAAGTTATCCAGGATTATTGAAACAAAGTGGTCCCCTCGAAATGAAATATCAGAGGTCGAAGGGGGACCAGTTTGTAAATACTGTGGTTTGGGGAGCTGGGGGGTCCGGTTATGAAGGACAAAGTCACTTAAAAGACATTGCTGCCGATGGTGCAAAGCCAGCAGTTGGCATTTTGCTGTCTTTATTTACAAAACAACTGTCTGTTAGAATGCAGAGGGGGTGGAGTGTGAGAAGTAACTTAGGTGTGTGAGGGAGGGGTGTCACATATCCCGCTTTGTAGCCTACTTGACCTACATGCCATGTTCAAATTTGGTAGTTGAAGTATTTGGCAAAATTGTCAAAGTTGCAACAAAGTCATGGGCCTCAAACTGAAGCTAAACTGAATTTGCCGAGACAACTGCTCTCACCTTTAATTGTGACTGACCTGGCAATGGCATTGTGAGTCACCTCATGACAGGGGTCAGGTCCTGCCCACTGGACATAGCACTGGCTTGGGGGGGGGGGTGCCTTCTCCAAGGAAGAGACTAACATTTAATAAAGGGAAATATCTTTTTAGAAAAAGTGGACTGCATGATATGGGCCAACGAGTGAATATTCTGGGAATCAGGATCAACAGAATCACCAAAGACTTTAAACTAGTCAAGGGGAGGGAAAGGTTACTGGAGAAAGCAAGTGAAGTCAAAAATGGAAGGGAAAGAGAAAAATATAGAAATAGTTCCTAGGTGAGCAAAGATACCAGCAATATGATGAATGCAACCAAAAGGAGTAGGAAGGAACAACAGAAACTGGACAGAAACTGGAAGTGCTTGCATACAAATGCAGACAGCTTAAAGCAGCAGTGTATGTTAATGGTGACAGTTTTGGCCTTTACTTTTACGTTACTTGCGGTGGTGCAAGAAACATTTTGCTACAGAGAACAGCATTTCAGAGGTGTGTCACTGACTAGCCCAATGCAGGTCAAGCTGTGTTGGGCTCATCCTTGACAGGCCAATGATCATGCAAGCTAAGTATGACAGTGGTTCTCAGTTCATGGGCAGAAACTTTGTAGAGTTGAAACAAATGAAGTGCTCCAATGAGAGAGCACTTCGTCCATTTCATTTGCATAACCCTGTCCCCCCTCTCCTCTGTAGCTCCGTTTCACTACAACCCATATATCCCTAGTGCCATAGAGAATGCACCCAGCCATGCATTACAGTTACCCATCCATTTACCCCCCCCCCACAGGACTCAGTGCCCCATGTCATGTCATCCTATCTATTATGAGATATGATTGGCATGCACCCAATCATGAGAGACAAGACAGATGGTATGGCGTGGTGTGTGAACCTAGCAGTTGGGGATGCCCCCAACTGCACAGCCCCCCCCCATGACAGCCACCGGTTACCTGTCACCGACACAAAGTGAATGCCCTGAGGCAGAGAGAGAGTCACCAGAAGTCTTGTACAGCTGCTGAAAGCCATGCTACAGTGACCATTCCCTATGTGTGGCTGCGAAAGTTGTGTGGTAAAACAGGGCCATGGAAGTTGCAGCTGCTAATTCCTGCATTGTTCTCTCTGTGGCTGTCTGTGTTTGTGTGGCAGCAACTCCTGTCCCCAGCAGCAGAAATACCTGACGGTGGCACGAAGTGTAACTTTGAGTTTGTAACTGCGCTGCTGTTCGCTGGCACCATCACTGAAAATATGCCCCATTGAGCACAGTGTCCCCCTGCTAGACAGTGAGCAACAGGGAGAGAGAGAGAGAAAGATGGTGGTGAAGCTACCGCATCCAGCCACAGAGAGAGAGTGAGAGCAGTCTCATTGAAAATATGGGGAAGTGAGAGAGCCCCACTGGTGCCACTCATGACATTAGACATGTCACCCCCAGAAGGTGTCCGGTCCCCAAGCAAATGTTGCTCAGAAGTGCCACTGTTAGGGTCTGTCATGACAATCTCCTGCTGTTGCTGACATGTCAGTGTCTTGCCACCTCCAGCAATACTTGCCTGGCCGCTCACTCATCACGAACACTGTACCTTTTTTGCATGTGTCTGTCTCGTTCTGTGTGCATCTCTCTGTGGGCAAGGGGGATGTGAGGGGAGAGAACAGAGCAGCTAACGAGACACAGGACACAGTGAGAGACTTACTGCTGTCATCAATGGCATGGCTGTGCTAAACCTTGTTGTGAGCCCCTGCCCGCATCCCCCCCCGACTGAGAGCAAGATTGGGAGATGTGGTGAGTGGCACTAGGGTCAGGGACAGAGTGGAGAGAGAGAGAGAGAGAGAGAGAGAGAGATGAACATTGTTGCCCCCCCCCACCCCCCAGAGAGAGTGACAGTGAGATCCGGAGATGTGGTAAGTAAGCATTCCAACGAGAGAGAGAGAGCAGGAGAGACACAGTGTAAAGCAAGTTTGCTGCATTTTCCTCTCACTCTCACGCTCTGTCTGCTCTTTCTCTCTCTCTCTCTCTGTCTGTGTCTGTATATGCTCACACTATACACTGGGAGACAGGACTCGGGGCTGTATGAGTGATTTGGGGAGAGAGGGTTCTGGGTAGCATGGAGGTGAAGCGGAGGTTTTGGTTATGTTGCTTGAGAGTCCTAAATTGCAGTTGGAGTTGGTGTCAGTGGACCCCTGGCCCCTGTTATGTCCCAGCTGTCAGTGCCCCACTGCTGCCATTGTGCTGCCATGTCCCGGGAGAGACACAGGAGAAGGAGAGACAAAGGGGCAGAGTGACAGCATGTCGTGGGGGGCACATGAACTGTGGTAGGCATGGTACCATGCAAGGAAACATTCAGCATTGACAAATGCTTGTTGATATACTGAAGTTATCTGAAATTAGACCACATCATTGGTGTTCTCTGGTTTACACTAAGGTGCCCCCCCAACAATGAGCTACAGGACCCCCAGTCACCCTCAGGGTAGAGAGAAAGAGCAAGAGGCAGCACCGGGAGAGACACCTGAAGGTGGGTATGGTGTGACAGACTCACTGAGAGAGAGAGAGAGAGAGAGAGAGAGAGAGAGAGAGAGAACAACTGCAGTAGTCACCGTGCAGACAGCGACATCTTGCAAGATCACCAGGAGAGTGATGGAGAGAGAGAGAGAGAGAGAGAGAGAGAGAGAGAGAGACAGTGGGAGCATCTGACACCATTTGTGACAGCTGTAAGCAGAGAGAGAAGAACACAGCATATTCCCTGCACACCTTCCAGAGGTGCAAATTTCTGTACTTTTCTCTGTGTCTCTCTCTCTCTCTCTCTCTCTCTGTATCTGTGTGTGGCAGCAACACCCTGACCCAGCACCCGAGACACCAAACAGCGACAGCAAGTGTCACTTTGTCATACTATCCTGCACATAAAATATGTGACAGTGCTCTCTCTCTCTCTCCTGTTTCTTTCCCCCTCTCTGTCACCAACACTGAAAGTATGATCATATTGTGCAGAGTGACCCCCTGAGAGAGAGAGAGAAGTGAGAGAGAGAGAGAGAGACAGAAAGAGAAAGCTTGTGGTCAAGCACTGCATACTGCTGCAGAGAGAGTGCTATCTGTGTCTGTCGGTGCAGCAGTGGGTAGTTGGGGTGACAGGGGGAAGGTAACCCATGAAGTGGGCACATGAGGAAGGGCGCCATCCATTACAGTGACACCTTCTTGGCGCAATTCACTCATGGCGACAGAAAGGTAGGGCAACAGGATGTCGCTATATGTACCTGCGCGGGGGGGTGGGAGCGAGCACTGTGAGCATGGGCTGGGAGGGGGTGGAGAGGCTGTATGGTGTGGTACTGCAGTTGCCAGTCCAGTTCATGGCGTCGGGTATTGGCTAGTGGCTGTGGTGGCTGAGGTACTGGGTCTGGGCGCCAGTGCGATTTTTATTTCACCTGGCCCAAAACTTTTATTTTTACTGCTTTCACACCCCCGACATGCACCCTCCTGGGTTGAGAAACCAAAGTGGGGGTGCAGGGCAAAGCCCCTGTGAAAAAGAAGGAGTGTGGGGCTGGCCCCACAGAAAGCAATAAAAATATGTCCTGGTGCCATTGTGCTGGAAGGGCTAGGGTTGTCAGAGTGCTGGAAATGTGTTTGGCACTCTGAGCGATAATGGTGATCACCTTTAGGCATTTGCCATTATTACATAGACCCCAGGGAGAATGCTTCATGCACTGTCAGACAGCCACACAGGGCAGACAGAGAGGAACACAAAGCAACAGACAATGGCCCCGGGATGCACATGCCAAGGAGAGACAGAGACAGAACAGCTTAAGACAAATGCTGAGACAGGTACAGGTGCAGTGCAGCGATTTGAGAAGTTGCCCATGCCAAACACCTACACAGCAAATACAAGCAAGCAATGTTCAGTATTGACAAATGCTTGTTTGTTCTTCTTTAGACTGCTCCTTATCTCCTGTCTTGTATGAGTCCCTTTTCTCCCTATTCTGATTCTGCTTTGGTACTTTTTTTTTTACATTTAAAATAATAAAACTAGTTCTCCTTTTAATATGGCTTTGTCCATGTTTTATCAGTATTTGTTTTTAACACCCATTGTTTAACATCACTTGTCTTGTGACTAAAATGAACTAGCATGCATCAGACACTGCTCCCTGACCTTATGGGACATAACATGTACAGAAAACAGCTGAGAATACTAATGAAAACCTGGTCCAAAGCCATATTAAAAGGAGCCTTCCCTTTATTACATGCCTCCACCCTTATTGCCAAGTACCTCCTATTCCCTTCATAGTGCTGGCTGCCGGACCCTAGCACTCCCATCTAGGTCATCCTCTTCCAGCCAAGCTGTGTTCTCCTTCCACTTCCCTAAACTCCAGAATCCCTTCCCCATCCACTCTGCCACCTCCTTCTGCTCCCTCTCGTCTTCTCCAAGACTTTACCTATCCTTCCTGCAACTGCACATGAGCTCTCCACCCCTACTCCACTACTCTGTCTACTGCCCTCCTTTTCTTCCATTACCTCTACCTTTACGTCCTGGTCTCCTCCTGTAAACCCCACCTCAATCCCTACCTACTATAGTCCTCTCCCCTCTTTATTGCATATTTTTACGTTGTCTTCACCTTTTGGCTGGCCCTATCGTGTATTGTATGTGCTGAACCTAGGTACGCATAATATAACATTGCTGCTGCTTAGCTCTGCCTGCTACGTACAGTACTGCTCGGTGTCAATTCATTGTACAGTCTGTCTGACTATGTACTGTAAGTACTATGTTTATTTCATTGTACAGCTTATCCTATGTAAATACTATGTATATACAAATATTATGTATGTGTATGTTTCTCCCATGACCCCTCCTCCCAGGAAGCATCTGGAAAGGAGCTGTTACTCAGCTCAGTATGTCTTTCCTGGCGAAATGTTTAAAATAAATAAATAATTTCAAATATAAAAAAGTGTTAAAGTAGACTCGAAATGGGACAAGAAGGGCCTCCTACAAGACAGGAGACAAGAGGTAATCTAAAATGAAATAATACAGTATTGGTCAAAATTTTCACCGTTAACAGGCACTGCTGCTTTAAGGAAGACGTTGGGTGACTAGGAGATGCTGATCACCTTGGACAAACGCGACATAACTAGTGTAATGGGACATGGTGGATGAAATGGACCTGTGTGTCATGGAGCTGAACAACTGCAAAGTGTTCAGCAGAGGTGGACAACGGAAGGAAGGAAGAGGGTTAGCATTAAACATCAGATTTCAACTGCAAGTACTGCGTTTTGAAAGCAATCACCACATTTATATGCAGTTTTGGTTACCAGGAAACTGAAATGTTTTCAGGCTATCCCATAACAAAACCTTTATGTAAACGGCACAGTTTTCTGGAAACCAACGTTTTACAGCGAACGTGTCGCCGGTATAAGGTGTACCAGTAATGTTGCGTTTACCGACTGTGTGCATGTAAATGCAGTGAAATTTCTTAGCTCAAAAGTGATCAAAGCACTCTGGTTAAGGGTGCCAAACAAAAGTGGAGATACAGCTGCAGTAGGTTATTCTGCAAACCACCAGATCAGAAGGAGTATCACCTAAAAACTACATGAAAAGCTTAAGAGGAAGCAGATGGGGGATTTCAACTACCCAGATATAGATCGGGCTGAAACAGAACAGTGCAGTCCCACTGTAGTTTGTAATTTATGGATCTTACAAAAGAGTGCAACTTACTGCAACTGGCTGTTTGTACTAGCTACAGGGCAGGCATGAGCATATGCGTGTGGGTGTATGAGAGTGTGGGTCACCACACAGACTGAAGCACTCGGCCCTCCAAACCACAGTTCAGAGCCACAGGAAAAAAACATCAGACAAGGCTGACAAAATGTTAAGAACATACCATCAGGGCCCCAACACAGAAAATAATGGTAAGAAGTGTTGTTCTGATTGATTCTGTTGTTTACATATAACTAACATTTTATTATTTTGTTTTAGACCCTACATGTCAACTCTTATGATTTAGTCCCAGGGATTTAGTTCATGTACTGTAGCTTCCACAATGGGACACAGCTGGAGAGCAACAACATCCTGGGTGTGGTCCTGACAAATGGGGAGGAGGTGGAGGTGGGAGATGTACTGGGCACCAGCAACCACAGGATGGTAAGGTTCAGGGCAAGGACAGGGTAGGATGCAAACTGAACCTGCACAATAGTTATGGACTTCAGGAGCATGGACTTCCACAGGATGAGAAGGATAGTGAGGGAAGAGATGGTGGGAATGGAGAATATACAGTAAGTAATGTGGAGGAGTTATGGGAAACTGTTTAAGGTGGGGTGCTGAAAGCCACACACGTGCACAAAGAAGCTAAGGAAGAGCAGAAAGAGGAGGAGACCACTTTGGTTTACAAGGGAGGTGGTGAGAGCAGTCAGGGACAGGAGGAGGGCTTTCAGAAAATATAAGAGGACACAAAGAGAGGAGGATAGGGAGGCTTATAGGGAGAAGAGGAGACCTGAAGGGCAGAAGACAAGGAGAGCAAAGACAGACACTGAGGAGAGAATAGCTAAGCAGGCCAAGGGGTTGGGGGACAAAACCTTTTTTAGATATGTGGGGGAAAAAAGGAAGGCAAGGCAGAGGATTGCAAGGCTGAGGGGGGAGGGAGGGATACAACTAGAAGGGGACTGTGAAAAAGCAGAAGAGCCAAACAAGTACTTTTGCTTGGTATTTACAGAAGAGGAAGAAGGTAGGGAGGGCTGAGCTTAGGGGAAGGGGGAGGGAGGACAAAAGGGTGGTTCTGAGCCCGTTCAGTGTAGGAAGAGTTAGGGAGGAACTAGGCAAGCTAAAGGAGAATAAGGCAATGGGGCAGGAAAGACTGCACCTGAGGGTGATCCGGGAGTTGGGGGAGGAGATGGCCGCCCCACTGATGAGGCTATTCAACTTGTCTCTGGATTCAGGGAGGGTGCTGGAGGACTGGAAGAGGGTGTACGTGGTGCCGCTGCATAAAGGGGGTAGTAGGGAGCTGACAAAGAACTATCGCCCAGTCAGCCTCACCTCAGTGGTGGGGAAGGTCCTGGAGGCACTCATAAAGGAAAGGGTGGTGGAATACCTGGAGGATAGTGGCTTGCAGGATCACAGGCAACAAGATTTCACTAAAGGGAAGTCATGCCAGATGAATCTGATCGAGTTCTTTGACTGGGTGACACAAGTGGTCAACCAGGGGGGCAGTGGACATAGCCTACCTGGACTTCAGTAAGGCCTTTGACATCATCCCCCTACAGAAGGTTGCTGAGCAAGCTGGAAAGTGTAGGGGTAGGTGGGAAAATAGCCAAATGGGTGGAGAACTGGTTGGTGGGCAGGAACCAGAAAGTGGTAGTAAATGGGGTGTAATCCAGGATGGGGGGGGTTACGAGCAGGGTGCCCCAGGTGTCAGTGCCTGGACCCCTCTCAGTGATATAGCAGAGGGGCTGAGGAGAAGAGTGTGCCTGTTTGCTGATGATATGAAATCTGCAATAGGGTGGACACCGGGGGGGCATGTGGCAGGACCTGAAGACTTTGGAGGAATAGGCAACTGAAATGCAATGCCAAAAAGTGTGCTGTGATGCACTTGGAGTGCAGGAACCCGGGGGGGGGGCAAGGCAAGGAACATTTTATTTAAAGACGCCCAATTCCTAAGGCTCTGGGCACTCTACACAAGAAAAACAAAAAAAAAATGAATAAACAACACACCAATGAACAAAACAGTAGTAAAATAAAACTGTGATAGAATAAAACAGAAAATTACATTAATAAATAAACAAGAAGCCTGGGACAAAAACTGTTTCATAGTGTATCAGTGTCAAGGCATTTTTTAAAAGACAGGGTCAGGGAAGGCTTGATTAAATAAGAAGGCCTTGAGAACCTCTACTGAAGGGGCCTCCCTTACAGCTGGAGGTAGTGAATTCCACAGGATGCAGCCGGCAACACTAAAAGCTCTGTCATCAGCCATTTTTACCCTCATCCTGGGAATCGAAGGAGGCCCCTAGAGAAGGAATAGAGGGAGTGGACTGAGGCAACAGGTGTAAGAAGGCCCACCAGGTAACCAGGGCCAAGGCCATGTAGGGCCTTAAAGGTTAGCAAGCTCACCTTAAAGAAGATCCTCTACCTGATTGGCAGCCAGTGCAGTTCACGCAGCACCTGGGTGATGCGGCTGTACTTAGGCTGCCCCGTCAACAACCTGGCAGCTGCGTTCTGCGCCAGCTGCAGCCGACGGAGGGTACCTCCTGAGACCCCGATGTAGAGTGCATTATAGTAGTCAAGCTTCTATGTCGCGAAGGCATGCACCAAGGTAGGAAGGTCCGGGGCAGAACTAGAGGTTTGATCCTGGCAATATTCCTCAGATAATAGAAACTAATACGGACAACGGACGACACCTGGGATGCAAGTATCAGTCCACTGTCCAGGATAATGCCAAGATTGCACACCCTAGTGGAGGCCTTCAATGGCACAGAACCCAGAAGAAGTCCCATCTCTGTGCCACAGGCCATCCTATCATGCCTTCTGTTCGACTCCACGACCAGTACCTCTGTCTTATCCAGGTTCAGTTGCAACTAGCATGAGGCCATCCAGTCACTGATCTCAGCAAGGCAATTATTTAGCACATCCACTGCATTGGATGTCCCAGGGGCAAAGGAAAAGTACAGCTGGGTATCATCTGCATAGCAATGAAAACCCAAACTGTACTTCCTAATGAGCTCTTCCAGGGGCAGCAAATATATGGTGAACAACATCGGTGACAAGACCAAGCCCTGAGGTATTCCACAGGACAGGAGGCTAGGGGAGGAGGAGAAATTCCCCATTACTACCCTTTACCTCCTGTACGTGAGATATGACTCATACCAGCAGATGACAGTACCGTCAAGTCCACAGATTCCCTCAGGCAGTTCAGTAACACACAGTGGTCCACCGTGTCAAAGTCTGAGGAGAGATCGAGAACAAGAATTGTCCCCTTCCCTTGATCTCTCGCCCTGAGGAGGTCATTGTGCACCTGAACTAATGCAGTTTCTGTGCTATGCCTCGCAAGAAACCCAGACTGGAAAGGCTCATATAGATAATAGGCCACAATGTGCTCTTCAAGCTGAAGCGCCAAAACCTTCTCAACAACCTTACCTAAAAATGGAAGACTGGAGGTCGGACTGTAATTTGCCTTGACGTCAGGGTTTAAGGATGGTTTCTTCAAAAGGGGTCTCACCAGTGCCTCCCTCAAGGCATCTGGGAAGACCCCCTATGACAAAGATATGGAGCAGGAGCGGTATCTGGGGATTATAGTACCATGTAACCTTAATGTGTGAAACCAATGTAGCAGGGCGGCGGGGAAGGCCAATGGGATGTTGGCATGCATTGGCAGGGGCATCACTAGCAGAAGGGTGGAGGTACTGATGCCCCTCTACAAAGCCATGGTAAGGCCACACCTGGAGTATGGAGTCCAGTTCTGCAGGCCACACCTACGAAAAGACATAGGATGGGATTGAAAGAGTTCAGAGCCGGGCAACCAGAATGGTGCAGGGTATGCAAGGGAAGATGTATGAGCAGAGATGTAAGGAATTAAATCTGTACACGTTGGAGACAAGAAGGGAGAGAGAGGGGACATGACTGAAACTTTTAAATATGTCAAGGGGATCAACAAAGTAAAGGAAGAGTGTTTGCTCAAAAGGAAGGAAGGGGCTATAACTAGAGGGCATAGCCTAAGACTTCAGGGAGGAAGATACAGAAGCAAGGGGACGATTCTTCAGCATGGAACAGGCTTCCAAAGGAGGTGGGGCTACAATGGTGGAGGGATTGAAGAGAGCATGGGGCAGTCATATGGGGTTGTATTGCAGGGGGGTTCCAGAGGGAGGAGTAACGGGGGTAAGGGGAAGACTAGATGGGCCGATGGGTCCTTGTCTGCCACCAAGTTTCTATGATTCTAAGACAGATGATGTACTGTAGCTAAAGACAACAATAAAATGGGACTGACTAATGAATGTGTGAAGATGTTTACAGCAGGCAAATATCTGTTCGAATCCTCAGTAGTTCAAATTGGTTCAGCTGGTTTGAGATAAAGCAGCTGACCTAAACAGGCTTCTAGGACTTTAAGGACTGCTTCTGAATGAAAGGTACACAAACCCTGAATTCAGGAGGTGCAGTTCTTTTATTTTAGCTGTTTGGAATGGCAGTAGTATCCCTCATGTGTTATAATTGTGGATTTCTGTTTTCTAGTGTAGGAAGTGATTAAATAGTCCATTGTGACCCCTTTGCAAGCAGTGGGACAGGCTCTGGCTGATGCTATTACTGCAGATTACAAGCTAAAACCCAACTGAGTAGTTTCAGCTTTCTGAAAGTGAGCAGGGCCCCACAAAAAGGAGAGAAAGTGAAGCGCGTCCAGGATGGTTTTGAAAGTGGGTGTGCGAGTGAAGTGATTTGTAATACAGGTGGATTATAACCATGTTTGTATTAGGGGTACAGAGTGTATATCATAGATTAAAGCACTGTGGAATGATATGATTTTACCACTGAAATTTCAAGATTTTCATTTTGGCATTTTACAAGCTTAATGCAACAGTTCACGTTAGGTGGGAACATTTTTCACTGTATCATTTTTTAGCAGCTACTGTATATATTCCTGACATCACTGGATTCTGCTGCAATCTATGTTGTCAATTCAACCATTTTAACATTGTTTTATTGTTAATTTTGCAATATAGTGTGGATCTGCAATAAATATGGCAACCTCCAGCAGTTTTTAAAAATCTTCTTCCCTGAGGTCTCTCATCAGCTGTGAAACCTGTATTCAGACTGCAGATATGATTAGGTGGAACAAGTACATGCTTATTATGAGTTACAGCACAACACTACCCTCAAACAGCTTTGCTTTATCCAAGAGGGTCTGAGAAGGAAACATAATTATTTTAATAAACTTCAGAACAACTTTGTAAAAAACATCAGAAAATCAATATTTTGCCTTTGGAATGAAATTAATTTGGTCAAATAAAGTGGTACCTTTATGTTTTTGCTTATTCTAACTTCTGAAATGATTATTTCTATTTTTTGTACTGTATCATGAAGGGCAACTTTACTGTATTTTATGGTCAGGTCCTACATGGACACACAGATAAACTCCGACATTTCAAGTACTTAAAACAGCCAGCATTGTGCCCCCTTAGTAATTAGTTCATGTAGGTAGTTATTGACTCAACCAGGAAAGGAACAAAAATCCGGGGCCCCATACAAGTCACACAGGACTGTTGTTAGGTGGTTGCAATGACCACTTAGTGCCAGTCCCTCACAAGTGACAAACCAACCCTTTACCAGCGCAGATGCTAAAGACAGGAAAAGGGGTGGTTGGGGGGGGGCAAACAAATGGCCTGCATGGTATACACAGTTTATGGGGATGCCTGCTAACACTGTGGCTGAGTTTGGAAAAACCCTTAGAATTATTTAAAGCAGACAGTAAGGGGTGTTATGCTCGGCATCAATTTATTCGGGAGTCAGCAAGGGACAAAGATCATTGGGGGAATCACATGTCAGACCAGCAATGGTGGCAAAAGGAGTTGGAGTGGGGGTTCTACTGGGTGCCATGTACTACCAAGGACTCAGGGAACAAGTTGTACCACCAGGAAGGAAAAGTGATGACTGGAAAATAAAGACCCTTCTCTGGCACAGAATCAGGCCTAAATGTGATGGTTAGGCAGGTGCGGTGACATCTTTGGCAGTAATGCCAGTAACCATGCTCTCTAGCCATGGCATAGCACCATGCAAATAGAGCTGTGCTATACCTTGCCCAGACAACCATAGGTGTTGCAAGCCAGAATGCTAGCGGGTGCACACCCAGTTTGCATCCCACTATAATCTGGCCAAATGATTTGATTTACATTTTAATTGTTGGAGAAGGATTCTCCCAAGTAACAAAGTCAACATTTTTACAGTGGTTAGGGCCCCCAATTTACCCCTCAACCAACTTCAGCTAAGAATCAGGCCACCAAAGTTCAGTGAAGCAATGTGCCACAGACCCCAAAGAGTTTCTTCCCTGCCTCAAAAGTGGTGGATTCAGATGACTGGCTGATGGCCCAGCAGCAGCATAATATGCTGCCAAGCTGGTGGCCCATGCTTGAGAGTCGTCTTGGGAGCTCACTCTGTGGCCCAGGGGAAGATTAGGGTGGTGCTGCAGCACAGCAAGACTACCGGCTGGCGAGGCTAAGCACTTGGTTTTGTGGCTACATAAAGATCCTGAAGTGGGCTGGGGAGCTTGCTCATCTACAGGAGGGATGCTGTGTGGGTATCAGGACTGTCATGGAACCACTTAGCACTGCAGGGGAGGAGGGTGAATAGGAGAAAAAATGGACAAAAACCAAACCCCCTGTAACAACCTCTCCCCTTTGGCTGTAACTGCTTTTACAGAGTAATGTGTTTCCTTGTTTTTCAGCTGCCACCAGCTTAGTTTCCCCAAGACTTCACTTTTCCTTGCACAAGGCTAGAAAGGTCAACACTGGTTAACTTTGGTAGTATGCTCTTCTGATGATGAAGGCCAACAGAGTTTTCCTTTAGCCAGAGAAAATAAATTGACTACCTTACAATTAAGACACAATCATGACTGCTATGTAAATAAAAGTATTTTACTTTAAGAGTCAGGGTGCAACTCCAGGATATCAACATTATAAATGAGAGGTAAACACTTTTACAGGAAAAGTAAACAAGTGGTTTTAAATAACAGAAGTTAGAAAGGAAAACACAAAGAACTGCTTTAACCTCACATAAAAAAGTACTTGCATCAACTAAGCTCAAAGAGAAACTGATATCTAACCCTATCCGTCACTGCTATGCAAACCTTAGCTGAAGGCAGGTATCTGCTTATCACAGAGGGTCCCAGACAAAAAGCTCTGCTCAAAAGTAATTCCCTGAATTTATAGCTTACACCTGAAACTCTGTGATGGGTCAAACCCTTGAATTGACCAACCATTTGAATTCTGTACCAGTTTAAATTCCCTTGCTCTAATCAACTTAAAAACCTAAAGATATCCAAAAAAATTCATTTAACAACCAGTTTGTAATTGAAGGGTCCAATCCTTTCAAAATATGTGTGTATGTGAGTGTGTCAACCCCCAACCTTGGCCATTCCTGAGATTTATTACCTATTACTCTGTCCAGAGGGATAGCTTGCTAGTGAGGTAGAATCCCAGAGGTTATCTCTGTATTGTTAGCAAGCCCAGAAAAACCCCCTGGTGAGATTCAGAAGACCACAAAAATAGTTTTGGTAAATCCAAACAATTAACTTAGTTCCCATTTCTGTCACACCCCCATTATCAGTATAATAAAGGCCACTGATGCACCCAGAATCTCCTCCATGGATCTCTGCTGGGGTTGCTGCAGTAGATGAGGCTGAGGAAGTTTGGTGGTATAGGGGCAGACAACCTGACTGTGACAAGGAACAAGCTGGCAGAGGGAGAAAATGAAATATGGGAAGAAAGTGGTGGCTTCCCAGGGATTTTATTTTCCATCTTCACTACAGCGTCTACCAAGTTGTCAAGGAACAGCTTAGCACTGATTGCAAATAAAGACTACTCTTTTCCTTATGACCAGAGGGTTGATGTATTTTGGGGAATGGACATAAGACTGGTGTGAATACATGGACTGATAATAAAAAAAAAGAAAATATGCATTATTTTATCTAAAACACTCTCTCTAGGCATACCCTACATCAGCCTCAAAGTGGGGGACATTTGGATCAACCATAGAAGATGTAATCAAACAAAGAAAGCTGTAAATAAAAAAATAATTGTTTCACATACAAATTGCAAATTGGGCCCATCCCCACACTTAGGTGAGGGGCTTTTGTTAATGAGAGTTCCCCTTTAAGCAGAAATACACAACAGAATGTTCACTATGCTGGTGTAAAAGCATGCCTTACATGTAACAGCATGCCTCGAGTATAACGGCATGCCTCAGGGGTGTAGCATCATGCCTCAGTAGTGCAGCAGCATGCCTCGGGGGGGGGCTAGCAGAATCCCTCAGTGGTGTAGCAGCATGCCACGGGGCTGCAACAGCATGCCTCAGAGATGCAGCAGCATACTTCAGGGGTGTAGCAGCATGCCTCAGGTGCAACAGCATGTCTCAGGATAACAGTATGCGTCAGGGGTGCAACAGCATGATTCAGGAGTGTAGCAGCATGCCTCGGAGGGGGTAACAGCATGCCTCAGGGGTTTAGCATCATGTCTCAGCAGTGCAGCAGCATGCCTCTGGAGGTGTAGCAGCATTCCACAGGGCTGCAGCAGCATGTCTCAGTGGTGTAGCAGTATGCCATGGGACTGCAGCAGCATGTCTTGGGGATGCAGCAGCATACTTCAGGGGTGTAGCAGCATGCCTCAGGTGTAACATCATGTCTCAGGATAACAACATGCATCAGAGGTGTAGCAGCATGCCTCAGGTGTAAAAGCATGTGTCAGGATAACAGTATGCCTCAGGTGTGCAACAGCATGCCTCAGGAGTGTAGCAGCATGCCTCAGGAGTGTAGCAGCATGCCTTAGGTGTAACAGTATGTCTCAGGATGAGACTATGCATCAGGGGTGCAACAGCATGCCTCGGGAGTATAGCAACATGCCTCAGGGGTGCAGCAGCATAGGAACATAGAATGTAACAGCAGACAAGGATTGCTTGGCTCATCCAGTCTGCCCATTTCTCCTACCTACACTATTGCATCAGACCGTGCCCAATCTACAGCTCTTTCTCCTTCCCCCCTTCCTTTCCACTATGGTTCCTTGTGCTTATCCAATACATTCTTGAACCCAGACACTGTTTTTCCCCACACCTCCTCTGTTAGAAGACTATTCCAGGAAACTGCCAGTCTTTCTGTGAAGAAGTACTTCCTTGCATCTCTCCTGAACCAACACCCCTCCAGCTTCTTAGCATGTCCCCTTGTTCTTGAGCACCTTTTCTTCTGAGAAATACTTCCCTCCTACACCTTATTTACCCCCTGAGGTATTTAAAGGTCTCCATCATATCTCCACTCTCCCTCCTATGTTCCATGGTGTACATATTGAGGTCCTTTAGTCTCTCCTCATAGGGCTTTTGATGCAGATCCGGTACCATTTTAGTTGCCCTCCTCTGGACCGCCTCTACTCTGTCTATGTCCTTCTGGAGATGTGGTCACCAGAACTGGGCACAGTGCTATATGTTGGGTCATACCAGTGACCTATACAGAGGCAACACCACCTCCCTCTTTCTGCTGGTGATACCCTTCCCTATGCATCCCAGCATTCCACTTGCCCTCCCTACTGCCTTGCCACACTGCCTGGCCATCTTTAGGTCATCCGATATGATTACCCCAGGTCTCTTTCCTGCCTGGTGGTCGTCAATACCACTCCACCCATTTTGTACTCTGTCCAAATGGCCTCCCACCTTGACATCTGCAACACTGTCCCTGTTAGTGAGTACCAGGTCCAGTATTGTCCCATCATGAGTGGGTTCACTGACTCAGGGGCATGCCTCAAGGGTTCAGCAGAATTCCTCGGTGGTGTAGCAGCATGCCTCAGAGATGCAGCAGCATGCCATGGGGCTGCAGCAGCATGCCACAGGGATGAAGCAGCATGCCTTGGGGATGCATCAGCATAATTCAGGGGTGTAGCAGCATGCCTCAGGTGTAACAGCATGTCTCAGGATAACAGAATGCCTAAGGAGTGCAACAGCATGCCATGGGAGTGAAGCAGTGGGGAACAAAGGGGGGGCTAGCCTAATTCGTTGCCCGGGGTAGGCCGGGGTTGCAGCTGGTTGGGGCCCTGTGATGGAAAGAAGAAGCATGCACAACCACATACAATTTATAGTGTATAGTGGAATGTCATTGTTCACTGAAATCTAGCACTCTCAAAATGTTGTTCTGCTGCACTAGTGACGTCCGTAGTGCAGCAGAACCAAAAAGTGACATCTGCAGGACAGCAGAACAAGTCATTCTGCTGCAGTGCGGATGTCACACATGGTGTCCTCGAGCAGCAATCTGACAGTTAGTCTTATTTTAAAATGAAAGATGTAGTATTTTTTTTTTTTGAGGCAACGACGTTCCACCATACGCTATACTCCCCGTTGGTACAATGACGACTGATTACCTCTCGAGGTGCGCTCTCGAGGTAATCTGTCGTCAGAGTACCAACTCGGTGAAAGAATAGGTCTGTTGTTAATTGGTACTCATGCACTATCCTATATGTAATCCGGAGCCAGGTAGCTCAGATAGTGATAATTAGACAAAACAACTAAATCAGATGACACACTTTGAGCTGCTGTTGCAGGGAACTACTCTGGTGTTTACTCATGCTACCCAGTACAGGACGCAGGATGGATGAAATGGAGACTTTAGGATGACTTGCTGATTTGCCAGGAGAAGCAGGGCCCACACAAATCACCAAGGTGTCATTCCTGTTCGAGGTGTTGAACAGGGGGCTGATCCCTGGGCAGGTCTCTCATCGATGGTTTTCTCTGCGTTGCAAGTAGCTGGCTGAGCCAAGTTGGCAGAGCCCACGCCAGGTGAACAGTTCGGATTCAATCCGGTAAATGCTGGATGATGCAGCTTCCAGCAAGCGTGACACAATTAGGCAGTGGGGAACCAAATCACGACCCACTAACAGCATTCAGCACACTTATAGTAAAAGAAAAGCAATACCACAGTTCGGATGACAGTCCGGTTGCAATTTCAGCTTTCCTGAGCAAAACCGTGATCTCTGTGATGATTCAGATGTCCTGACAGGCCGATCACGTGGAGAAAACCTTCGGTCTTCTTCAGGTGATGGTTCAGTTACAATTCGGTACTTCTTGTCACAAATGGTTTGGATAAAGTCCAGTAACCAAGCACTTCAAAGGATCCCCATCATGGGACGAGTAGGCAAACAGGCCAAACTCAGCCTTTCCACCAGTTTCCCACGCGACTATGCAGGAGCAGCTGCTCAAATGTCTCGAGTTGTTCACTCTCTCTCCACTCCAAACTCAGACTGACACTCTGCTGCAGGCAGCACCGGGACTTCCTCTGAAATCCAAAAGATTTGGTTGGTTTATCCATCTGTCTGTCACAGCTAGAGCTCCCCCTCCAGGTCCATTTAGGTGCCAAAGTGGAAAAACTACAGTTCCTACAGAAATTCACTCCCACAAGAACCCTGGGGACACACTCCATTTTAAGGTCCCCAAAAGGTACTTATTGGTGCAATACAGAAATGCCCATGCTGCAAAGAAAGACAGGTTAAACAAACTATAATACCATTGTTATTAGAGCAGCTAATCAGAAAACAATTACCAGTTCTAACAAAGCTCCCTCTGCACCATTAGTGATGCAGAACAGAGCAATATTACTGCAGCTTGGGCGGGACTCGAGCCTGGAAACACTTGGCCCCTACTCAGATTAATTATACACTACAAAATTAATCTCTCTTAAAGAGACAGGCACAAAGGCTAAGAGGGCACTCACATGCAAGCACCTTTACACCTGTAAAGATACAGAACGCCCACCTGGCAGTGGGCATTTAAGCACACCCAAGGAAGACTTTTGAGAACCCCCATTTATGGGGGGGGGGGGTTACATAAGCTGCTCTCTTATTGGTTCAGTATTCCACTATGATGACAGTAATCTTCAAAATATCCATTGAGACAACAGTAACAACAATGTATATTTTGTTTCATATAGGTGTTTCTCCTTTGGGATGATGAGGGCGGCTTACCAACCCTGATCCATCCCTATAGACCAGCGCTTGCCTCCCCTGGAACCTACATTTGTTTGTGCACCCCCATGGATCTCTTCCCCCAATGACAAGGTCAGGGTAGGGAGAGAGGGCTGTCATCTCCCCCCCCCCAGACACATATCCAATATGAACCGAGGTGGTTCCAGGCAACAGCACAGGTCCACAGATGGATGTGCAGGGCTTCACTAAGCCCCAGCTCCCTTTTCCATTTTTTCTCCCTGCTCTCCACTGCGGCCAGTGTGAAGCGTGCATGTGGAGGCACACACATATCACCAGGCCACATCACCTCCCTTCTGTGCTGCCCTAACCTGTACTACCATCAGATCTCCACCCGGTGGCAGTCAGAGACCAGGCAAGCAAGTCCTCCCTCCCCAGGAGAGGGAAGCAGTCCCTTCGATGCATGATCTCTCAACCTAAGTCCACTTCCAGACTCTGACCATTGGCATGGAGTGAGATATGGCATCCAGCGTCTCAACCCTAAGCACCACCGGGACAACTTCCAATAATCTATGTTGACATTGGGTGATTGTTTTCTTGTTTACAGGGATAACAAATGTTTGGGGACAATGGGGGTGTGCTCCCCAGTGTTCCACAGTGGTGGTGGGGGAATTGACATGACTGGGGACATGGAGTTGGCTCCCCAGTGTCCTGCACTGCTGAGGATGGGGAACCTGATGGGGGACACTGGGTGTGGGGTCCTCAGTGTCCCACACTACTGGGGAAAAGGGAATCTTGTAATACCAACAAGGGGATTTGGCAACCCGATCTTGGCAAATAAATACAATGGACTGGGGGCAGGGGGCATCTGACACCAGGCGTGGGCATCCTGGTGTCAGATATTCTAACAACAATGAATGGAAATGGGAGTGTGGTAAAAGGAAACTCTGCAAAAATATGCCACACTTCCTGTGACACCACGTGACCCGGTCCCAAAAACAAGACTCGTCTCCACGAAACCAAAACTGTTTTCACACGGGACATCTATTTTTCCCCATAAGAAATAATGGGAAAATTAAGAAATAAATAACTTTTGAATGGATTCATATTTTTTTGCCAAGTCTTCAAAAGGCACAGCTGTGAGGCAAAGGCTTTCAACCCTGAAAATTTCACACCACAACCAAAAACCGTTTCCGAGAAACGTCTGCAAAACAAATAAAAAAAAAAAAAGTAATTTTGCATTTTTCAATATTCTGTATCTCAAAACCCACAAAAAGGATTTACACAAAATTTGGCATGTCAGGAGACCTGCCCCTAGGGGCAAAGCATGCCAAATTTCATGCAAAGTTATTAACTTGCAAAATTTGAGGTTTAACATTAAACTGCCTGGTCAATCCTAACTACACTGGCACTACCGTGCCAGTGTAATATATCTATATACACACACACACACACACACACATACACACACACATAAACATGCACACACACACACACCATATTTCACCATTTTGAAGCCGCGGTTTCTATTGCATTTTTTCCAATCTGAGACGGGTCTTCTAAATGGGGGCAGCTACTAATTGGGGGTGGCTTCAATTAATAAGTCTGAACAGGCTGCCGTTAGGTATTTATTGCCAATGCCAAACATATCCCAAAAAAATGTTACAGAAGTATTAGAAACAGGTAAGTGGACAGTAAAAAGTACATAACTGTTGTTTTACAAGTAAAGTAATACATAAAGAGAGCCCCACATCCTAGAGTCTGGGATTTAAAAATTGGGATTAGGAAAAAACCTACTTCTCATATGTCTCAATGTCTAACTTTATTATTCACTGTACAGTTTATCATCTCGCACCATATTTGCTACCAATGCCAAACATATTAAAAAAAGTGTAACAGTGTTAGAAACAGTCGAATTTATTTGCACGCGTAACACAGCAATGCCGATCCTGATCCCCTGTTTTCCTCACTTTGCTCTGTATGGTCAACTAAATTTACAGGTAAATTCCAGCTAAATTCCTGGACTCCAGAACTAAAGTACTAGCTCTCCACTAAATAAACTCACTAATAAACCTATAGTGCATAATGACAGGGAAGACTGACAGGGAAGTTGCAATACGATATCTCTGTTTAACCAATTACGTGGTCACACCATCTGAAGAATGTTGACTGGTACTGTATGCTGTATTAGCTGGACCACATCTTTAAAGCGATCCTGTGCGCCTATTCATGCCAGCAGTTCTTCTGGGGAATATGCTTTAATGTTAGTACAGGTAATCCTGATGTGGGACAAGCAGCCAATTTCACAGTTTTACTGTGTCACCATTTTGAAGCTATCCCGTTTAGAAGCCATGCATACAAATAGGGGGTGGCTTCTACTGATAAATTTTTTCTTGATTGTGACTTTTATTCTCGGCCACTTTTAAATGGAGGAGGGAGCTTCAAAACAGTGAAATAGGGTGTGTATATATATATATATATATATATATATATATATATATATAATATATTCTTTGCAAAAAAAAACTGCATTAATGCAACATTTAGGGTTTGGGCTAAAGTGAAAAAAGTAGGGAATTGAGGTTTTGGTTTCCAACTCTAAAGCCCCACTAACCCTAAACAAATCAAGTGCAGTCTTCCTTGAGATTTGTCAACCATAAAGCTCACCCCATTAGGTATGAAGGTTTCTGGAGTATATAGAATGGGATGAGCTTTAGAGTTGACAACCCCAAGGAAGACTGCACCTCTGATTTGCTTTATGGGTGGGGATGGGGTTTTAGGGTTGGAAACCCTAAAACCACATTTCCCTACTTTTTTTTTTTCAGTCTGAACTCTAAATGTTGTATTAACAGTGTTTTTTGAAAATAATTTCCTTACTTTTTGAGATAGTATAATTGTATCCTTATTTGCCTGTGGGTCCTATCCATCCACACTTTTTCAGATAGTGTAATCATATCCTTACTTGCCTGTGGGAGCGCAGGGCCCTCCATAGATATGTATATTGTTGTGGAAGTGCAGGGGACCTCTGGGCCCTGCTCTTACATTTTTAGCAAAAACCACAACCAAACTGTCACCATTGTTGAGTAAAAAGCAAATTAGAGATGATGAGGAAAATGAGGAAATTAGTAAACATTTAGATTGGGCAGTTGTTGAAAACAAATGGTGAGTAAATTAAAGGTCGGAAGGCCATGAGGTTTGAGTTACCACTAAAAAACAGTTTCCTCCCATTAGCAGTTTCAGAACCCCCGAATCTCAGAAAATATCAGATTCAGAGACCCAAGGTGAAACTACTCCAGTTTCTAGACCTTCCAATATTGAGGGTTCAGTCTTGTCCTTTGATGGGATTAACAAACATTTATCTAATTCTAATCCCTCATTAACCTTACAGACATCAAACATGGAACCTCGGGTCCCCTTCCACATAATAACTAATATATAGTCAAAGGTATCCCAACTTCACCTGGGAAAAAGGACAGACCAGTGCCTTTAGGTGGGAAAAGAGGAGCGGGGGGAGGGACACACAGATGTAATGATAGAGGAGGACACAGTGAGGGAGGGGCTGCTGGCACTGAAGGTGGACAAATCACCAGGCCCAGACAGAGTACAGTGCATGAGAACTTCCGACCTATCTCCATCCTTCCTCCTCTTTCATAGGCCCTGGAGTGTATTGTCACTGACCAGCTGACTGACTACCTAGACAAGCACAACTTACTAAGCAGGCAGCAGCACGGTTTCAGAAAGAACCATAGCACCTCCACGGCACTACTCGAATTTACCGGCACCATCCACCACTCTTTGGACAATGGGAAACTAACCTATGCTACCTTCATCAACCTAACAAAGGCCTACGACACTGTTCACCACGGACACCTGCTTGCCCAGCTCCAGAAAGTGGGGCTCTCACCCAACTCAGTAAACTGGTTCAAAAGCTACCTAGACAACCGGTCCCAAAGAGTGAGACTTGCAGACACTCTCTCAAATCCCAGACCGGTCCTCTCTGGTGTCCCCCAGGGCTCCATCTTAGGCCCCCTCCTTCTCAGCCTGTTCCTAAACTTCCTTCCAGAGTCCTGTCCTCAGCATATCATTCTCTACGTGGATGATGCAGTTATCCCTGCCTCCCAACTTGATCCTCAACAACTTCAAAAAAACATCCAGCATGGTTTCACATCTGTTGAAAACTGGTTCCTAAAACATAAACTGATCCTAAACCAGAAAAAAACAAAGTCCATGATCTTCAGCAGCGCCCAACACAAACATAAACAGTACCACCTCACCATCAAAACTAAGCAAGGAGTCACACTCGAACAAGCCCAATCCTTTAAATACCGTGGCATCACCCTTGACTCCCACCTCTCCTACGCTGCACCACATTAATACTGTGACAAAAGCTGCTAATATCAGGATGGGCCTGCTGTTCCAGTGCAGGAAACACCTAACCCCTGAAGCATTAACAGTTGCTGTCCAGAGCTCCATCATTAGCATCACTGATTACAGACTCATTATTTATGGCCCCACCTCTGCATCCTCTTTCAGGCAGATTTTTACCACCCTCAATAAAGCCTGCTGTCTCACCACCGGATCACACCATCTCACCAACACCTGCGACCTCTACTTTCAAAAGGCGTGGCTGACACTAAACAATCATTTAAAATATCAATCTGCATCACAGCAAAATAAATTATGATGGGCAATGCCCCTCCTTGTGTCCGCTGTCTCCTTAAACTCAAATACAACTGCAACACCAGGAGGTCTAAATCTCAACTCCTGCAAATCCCACACTGTCGCACTTCTGAAGGCCAAAGGTCCTTTGCATATAGGGCTCCCAGCTGGCTAAACAGTCTCAGTAGTGACATCTCTGCCGTATCAACTACGGGTGCTTTCAAGCCCAAGCTCCACCTCACTCTTCCTGCCTCCAGCTCCCGTGACTGCTATGACTAATCCCTTCACTCACTCCAGGCAGCCAATGGGTGCCCTCAGGACCTAGCTCCACCTCACTCTTCTTGTCTTCAGCACCTGTGACTGCCATGACTAATCGTTATTACTCCCTCTGGGCAGCCGAGGTTCTTTTTTTCTTCCCTCTCTCTCTCTCCACTGTCTGCCTTTTATCCCACCTCCAAGGACATTTGTCACCACTGCCCAACTTATGCTCTTCCACAATCTACCTCTTGATAAAGCCGCCAGGCTGCTACACTCTGGCCCCTGTCTCCCCACCCCCCCTCCTATCCCCACCTCTCTAGTCCCTCCTGCTTCTCTGTATCCTCCTCCAACATCTCACTTGACCTCTATGTACATACTTTCATTTGTTCTCATGTAAGAAACACTTGTAATAACATGCTGTAACCTTTCTTTGTTGATTGCTCTATACTGAAATTGTAACTCTTAAGACTGTATTCACTGATGTGGAACCCTTGTAAAAGAGTCTTCGCTCAAAGGTACTTGTAATCCTAGAATCAAATAAATAAAAAATAATAAATAAAAAAATAAATAAAATACATCCATGGGTACTAAACGAACTGGCTAAGGAGTTGGCAGGGCCACTGGCAGACCTATTTAATAGTTCACTAGAAGCAGGCATGATACCGCAGGACTGGAGAACAGCACATGTAATGCCCCTCCACAAAAGCAGTCCTATGGATGAACCAGGGAATTATAGACCAGTCAGTCTGACCTCCATTGTGGGCAAGCTCATGGAGATCATACTAAAGGAAACGTTGGTGGAATATATAGAGGAGCATGGTCTCCAGGATGAGAGGCAGCATGGGTTCATGGGGAGTGCGATCAGGTCAAACAAATCTGATTGATTTTTTTGACTGTGTGACTAAGACAGTAGATGGGCCAAGCGATAGACATACTCTATCTTGATTTCAGCAAGGACTTTGATGCTGTGCCACACAAAAGGTTGACCAGGAAGTTGGTGGATCTTGGGGTTGGGAAAAGATGGCCAGATGGGTGGAAAAGTAGCTGAGGGACAGAACCCAGAGGGTGGTTGTGGGAGGAGAGTTATCTGGCACCAGAGAGGTAACCAGTGGGGTCCCGCAGGGCTTGGTGCTGGGGCTGATGTTGTTCAATGTCTTCATCAATGACACTGGAGATAGCATTAAGGGCAAAATGTGCCTATTTGCAGATGACACCAAGCTCTGTGGGAGAGTGGATACAGCTGAAGGAATACAGGACCTACTGGAAGATCTGGAAAAGCTGGGGAGCTGGTCCAGGATCTGGAAGCTTCGCTTCAATGCCCATACACATAGGAACCAGGAATCCCAGGACAGAGTACTACCTGGGAGGAGGCTGAGTATCTGCATCAGAGGAGGAGAAGGACCTGGGAGTGATGATCACTAGTGACCTGAAGCAATCCATGCAGTGCAAGAAAGCAGCAGCACAGGCAAATAAGATGCTGGGATGCATACCTAGGGGGATCAGTAGTAGGAGAGAAGTGGTTATGCTGCCCGTGCACAGGTCACTGGTAAGGCCGCATCTAGAGTATGGAGTTCAGTATTGGTGCCCATACCTCAACAAGGACATTAGCCTGCTGAAGAAAGTCCAGAGGAAGGCTACAAAGATGATAGCTGGTCAGCAGGGCAAGGTATATGAGAAGAGATTGAGGGCACTGAACATGTACTCCCTGAAAGACAGGAGAGAGAGAGAGAGGACATGATTGGGACCTTCAAATACTTGAAAGGGATTAATAAGGTTGCTAAGAAGAATCTCTTTAAGCTGAGTGGCAACCATATCACAAGGGGGCACAGTCTTAAGCTGGAGTGTGGGTGGTTTAGGAGGGAGGTCAGGAAGCACTTCTTCACAGAGAGGGTGGTGGACACTTAGAATGTGCTGCCAGAAGAGGTCATCTCATTGAAGACAGTGAGCAGTTTTAAGAGAGGCTGGGATAGGCAGGAGGGAAGGTAAGGATCATGGGTAGGGAGGATGGTAGGACTGGGGAGCGAGGGCAGGGATATTAGCTCAAGCTGGGGACCCTGCTATACGAGCAGACTTGAGAGACCAAATGACCTTCTTCTGCTGGCGTTTTCATATGTTCATATGTAACCTAATCCTCTGAGTAACACTGTTGAGGACTGCACTAATCAGAATAATGGTGTTCCTCACTCTAAGCAATTTTTCGTCCTAGGTGACTCCATAACCAGATATGTAGATAAAATAGTATGCAATCCAGACAAGATCAGCTGCACTTGCAGTAGCTTTAGAGGAGCCATAATATCTAACATTACCAAGATGGCCTTAAATATATTAAATATTCTGGAGACAGCCCTTTGGTCATTGTGTGCTTGGGAACAAATGACATAAACAAATCTGTACAGGATGCTATAAAAGTAGACTTCATTGAGCTTAACACTATCCTAAAGGACATGGGATATGAAATCTGCTTTTCTGAAATCTTACCAGTCCCTAGGGCAAGTAATACCAAACAGAAAAAAAATCGAAGCAGTAAATGAATGGCCCAGGAAGTGGACATTAAAAAAAATGGCATTTCCTGTCTCACTCACTGAGACACTGTGAAAATAATTTTAGTTTATTTAGCTGGGATGGACTGCACCTAAGCAGGACAGGGAGCACCACATTAGGTAAAAAAAAATAAGTCACATAGTTAAATCTTTTAACTGACTGGCAAGGGGGACATGAGAACTCATTCCTCTACTTCTTCATATAAACCCAAAAAACATAAGGCCAATAACCAATGCAAGATCCTATTGGCTAATGCTAGAAGTTTAAATTCGTTAAACCCCCAAAAAACAAACAGAATTAGAAGCAATACTATTGAGTCAAAATGTGAATACTTCAGCTGTGATAGAGACTTGGTGGGATGAATCATGTGACTGGATGAGAGCTATACCAGGTTATCAGCTCTTTTACAACAACAGAATAGGCAGGAAAGGGGGTGGGGTTGTATTTATATTAAAGACTGCCTTCAATGTTACCAGATTAAAGACATAATATCTCCCACTTGAGTCCATCTGGGTGCATGTTCAGTTTAGTAATACACCAAAGATAGTGTTAGGCACCTGTTATAGGACCCCCCCCCCAAACAGGAAGGATTATACTGTTAACTAGATTGACAAAATCAAATCAGCTTATCAAATCAGCTTCTAACATGGAAAATACAAATAAAGCCACTTAATAGAGATGGCTCCATAAAGCGTGATTCGTCCCTATTAACCAATCATCCCATTAAAAAGAAGTGCCTATTTTTAATGCAATTTGTCCATATATGTGCCAGAGCCACCTTTCCCAGAGAAGTCAGCAAGCAGATAGAGTTAGAGTGGGTCAGCAAGAGATTAAAGTACTGCATAGTAACAAAGGTTAACTCAATTTGGGCAAGTGAATGAGCAAACAAACTTACCTTAATTACTGTTTAAAGTAAAGATCTGCCTAGTGAGCCCGATTTACGTAATGCCACGATCTGCCGACTGAGTGTGTCCAAGCATCTCTGGTGCAGTGCAACTGACAATGGGTCACTACATCAAAAATAAGTACATATACACCTCAAAGAAGCTGATTTAGAGCTGTAGATGGTAGCCCTGGTGCTACCATGTCCATTTAAGCAAAGCCGTGATCTACCCACTGAGCATGTCTGAACATCTCTGATGCAGTGGAACTGATAAATGATTACTTTGGCTGTTTTCTGGAAAACTAAAAGCTACTTTGTCAAATAAGAAAAAAATGTTTAACACTCTTCTCAGCATATTTTTTGATATGAAAGCAAGTAGTGTAAGGAAACGTGTGAGGCTATTCATAGTGCTATTTAGGCATTCAGCAATCATGCTATTCACACCTCACTCAGAAGTTCATCATTGTTCATCGGGTCATTAGTCAGCAGTGGGTAAGGTTCACAGCAGTCACTCCAGCCAGGAAGTAGGGGCAGACAGCACATTAATGAAAGCCTGTGGGACTGAATCATCCCAATAATCTGGCATCCCCATCCCTATAAAACAGATGGGAATGCCATGGAAATTAATGGCCACTTAATCGGTTCCCATAGGGACGACCCAGTAAAGCTGGACATCTCAATTATCTGCATCTCAATTAAGTGACTTCTACTGTACAATAACATTAGGAGATTTTAATTTCCTTGGCATTAACTGGGACTGTTTGATGGGTTCAAATGTAACTGAGAAATATTTTGTTGATTCTGTATTGGGGCAGGGCCTTGAACAATTTATAGTGGTACCTACTAGAGGTGACAATATCTTGGATCTCATTATCACCAATATATGAATAGAAATATCTTACATATCAGTATCTAGCCTCTTAGGAAATAATGGTCATAATATGGTCACATGCAGCTTAATGGTCACTCAAATAACATTTATTGGGAAAACAACATATAGAGATCACAGCAGGGCACAATTTGACAAAATAAGATTATCATTCACTAAGGATAAAGAATTGACTAGCCTCTCATGTAGAAATCTCTTGGACCCTACTCAAAGAAAAAATATTGTATCTCCAACAAAAGTACATTCCTATAAAAAGCAAATATAATAAAGGTAAAATTCCAGTGTGGTTCACTCCTACAATTTAAAAAAACAAATAAAAACTAAAAAAGACATGTGCTAAATCCAGGAAGGACCCCACAGAGGCAAAGAAGAGATATAAGTCTGAACTAAGGTGGCTGAAAACTATAAGGACTGAGAAAATAAAAATTGAATTTCATATAGCACATATGAATGATTACAATAAATCATTCTTTCCTTATAAAATAATAACAAAAATAGCCAAAGGATGATCGGGCCTCTCATGAGAAATTGTAAAATAATTAACAATGATTTAAAGCTGGCCAATATGCCTAAGGCTAGCTGCACATTCGAGGAGACTTGATAGACTTCTAGGCCTTTATCTGCTGGCAAATTTTGCATGTTTGTATGACTATTTCTGCACTGTTTATAGTGATGAGGCTAAATGCCTGAAATACATAATTGATATTATACCTGATACCTTACATTTTAGACAAGAGGAGGTACTTGCCACCTTGTTAGAATAAAAGGAAACACATAACCAGGTCCTGACAATATCCACCACTGGTTCCTAAGAGGAATGTCCTCTGTCCTGTCTTTACCCCCTTATGATTCTGTTTAAGATTCTGTTTAACAAATCACTTGATAATGGGGCTGTACCTGTGGATAGGATGAAAGCTACAGTCAAGTCAATCCACAAAAACGGAAGTAAGGGAAATATAGCAAATTACAGACCTATTAGTTTAACCTGTCTTTGTAGCAAGATGTTGGAGAAATTAATTAAAAAAATGTCTTGATACAGAGGCAATAAACAAGGGGTTAGTTGATAGAAATGAACATGGTTTTAAAAGAGGTTTATCTTGCACTACGAATTTACTGACCTTTAATAACAACATCAGTACGAGTATAGATAGCAGAACCCCAGTGGATGTGGTGATGTTAAACTTTGGGAAGGCATTTGATACTGTACCCCACTGTGAGCCTGTGGAGAAGCTCAGGTATTATGGCTTTAGTTCGGGTCTAGTCAGGTGAGTTAACAGATGGTTGGACAAAAGCACACAGCGTATAAGGGTAAATGTACATTTATCTGAGGAGGGACATGTCACCAGCGGGGTCCCTCAGGGCTCTGTTTTGGGTCCCACACTATTTTCCCTGTTCATAAAAGATGTTAACATGAATTTAACAAACTTGATATTCAAATTCGCCGAAGACACAAAGCTGGGTGGCGAAGTGGGTACTCCAAATAAATATAATTCTATGGCACAGGATATAAAAAAACATTGAGGCCTAGGCAGTTCTAAACAAAATGAAATTCAAATCAGGAGAAATGCAAAATTCTCTGTTTTGGAAATAATCCATTATACCTCTAAACCTAAAATACTATGCTAATACGGGCAGTGGAAAAAGAAAGAGACTTAGGGATAATTATTACTATTAAATTGTCATCATCTGACCAGTGCAGAAAAATAACTGTAACTGCTAACAGGTTACTAAAATCAGTCCAAAGGTCATTCATATCAAGGAGTGAACAATGCATTTAACCCCTTTATCTGTCATACATAAGACCTCACATGGACTTTGAGTCTCCCGTTTGGAGCCTGTACTTGAGGACATTGACCTGGTAGAGAGGGGTGCAGAGAAGGGCATCCAGGCTTATATCTAGGTTAAGACATAAAACTCATAGAGAAAGATTTTGGGAAACTGGGCTGTACACCTTAGAGGAGAGAAGAACATTGGGGGGGGGCTATTAATGCTTTATAACATGCTTCAGAACCCTACTTTAATTATCAGTGCTGTCTTGCTTATAGCACTAGGGAAATAACTTAAGATCTCATAATAAACAGCTTATGGTCCCCATGGTATACTAAAAAAATGGATCATTATTTTACAATAAGAGCAGCAAGAACAAGGAATAAATTGCCTCAAGACCTAGTTGATCTACCTTCTATAACTAGTTTTAAAAAGGGGTTATATAATTCTTTTCCACCTAAAAACAAAATAAAACTCAGGTGCAAAAACACAGTTTGGCCAGGATTTGAAAAAAGACAGCTGTCACGTTCAGGAGGTATTGTAAAACAATGGCTGTGATGAAAGTTTGATGTCCAAATACTCAATATTACCAAAGTTATAAGCGCATGCACCAGAATTTGAATGGATGCACATAACTTTGACATTTTTACATATTGTAAGCCCAAATTTTCAACCCCACATCATGAACATGGGCAGTGAAAATTTTCAAATCCCACCCAAAAGATGATTTTGCCAAGTGACCGTGAAATTGCCTTTCAGGCAAGATTTGTTAAATTCCACCGCCATTTGTCATGGGGGTCTCAAAAGGCCATGTTGAAAATTTGGGTCAAAATATGCAAAATGACAAAGTTATTTATCAAACTTCAAAACTCCATTAAAATACATTGAACTGTACTTACCTTAGTTTCTCATATTGAGTTGGCGGTTCCAGCAGCAAGATGTGTCTTCAATCGAAGAGTGGATCTTGCCCTGGGACCACTACATATGAGTTCTGCATGTAGGGGTGTGGGTGGGTGGGGTGGTGGGGTGCTCAGTGGGAGGTTGTGGTGGGGGGAATCAGATCAGCAAGGGACCATTTTCTTTTACAGGTTGAAAAAAAAACATTGAGGGATGGCTTCCTATATTTCAGCTTATACTGAGATACAAGGACAGCAATCGGAGGGTGGCGGTGGCACTACACAGCAGGAAAACATCAATGAGTATGGGGTGGTGATCAGAGCAGTGTGGGGGGTGCCACTAAACACCAAAGAAACACTGGAAAATATGGAAACAGCAATCAGAAGGTGAGGTGTGCCACTAGATACCAGGATAACATTATAAAATTAGGGGAACAGTGATTAGAGGGTGGGGGGAGCCACTAGATACCATGGAAACATTGTAAAATTAAGGGAACAGTGATCAGAGGGTGAGGGGAGCCAATAGACACCAAGAAAACATTACAAAACTAAGGGGATGGCAATCCGAGGGTGGGGGTGCCACTAGACACCAGGAAAACATTATTTAAAGGACAAGACAACTGTAGCACTCATGGATCAGGGTAATGCTAGAAAAATCCTTTATTAAATTCTCCCCATTTCTTTATATTACAAACACCACCATATGAAAAAAGAAAGCAAATGCAGATAGGAACAAAAAATCCCCAGCGCTTCAAAGCACCACAAGCATCTTTGTCAGGGGAAATGCTGAGGTGCTTCTCTTACCTTTTTAAGATGTCTTTTACTTGATTGTCCCCAGGTGTATTATATACTTTTTACCTGTGATGTACTCTGTGCAAGTAACTTGTCCCCAGTTCAATACCAGTGACAGCAGCATCCTGTGCATCTACCACTTTATAATATTTACTTCAAAGGTATTGAAAGGTATCCCCAAGACCCTCTGCACTGTTCAACAACAGAGAGATGCCAATACTTAAAATAATTAAAAATCACACCAATCAATTTTATTAACCATATATCTGTCCTAATTGTATGTAGAAGGAACTACAATCTTTGTTATGTAATTCTATGGCGTGTGTGGGTGTGTGGGGGGGCATGCACGGGAGGTGTGCGTTAAAAGTAAAGATGAAATTCAGATATTCTAAGAATAAATTTCAATTAATATCCACATTCTATTACATGTTGTCTTAATTAGCTCTCTCAGCCAGAGACATTTTTATTTTCAAGCTTCTTGTTTTGCCTTAGCATGATATCAGCTAAAGATGGGTGCACTGCACATCATATATCCAACATTGTAGAGTACACATTCTTTCTACCCTAACTCATGGCAAATCTGCCCAAAGATTTCGGTATTCCATTTGTTTAATTAATAAGCACTATACAGATCGTACGCTCTGTTTGGAACCTTCCAATTATTTAAGTGATAACATTAATTTAGATGGAGTATATAAAGCAATAACCAGCTTATGTGGGTGATTAAATATCAAGCCAAAGGCCCAGACATTTAATCCCCACAGAAGCTGTTTTTTCCGAGCATACTCCAAGTAAATGAATGTTATTACTATTATACCACTACAAGTTACATATATTTTTTTTTATGTAACTCCTAATGAAAAACAAGCAGCGTTACATGTTGAAATCAGGGTTTGAAAAGCAAAGCTGTGACTCTGGGCATTCGCATTAGTGCCGGTGGTAATACACATGCCCAGAGTCGTGGCTTTACTTCTGAATGCCAGTTTTCATGCTGTAACTCTGCTCAAGCTACAAATCTCTCAAGGCTACAAATTAAAAATAACATAGTTCTCATTTGTTACTGTTTCAAATTCTGACCCCTTCTGTCCCCAGTCCACAAAGTTGTTTCCCCCTTTCTCCCCCCCATCTTGCCTGGCTCACTTCAGTAAGAAAATCCTGTCTTGCTCTTTGCTCGACCTTGGTCTCCCCAGTAGATCTCCTTTACTCAGCCTCACAGGTAAATTAAACACCGTCCAAGATATAAATAGTAAATTTAGCTGCCTTGTCGAAGGGCTGCATGTAAGAACGTTGGGTTAGCATGAGTGTGAGCAGACTCCAGAATGGACAGGCAGTGTGGACAGCAGAGAATGAAATATGGATAACCTACTGTGGGCATGGTTACATATGAATAACCTACTGTGAGCATAGTCAAAATGTGGATAAGCTACTGTGGGCATGGCTAAATATGGATAACCTACTGTGGGCATGTATATGGTAGTTTGTGGGATGATAACTGCCAGTTTTCCTGTGTTCTCATTGGTTTACACTTCACTTGATACCTGTGGTATAATTGTGTATACAAGAGCTGTGTACCTTAGTACGATACCAAAATATAAACACACGTGTGTTCCCACAATTCATGTATTTTCTGCATCCCCCTGCCATTTATATACAGGATCCCAGTATTTCTGAACTCCAATTTATAAAATTAAGGTAAAAATAATTTCTTATTATATTTCAGATCTGCTTTTGAAGCACTTCAATATGTCGCTTTAACATGGCATGAGGAAACAAAGCACATTTACTAAAGGTTATCTGAGGTGGCAGCACATCAGTTTTCATAATCACTTAAAATTATTAAAAATCACATCGCACTCATATTTCTAGTTTTCAGTTTTCCCTTTATAGACAAAGATGTGTGTCACTGACTACATATCCCATCCCCCCAAAACAAAGACATTTATTTTTAAACGTCTTATTTTGCAATTGCATAGTCCGAGTTGAGAACGAAAGCGCTGCACATCGTATTCTCTGCATTGTAAGCTGTACATTCTTTCTACAATGACTCATGGCAAATCTGCCCAAAAATTTCTATGTTCATTTTTTTTAATTAATAAGCACTATGCAGATTGTACATTCTGTTTAAACCTTCCGACTATTGTGTATATAAAAGCTGTGCACTTTACTACGATACAAAGAAAAGTGAACACACATATCTGTCCCCTCAATTCATGTATTTTCTACCTACCCTGCCATTTCTGGGCTCCAATTTATAAAGTTTAAGTAAAAATAATTTATCATTACATGTCAAATCTGCTTTTTGCAACACCTTGATACGTTGCTTTAATATGGTATGGAGAAACAAAGTACTTTTTCTTGAAGTTGTATGAGGTGACAGCACACTCATTTTCACAATCACTTAAAATGATCAAAAATAACAACGTGCCCATATTTCAGTTTTGCCTTGTAGCCCAGGATGAATATCATGGACTGCACATCTCCCACCCACCCCATTCACATCCTCACATACTATTTATAAATAACAGGGTACAGAGATCTTGAGTCCTGGTCCTATATTATGACTGGATGTAGATTATATCATAATCTATTGCAGTATGTTTCACTGATTTCTTTTTTTAATACTCTTGTATTCAGTCTGGTGAGTGAGGGATTGTATGGGTGCTAGTCTTGAACCAGCTGAAAGAATAAGGGGAAAACTGGGAAACATACTTTTAAGAAACGAGGAAAGATCTAAAGTCTCACTTAACCCTGATGGCGATAATACTTTTAGTTCAAAAATCCCCCCATCCAGGGAGAGGGTGGAACGCAGCCTAGTCCTTGAAAACCTCAGCCCTTTTGGGTTGGTATTATGTGCCATCTGGCAATGTCCGGCTATGGAGCCATTTGAGTGGTTATTGAGAATCACTGGAAAAGGTTCCTCTTTTCTTTCCTTCAATGTCCTAGAGGTCATTCCTACAAAAAGGTGGCCACACTGATACCACATTACTGAAAGCAGATGATTTGTCCGCAGACAAAATGTCGTAGAGATAATAGAGTGGATAAAAAGGTGAGTGGTCAAAATAATGTTGCATTTTAAAGTCGCGTCTCACATATAGTCACAGACTAAATGTCGCGACTATATGTGAGACAACTGGAAAATTGCTGCTTACTCTTTTTTTTTTTTTTTTTTCAGTGTGACCTGGTGTTTGGTGCAACTAACTAAGAATTGATGAGATTTGATAGATTCAGAAAATGCTAATGACTGCTGGAATTTAAGAAGAAATATGTGAACAAAGAAAGGCTTTCATACTGCACAAAAATCCCCCCATGGTACACAAAAAGTGGTCAAACTATCAGCCAAAAATAAATAAGCATAGGAAATAATGAGAGATCAATACGTTGCCGCTTTACATCTCGGCAACATTAGTTTCACATCCAAATAGTCCATACTGTTAGGATCTACCCTGTAGGCGTATGCCAGATTCAATGTGTTGGTACTCAACCAATCCATAAATACGGCCTCCACCCCAGGCACATAATGATATAATTAATAAAACAAGACCTGTGTGTCCGAGGTGAGAGTTCGAAGCCACAAACACGATCTGCCCCTTCCACCAAACAAAAAACAAGTTGGCATATGATGGGGCTAGTGCTGCCCCCATCGCAGTACCTTGTTATTGTAAGTACATTTACTCCCAATGCAGCAGTAGTTGTGAGTGAGGACAAAACTGAGTAACTCCAGGATGAATTCTCTGAGGGCATGTCTTATATCTGGGTTGGATTCAAGAAAGAGGCAACTTGCTGATATGCCTAGATCATGTTTGATACATGTACAGAGGGATGTGACACCAACACAAAAAGTGGTCAAACTATCAGCCAAAAATAAATATACACAGGAAATAATGAGAGGTCAATACGTCGCCGCGTTATATCTCGCAACATTTTATGAGCAAAGCATTCGCAGCCCATGACATTTAACCCGCGAGCATTTGTCCACGATATTATAGCCGGCAACTAATCGTCCTAGTGCCCACATTACATACATCTGCTGCAGAACTCAAGAAAACCCTGCTGTTCTCATACAGAGATGTGGGTGGATGGCTCCTCTCACTAAGCTGGGCACCCTGGATTTTGAGTGCCTAGAAAACGTATTTCTGCAACTTTTTAAAAAACAAACCCCAGTATCCAGCTAAATGGGTCCCATTTAGCTAGATTCAGGTGTTTGTTTCTAAAAAGACATATTTTTTATGTACTTTAAATGTAAGTTTAAACAGTAAAATGAAAATGGCAGCCACATTAAAAAGCATTTTTCCCTCACGAAAAAGGATTGGCACACATACAATAATTTTGTATACCTACAGTATTTTGAAGTGCTTAGAACCAAAATTTTAAATACAATAACGTTGGTATGGATTAATATTTTTTTTTTACCAAACCAGTGAAAAGCATATCTGTGGGCCAAGCTCTGTCCACCCTGAAAATTTCAGACCAAAACTTCAAACTGTCTGAACGGTGAAAAAACCTCCCAGCAAAAAACATCATTTTTTTATGTTTTTTGCTATCCAGATCTCAGAATCCACATATCTGACCAGAACGAAACTTGACACATCAAGAGATCTACCCCCATGAGACGACGCATGCAAAATTCCTTGTAAATCCAGGACTAAGATTGCAAAGACATTAAACTGCAAAATTTGAGGTTTAACACAGAAACCCTTGCTCAACCCTAAATATAGCGGTGTTACCATGACACTATAGAACACACACACACACACACACACACACACACGATGTGCCATGGGCCAATCCAGAAATATCACTGATATTTATCCTGACTGCTGTTTGACCTTGTGATATCATGAGTGGCAAAGTCAAGAGAGACATCAACGGTCAAAGTGCACAAGGGGAAATAGCAACGATAATGTGGGACGGACCATGGGATGTTCAATTTATGCAAGGTCCTTTGACGTGTTATTTTTGTTGATATTGCATTTAGTGGGTCACTGTATATTTTTAAAGGTTTCCAATGAGTGAGGGTGATTTCAGGATGACCAAGTAGTGTCTGTTGTCTTCTGACCATGCAATGCTCTAAGAGTACATCATTACATCAGTACACATTACTGCCCCATTGTTGCCTTACTAGTGGCTTTAGTTATGGGAGTGAATGGCAGTGGGCTTGGCAGAAGACCAGGATATGATGGTGGAGGCTAGTGAGATGTGCGCTGGAGTGTTGGTCAGGTCCGAATAGCAAAAGTAATTTCAGGATAATCGAGCAGAGTTTGTTTTTCTGATGCTCACAGCATTATAGCATGCATCATTGTGTCAGCATGTATTGCCACCCAGTTGTTACCATGCTAACAGCTTTAGGGCAGCAGTGGCCTTGGCAGAACACAGGGATATGGATGGCCGTGGCAAGCACGATGTGTGCTAGAGTGTCTGCTGGGGAGACACGCCATGACTGTCAGCATGGGAAGAGAGGTAAGAGGAAGACAAAATGTTGTCAGGTTGTTTTGGCAGATAAGGTAAATAAAAAACCGTACAGGGCAGCACACTTTGCACATATGTGTAAAATAATGGGTGCTGAAAGAGAATGGGGGAAGTGAAAACGGTTTCATGTGGCCAACAACATTATGATACTGAAGAGGAAGCCTGAGTGCAAGTGAGAATCTGTTCTGATTGTGCTGGTCGCACTGCTGGCTCCAACCAACAGAGAAGATATTTTTGCTCATGGGGACCTAGAGTGAGAATATTGTGATACTCTCACTCTAGGTCTGGAAGGAGCAAAATTATCAGTGATAAGTGACATTAAATATCCTCACAGGTGCTGTATAAATAAATATATGTATATATATATATTTTTTCAACTCTAACCTTCCAGAGGTGAGGGGATGGGGGCAGTAGGAGATGTGGGAGGTACAGAGTAAAGAATGAAGAGGATTATTTGAGGTTGGGAGGAGTGGGATTGCATTAGAACAGCATGGTCGTGATGACAAGTGCATGGGATGCCAATAAAGATGTGCATTACACTAGTCCTATACTGTGGGGGATTTCTAGAGACTCTCTGGAAGAGAGTTTTAAGTTGATGGGGCCACTACAGTGAAAGCTCTTTGACCAACTGATTTGCATGTTCTGGGTACCTGGATGATTTTTTTTCTTTGAGACATTATTATTTATCTATTTTAATTTATTTATATATGTCAAAACTTTTACCAGGAAAGACATACTGAGCTGATAACAGATTGTTTCTAGATGTGTTGGGGGATGGAAGGTAATACAGAGAGAAAAAATAAATAGTAATTAACAACATTAGAGAACAAAAAAAAGTCTTGAACAAGCAATACAGTACAGTTAAAGAGTAGGATTGCTCAGTTTTGATTAATAGTTTGTGCAGGTAGGCGTGGTAGTAGCAGTAAAAGCAATAAAACATTAGTGTGCACCATTCAAAGTCACATTTCACCAAACTGAAATTTACCTCCTGTTTTGCAACCCACTGTCCAGTCCTATCCAGATCTTTCTAAATTACATTACCAGGGCCATGGGAAATTCAAGGTCTAGTAATGATTCCCTGGCTCTCAGATTGCTCGACCTTGCCCTTAATGACGTAATCTACCCACTAACCCACATTTTCAATTTTTCGTTAACTACTACCAAATTCCCCAAATTATGGAAAAGAGCCCTATTTATCCATCTTCTAAAATGGTGATCGGACCAACCTCACAAACTATCGACCCATCTCCTTACTTCCTTCCCTTTCTAAGGCACTTGAAAGGGCAGTCAGCGACCAGCTAGTCAAATACCTTGATAAGCATAAGCTCCTATGCCCAGAACAACATGACTTTAGGAAGCAGCACAGTACTTCCTCTGCACTCATTGAATTTACTAGCTTTATCCACAAAGCTTTAGACCGGGGTCACATGGTAGGGGCCACGTTTATTGATTTAACTAAGGCCTTTGACACAATCAATCGTGGGATCTTGTTAAACCCATCGTCTTTCTCTGGTATCAGTACTCTGTATCAGTTAAATGGTTCCATAGGTACGTCAGCGAATGCACCCAGCAAGTAATAATTCATAACACAATCTCCGGCCAATGCTCTGTCACAACAGGGGTACCCAAGGGCTCAATCCAGGGCCCCCTCCTCTTCAGCATATTCCTAAACAAACTTACCTCGGCCTGCCCTGGCCAAACTGTTCTATATGCTGATGATACTATGCTGTTCTCGAGCCAACCCCACCCTATTGTCCTGGAGGGGCAGTTGCAAACCAGCTTTGCTGCTGCTGAATCTTGGTTTCTGAAACACAAGCTACTCATTAACTACAAGAAGACAAAGATAATGCTCTTTGTTTCCTCCCAGAATAAAAACAAAGCCTACCAACTCCAGATTTGGAACCACCTAAATGAAGTACTGTAAATGGTCCCCATGTTCAAATACTCAGGGGTTACCCTTGATTCCTCTCTATCCTTTCTTCAACACATAGAAACATAGAATCTGTCAGCAAATGAGGACCATACAGCCCACCTAGTCTGCCCATTTCCCTACTTGGTTGGCAATCCCCACTCTTATCTGGACTGCCTTTTCCCTGCTGTGCTGTACAGCAGGGTGCCTTTATGCTGATCCCATGCACTTTTGAATCCCTGTACTGTTTTCACTTTTACCACCTTTGCTGGTAGGCTGTTCCACTGATCCACCATCCTCTCTGTGAAAAAATACTTTCTAGCATTCCCCCTAAGTGTCCCTCCCTCCAGTCTCATGTTATGTCCCCTTGTCCTTGTGCACTTTTGTCTCTGAAATATGCTCCCTTCCTGTGCCCTGTTTATTCCTCTAAGGTATTTGAAAGTCTCTATCATATCCCCTCTCTCCCTTCTCCCTTCCAGTGAACAGATGTTTAGTTCCTTGAGCCTTTCCTCATAAGGCTTGTGGTGCTGTCCATGAATCATTTTTGTTGCTGTTCTCGGGACTGCTTACATTCTGTCTACGTCCTTCCTGTGATGCGGTCTCCAGAACTGGACACAGTATTCCAGATGAGGCCTCACCAGTGATCTATACAGTGGCATCATCACTTCACTCCTCCTACTGGTTATGCCCCTTCTTATGCACCCCAGCATTCTGTGTGCCTTCCCTGCTGCTTTTTTGCATTGTTTTGCAAACTTCAGGTCATTGGTTATGATGAGTCCCAGGTCTCTCTCCTGACTTGTGGTGGCTAGAACCTGCCCCCACCCTGTATTCCTCCCTTTGGTTTCTGTGTCCCAGGTGCATTATCTTGCACTTCTTAGCTTTGAAACCCAACTGCCAAACCCTTGACCATTCCTCGAGTAGTCTTAGGTCATTTCTCATTTTATCTAGCCCCTCCTGTGTATCAACTGTGTTACAAATCTTGGTGTCATCTGCGAACAGGCATACTTTCTACTGCAGTCCCTCTGCAATGTCGTTTATGAAGACACTGAATAGAACTGAACCCGGCACAGATCCCTCTAGGGTGAATCCTGTCTGGCCCCATTGCCTTGTCTGTCTTCACTTTTCCTAGTTCCTCCAAAACTCTGTTCATTGTAAATGGGCTGGTGTCCACCTCTCCCCCCTGTACATCTTTCTTCATGAGTCTTGGCCCCTCCCCTGCCTCTTCCTTGGTAAATACTGAGCAAAAATATTTGTTCAGTATCTCAGCTTTTTCAAGGCTGTCCTCCATCCACCCATCCCATTCTTTAGCCTAACAATTTCATTTCTGGTCTTCTTACTGTCACTAATATAATGGAAGAAGGTCTTGTCCCCCTTCTTAATAGTCTGTGCTATTTCTTCCTCCATTCTTGGCTTAGCCCCTCTCATAGCCTTCCCAGCTTCTCTCTGCTTCTCCAGATATTTCAGTCTGTCTTCTTCTTTCTGTGTCTCTTTGTATTTCCTGAATGCATTACTTTTTTCTCACACTTTCTTGCCTACTGACTTAGAAAACCACAGTGGACACTTCTTTCTTTTGCTTTTGCTAAGCAATCTGACACATTGACCTGTCACTCCTGCTATGGATTGCTTGAGCCTAAGCCACTGTTCTTCTACCCCTCCTCCCCCCATATCTTCTGCTGCCAGGACATCAATCTGGTTGCCAAAAATGCCAATGCCAGGATTGGTATCCTATACAAGCACAGGCACTGTTTTACCGATGATGCCCTCAGACTCGCTGTGACCAGTTCTGTTTCGACAGTAGTTGACTACGGGCTTGTGGTATAGGGAGCTGTAACTGACATGGCACTATAGAGCATTAAGCTGGCCCTCAACAAAGCTTGTATGTTTCTCCTAGGGGCACACCGACTAACGCATATCTGTAAACTATATTCACAAACTGGGCTGCTCAACCTACACTGCAGAATCAAATACTTAACCTGTCCAAAATGTCCATAATGGCTTGCACTCACTGAAACATAGAAACATAGAAGTTGATGGCAGATAAGGACCATAAGGCCCATCCAGTCTGCCCATTTATTTTTCTACCTTATGAATGTGCCATAGGCCTTTGCTCTATCAATGCCTATCTATTCATACTCATCTGTATTTCTCCCTTATGCCTATCCATGCCTGTTTGAAGCCCTGCACTGAATTCATATCCACCATTTCCTGGGGTAGGCCATTCCATGCATCCACCACCCTTTCTGAAAAGAACTTCCTCATTACCCCTTAATCGGCCTCCCTCTAATCTCATGCTGTGTCCTCTTGTCCTGCTATTTTCTTATATTAAAACATGTAGACTCTTTCACCTTGTTAATGCCCTTAAGGTGTTTGAATGTTTGATCATATCACCTCTCTCCTCCTTTGTTCTAGGGTATACATATTGAGCTCCATTAATCTGTCCTCATATGTTTTCTGATGCAGTCCATACACCATTTTGTTGCCCTTCTCTGGACTGCCTATTTTTTTAATGTCCTTGTGCAGGTGTGTCCCCAGTGCTGCATGCAGTACTCCAGATGGGACCTAACCAGTGTCTTGTAAAGAGGGATTATTACCTCCCTCTTCTGACTTGTGATACCCCTACTAATACACCCCAACATCCCCTAGCCTTACTTACTGCTTTAGTGGTCTGCTTGGATGATTTCAGGTCATCAGTGATGATGACACCCAAGTCTCTTTCTTCCCTTGTGACTGCCAGCAATTCCTCTTCCAGCCTATAGCTGGCCTCAGATTTTCTCTTCCCTACGTACATGGTCTTACACTTCTTTGTGTTAAACCCCAATTGCCACTCTTCCGACCATTTTGCTAATTTATCCCGATTTCTTCTCTTTCTGCCCACCCCATCTGGATCATCTACTCTGTTGCAGATATTGGTGTCATCTACAAACAGACAAACTTTACCCTCCAGTCCATCTGCAGTGTCACTGATGAAGATATTGAAGAGGCCTGGCCCCAGGACTGATCCCTGAGGTACCCCACTTGTGACTTGCATCTCCTTGGACTGTATACCCTTTATCACTATTCTCTGTTTTCTGCCCATCAACCAGTTTGCCACCCAGATGACCAACCTCTGACCCACACCAAGCCTACCCAGCTTATTAATCAATCTTCTATGTGGAACAGTATTGAAAGCTTTGCTGAAGTCAAGGTAGGTGACATCAACTGCTCCCCCTTGGTCCACCACTCCAGTTACCCAATCAAAGAAATCTATGAGATTAGTTTGACAGGACCTTCTTTTTGTAAACCCATGCTCTCCTGGACTGGTCAGCCTCCTGCATCCCAAAAACTGTGGCAGGACTACCAGAAGTGAGGGCAATCGGGCCCTGAATATCCCTTTCCACCACACTTCCCAAGGTCAGCAATCCTGTGGGTATTGAGCTCCTAAATGGATAAACTCACTTTGCCCTGATCTACTGGCCTGCATCCAGACTGGCCAATTCAAGACAAATCCGAAGGCCCTCCTGGTGAGCAACAATGCCAAGTGTGGCTGTGGTCACTAATCTCAATAATCCAAGACAAGGCTCATCTCAAGCTGCTCCTTCTTCCATACCTGCCCACACCATCTTGTCTTGGTGAGCTGTCCCAACGATACCAGTCTGTCTCCCCCTGACCGTACTTACTCCTATCACCTTTGCTCCTACCTCAAACCTAAGTGACACCTCATTGTTGATATTCTCAACTCAATGTCAATTATTTTGCACATTCTGCAACCAAGAGTAATTACCTTGAATGTGAAAGCTATGTTCACTGTTTTATTGTTAATTTGTATCATCTTTTTTGTTATTTATGTTTAATGTTTTACCTGTTTGTCTCTTGACACGGAACCTATGTAAATGAGCTTCTAGCTCATAGGTTGTATAATCCTAGAATAAATAAATTTATTTATATTCTTCTCACATTGATTTCATTAGCAAATATTGCAATCAAGTTGGGAGAACTCCCCCCCTCCGGTCACTAATAAGTTGTTTAACCACATAGGTCCCACCAGGACTGAACCCTGTGAAACTCCACCGGTCACTAGTTTTCATGCTGACAGATTACCATTTATTGTGACTTTGTTTCCTATTCTGCAACGTGTTGTGAACCTATTCCATATTTATGTTCTGCTTGCCTCTCAAACCCTTTTAACAGTTGTTACATATAAAATAAGAGAGTGAGCTGCAATAAGAAGGTGACTTTAATCATGAAACATCTGCTGGGGTCTTGTACCGTGCAAGCTATAGTAATAGTAAATACTATTCTTTTCTTCTCATACAGCCACAACTGTCCTCAACAGAAAGCTGTAGACAGCACAGGAAACCTGGCTGTATTCTTAGTTTGTTTCTAAATTTGCACTTCCTGCCAACTCCTGCTCAAAGAACTCAAGAGGTAAATGTAAGACCACTGTTTAACAAGACTAAGGGCACATCAAGAAACATGCTTTTCCTAATGGTTACTTATCTGTTATAACCTAGGCACTTAAACATTGAGTCTTAACTAGAGGGACCCTCAACATATGTACCGTTACACCGTGCTTTGTTCTTACAGTGAGCATCTAAAAATGGCCACACTCTCCTTGAGAGCCTCGTATCTCACACCATGCAGTGTGCTGTGGTTTAAATCATTTTCTAACTGCAGTACATTTCATTCTTGCTGTTTTTTTTTCTTTTTTCAAACTTGCTTTTTCGGTCCTACAAAGAATATAATCCACATTGATAAATATGATATAGCCAGGATTGTGAGGCAAGTAAAGTATTTGCCTTTTCAAGGCACAGTACTAGTACTTTCCAAACATTTTCTACTTATTTACTGAAGGTTATATAATCCAGGAAGAAACATTCGAAGATCAAATCTCATTTACATATATGTCCTGGAGATAGGGGACTGGGAGATACACACAGAGAACTGAAGAGGACTTGATGGGTCACTCAGCCATTTTCTGCCATCACTTTCTATGTTTTTATGATACAAATAAAAGCAAAACAGCAAGGAGAAAGTAAGTAATATGCTGTGCAACATATGCAATATAAACAATGGGCCAGATATTCAAACTGCGCCATTGTGTGGCGCAAGCCCCTGCGCGGCTCAAAAGGTGCGCGGGGGTGTGGCCAGGCGATATTCAACAGGTTAGCGTGAGCAACTGGCACGAACTCATCGCCCCCTAACACCCACTGTGCATGGCGCAGTGGAACTGCGCCACCGCGAAGTGGTCAGAGTGGAGCATTGAGGTGCGGTGGCGCAAGTTCCATTGCGCCATGCTCAGCACTTGCGATATTTAAATGGGGACATGCAAATGGGGCCATAATTTATGCAAGGCACATGGGGGGCCATCTGCATCTAATTACAGCCCCATTTGCATGCCATTAGCATGCAGGTGTGCCGATCCCCGACGACTTGCGCCTGGCACCCTGCCAGGCAGTAGCTGTCGGGGACCGACGCCCCCTGCAGCCCGAGCGCAGGCATACAGTAAACCTTCCACCCCCAACTAGCCTGATCGCGGGCATACAGTAAACCTCCCACCCCCTGACTAGCCTAATCGCGGGCACACAGTAAACCTCCCATCCCCCAACTAGCCTGATAGTGGGCATAATATACAAGGGTTCCCCCCACCCCCTGACTAGCCCGATCGTGTGCGGCATCCTCTCCCCCACATCCACAGTCCTTGGTGATCTAGTGGCCCCCCACCTCTCCGCCCACGGAGCCCCACCACCCTGCTCCCCCTGTCAGCTGGTAGGCGGCAGCACCCCACCCGGCCGCCCGCCATGGGCTGACAGCTCGGTGGGCTGCATGCTCCTTTGGTTCAGAGCATGAGCCAATGGGCGTGCAGCCCATGCCGTATAAGGCAGTCCAGATATGTGAATGAAGTCGGGGATCGGCACACCTGCATGCTAATGCACAGCAGCTGCAAGGACAATTGCTCAGCATGTGGTCACAGAAGAAGCAGCAGCTGCAGTGAGCTCTTTGTTGGTCTTGGTGCTGTTCCTGGCAGGCATCAGCAATGGAGGGTCATTCTTGAATGATTTCAGAGAAATGTACATGGCCTTCCAGACCTTCAGGGAGAGCCCTGAGCCCTTTTTACCCCACCAGGAAGCACAAGGAGCTATGTCACATGGGTTGTAGGACCAGGAAAGATCACACTCTTCCCACTCCTTTGACTCACCTGACTGCCTGACTTAGGTTGAGCTTCTACCAGTTGAAGGTTTGGTCGAGGGCTCTACGATAACTTCATTCAACTTGTTGGCCTTGACTCCAGTTGAGCAAGTGGCTGAGATTTTTTTCAAACTGGTCAACCGGTTATTGAAGAAAACTGATGAAGAGTGGACCTCTCAGACCCCAGTGCTCCCTGTCCTCACCAAGGAGGATGAGGCCTGGTCTAACCCCCAACCAAGTTCCCTCGGGAACTGCTTCCACTGATGGTTGTGCCTCCAGAATCCATTGAGGTCCCTTTGCCAAACATATGGTCTATTTCCACCCTCCAGAGGACTTCCATTAATGTTAGCCCTTATGTTGACCATCACAGTCAAGGCAATGCTCGTGCTCTCGATCCTGCTTGATCAAGAGGCAGTGCCACTGGCAGTCCTTGACCCCCTCATCCTCAGGTGAGGATAAGCTATTAGCGCCACCTCAGCAAAGAGAAGCAGACTGAGGTGGGGCTCCATGGTACAGAAAAGGTCCAAAAGCACATGAAAAGTAGAACACAGCAGCAAGCTCTTAGGAAAGTGTTATACATTTTAGACATTTTCCAAGGCATGGTCTGAGTTGACATACAAACTTTAAAATTTAAAGAATAGTGAAAACCCTAGTGATTACCATTTGGTACAACTAACAGCAGTCAAGTAGTTATAGTGTGCATTCTCTGAAGAAGGAGTTTTTCTCTGAAATGTAGGAACTGATACATGGCAATATTCTTACTTGACATTAAAGAATAAAAAAATCCGATTTAAAATTGGTGAATGGCCTAGTTTATCCAATCAGATGCCCTTCTGACCAAGGACTCCCACACAACTGCCAGCTTGCTAAGCTGGTTATCAATGGAGATCACCCAGGATAAAGATAGCAGGGTGGTCCACAGTGGAAGCAGTGGAGGATCATATTTAAACAATCTTCATACTTGGAAGCCAAGTCACTGATGGCCTCAACCAGGACTCACACTTTATACCAGGAACTGGACAAAGAGCTTACTATGGCTCACAGATGGACATCTTTCAGAGACTTGGTCTGATTAATGATATAGTCAGTGAAGGTGCCCTGGAACCAGTCCAGAATTGGGCAAATTCTTATTTACTGATATCCTGGATAGGAACGTCATTCTGGGACTGGTCCTGGAGCTCGACAAGTGGCAGCATCCAGCATCATGCCTGGCAACCTCTACCCATATGGTCCGCATGTATGCAGTCCACATGGGCACCCTTTCTGGGTTCTCATATCACCCCTCTGCGGAGAGACTGCTGATGGACTCGACCCTCCACAAGCCAAACCGTCACGAGAATGTAGACAAACCTCCAGATAAGAAGTTCAAAAAGCTTGAAAGCAAGGCTAAAAAGGTGTATGCAGTCACTTCCTTAGGTCTCAGTGAGGCCATTTATTCCATCATGATAGTAAACTTTGGCCATTCTCTTTTTGGCATTGTGGGGCTACACTTCCCCCTACTTCCAAGTGACATCAGCTTCCAGTGCAGTGTATCAGAGACCAGGGCCAACTGCTGGCTAAGCACCAACTTTAGATGGTTTTGGGTATGGGCAACTCTTGTGGCTGTGCTATGACTGCAGCCATTGCCATGTGTTGTAGGGCCTGGCTGAAGCAGTCCACCTTTTTGGTGAACACTCAGCATAAGCTGGCCAATGTTGCCTTCCTGGGCACCTATCTCTTTGGCCCAGAGGTGGAAGGACATTTCACATGTATTGAGATATTCAATGCCACTCTTGACTCTATGGCTTCATCTCAGAAGACCCCAAAGCCTAAGAAACAGTCTTTTCAGTTTCTGTCCTATCAGCTTGAGCAGTAGCCCCAGCTTGTGCAATTTCAGTGCTGGTGTCCACAATCATGGTTTGGTGGCCTGGGGCAAAAAAGGGGGGGGGCAGAGGTGGTGGTTCCTTTGGGTCCCAAGCAACTGGGCACGCTCCAGTGATGGTTTGGGGGTATAATCCCCCTCCCATCTAGTCCCTGTCCCAGCTGTAGATCAGGGATGGTTACGCCAGTGCTTGTCACAATGGTCACCATTACCTCAGACAGGTGGGTTCTTGAAATGATGGGCAAGGGTCTGCCTCTGGATTTCGAGGTTCTCCTGCCGTACTGTCTCTGAGCATCTCAGGAGTTCAGGGTGTGGAAGGACATGTTGTCTGCATTATAAGCTGACACAGATCAGCTTCTAGAACTCGAGGCCATAGCCCATGTCCCAGATGCCCTGGCCAGTTAGGTATAGGTGTCCAGGTATTTTCTGGTTCTGAAATGGATGTTCATGCAGAAACCCAAGTTCCAGATGGTCACTCGTAATTAGATGATACCATCCCTGAAGCAGGGAATGTAGTGCTGCTCCCTGGATCTCCAGGACAGACTTGATGTAATAGTTTTGTATAGGTTTCCATAACTTTGATTTTATTGTATGTCTGTAAAAGAAGTGGCATACAGTTCATATCCACACCACCCATCCGACCTCCCCTGGTAATGTGGCACCTGGATCCCTGCTCCCAGCATGCAAAGATCTGATGTCACGGGGCACAGCTGGCAGATGTATCACCTGGGTGGTGGGAGGAGCTTAGCTTGAAGACATTCCCATGACTCAGCTGTCTCCAGGAAGACTGCCAGTGTGTGGATATGAACAGTATACCAATCCTAGACCCACAGTTACATGTGAGTAACCTACTTTTTTTGTTACAGGAAATTTCATTAAAACTTTAAAATTTAGAAACTGCAGCTTAAGGTTTTTGATGAACTGTAAAACACTTCTGTCATTCAGTAACTAGGGAAAAAGGGAAAAGGTTTGGAGCTGGGTAGGGCTACTGACTGGAAATTTGGACCTCTGACCTACCCATTACAAGACGAGTAGTACAACTTACTTTTTAAGACAGCAGTTGCTAACATGTAATTAGATATGATCCAAACACCGTAAACAATGACAGGCTCACCCGTGGTAATGTGCAGCATTAAGTTTTTGGTTTTTTTGATATAATGTCTGAAATCTTTCAATAAATAAACAAACTTACTTTTCTCTTGCAAACAAACAGTATTCTGTTCAAACACCTTTGCATTAAAATAAAATTGTGACAAATGGGTGAAAAACAAACTCCAGGCTCCCAAAATCAGGAGCCCTGCTGAGAGTCCTAATGAACTCACACAAAGTGGTCACAACAAACACTTTCCACCAGTGTTCTAACAAACCCCCATTGTGCCATACTCTACAGTATTCCAAACCTTTCCATGCATGGTCACACAGAGAACTGTGAGCACAGAGGGAAAGTGGCCGGGGGCGCGGCATGCTAATGATGTGCTGTGCACAAACATGCACGACACACATTCCACAATCTAATACATACCACAGCACCACCCAGCTGAGAACTGTGTGAAATGCATTTGGCAAGGCAAAGCAGATTCTTCAGTGGGGCACTGGCTGGTGAGGGACCCGGTAAGATATTGAATGCAAGTGGGGGACTGGGTATGGAGGTGGGGATACTAGTCTAGATGACAGGGATCAATTAATGGGCTGTGAAGTGGGAGGTGGCCACTGTACAGCCATTGAGACACACAGGGCCACAAGGAGAAGCAGGAGTGGGCATAAAGGTACCAGTTGGGTGGGGGTTGGGGGGCAAGACTGCTATACCATTCACAGTCCTCCATAGTAGGTTTGCTGTTTCGATATTAGTGGTCAGAAGCCTATCGGTGCTAGCACTACCACTTGTGATGCTGCAGACCCAGGTTGAGGAACAAGCCTGAGTCATCAGATGGCTGGTCTGAGGAAGACTGAGCATCCCAGAGGATGCCTTACTCCTCATTTGGAGAGGGAGGGCTGGCAGACTCTGCTGTGCTACTACCATCTGGGTGACCACAGATGGCAGTGTATGCTTCAGTTGCTGCACAAGAGAAGAAGAATGTCAGTGGGCCCTAACACACACTGACAAGCATCTGTATATGTGTGCATTCCTAAGCCCACTGTGGGTGTCCTAGATGAAAGAGAAGAAAACTTAACTAAAATCCAGATGTGGCAGGATGACTCCATCCTTGCACAACAGGTCCTGTGCCACTGGCTGAGGTTCTCACTGGGAACTGAGCTTCAACTCCTGTTTGGGGGGGTACCCATTCAACTCCCTGGAGGCCCCTCTCTGGGGAGCAAGCTAGGAAGGTCCATGTGGTGGAGGTAAGTTCAGGAGAAGGTGGGTAGTAGGGCAGGGAATGAGGGATCAGGCTGAGATAGAGCCAGCTTGGGTGACAGGGGGAAAAAGTACAGTGAATAAAAAGGAAAAAAAGAAACCCTGTTTCTGACTACTAACACGTGAAGACCATCATTTGCACTGCAACTTTAGTCACTGGAGAGACTCCACTTCCCACTCTGGAGACTAAGTCATTTATTTGTGTATGACTGACTATGGTATGGCAAAATGGGGAGCCTCTTGCACCCTGGAATTGTGTGTGCTCGCACATGGGGAGTCCATGGGAGGGAGAAAAATGGAAGAAGAGTGACTGTCTAGGTGATGGCATTGGCTCCTCTGCTTTCACATGGGATGGTGATGCAGTGGGGGTGGGGGATGCCACCCTCTCTGCTGATCCCACCACAAGGAACAGGAAGGGGAAAGGTGGTGCTGTGGATGACCCTGGGGCATGGAGGCAAGAGGCAGGGCTGGGTGGTCACCAGTGGTATCGGATAGGAGATGGCCAGCTCAAGAGGAAACATTGCTAATAAATAAAAAATTCAGCAGCTCCGCAGAATATGTTTTTGTGATTTAAAAAAACAAAAATGTGACTCACATTAAAAACTCACAGTTTACTTTAAAAAAAACTGCAATTCTGCTGGCATTTTGCATTCAGCCCATTACATTCTTGAATCCATACCTCTTTAACTCCCCAAATCACTAGCAGTACACAACACATTTACATTATTATTAATTCTTGGCCAAATCACTAGCAGTACACAACACATTTACACTATTAGTAATTCCTGGCCAAATCACTAGCAGTACACAACACATTTACATTATTAGTAATTCCTGGCCAAATCACTAGCAGTACACAACACATTTACACTATTAGTAATTCCTGGCCAAATCACTAGCAGTACACAACACATTTACACTATTAGTAATTCCTGGCCAAATCACTAGCAGTACACAACACATTTACACTATTAGTAATTCCTGGCCAACAGGAGAAACTTTGCTTCATGTTTGTCCTATTGGATTCATGACAGACAGAATGACATTCCTAGAAAAGACCTCTACTGGAAGTACAGCAGTTTCCTCTTCACTTAGACCTGTCTTGGGTAACCCCACTGTCCGATTCTGCAAGTGTACTTCATGCGGTGTTGTTTACATTAACTTTTAAAGATCCAATTTGGATCAGGGTGTTTACAGAGAGGTGCAATATCTTGTTTCCTTTGAAAATGAGACGCAACATACAAGTGCCCCTTACATGCAGTGATCTGTACCGGAATGAGTGGTACAGATCAACTGTAATGTTACCTGTGTGGTGTCTATAGGTGATCCACTCCCAAACAGAACCGAACGTTCACCAATTCCTTGTTTGGCTGGGTTTGTCAACTCATGTTGCATTTCACCTAGCCGTGTACTAGCGCCCTTCCGCTCATTTCTGTTCCAGAAGAAAAGGAAATCCTATGCTCCCTTGGCTGTTGCAGAGAGAGTCACTTGTAGATGCCACACTATGGTAGTGTCCGATACAGATCTCTAAAAGCACAGCGGACTGAGTGGAACACAGAGGGACACGGAACCAGTGGGTACAGGTAACTGCCATGGAAAAAGTGCCTTAAGGCACTGAGCTAGAGGCACACTTTCAGAATAGTGCTAGTTGGTAGTTACTGTTTGAACTAAACTCAGTCTCTTGGAAAAGATGGAACTGGAGCAGGATGGGTGAAAGTGGCTGCTCTCCCCTAGTAAGTCTGTTACATAGCTGAAAATCTTTTGTTTTTGTGTTCTGTTGGTCAGTCATTGTACCTGGTGTTCCAGTTCCTGGAGTGAGCCCTTTAGCAAAGGTTTGCAGCACCAGGGGTTGGTGTCCTCTTCATAGTTCCAGCTGCCAGTAGATTACATGGGCTCTTGCTTACTCCTTAAAGCTCCATGCAGTTGGTGTTTGTCATCTTTGCAGCAGAGCAGTGTTTTTCGCAGCAGAGCAGGGTTTTGCGCAGCAGAGCAGGGTTTTGCACAGCAGAGCAGGGTTTTTGGTGATTTTGAGGCAGCCCACAGACTTGTGTATTGGGTCTGCTTCCCTGGTTGGTGGCCTGTATTGGGAGCTGCTGTGTTAGGAGAGGTGACACCTTGCAGCCATCTTAAACTACTTGACTGTTTCCAGTACCAGTGGCATTGCAGCTGGCCATAGTATTGGGAGTATTGACTTCCTGCAGTGACATTTGTTAGTGGGGGCCTTGCCTGATTGACTCAAGCCCCCACAAAAAAATGCCATCCAGTTCTGAATCTTTGAGAATCAGCCCCCAGAAATGCTACTAAATCTTTGGGAGGTAATACCTCCCTGTCAGGAGACATTTCCTTCTTTCAAGCTCCTTCCTCCTGCCTGAAACCAAGCCGTCTCTGTCATCAAACTTCATTATGGAGCACTATTACTGGGGAGATCACATTTCCAGATCAACCACCCACAAAGCCCTCAAATGCTGCTGTCGGGGAAACTCACCTCCTAGGTTGACCAAAGACTGCAGTTTTTAAAGTGAGACTGAACCACTGTTAGAAAGCAACACACCTTGAATTTTGGACTTATATTGTGTATTATTAAGTAATAAACCACAACACTGTATGGGTTATTTTGGGATTTACATGCCTGGTGTGGTTTGCGTTTAGTCCATAAGACACATAGGTGGGTAACAAATCCACAGCAGAAGGTGGGTAAATTCCAGCATAACACTGACAGCACTTTGTGCGCCATCTCCAAATGTGGACCCCTTAAGTGCCTGTGCTTTCCTTTATCAGAACTATAGCCATGGTACCACTTCAGTTTTCTATGATGCAAGATCATTGTTTAAAAAAAATATATATTTTCTGTTCTGCAGTTTCCACATTGAGGCTTTCTTTATTATAATTCATTTTCCTTAATGGGTTGCTCTCAGCCCTGATTATACCTTAACCTGCCCTTTCCAATCTGCTCAGGATTTAATCCCCTTTGAGTAAGACTTTATTTCTGCACTTAATGAATAATACACTGTAAAGAAAAAAAATATATACTTTGTTACAAACTGCCGTTGTATCTTTGTCGACAAGCCTGCAAAACAGTGAACTCCGGTACAGCAAACTGAGGTGATCATCGTGGGCTCGTTCCCAACGAAACCACCAATGTTTCATTAATACCTAACTAAAGATGCGTCACACAGGGAAAAATAACACCAAGATAAAATTTGCGTTTAAAAGTTATTAAAATTCCCAGACAAGGCATTTATTATATATTAAGCCCTGGTTGTGCAGAAGTACTCCTGACCATGTTTCTAAATGCTGAATCAGCCTAGTACCATGGTAATCTACGGTGTTTCACATCCTCACGTGTTTAAGCAATGATGACTGAAAAGCTGGTAATTTTCTGGTCATTAATAACCAGCTGGGGGGGGGAGGGTGACCCGAGGTGTAGCCAAGGGCCAATCCCATTTAGCTGGTCATTAATCAAAAGACAATTACTGGCTGTGAGGTCATTATTGTTACTATAAGTCTAATTGCATTACAAACAGGGAAAATCATCTTTTTTTTTTTTTCTCAAAGAGTTTACAAATGCGTGTGCCACTCTAATCTGTATCGGGTATTTCTAAGGGATTAATACCCAGTACAGTAGCCAATCAGAGTGCACATTTGTATAACGAATAATTAGATATGTAATTACAAGCAATACTTGATCATTCTGTAACTAATGTGGCAGGCTTGCTTGGTAGCAAACAATAATTACTGCAGATTCTGATATTTCTCTCTTCAGCAGTGCAATATCTATAATTTTATTCTTTTTCATCCCCGACTGACATTTTTCAATACAAGTATTTTGTGTCTCACTCTTTTTGATGCCAGGAACTGCAGTGCTCAGGAATCCCATTGCTCAGGCATTACTCTAAACACTGAATAGTAGTTGAGCCAGGCAGAGTAGCCTAGTCATTAGGTTGTAGAACTGTGAACAACAAAATTCATGTTCAAATCCCACTACAGTTGCGCACTTTACAGCTTGATCCACAGAAAAGGTGGAGATATCACTGATTCAAGCATATCCCCACCATGCAGCAGAGTGCCATAGGACTGCACAGGGGATTGGAGTGACCCACAGCCATGTGATCTGCTGGTGCATAGGGGCTGTGGACAGCACCAGGGATGGTAATGCAGGGATCAGTTGACTTTGCAGTGGTCTCCTCAGCTCTGCATGGCACTGGGTTCCATGGGATATGGTAGCACATGCTGGTACTCAATGGGCTGCCACTAACCCTACCAGAGATGTATATGTTGTGCCCAGTGGCACCGGCCAGCAACAGTGACCCCCCCAGTCCCAAAACAATGCCCCTGGGGCTTAGGAGTGGTGCAGTAAGGGTCATTTATGTTCCAGTTGCACAGCAACAGCTGGGCAGAGAGGGCAACATAGGCACTATGGCAGCTTCTAGAGTCATGTATCATCTGCTCTTTCCACCAACCATGCTCTCTGCCATGGTAGAAGTCAGCATTGTGTGGTTGCTCACCCACCCCTCTGCCTGCCTTCAATCAGACCTAGCGCAAAAATGGTCATGAGGCCGGGGATCTGTCACGAGGTGGGCACACAGCCACAGGTGTAGATGCTGCAGGGTGCCCCCAAATGTGAACATCCTGTGCATAGAGGGCACTCCGTGCCTTTTCATGGCCAACTGAGGCTGCAGAGCAGCTGTGCACCTGCTGTGGATTGGGCATTAATATATGACCTTCCACATGCACTCATGCTCTGGTGCTTCAGTCTTCTTAGCTGTAAAAATGGGTAGATGCAGGACCCAAGGAAAACAAGGTGTTGCATCTAGTTGAATTATTCTAGGTACATAAATTATTAACAAAAACAAAGAAAAAGAGCATGGTTCTCCTTGACTGCTAACCAGCAGCATCTTCTGCATACTTTAAAGAGCACCTTTCCTGGACCTTGAAGAAATCACCCACAAAACCACATAAGAACCCTTGCCTGGCCCCATGTCCCACTGCTCCATAATTTATAATTTTTTGCTGGTGGTATATTGGGAGGGAAGAGACTGTATTTTGGCTTTGTGCAGCTTAGACACTAATCCCTTCTACTTCCCTATTCGTGGACATGCCTCAATGGTGGCATGTTTCATGATGTAAGAGTATGGAGAGTGTGAGGCACAACCCCTAGACTACAACAAAGCCATTTTTTAATGTTCTGTATTTTTTATATACTTTAGAGTTCTGATTCGGACAAATCAAGGCCCTTGTTAGTTAAGTGGTGGCCTTGATGTGTCCGAATCTGAACTCTAAAGCATGAAAAAAATAGAACTTTAAAAAACAGCCCTACTGAAGTCTATAGAGCCTGCCCCTGTGCTCTCTGCATTCTTACATCATAAAATGTATTAGTGGGGGGGTTGTCTCTGAATAGGAAAGGGGAAGAGATCGGGCTCGCAGTTCCATGGAGCCATATTATGATCGCTTGCCTACAATATACATGCAAAACTTATGGAGTTTTGGACGTATGGCAGGTAAGGGTTTTTATGTGGATTTGGGGTGAGCATTAGGAAAGGTGTGTTTTAACTCAACAATTTAGGGAATCATCACATTTTTCCATTTTTGGCAAAGGATCATGAAACATTTGCGCTGACTAAGATACAGGATCAACCTCATAAGGACAAGTCTTACCAATATAGTGTACATGCAGTAATATACTGCACATCCCTATACATCAACATACAATAATATACTGTACATCCCTATACATCATACAGTAATATACTGTATATCCCTATACATCAACATACAGTACATGAAGTAATATACTGTACATCCCTATACAACATACAGTACATGCAGTAATATACTGTACATCCCTATACAACATACAGTACGTGCAGTAATATACTGTACCTCCATGTACAACATACAGTACATGCAGTAACATACTATACCTCCCTATACATTAACATACAGTACCTGCAGTAATATACTGTACATCCCTATACATTAACATGCAATACATGCAGTAATATACTGTACATCCCTATACAACATACAGTACATGCAGTAATATACTGCACATCCCCATACAACATAGAATACACTGTACATCTCTATACATCATACAGTAATAAACTGTATGTCCCTATACATTAACATAAAGTACATGCAATAATATACTATACATCCCTATACAACATACAGTACATGCAGTAATATACTGTACCTCTCCATACATTTACAGTACATGCAGTTATATACTGAACCTCACTATACAACATACAGTGCATACAGTAATATACTGTACATCCCTATACATCATACAATAATATACTGTACATCCCTAAGGCTATACATCACAGTAATATACTGTATATCTCTATACATCAACATACACTACATGCAGTAATATACTATACATCCCTATACATCAAAATACAATACATGTTGCCGACCCGGTGGCGCTGAGCATTGCGGTACTGGATGCCACACCTCACACCATGCTGGCGACCTGGGTTTGGGAATGAGCCCGGGCCACTCAGGGTCGGCACAGGGGAAGAAGATTGAGCATCTGTAGGACTGCTCTCTCCTTCTGGGGATGGTGGGGGAAATGCGATCGCTCCTCGAGCGGCCCCTGTTGGTGATTAGAGGTGCCCAGTGGGGCGACATAGCAGATGCATGGGGCAGAGTTGTGGCATAGTACTGCCTTGTCAGCAGCACTCTGAGGAGAAAAAGAACTTGCACACAAAGAGGAAAACCCCCACTCCTGGGGATAGATGAAGGCACCTCGGCCTCCTAAGCCCACACTCCCAATTTTCGGACTGCCTCCTCTCAAGCCAGAGCTTCTTGTGTGCCAGCACTTCGTCCTTGGAAATAGAGTGCCCTGGGCGGATAGGGCGACTCTAACTCTGGAGGGTATAGACCTGGAGGTAGTGCTGGGCTGCATGAGAAGAGAGGGGAGTAGTAGTCACGGAGTGAGGTAGTGGCTGGAGTCCCCGAGGATGCCGGAAGGAGTTCCACAGGATAGTGGTGATAAAGTAAAAAAAAAAAAAAAAATACAGTACATGCAGTAATATACTGTACATCCCTATACATCATGCAGTAGTATACTGTATATCCCCTATGCATCAAAATATAGTACATGCAGTAATATACTATATATCCCTATACAACATACAGTACATGCAGAAATATACTGTACATCCCTATACAGCATACAGTACATGCAGGAATATACTGTATCTCCCTATACATCAACATACAGTACATGCAGTAACATACTGTACCTCCCTATACAACATCATACAGTACATCCAGTAATATACTGTGCATCCCTATATATCAACATACAGTACATGCGGTAATATATTGTATACCCCTATACAACAACATACAGTACATGAAAAGGAAAAGTCAGCACTTACCCAATTGCATTTGTAGGAGTTTCTGGTAAATAAAGACGCGCAGCAGCCGATTCTTCACACTCTTGTTTCCCTTTATTTGTGCAAAAAAACATTCAAGTGTAAACATCAGTCTCCAACAGGCATAATGGGAACTCGGGGCAAGACTGCTGACCGCTGTCTCTACCCCCAGCGGTAGTGCGCCTTTATTTACCAGAAAGTCCTAGAAATATGGATGGGTGAGTGCTGGCCTTTTCCTTTCCATGTATTTCAAGTATTAAAGCAAGGCACCACTGCCCATGGTACGCTCCAGTTTTTTCCTATCAGTGTGCAGCACTTGTTAGTGTAATGTTATTAATAAAAATATATTGATATATATTGTACATCGATAAGTACTGAAGTATACCAATGCTACATCAACAAGTACTGAACTACTGTATACCAATGCATGCAAACTATCTTAGCAGGACAAAGCCTGCAGGCATGACTTTAAGCTTTGTTTAAAACAAAATGAAGCTCTGAGGCCCAGTGGTTCCAAGGTTAACATTTTATTGTTGTTCTGGGATTACCTTTTTTCTGTTCAGTAAGAGCACCACACCTTCAGGTTACCAATGGGCTGGATCCCGCTGTCTGCATGACTCTCTCACCACAGCTGGACTCTGTCTTCATAACCCCTTCAGTCCTCCACCACTCCCTTGAAGCCAAGCATGATCCCAGTGGTCTGCTTTTCCCACCTTTTTTCCAAGGCCACCTCCCAGCCTATGCATGCTACCATGTCCTAGGAGGGGACCCTGAGAACATATGGTCACATGAATTGCATAGCATGCCATTGCCAAGCCATCACTAGGAGTCGCTGCAGAGAGATGCAACACAGCCCTCATTCGCCAGGTGGAGAGCATCCAAAGGGCATTCCAAATCCTTCTGGTTGTACTCTGCTCCCGATGTCCCAGACTCAGAGCCAAAATCTGGAAAGCCAGCATGCTAGAGTGGTGCCCTAATACTCAGCGTCACAGAGATGGACAGTCAGCCCATTTTAAAGAAAATTCCTCTACAAACGGCTAACTTTAGAATATTCAGGACTCTGGCCATGTTTTATAAAGCTACCCCTAAGCTTTGCTGCCCTTCCCTTTTGTGAAACATGGGCAAAGAGGTGGGCGGTTTGTGGCTGTGGCCACTTAATTTATACTTGTAAACCCTCCCCCCACAGGTGGAGCTTACCCGTTTTGCCCTGGGAGCCCATTCCTGCTCCTGTGCCTCTCTGCTGCCAGTCCAGGTCCTGCTGTCCCCTTGAGTCTCCATCTGGCCCTGTGCGTGCTTTTAAAGTCTAAAAGGGGGAGGAAGCAAAATGGGTCACCACATGCACAGTAGTGCTGGCCCATTTTCTCGCCATTGCAGTGGCCACAATATTGCCTCTCCAGTGGTCCTGACCCTCAGTATAGGTTAATCGGGGGTTGGACACATGGAGGAGGCACACGAGAAGTGGCTGTAGTTATTATTTAAAGAGCACCTATAAGTGCATAAGAATGGAGGAAATTTACATATTCATGAGGCTGGCGTGAATATGAATGTGCTGTCTGGCTGCATGGAGGGACTGTATATTTCGGCAGCTGCGACAGGCAAACTGAACTATGTCAAAATATAAATCAGCAGTTGCTTTAAAGGGGAAAAAGGCTGCTATCAGACAACGGGGCAACTGTGTATAAAAACTGCTTTGTTTGGCTATGCAAATACCTTGAAGTTGGGACTGCTGTTGAAACTGTACTGCACTGTGTACTAAGCAGCCATCTTTGTTACTTTGACCCCCATGGGCAGCCAATCAACAGCTTAGGCACCCAAAGACTGGTGAAATGCCTTCTGCGAGAGGTGTGAACTTCATTCCAGGTGCGAAAAAACATTTACCAATCAATAATCGAACCAGATTAATGTTTATTAATATTTGTGAAGGACAGCAGTATCTAACCAATCAGGGAGCTGGGATTTGTGTGTGAAACCCCAGGAACTTTTGCAGTTTTGGGCAGTCTGATCGAGTCAAGAGGACTCTTTCTGTGTGTTGAGAAAAGGTTGGAAACATTTTCAGGACTTCGTTGGTTAAATGGTCAATTATCTGAGAATCGGAAAAAGGGATTTGTTCTGTCTGAAGGAGCTATGGTTGCAGTTGAATGACTGAGGCACTGGTCAAAGGTTTCTTTCCTGTTTGAAGACTGGAGATTGCAGTGAACCTGTAGCAGTGTGGTAAACTCTGAGCCTGTAAAAAAATTATTTGGAACAGTGTGTGCCAGAGCTTAAAGTTGGCACTCGGTCTGAATCTGAGGACAACTGTGGAAAACGATTGCAGGCATCCAGTTCTCAGGAACCTGCATTGCTTGCTGAAAGCCAGCTGCGGAAAGGTGGAATGCTACTCCAGAAACTGTATGCCCTTGCTGCTAGCCAATAGCCACGGGCAAGGTGGAAGTCTGAGAATTTGTTGATGCACACTGGAGCTGATGGTTCCTGATCAGGCAAAAGCCAGGACTGCAACCTGCACAGCTGCAACTTGGAGCCAGGTAGGGGAACCACTAGCCCTTATCGAGTGGGGCTGATTTGACTGCAGGGAACCATGGGTGCATGCCTGAGCGCAAGGGCACTCCGGATCCATTTAAGAGAGCCGGACCATGGGGCCACTACTTGGGTCTGGGTTCAGCTGTGGCCTAGGAGGCCTTGTGCTTGTGCTCTATAACCTGGCCTGCTTGGCAGGTTGAAGGTGACATGCTGCTAGATTCTGCAAGCAAGTCCAAGGTCATCCAGCTGACAGCATTTGCTTCATCCTCCAGGCCAGCAGTTGCTGTCCATCTGCTTGCTGCCCCATGGAGCGGTTGTTTCCTGCTTGCTTGAACCCACTGAGTCAGTACGTAAATCTCAGTGTCTGTAGAACTGTGAGTAACCCAGGGCTTGCCCTGCCAAAGGGGATTAATTTAAAGTGTTAACGTTTTCTGGTAAAGTTTACTCCAAGGGCCCCAATGCTGGCCAACAGCAACTAGCAGGCCTGCATTAAAATCTGGGTACCCAGTCAGGACAGGAAAAAAAGGAGGGTTTACACTGGTACCAGTGGGGATGGGCACTGTTAATGTCTGGCCTACAGGCCTTGCTATTTTAACTAACCCTTTCATTCCTAACAGTAATCCCTTGTCCATGTATCCCTCCCCAGCCCTACCCCTAAAAATAAAGCTGGGTTTTGTTCTTTGCAATTCCTATGTTGTGAGCCTATTATTAGCTACAGTCATTAAGTATATGTATTTTACAGAACTGCCAAACAAAATGGTATTCAGTGTGTAGGGTGATTGGAAGGGGAAGTGGGTAGGTACAGCATCCCAGGGGGTTATACTATTCCAACACCTGGACCACTGTCATTTTATTCTGGGTGGAGGCACTGTGCTATTTTATTTCTATTTTAGGAAAGAACTGACAATCACCACTGAAACAGAACCCAGGCCCCTTAACCTGTATAGTAGTCAATAGGCAGGGGTAGTAGCCCACTGGCACAAGGTGCCTGGGCTACACACTACTAGTCATCTGGAAGGCAGAGTTAGAGTAAGATCAGGGTGGGGCACCGAGTTTACCCAAGGGTATCCTTTATGAATGAAGTTATATTTGGTTTTTTTTTGTTTTTTTACATGTTATGTTATTGGGCTTTACAGACCTCTAACCGTGTTTAGGGGCAATCATGGCCTCTCTCTCCCTGAAAGCAATAACACAGTTTAGAAGCTGTGGAAACAGTCTGTGTTATACTTCACTTCTCGGTCATCAAGCAAGCGATACTGTCCTACATGTCATACTCTGCCTCCACTAGCCTAGAAACCAGCATCTGAATATATCACATTTGGCCATAGACAGCAGTACCAGACTTTTCACAGGAGGTTCAAGACAATCTGTCATGTAATCAATCACTGGTCTGCTTTCTGTATTCCAAAACTTAGAATTTTAAAATGGGGTAAACTTGACATTTCCCTTTAAAACAGGGAAAACTTGGCATTCCCCTTTTAAAAAATCCTGCTAAATGACAAATTGGGTGAGCCCTTGCCACGTGCAGAACACTTATGTTCTGGTAGGACATTCTTCAGTTTTCTTTATACTGCTAGTATTTCTGGGAGGAGTCACTGGTATATGAAAAGACCTCTGCTCTCACTGTGGTCCTCTACTCATCCATAGTACCCCCAACCCCCGCCATCCAAGGGGATCTCATCACAAAGCCTCTCAGGACTTCCCCCCCCCCCCAATCACCAGCACAGTTGGGCCAGACTGGCCCATACCTACCAACCAAGATACATAGCTGGTAAGTGCAGGACTACCCCCTCTCTTCATTTGGGGGGGGGGGGCACAGCAGCCCTGGCAGACTTGGGGTACAACTAGGAATCACCTGCTTATAACCCTCCCTTTTTTCCTTTGTATAACACTCTGACTGGGTAGCGTGTAACTGGGTGGCCTAGGCAGACTTTTAAGGGAACACTAATAGATGGGGTAGTCAGGGTGGGACCAATCAGTTTGTCAGCTGGTGATCAGTTTGGTCACCAGCTTTTAAACTCTGGTAGCCAGAAAATCTATATTTTTAGTGCATATCATTTTTTCAGGGTTCAAAATTCACTGTGAGGGCAGGCAACCAGTTGGCCGGTAACTTTCAAAATCTGGTAGTCACACCAATTTTTTTTAGTGGCCACTGGCCACCAGGCTACCTGATTTGTCCCACCCTGGGGGTAGTGTGTAGCTGAATGGACTTGGCAGACTTTTATTGGAACACTCATGAATGAGACAGATGTTAAGTTCAAAGCTCCAAAACAAATTGGTCTTTTTATGCAGAAAAAAAAACGACTTCTCTTTGGCCCATATAAAATGAAGCTATCAGTCTTTCTCTTTCTCCTAGGTTTGTTTTCCACTTCAGCGGCTGGACCTTCTCCAAGGCTCTTTTGTTCAGCTTCTGCAGTTTTACAGTCTCTACTGCTTTTGCAGCCCCATCTAAATTTGTATGTGGCAGGCCACTCTCCAAGCTTTTATCAGCTCTCCCTATTTTCCAGCAAGCCTCTAGGCAGACTCCCTCAGCTCTGCATGTCACTAGCTTTCAAGATTTACCTCCACCCTGTAAACTGAGCCACACCTCCTTGTATACCTCTACTTCAGCTCTGAGTTTTCAGGGTTAACCTCTTCATCCCTGCAGATTCTAGCTCATTTGTATCCTTGTGTGACCTCTCTGCAGTGTCTCTCACCACTGAAAATTCTACCAGTCTCTCTGTCTTTCCCTCAGACCCCGAGTTCATATCAGTCCAGTTGCAGGTCTCCTTCTCTGGCTAAGGCATGCCTCTTTAATCTGCTGCTTTAGCCCAGCTGCTCCCAATAATTCAGTTAAGGGCTAACTGCCTCTGGCCAGCCTTTACTCTGCTACCCAAAAAGTGAACTGCAGCCTTAAAGGGCCTAACTATTTAAGGGTTTACTTTCCACATCCTGGTTGGGGTCCCCCTACAGTCCCTGACAAAATCTCTTGGCGTCCTGAAAAATAACGGGAGAGAAAAGGGTAGACCAGCTGTGTCCCAACCACCCACTGCCACCATCAGGGAGGATGCATTAGCGCCAGGATGCCCCACACATTGCAATCATGGCCTTGCCCCACCCATCTATTCCACAAGCATTCCCCAGTTGCACCTCTACCTCTGGCTACCCAGGTGGTTGTAATGGCAGCAGTCACTGCTCTCCTTCCCCAGTGGAGAAAAATATCCTCTGAGATGCTTGATCCTTGCTGATTGCATTAATACTCCAAAGTCAGAATGGGTTTGTACTGCTATAGCTTTGACAATTCTTACTAAATTATAAGGATCCCATTACAATAAGAAGATTGTGTCTGTCTATGCATAAAGTTTTACAGAAGAAAAGGTTACGGAAATTGAAAGCAATACCTAACACTCTTTTAATAGCCTGTAATATATTCTCTCTTTCTTCTCCTGGATATTGAAGCAACAGTTTTTGATAGTCACCATGTTGTTTTTTTTGTTTATTTGATTTTTAGCAATAATGTTTTTCTGACAAAAATATCAAGCCACTCATTTTTCTTTTGGTTTTCTTTCATTCCTGAAACAAGATATGAGATTTGGACGTTTTTGAAAGATCCTGCTCCTGTGCCTTGCCTGTCATGAAAAAAGTAAATACCTTGGCACAGTGTTGTGCTGTTTGCCATTAAAAATATGTGGGAACACCATCCTAGTACAACCACATTGTGAATCTAGCTTATACATTCAACTGGTAACCTCAAGGGAAGAGATGTTTAAAAACAGTGTGTGGTGGTTACCTTTAATGACATGTGTCATTCATTACAAAATTACCTATAAAAGCTGTTTAAAAATATCTGAGAAAACTAAAAATACACTGAGGGTGAACCTAGAGATGTCAAAAATATATTTTTACTAAAAAAAGCAACAACTACATAGGCTGAAATGTTTTGCCAGCTAGCAAATACTTCCGCTTTATGCACAGGCACTTTGTAGCAGCTGTAAACATGCTATTTATTGTTTTCTCTGCTGTGATAGATGTCAGTGCTTTCTGTACTGAAATTTTGTCTAAACGTTTAAAGAATTTGTTAAATTGTAATGACAAATTGTTGAACAACTAAAACTTGAAACTGTAGATATAGCTTTAGAGACCATGGGATGGATTTTTTAAATTACCTAGATCACAGCAAGCCCTGGTACACCAACAATATGGCACATGGAACTTGCAGCAATCTAACAGGATTTTCTCTCCTGTGCGGCAACTGCTGCGACTTAGACCAGCTTTTTTCTGGTCTACCTTGTGTCAATCCCAGGGCCTTATTTATGGAACATGCACCAGATATGTGGTGCAAGCTATCATAAATCGCAACTGTGCCCAAGACTGGAAAATTGGGTGAAGTTGCAGCGAAGGGTTCGGCGCATGGCCTGAACCTAAGTGTGGTGGTGCAGGACTGGATGCAAACCCTGCACCAGGCTTAGAAAATCCTGCCCCAGTTTATTAAACTGACATCCAGATGGTGTGCTCTGGATCTTAAAGGGGAACAGTCAGCACCAAGGGCCCCCACACTGGCGTGTGGGGCTAGTCCCAATGTGTACTTTGTGTGCAGAAACAATTTGCTTTACTTACTGTTTACTTAGCATAGTAGATTGTATCAGACTAATTCTGTTTACTTTGCTAACATCCTCTGTTACTACAAACCCCCAAATCCCTTGCAGCTGTCATCAGAGCAGTAGGTAGCAGTAGGAGATTCAGTAGCCCCACAGTGTATGTTAGAGCTTTTATAACCTCCGATCTGATGTTTTCCAGTTCTGCTTTTCTCCAGGAGCTAAGCACAGCCCTCTGTGACTATACTTAGCCCAGGGAGGACAGTGGGACTAGCAAACAATGGATCAGAGCTTATATAACTCTAACATGCATTGCAGGCTATTGAATCTTGCACTGTTGCCTGCTGCTCTGATGTAAGCTGTAGGGGATTCTGGGACTTGTAGTAACAGAAAATGTCACCCTAGAAGTAAACAAAATAAGTTTGATAGAATCTACTATATAACAGTAAACAGTAAGTAAACAAAAATGTTTTTGCACCCAAGTGCATACTGGGACTAGCTCCACACTTGAGTGTGAGATCCTTGTTGCTGATTGTTCCCCTTTAATGTACAGAACTAGGTGTCAAGCAATGCCAAGTCTGAATTCTACCTTAACCCCAAACAGTATTGCCTTGCACAAGTCTACTGCTCTCCCAGCATTTCTGTCCTACCATCTTTGAATTAGAGTCAAGTCAGGACCCACTGAAATTTTAATGTTGCATCTGTGCCTGCCAATTCCTCAGTCTTATTCATTGACACATAATTATGTATCTTATCCTTTCTGGGGGCCACATTAAGGACTTCTATTTTAAGCAACTGCTATTTTCTCTCTTTTCTCTTTGCCTTTGAAGTTTCCCTATTTACATCCACTATGTTCTGCCTTTCCCCATACCTGAAGAAGGGGCTGCCCTTTTTAGCTCAAATCATTCAACTCATTTCCATTTTCTTCTGCTGTACTGTGCTGACTCAAGTCTACCATACTAGTTTAGGGGCAATGATTTTCCATTTTCAGAAATGGCCAATTACATTTAACAAAATCTTAAAATACATTTTTTTAATCCCCCAAAAAAAAAAAAAATTAAGGGAACATCAGCATGTCTGTGCAAAAAAATTATTTCAAAACTGGGGTGTTTGCTCAAAATGCTGGTGCACATTGGAGGGTATTCTGCTGAAAATAGAAAATCTTTGGCCCTACAAGTTGCATCTTGGTTGGATTAGGCTGGGTGTATAAACTGAAGAAAACAACACATTTTTATAAGTTAGTCTCTAATCCTCCTTCTCGTTTCCTTTTATGTAAAACGGGTAAACCATTATAACTGTATTACTATTAATATAGGCCTCAACTGAATGAAAGGGTAGTGTCGTAATGTGGTTCGATTTCAGCTGGTTTCCATCTGAATCTTCCCCCCCAACCCCCCAGGACAAGGCTGAAATAGGAAGAATTGCCTAGCCCTCCTTTCCTGGTCAATACAAATTAAAAAATAAAGAAAATCCATACTGACTCTCATCGGGGCTGCAGAGATGGGCAGACACCTGCTCTGCTGACTGCATTACTGGCATTCATGGGGCTTCTACTGAAATGATATTTCTGCCTTAGCACCAGTTCTCCTGTGGCCTGCTACTGCGGGTGGAGGAATGTTGTGCTGACAGTGGAACACCCCCATTTTCGACTACAGAGGGTGGCTAAATAGTATGCAGGCCTCACCGTGGGGTTTCTAATGTCATGTGGAGCTAACACCAGCAAAGTTTGTTTGAGAATTTAGAGTAGCCCCTTCTCCCCTGCCCTGCAGCCTGATCCACAACCAGTGCGTCAGACAGGCAGAGGTCCCGCTGCTCCACCACAGCAGTAGAGTCTACAGCAGTACATATGTCAGCTTCGGCAACATGATGCACCAGTCATTGACAACTTTTTATATCACAAGAAACACCAAACTGTTGCAAGAGAATCCCATAGCTCTGTTATTGCAACAGTTTAACATTTCGTTCCATCCTGAGGCACATATTTGAGCTGGAACTTTTTGTGCTTAACCTTATTTAACATGGACACCTCAAACTTAATGAGACAGCAGAGCAATGAACACATACACATCATACCTTTGCATTGTTCATGCAGAAATACTTTAAAAGAGGTCCTCAATATATTTGATGAAAGTGTCAGACCTCACCAAAGCAGTTGCATCAAGTTAGAGTAAATAGAAGAGTTAGACAGGACCAAGGAGTTAACTGAAAGGTAAAAACAGGGATCAAGCTGCGGGATCCTAAGTACTGAGCTGGAGAAGTCTACATACTTAGGCCCTGCACACACAGTTCACAATAGAGTGTCAGTGGTTTAAAAGGCTTGTGCTCAGACTGTAGTAAGGTAAAAACTGCACTACGATCCATGTTCTGAAACCGTGCCTTAGCCCAGCTCAGAGGAAGGCTACAGCATAGTTTCAGAGCTCAGCCCAAGTTAGCAGCAGTGTGGATTCACACCATGCTGTGACTCAGATTAAGGAAAGTGATTGGGTTGTATCGGTAGAGGAATCACTAGCAGGAAGAGGGAGGTCATATTGCCCTTGTACAGGCAATTGGTCAGGCCACACCTTGAGTATGGGGTCCGGTTCTGGAGGCCATACCTCAAGAAGGATGTGGATAGAGTGGAGTGGGTCCAGAGGGGGGCAACAAAAATGGTGAAGGGACTCAGTCATCTGTCATACAAGGAATGGCTAAAGGACCTAAACATGTAGTCCCCAAAGCAAAGAAGGAAAGGGGACATGATTGAGACCTTCAAATATATCAAGGGTATTAACAGGGTGCCAGTAGGGGACATCTTCCAGCTAAAGAGGCAATTGAAAACTAGGGGGCATGATGTGCAGATAGTAGGAGGGAGGTTCAGAGGAAACATTAGAAAATTCTACTTCATGGAGAGGGTAGTAGATAACTGGAACAAACTTCCAGAAGAGGTGGTGGGGACAAGGAATGTGGAGGGATTCAAGGGAGCATAGGATAGACACAGGGGTCTTTTGGATCTAGGAAGGGGGGGATGGTAGGAAATAGCAAAGACCTAGCAGCTAGCTAGCACATTGGGCAGACTGGGTGGGCCTGGCAATCCTTTTCTGCTGATACATTCTCTGTTTCTATGGTAGCATTAACGTTAAAGTTTGGGCTCAGGTAGTCATGAAAAACAGCACAGAATTCCTCAGTAACTTCTTAATGACCTAAATATTTTATCTGGCACCTTTTCTGCCTTCTTCGAAGACAGTCTCAATCTCAAGTATTCCAGCATGCACCGCGGCATATTTAATGCCTTGTATCAGTGCCACAATGGTGCCTGGAAAATCAGTCTGGATGCTCTGAACACTGTACTCAAACCCAGTTTTTAAAAAACATTTTGAGATATAGTTAACAGTTTGTAGAGGACCTTAGTCAATCTGGTGCTACTTTTCAATGAGAGCTACATGGGATGTGGACTCCTATTCAGTAGAAATGGAGGTGAGGCAACCAAACTCTATTTACTTTGATTGTGAGACTTTTGGCCATGCACTCCCTAGAACTGGTGTGCTTTTTAAGCTGTTTACTCAGGTACTTTAATCAGTGAACAAATGCACACCTAACCAAGGGTTGAGTTCTAAAAATACTACATGATATCTATTAAGACAATACAACAATAGAAGAACAATTAAAAAAAAATGTAATTAGTAGTACACACAGCCCATGGCTGTTGAGACTTTGGAGAGGAGCTGCACTCTCTTTCATCAATGTTACCTTACTGCATGTTACAAACATACAAATTATAAAACTGCAGAGAGGAACAGAAGAACGTGATTGGCTGAGCCACATCATGCGAACGAGCCGTGTTGTAGGATTTGTCTTGCCACGTGGCAGATTCTCAATCAAATTGCTAAAGATGCCATGCCTCTGGAATGACAGGTACTCAACAGAGACCATATAAAGGAGGGCCACGAAGATGATCCAGGGGCAGCAGGGAAGGGCACATGAGGAAAGGTTGGCAGACCTTAAAATGTATACACCGGAGGTCAGGAGGGAAGATGGGGATATCAGTGAGACATACAATGCCACTGTGAGGACTCAAAAGGGTGGATTATAAGGATTTGTTCATGAGGAATAAGGGTATAGTAACTAAATGACATGGGTGGGGATTGATGGGGGTGATTCAGGAGAGACGTGAGGAAGTTCTTCTTCAATGAGAAGATGGTGGACAAATGGAATAGACTACCTAGAGAGGTGGTTGAAGCCAATATGTTGTATTTTTCCTGTTATTTACCCATTGCTATTCTGATATTGACCTGTACTTTTACTGCCCTGTACTACTGTCCATTGTTGTAGTATAGTTTGACTTGTACCATCCTAGGTCATGCCTGAAAATAGGCATTTCTATGCCTAGTGCACCTACCCGGTTATCAAAAACAAAATAAATATTGTATCAGGCTTTAAACTTGGGTGGGACAGGTATAAGGAAATAGTAGGATCCACAGGCAGAGGAGGGGAAGGGACACTGGGGGAAGAGGATGTTATCAGCTACAAGGGCTATCAGCTCTCGAAATCCAGTCCAATGTTAAGAAGCTATGGAGGGAAATTGGCAGACTAGATTGACCTCTGGATCTTTTTCAGATGACAAAATCTATATTTTAAATGTAAAATGTCTCTTTCAGACATTTTCTGCCTAAGAAAAAGCCATTTTAAAAGCTCATTAATCCACTCCAGGGTGTGTGGTAAGACAGATCTTATCACACTTCCCAGGTACTTGAAATTACTGGGCTGCTCTTCTTGCTTTCACAACCCACCTAGGACATACCATCAGATCTATCTTACCACACACCCTGCTGTGGATTATTGCTTACTTGTTCAAAAAACAAAATTAATTCCAGATTCTGTAAGGATCACAGTACTATTAATTTCAGACATTTGTTTTGCTGCAGAAAAAAAGTTATCTTTTTTAGGATGTGCTGATGTCAACAGTATCTCTTACTCTGAATATGCTTTGACACTGGAAAAACAGCAAATGTCATTACCATTTATTCTTACGGATATGCTATAGCAGTTCCTGTAATTTGTTTCTCTCTACAGCCTGCTGGGATATGGTGAATGGAAAACATGCATTACCAGTCGCACTAGGGAGATGGACTTCAGAAATGAAAAATAGCAATTCCATATGACTTTTTCTATCAGATTGGTTTCATCAATAAAAAAGTTGCTTCACGCAAGAAAAACAATTATGCTCACACATTAGTACAAGAGTATTGCAGACCAGCTACAGAAGCTCTGTGCCATAATTAATCTACAGAATGTACACTCCCTAGAGTTTATTCAGACACATTTGGCATTGCACAGAACTGCAAAAGGCAACAAGAGACGCTGGTTATCCAAGCGTACGGTTATCTGGTTTCCAGTGTACAATGAGGATCATCTTAATTGTCTAGGTATAGTAGCTGGCTCCTGGCTAATCACAAGTGTCATTTTGAAACATCTTTAGATTCCAGCAAAGCTGAGCAGTTCTGGAACACAAAGTTACTTCAAGATGATACATCTGATTAGCCAAGAGACATCTGTGAAACACCATCTACCTTTTATTGAGCATTTCTTTTTCCTACAACACCTCTCCCCCACTGCCAGTTTTATGTAGTGATTACAGTTAGACATTTATACCATGTCTAAGACAGTGGAGCACCAGCAGTGATCCGCTGGTCTGTTTTTCCTCTTTTGGAAACATTACTGCACTTCTGGGTATGGGTAGTGTGACAGGTCTGAAGTCCCATATAGCACTGATGCGGGCTGTCATCGCAGTATGTGAGACTGGGTTTGGGGTTTTCTGAGGAATGCCATCTGATTTTTTTTGTATTATTCTCCAGAAGCTCGCCTTCTATCTCTTCTACAAACTGAACAGCCAGGGGTGACACAAACTCATTTGGCATCATGTGTATGTGTGAGGTTGTTCAATGTCAGTGAGGATGTCATGCAGCTCCTCTTCCACTGGCAATGCTGGCATCTGTTCCGTAGGGGTGAAAAAACTATTACAGATTACTACTCACACTGAGAGTTATAAATAATGGTTAGTAAACAGAACGCGAACAGTGTATGGTGTTGCTACCGTAAGCTGGAGGACAAGAGCCAATGGGGGACAGCAGGTAGGTGAGAGAGCAGGTGGGAGTGTGGAGAATGTGGACAAGTTAACAGAAAAATGAAATGGAAAAAAAACAATCTCTGGAGAACTGGAACGTGGGTCTGATGCTAAGCTGCAGTGCGTGATGAGATCTTGGCTGTATAAAAGGTGTTCATGTGCTACAGCTACTGCAATGTATTCCAAGGAGAAGGGAAAAAGAAATGCTTTATAGTACATTAATCTATATGCTAATCTTGAATTTTCTTCCTTTCTCCTCCACTTGCCCATGCATCTATCACACTTTCACTAGCACTAGAAGAGACAGCCACTGGTAACGATGAGCTGTAAAAATGTGCTTCAGACTGCTTGGCAGCATTCATTCAGTACTCGATATGGTGTCTACATCTTCAGCCACTTTAAGAATACCAGCATGCTCTCCTCTTCCTCCACGGTTCCCTGGTCAGGAAGGCAAATGCACGGAGAGCAACAAGCCTGACATCTAACATGCTGAAACTCAGCACTCTCCTGTAGTGCTGTGAGAGTTCAACTTGACGGAAAAATACTCATGCACAGGCTTTGAGTATAGTAGGATAAATCCCCTTGTGAAGCCAATACACTGATCCTATATTCCTTACAATTCTCATGCTGGCTCTGCTGTACTTTTGTAACACAGAACAACTGGTACAGCATTGATAATACAGTCTGTTTTTTCTTTGTACTATAACGTTAAAAACATTTTAAATCTATTTTGATAAGTTCTACTGTTCCTTTAGGAGCAATTTTTTTAATAATTTATGTGTAATTGCTCTAAGCAATGACCTCTACTTCCAAAAAGAATACATATCGACTTCTGAACTTGGCGGTTAACATTAGCCTAAGATGAGAGCTTGTTTAAGAGCTTTTAATGGCCCTCCTGTATACATAATGTTTTAAGAAAACAGCAGCGTCAAGAAGACAGTAACCATTATTTAGGATAAGTGGAAGCCTTTAGCAATTAGTGTATGGTGTCTGTATATATTTAGGCATTACACAGAGCTCAAAGTTCACTTTCCCTTTGCAAGATAACCACAGCGTACTGTACAGTATTTTACTAACATTATACTCATTGAAAAGAAATCTTTCACCAAGCCAGGTGGACACAGGAGACCTCAGGGATAGGACTGGTGAACAAAATGCTTAAACAAAAGGTGCTGTTGCATCCAAGTTTTGGATGCCAAGGGACTTACATTGGAAGATCGGGATTTTCCATCCCTGCATCAAAGAGATGGCCCAGTGGTCTAGTATATGTCCATTTGTCTACTACTTGCATCCAGGGTTGTACACAAGCTGTCTCAAAGTGCTTCCAATTGACACAAAATTAATGGCTGCAGAAAAATGATGTTTAGGTGTATCTGACAGACAAGACACACTGGCAGCATCTAGGTCCTCAGATGGCGGGATGCCCAGAAATCTGGTCCCAGGTCTCCAACTCACTGGGCCTACACAGAGCCCTCATTCTTCTAGAGGAAGGCATTAGAGCCCATGATTTTGCAGATCATCTTGAAGCGGATATATAAGTAACACTTGTCAGGGCTCTTGGAGTAGACCGCATACCATCCCCCCCCACCCATAGCCAAGGTCAGTCACAGCAAAACACACTACTGGGCAAATGTGACAGGGACCAAAAGGTGTGCATGTTCAGGGGGGCATGGTATCTGGTCCAAGAGAAAAAGCTAAATCCTGAGTCATAAGAAGTACTTTGCTTGACCAACAGGATTCAAACACACTGAGTTGGAGACCTGGGACCAGATTTCTGGGCATCCCCGCATCTGAGGACCTAGATGCTGCCAGTGTGTCTTGTCTGTCAGATACACCTAAACTCCCTGCAACTCTACTTCAACCAGGCGGAAAAATGGTTCCTCGACCATCGCCTGGTCCTGAACCTCAAGAAAACAAAGACCATGATCTTTGCCCACCGGCAAAGTAATTTCAAAAATGCTCCGCTCTGCATCCTTCCCAGCACCCTTCACCCCCTTGAACAGGTAACCACGTACAAATACCTGGACATCACCTTCGACTCGGCGTTCTCCTTCCATGCCCACATCCATGCCTTATCCTCAGCCATGAATACCCGTATTGGGCTCCTCTATCGCCACAAGGACTGCCTCCCCGAATTCGCCCTACAGCTGGCAATCACTTCCTCCATCCTATCTTTGGTTGACTATGGCCTCCCACCTATGCTGTCGCTGACCACTGCTCTCACAAAAATCCAGACATCTATCAACAAAGCCTGCAGGCTCCTGACTGGTGCCCAAGGAGGCAGCACCGCGTGCCAACTCTACTCCAGCACTAACATACTCAATCTTGAAGAGCTGCAATATTACACCTGCATACTAACCAAAATCCCTACTTGGGCTCTGTTCCCCGGTGTCACCCTTTTCTTTCACGGGCCTCCCATTGATCGCTACCACTTGAGAATACCAGTTCCCACGTTCCAGAGTTGCCTAGAGCTAGGACTTCCCTCGCCCAAGGTCCTTTCATCACAGGCGCCATCCTGGTATAACTCTCCCTCGCATGTCACTAGCACCTTAAAATTGGCCAATTCAAAATCGCCTTCACAAACACCTCATTAGTTCACGGAGATGTACGTGTCTATCCCAGAGCCTTTTATGAGTGCCTTCCTGACTTACCAGCTACTACAGGACTAAGAATATAACAATGCCTGAGTTTTGCCTACAGTCAATCGAAATGCGACATTGTATCCTGGATGTCCCTTGGGAACCGGTGACCTCTTGTGGGTTCCCATGAAACCCAAATACTTAAATGGCACTTGAGGATTTTAATGATTCTGTATTGTATGTTGCATGTAATTCACCTGTACTGTTCTCCTCTGTACTACCACACATTTAGATTGTTCCCCTCCCTGTGACGAGGTGCCTTTGTAAATGAGTCTCTGACTCAAAGGTTGTAAATCCGATATTTGTCTAAAATAAATAAATAAAAAAATAAAATAAAAAAAACACTGACTATTACAAGATCTGATATCCTCCCTAAAAGGAATTAGATACTTATGTTAAACAGTCTATAGACCAGATGTTGCATCTTCTTTCGATCTAGTGTTTTACTAAGACTCCCAATCATTGTTTTCTGCTGCAGTATTCTCCACATCTGGTGATGTGTGCCCCACAAACTAGTTCTTCAATGCTGTCACCACCTCCATTGCTCGGCTTCTGATTATCTCAAAATGATGATGAGGAGATTAGCATATTTTCTCTCTTGAAAACTAGTGGAGATCAGCTGTTTTATAACAAATGGTAAATGGTTTCCATGACCTTTAGCACCATGCACAGACTGGCCAAAATCAGATTCTCCCCAGTCTTCAGGACTCTGGATAGCTCCCAGCTGAAGGAGGTCCCTTCACTTGGGTGTCTGGCCAAACTGTCATCATGGGCTCAGTTTTTAAAGGGTGACACAGGGCTTGTATCAAGCCCTGCATCAAACCCTTTCTTCGGCACAGCTGTGCCAATCGCCTTTACTGCAATTGTGCCCAATTTTGGTAAGTTGGGCACAGTTGCAACACTTGACCCGATTTACAGCAGCTTGTTCCAACTCTTTGGTGTAAGCCCTGTACAAAGGGTGCTTGGGATTGCAACAAGCTAGACCAGAAAAAGTTTGTCTAACTTGTCTTAACAGTTAGGTAACTGGTGCACGGGATCGAAAATCTTGATAGCCAGCTGGAGATGTGTATAGCACCACTTCCAAATCAGCCCTGGCCAGACTGGACCCTTCCTTCCACTCCCTTTGTTGGTTTATAAAATGGCAAGGAAAAATACTGAAACCTCATTGGCTGAGAGACAGTCCTGACCATGCATTAAAAAGCTAAAGATGAATGGTTAACAGAAGTTAAGCGACTTGCTCATGGTCACACAATATGCAAGTGGGGGCTGATGGGACAGTAGCTCAAGCTGTGTACTCTGCAATATGAGCAGACTCGATAGACCAAATGGTCTTCTTCTGCTGGCTTCTTCCTATGTTCATATGTAAACCCAGGCCTCCAGGTTTGCAGCTCAGTACCCTTAATCACCACGCTATACTGCTTCCTAAGCTGCCTGTAAGCTGATCAATAAACTTTTACCATACCATTCCCTTCTACCTCAGCTTCCATCTTCCTGTCCTCCTCAGAACCCAATCTGAAATTTGGATACCAGCTCTTTCACACCTCGCCCACAATTTGAACTCAGCCAGTGAGACAACTTTCTGTTAAACATTCCCTCGGCTCTGATCTAGCCTTCCCTTTCCCCTTACATCGACTTTTCCTCCTCCCCCTGCCCTGAAGTCTCTACTTCATGATTACACTTCTCATTTCTGTACTTGCACCTACCTCTCCCCTCATTCCATCTCCTTCTAGCCCCAACCCCTCGCTGCTGCTAACCCCCATCCCCAATACCTTCTTGACATAATAACACAGTAATTCAAGGTCTGCATGGACTCTAGGTCCATCAATACCCCCCCCCCACACTTCATAAGCAGGGGTAAAATAAGTTCTATTTTATTTATTTATGGAGAAAAACAATGATTCATTTACAATGGTGTCTACAAAGGCATGAAAAACAAAATGGTTTCAACATACAGATAGTTACAAATAGGTCCAAAAGGCAATATGAAAACTGCCAATATAAATAATATAGTTACAAGTAAGTAAATAAGTATGCAGTGTAAACACATATCAATTGTTAGGGATTCCCTACCCATGTTGATACCATCTGTGCAATATTGTATTATAATTTCACACCGTCTGTAAAATTTACTGCAGTTGCTAATTGTTTAAGCTGCCTCCTTTCTTAATAGAACTTAAATGCATGCTAAGCATGCTAGTTGTGCAATTATATGCAACCTTATTTTCTTTCAAATGCTTGATCTACTCTTATTGCATACTTCCCCGAATGTTAGGAAGCACCCCAAAATGGTGCAGCCACTCATGAGGCAATAGTCTCTTCTCCTCCAGGTGAACAGGGTAAACACAGCGCTCACTGGTGCTGGGTAGAATGCAAATTGAGGGCCATGCTGACCCAACAATCTGTGATACCAGGATCAATTCAAAATGTACTCCAGAGTTAGTGTGTCGTCACTGATGCATACATGCACTGTAAACACTTGAAATTATGTGCAAAACCAATTTATTAGTGAAACCTCTAGGCTATACTGCCAGAGGCTGGGGGAGAAAATGCCCTATTCCCTATTCATGGCGAGAATTAGAGGTCACGAGGGAGATGTCAGAGCAACAGGCAAGATGTCAGACCAGAAAAAGGCAATGGACTTCCCGTCTGTATGGGAAGTGCCACGCTGTAATAGTCCCAAGAGACAGCTAGTATTGGAACTGACTCGGGAGGGAGCAATCTTAGACCTGGTACTTTCAAATGGGGGATGGAGAAAGAATCTCAGATTTAGAAGTGGGTAGCCATCTGGGAACAAGTGACCACCAAACAGTGTGGTTCATGATAAACACAGCCATACAATCAAGCCATACAAAAGCAAGAGTACTAGACTTTAGGAGGGCTGACTTTGGGAAAATGAGAGAGTGCCTCAGAAAAACACTAGCAAACAGGCAAGAAGGAGGGGTGGAGGAACAATGGGGAGTGATCAAAACAGCCATCACAGAGGCAACAAACCTCTGCGTAAAAAAAATCAATAAAACACAACGAAGGAAAAAACCGCTATGGTTCACAAAAGAGGTGGCAGGGAAGGTTAAAGAGAAAAGGACAGCATTCAGGAAATATAAGGAAACACAGAAGGAGCAGGACAGAGAACTTTATCAGTTAAAGCAGAAAGAGGCTGGGAAGGTAGGCAGAATAGCAAAGGCCCAAACCGAAGAAAGGATAGCCAATTCTGTTAAGAAGGGGGATAAGACCTTTTATAGGTACATTAGGGAGCGAAGAAAGACCAAAGGAGGGATACTGAAGCTTAATAAAGGGAGGAATCTGGGTGAGGTGACAGTGAAAAAGCAGGGTTACTGAACGAATATTTCTGCTCAGTATTCACAAAGGAAGAGAGGAGAGTTACCTAAACCAAACAAGAGAAATACTCTGAAGACGGGGTCAATACCAGTCCATTTACAGAAGAAAGGGTTCTGAAAGAACTAATAAAATTGAAGGTGGACAAAGCAATGGGGCCTGATGGGATTCACCCAAGAATTCTAAAAGAACTAAGGGTAGAACTAGTGACATCGCTGACTACTCTCTTTAACAAATCATGGGAGGATGGGTGGTACCCAGGACTGGAGGAGGCAGATGTAATTCCTCTTCTCAAAAGTGGGAGCAGGACAGAGGCAGGAAACTACAGACCAGTTAGTTTGACCTCAGTAGTAGGGAAAATGATGGAATCACTTCTGAAGGAAAGAATTGTTGAGTACCTAGAAGGCCATTGGGGCTGGGACCCGAGGCAACATGGATTCCGATGGGAAGGTCATGTCAGACAGATCTAATAGATTTCTTTGACTGGGTGACCAAAGTAGTAGATCAGGGAGGGGCTGTGGACATGGCCTACCTAGATTTTAGCAAGGCATTTGATGCAGTCCCCACAAAGATTAATATAAAGATAGCCAGCCTTGGAATGGGTCCCAAGGTGGTAGCCTGGATAAAAAATTGGCTAGACAACAGGGCGCAAAGGTAGTAGTAAATGGAGTACACAGTGAAGAAAGGAGGGTTACTAGTGGGGTACCGCAGAAGTTCAGTACTGGGACGGTCCTTTTTAATGTCTTTATAAGTGACATTGCAGAGGAACTGGAAGGAAAAGTATGTCTTTTGCAGATGACACAAAGATCTGCAACAGGGTTGATACACAGGATGGAGTGGAAAGGATGAGAAGGGACTTGGCAAGGTTGGAGGAATGGTCAAATGTATGGCAGCTCAGATTTAATGTAAAGGTGCAGATAATGCACATGGAAACAAAACCCAGGGAAGCATACACAATGGGGATGAGATACTGACAACAGTAAAAATAGAAAGGGACCTGGGGGTAATTATATCAGATGACCTAAAGGTGGGCAAGCAATGTGAGATGGCAGTAAGGAAGGCTGGAGGGATACTGGGATGCATAGGAAGAGGCATCAATAGTAGAAAACAGGAAGTTGTTATCCCTCTGTACAGACAGTTGGTGAGACCCCATCTGGAGTACTGTGCAGTTCTGGAGACCCCATCTCCGCAAAGACATAGACAGAGTGGAGGCTGTCCAGAGGAGGGCAACCAAAATGGTGCAGGGTCTGCACCAGAAGACATCTGAAGAAAGACTAAGGAGCTTAATATGTATACTCTTGAGGAAAGAAGTGAAAGAGGGGACATTATAGAAACTTTCAAGTACCTCAAGGGAATTAACAAAGTCCAAGAGGGTAGCATCTTCCAGAAAAAGAGATGTGCAAGAACAAGGGGGCACAATTTGAAGATAGAGGGGGGACGGCTCAGGGGTAATGTGAGGAAGTATTTTCACTGAGAGGGCTGTGGATGATGGAACAGCCTCCCTGAGGAGGTCGTGGAGTCAAGAACAGTGGGGGACTTCAAGAATGCGTGGGACAGGCATAAGGCAGTCCTAGGGGTGGGTAAGAGGAAGTAAGCTGTTGATTAACTAGGATCTGCAGCTTATCTGTTAGGGTAGGAAAATGGACAGACTAGATGGGCCAAGCGGTCCTTATCTGCCGTCAAATTCTATGTTTCTATGTTCTATGTTTCTAAGAGTACACATTATGTAATTGGGTGGAGCAGTGTATTAGTTGAATCAGATCCCCAGCCTGAAGAGAATATGTAAAGCCATGGGTACAAGGACTGATCAAGGAGAGAGATTGTGAGCTGAGTCACCCAAAGGGGTGTGCCACCCACAGTTTCAAGGGGGGCAGTTGTCCAGGAGTGTGCCATGGGAGTCGATGTTAATTTTGGTGAGGACCCACTGCCCCCAGATTGTGTAGTCAGTGAGCCCTGTGGGAGGAAAAGTATTTAAGTTCTTGGTCCTGTAACAGGATGAAGAGACAGTGTAGACGTAAGGGAATTATGCCTCACACTGCCAAGGATGTGTATGCAGCTTGAGCATTAGGGGTCATCTGTCTAATGCCCCTCTGTATGGATATTGAAGCAACTGATTAAGGACATTTTGGACTTTAAGTCAATGTGACCTTCTCAGGCTGTACTGATATGTCCCCCAGCTGAAGTGGTTATTAATTCACTGGCTCCATGGAGTTGTTCTTTTATTAAAAGGATTCTGCTGTTCATTTGAATGAAGTTTCAACTCCAGTTTTTAAAAATGTCTGTAATTTATACTGGGTAATGGATGGGAGAAGGCACAACTGCCCATATTAACCATCCACCCACATCAGCAGCTAACTTCAGTTTCCTTCTAGCCCAGCACCCATGCAAGAGCTGAGGGACACCCCAGTGCAGAAGGGCCAGTAAATGTAAGTTATCTTCAGTGTTTCTGCTGTGGTTCCCCCTCACCACGAACAATGACCATCTGCATACCCCTAGACACTGGGGAGGGGATGGGCTACATCTATAAAATGTGATGAATCATAAAAGGTGTTTTTAAGCTAGAGGCACTTTAATGCATATGGTTGTTGACAGTGTCACTTTAAAGGTCTGCAAAGTCTTCATATCCAGTGTCTGGTAGGTTATTCCATAGGTACACAACCCCCTGGGAGAAAGAGTGCCTTCTAACATTGTCCTGGAGTGTATCACCCCTGTGCTTTAAGGCATGTCTCTGCATCCTGCTCCAGGACACCAGATCGAACATCTCCAACTGCTCGATCCTGTTGATACCCTTGAGTGTTCAATACTTTTTTCTTCATTGTTGAACTATTTTCCTCTACACTGCTGGCCAGTTCCCATTTAAATCCACGCAGCCCCATCACCTGGCCTCCCACTTACTTACCACAGACCCCCTCTTCCATACTGCTTTCCCTTCATGACAGGGACAGCAGGTCTGCTGCAGAAACAGATCCACAGTCATGGAAAGAGCTATGTTACTAGATTGGGGCCTGTGAGGGGCTGGACCATCATTGTACTTTGGGTCTGGTATTTACACAAACTGGCATCAGACCACTGTATATTGGCCAGGACTACCAGTGGCATCTGCCTTTGTTTGTAATTTGCCATACTGTGGTGTGAAATTATTTGCACATTACACTAACTGTACCTTAACAAAAGCAGTTTCATGTTTGCAATATACAGTGGTCTGGTGCCGGTTTGTTTGTATTGCTGCTTTTTTACCGGGCACAGACAATTTTGGTGAAGTGATCTTGCTGTTTGTGGTGGCTGGGGATTTACTAGTTTTCTGTCCAGTGGGACACTGACACTAGCAGGCACAAGCTCAAATGCATGCAAGTATGTGGAGCACATCACCATCAGAGTCCCTCCTCACTTTCTCTGCTACTCCATGTCAGTGCCACCTTTTGTCACCCAGGTGGCAGTATTGCACCAGAGCTGACTACTCTCCCTCCCCCTACGAGAGGAGGTGAGCATCCTCTGAGACACTCAGTCCCCCCGACTGATCACTGATGACCTAAGTTAACTTTCAAACCCGGGACACCTGCATCACACGCAATTTTAACCACCATTTCTCGGACCTCATCAGTTACCAGGTTTCATTCCCTAATACTCTCGCCTCTTCGCACAATCATAACGTTAAACCTCAGTTCACAGATCCCCCCTTCAGGTTCCGGAATATTACAAAATCTGAAGTTCTGAGGCTTCTCCTCTCAGACCCAGACCACACCAGTGCAGGGTCTGATGGGCTGGGACCTAGGCTTCTAAAGATCGCCGCCCCGTTTATAGCCTCTCCCCTTACCAAAATCTTCAATCTATCTCTACGTCACGGCTCAGTCCCCAACATCTGGAAAATTGCCAAAGACACCCCCATTCCAAAAAAGGGTGATCCCAGACTAATCTCGAACTACCGTCCTATAGCTATCCTCTCCCTCCTTAGCAAAATCCTCGAAAAGCTTGTGACAACCCAAACCCTTGATTACCTGCAGAAGCACAACCTCTTGTCTAGCTCTCAACACGGTTTCTGCAAGGGGCACAGTACATCTACTGCCCTCCTCAAACTCACTAATGATATCTTTTCTGCTATGGACTCTGACCTCCTGATAGGTGCTATCTTCATTGATTTAATGAAAGCTTTTGACCTGGTAAACCATTCCCTCCTTTCCAAACTTCGCTTCCTCGGTTTCTCTACTGATGTAGTAGCCTGGTTTGACAGTTACCTGTCCGGTAGAAAGCAGACCATTGTTTTCAATTCCACCTCTTCTGATCCCTCATCTATCCATGTTGGGAGTGCCCCAGGGTACCATACTTGGCCCCTTGCTTTTCTCCATTTTCATTAGTGACATCCCGCTGCTTGCTTCAACCTGCTCAACCCTCCTTTATGCAGATGACCTAGTAATTTATCACAGTGCTAGGATTAGGAACTCGCTTGACGTCAACCAACCTCTTAACTCAGACTTCTCGTCCATTCAGTCGTGGCTGATAGAGAATAAACTCGTTTATAATATTAGTAAGACTCATTCTATGCTCTTTGGATCGCTCGCCAAACTCAAAGTAAACCCTGATGCCCTAAAAATCACCTGTGCCGACGGCTCTACACTTAACAGCACCAAATCCTTCAAATACCTGGGCATCACTCTGGATGAATCCCTTAACTTTGACTTACACATAACCAACACCTGCAAATCTGTTAATGCAAGATTAGGTGGTGCCTACCGGACCAGCTATGCCCTTACCCCTTCGGCTAGACTTGCTGTGGCTCAAGGCTTTCTGCTCCCCACCCTGGCTTATGGATCAGTCACATATCTATCTGCCTCTAAATCCTCCCTCCATAAGTGGGACACCACCTATAAAAATATCTGCCGTTATGCCTCTGCATCCCCTCATTTCACACACCATTGCCAACTCTATTCTGACCTTTACTGGCCTTGCCCCTCTGGCCATCGGCTCTAATCCCTTGGGTCACTTATTGATAACACTGTCCGCACTGGCATTCCATCTTCACTCACCTGTCTGCTCCACTCACACCCTCTCTCCTACGAGCTACGATCTGCCGACCTAGCCCCCTTTCACATTCCCAGATGTAAAACCAATATGGGCTTTCGTGCCTTTGCACATATGACCCCAAAGTACTGGAACTCTTACATCCAAATATTTGGAGCACTACCCATGCTAGCTTTTAAAACACAGCACTGAACATCTAAAACAATCAGCCAATGTACCTGCTTTAATCCACCTTAGACTTCATCTCCCTCTCTCTCACTATATTACCTTCCTCTTCTACGCCTCTTTCCCCACCTCCCTATCTACCCATCTCTCCCTTCTTTTCTCCCTCACCCCTCACTCTCCTCTCTCCTCTCTCTATCATCTCATCCTTAATTTGGCACTTACTGTACTTTGTTGTGTATAAACCTTTCTTTGCTAATGCCTGTTTCACTCACTGTTTAACTCTAGTTGTGTATGTTACTTAGGTGTATTTCCAGTTTTGCCTCCATTGTAACACTTCCTCTAAATATTCCAAATGTGACCTACTCTTTGAATTTATTGCTCCAGTTGTATTTTTGCTGCCTGCATCCTCACTGTGTGTCACCAATAGCATGTGCTGCGTCACATGTATGCTTCATCTTGTATGTTTTAAACTGTCTTCTCCCGGGTCGTGCCTGAAAATAGACATTGCTATGCCTAGTGCACTCAAACGGTTACCAAAAGCAAATAAATCAATAAATAATAGTACTACTGCTGTGCTGATGATACGGCCAAGTATGCAAAACTTAACAACTGAGATCATGTCTCCTCTCGGCTATCTTTTCTACATGGTGAACATGTTTAAGGCCCCCAGCTACTCCTCATAGCTTACGTCCCTCATACACTGATCATTTTGGTGCCTATGTGTTGCCCGATCTAGGCTTCCTCATTGTCCTTTTTGTATTGAGGAGACCAAAACTGCATGCAGTACTCTTCGCCTGCCTTTAGATCTGATTCCTTCCCCCATCATTGCTATGAGCATCTCAGCCTAGGTAATCAAATGCTGATTACTTTTTTGTCTTTTTTCTGTGTTTACTGCACAATGATCTTTTGCAAGGGCTGACCTTAACTTTTTTGTATTCACCAGAAGGTCAAGTTGACTTAAGATTACACTAGTCTGCAGATTGTTATGCTAGTCAACAGTTATAATGGAGAACTTTGTGTAAGTATACAGTAAAAAAACTGCAAATCAGACAATAGTTCATGATTGTTGCACATTTATTTTGCCCCTTTATTGCCTCTTACCTCAACAAAAAAAACATGCATGATAGGTACACAAGCTGTCCCCAGGCACTGCAACGCTGTCTTCCTTTTTCTTTAACACCTCTCCTCCTTGGCAGCTAATAATTAATCAAGCAACTCTGGCTCTGCTCATACAATAGCTGACATCATCATGCACCTCAGCACACACTCATCCAATCCAAATGGCAACGAACAGCCAAGTACAAAAACACATTCTGCCCCGACCATGTGACCAAAGAAGAGACTTGCACTTCTGGAAGTATTTTTGGCACATTGTGTGAGCCAAATGAAGATTTTAGATGTCTTCAAAAAGATGGGTTGGGGACAGAAAATCCTGGGGGCTTCAGACATAGGCAGTTCTGTGACATATATATTATACAGGCATGTAGCGCCTGAATGTTAGGGTTGCATTTGGGTTTCATTAAAAATAGCCATTTTCAGAGCCTTCTTTCTCAGTCATCTTAGACACTAAGACTGTGAAATTAGATAAGCTCATTTTCAGTCCCTGGGTCTCTTAACCCCCCAAATGTTGTAAAAATTGGTTTTGCAGTTTTTGAGACAATAAGGGCTGAAATTACGTACTGTGCCTGATATCCTACCTCAATATTTGTACTCAGCCAAATAATGGCAAAGAGTTGAGGTATGAAACTTATAGGTTTTGTAGGTATCATATGAGAATAGGTCCTTTTGGGGTTTGGGGCAAAACAATTATTAGCTTTTAATTAAGCATTATTAATTGTTCACGCATGTACATTCAAAAAAACACATATGAGAAAAATAGCTAGAACTACACGTAGACGTTTTCATGTTAAAGTTAAAGATGAACAAAAAGTATAAAGTAACACAATTTTTTAATTTGGTAAAAGTTATGGGTGACAGTGGTGTTTCTGAGGGAGGATTACTATGAGGTACATAACATACTTTTTTTTAAACAATTAATTAACACTTATTATCTGTGATTAAAGATGAAAGTCTTTGCAAAGCAATCCTTCACAAATATGATTTTCCTGTAAAATCTACATATAGCATAAATATTGAAAACCGGTTTCTAAAATATTCATGCTGAATGATGTTTTTTTGAGCTGTGCAAACATTTGCTAACTGATTGTAATGTAACAAAGTCTTTCACATGCTATTTGGACAGCACAGCTGCTTTTGTGCTTTGCGATGATTTATATAAGATAAAATCTTTATGCAGTGAAAAATATTTATGAAAAATATTCCTGCTGCACAGTGTTTTTTTGTGTTTAAAGTGCAAGCTTTGCTTATTCATTTAGAAAATATACACTATTTGTGTACTGAGATAACGTGTTTGTTATTCAAATACTGTTGCTAAACTTGACTTTTATGTTTACAACATTTTTTTTAATCTACCTCTTCAACCACAAGTTAACATTTATGTATGTACTGCACTTTTAAGGTGCATGTTTGAATAATTGAAAGGGCAGCTACTACAATGTTCTATGATTCTGAAATAATATTTTATTACTTATAAAAAGGGGTCATTTAATAAAAATAAGAATATTTAAAAACACATTACAGGAATGAGTAAATTAGGTTACTACACAACATTCTTAGAAATTAAGGAAATTTATGGCAAACAACTACAATATTACTCATTAGGATTGCTACTGCACAAAATGCAAACCAGAGAAAGGTTTAAAATAAACTATTAGGGCTGCAAACACAAAGCCCACAAAGTCTGAATGTGTCCTATTAGGGTTTTTATATCTACCACCCACCTACCCTACCACATCCTGCACCCTCACCACCCACACACAGTCTACAGGTACAAGGCCATAGATCAATTGTATGATACCTCATACAGGGTTTACATATTAAACATTGATATGTAGTAACCCTAAACCCCACCCCTAAACTACCCTGGTGGCCAGGGTGACACCAATCAGTTAGTCATACTTCCAAACTAAGTACCTGCCCATGAAGTGATTTTTGAGCCCTATAAAAGTTGACAACTATGAATGTATATGGTACTTTCGTATTTTGTAACAATTCTACTGCTTGGTTGAGGGTATACCATACTGTGTGCCAAGTAAGGCACAAGTAATAATGAACGTAAACCTTCACAGGTATCCACCCAAAAAGTACTCTAATTATAGATGTATAATGTCTACAAAATATCGCACTTCTGTGTCATGACTCTGGACATACACTTTGCCCATCACTCATGAGGGAAGTGGAGGGAGTGAGTGGTGGGGATTAGGGTTGCTATATGCCAATTTTAGTATGTGAACCCTGTATGAAGTACCATACCATTGATCTATGGCCTTGTACCTGTAGACTGTCCTTAGGTGGTGAGGGTAGGGGATGTGGTAAGGTAGGTGGGTGGTAGACATAAAAACCCTAATAGGACATTTCCAGACTTTGTGGGCATTGTGTTTGCAATGGTAATAGTTTATTTACAACCTTGTTGTGGTTTGATTTTTGTGTGGTAGCAACCCTAATGAGCATTAATGTAGTTTTTTGCCATAAATATGTACAGTATAACCTTGATTGTCTGACCCCCCCCCCCATTAACCGAACCTCTGGATTATCCAAATTAATACCATGTCCCCTGAGCTCAAAAATTGTTTTTGTGTTATCTTTTTTTTTCTCCCCTACATGCCTCATGACCCACCACTCCTTCAAACTGCCCATCTGCTCCGCTTGTCCCTTATTGAGCCATGCACCTCAAATTGCAGCCATCCCTGGGGTAACCCGGACATAACCCTTTGCCGGGTGAGTCCCCCTCCTCCGAGGGGGAAGGCACCAGGGGGGCACCCAGCACACATACTTGGCCCCAGGGTGCTGCTGAGGTGAACAGTCTCCTTCAGGGTATTGGCGGCAGCGGTGGACCAGCAGCCATCATCCGGTCGGTCGCAAAGCGGATTTTCTGCTTTTCGGCTGTTCCCTCCTACGTGCATCTCCAGAGCTCCCGGTCTCCACCAGAGGCTGCTGCAGTGCGACGTCGACCCACAACCCACCCCATGAGAGAAGAGCAGTCCTATGGATGCTCAATCCTCTCCTTCCCCTGCCAGCCCCTGCGTCCCGAGTCCGTTCCCGAACTGGGTCGCTGGCGTGGTTTGAGGTAAGGCGCCAGCGCCTCAACCCTCTACGCTACCAGGCTGGCCACACAAATGTTTTTAATTATGACCAATTAGCACCTGACTGCAGCAAAAACAGTTGCTTAGATCTACAGTGGCCACAGATCTGGATGGTCCATGCTCTTCTCTCCAGTCCTAGGGTTGATGAGCCACAGACAAGGACAGTGAATTAAGCACCCCAAAAAGCTCTTTTTCTTCTTCTTCTTCTTCTTTGCACAGAGTGAAATTTGGAAGCAGCAATAGCAGACACTGCAGAAATGCACGGATGTGGATGCTTAAACCCAGGCAAGGGAAGAGCCCCTATTTTCAGAGCCACATATCTACTGTATTGAGGAAAGGCTGAGCAGGGTGGACTGGGAGAAAAAAAAAAACAGGTGCAAATTTCTGGACAGTGGACTCTTATGGGAGTATGGATGTATGAATGACAGATTTGTAGCCCTCTCGAGAGCCAAGAGGTGAATGTGAGCCTAACCCCAGTCCTATCAGCTTCCTTTGAACTGTTAGACTTTCTGGCGGTTCCACTTCTCCTCTCAAGTGCCTGAGACTGAGGACAAGGAGCCGGAGGACAGCAGTGTTTCTGGCCAGGTAAAATATTTAATTTTTATAGTTTGTGCTGTTGCTTGTCTTCACCCTGTGCCAGAGAATGTCCTCCCTTCCCTTCCCCTCCCCTCATAAACAGCTGATTGAACTGCCAGTCCTACAGTGGCAGGAACTAAGACAACTGTTGCTTGTTCCCAAAGCACTGTTGCAGCTGACTAATAAAACATTTTTTTTATTCAACAAAATGCTATCTAACAACAATTTCATTATTTTATGGCTTTTTAGTACAGCGCAAACTGCAACAGAACTTCCCATTCGTTTCAATGGGACTCTTGTTTTATGAGCACCTTGTTTATCTGAACTAAACTGATGTCTCCCCTGAGTTCAGATAATCACATATATATATATGTATATATATATATATATATATATATATATAGATATATATATAATATATATATATATACTGTATATATATATATATATATATATATATAGATATTCATTGCAAAAACTCTGTTGATGCATCAGTTAGGTTGATTTCACAGCAACAAAAGTCTGGAAATTCGATGTTAGGGTTACCAATCCTACCACCCCCAACCCCCCAACCCTCCCACCTTCTACACACCAACAGGCATCGGGTGTGCTTTTGGGACATTGGCCCTAACTTTCACCCCATTCCATGTATAAGGAAGCTGAGATGGTACAGTATAGGAGAATGGGGTGAGAGTTAGGATCGATGACCCCAAGACACACCCTGATACCTGCTGGTATGTAGATGGGGGGGTTGATAGGGTTGGTAACCCTAACATAGAACTTTCAGACTTTTGTTGATGTGAAATCAATCCTAACTGATGCATTAATGGAGTTTTTTGGAATGAATTTCCCTTGTTTTTAAGGAAGTGTAATGTTACTCATATCCACACTGTATGTGGGAGTGTGGGCCCTGCGCTCCCACCTACCCATAAGCATAGAGACGTATCACAGGAGGGCCCTGGTCTGCTAGTTTTGTAAAATGGTATCCGTAGGTGGGAGCATGGGCCTTCTGGGCCCTGTGCTCCCACCTACCCATAAGCCTAGAGACATAGTGCAGTAGGGCCCTGTGCTACAAGTTTTGCATAATGGTATCCATATGTAGGAGTGCAGGGGCCTGAGACATAGTGCAGGAGGGCCCTGTGCTCCCAGGTTTGCAAAATGGTATCCATAGGTGGGAGCATGGGTCCTCCAGGCCCTGCACTCCCACCCACCCATAAGTGTAGAGATATAGCACAGGGGAGCTCAGTGCTCCCTGTTTTGCATAATGGGATCCATTGTTAGGAGCACAGGCCTTCTGGGTCCTGCACTCCCACCCATCCATAAGCATAGAGACATAGCGCAGGAGGGCCCTGTGCTCCCAGTTTTACATAATCAGATCCATAGGTAGCAGCGCGGGCCCTCTGGGCCCTGCATTCCCACCCACCCATGAGTGCAGGGGCACACTACAGAAGGGCCCTGTGCTCCCACTTTAGCATAAATGGAATGCATAGGCGGGAGCTCTGGGCCCTGTGCTCCTGCCTATCCATAAATATAGACATATAGCACAGGCCTAGAGGCATTCCAAGTAACCTTTGTACTGAAACTATGGCTATAGCTCAGTAACCATAGCAGATTTGGAAAAAAATTCCTTTGCAGTTGTATTCATGACCTGGCCACCTCCACACATGCTTAGTATACCTAAAGGTGTACTAAGCTGTGCTCAGCAAAAAATCCATATCTCAAACCATTTTCGAGATATAGCTGCCGAAAGGTGGCGTGTATGCCACAATGTTATCCTATGGAAAATTTGCAACTTCAGAGTGCTGTAACTATGGAACTGGTGTAAATATTTTCATCACACCAGCAAAAGGCACATCTGTGGTGCAAGCCCTTGCTACCATGTAAATTTCAGCCCAAAAGTCCTAAATGTTTTTTTTTTCTATAAAGTGGCAAAGAAATAGTTTCTTGGGGGGGCTGTTTACTCTCTGACCTTTCATGAAAGGGAAAGTTTTTAAGGAAATTGGAGATGAAGACCCTCCACCAGACACTTGGCACAATGTAACAATCTTGGCTATCCCCAAACCGGGAAAAGATTTCGCTGTCATGCTGTCCTACCGACCAATTTCAATGTGTTTCAATGTGTTGATTATAAAATTTACACTGCAATTTGGGCGCAACGACTGGATCAATTACTTCTGAACCTAATACATAAGGATAAATCAGGCTTTGTTAAACAAAGACAAACATCTGATAATATTAGACACACTCCCCTACTGATAGATCATGCGGTTCAAAGACAGATACCTATGGTGACTCTTAGTTGTGATGTCGAAAAGGCATTAAACAAAATGCCCTGGCCTTTTCTTTGGAACACAATGAAGGCTTTTGGTTTTCTCCAAGCTACATGTGAAATATTTACAAACCTTTATGCCACCCCCAAGGCCTATATTACAGTTAATGCTACGCTCACATCACCGATTACTTTAGAAAGAGGAACAAAACAAGGTTCCCCAACCCCCTTTATTTGCCCTTTATATCAACCCCCTGGCAGTAATTATTCAACACTGAACACAAATAGAATGTGGGATAGAATTCAAAACAGCTCTTTTTTCGGACAACATATTGTTTATATTACTAAACCCAACAGATTTATCCCGGTACTTTGGGAAAATATGAAAGAATATGGACAGTTATCATTATTTACTTTAAATTTAACAAAAACAGAGGTACTTGCATACAATTATGATCCCCCGCCAACACTTAAAAATAGATTTTCCTTTAAATGGAGAGGAATTAAATTTAACTATTTAGGGATTACAATTCCAAATAGACTGCAGAATTTAGAGTTATTGAATTATGAGTCGCTAACACAGATTATAGAAAAGGACCTGGAGAGATGGACGTTATTTCCATTGTCATTATTTTCAAGAATAGAGATAATTAGATTTAACAGATTACTGTGACTACTTTATTTATTCCAAACCATACCACTTGTCCTGAATGCAAAATATTTTAAACACTGGGATAGGATTACCTCAAAATTTATATGGGCTGGACAAAGACCTTGAATTAGGTATAGTATATTGCAGCTACCAACAAATCAAGGAGGGTCAGGACTTCCTCACCTATTAAACTATGCTAGAGCAGCACAATTAAGGATGTTATTTTTTCAGTTACTACTTTTTATTGTAGTTTTACTATATTACAAACAACGTCTACAGACAAGACACAGTAAGCATCAGTAGCAGAGAAGTGTACAATTCAACATTATAGCCATATACTTCCAGTATGCATGTATATGGACTAAAAGGCAATATAGGATGTAGCAGGGGGAAGGAGGGGGGAAAACCCCTTCGTTCTCTGCCCGAAAATTAAATCCATTGGTTTACAAATATTGGGTGACCGCACAATGCTGTAATTAAAAAAAAGAAAAAGAAATACTAAAGAACTATATGCTTATGTACAGTATATTGAACAATTAAGGATATTATATCATTGGTTAAACCCAAGTTTGGACTCTTTCTCTGGAAACATATTGAAAGCAACCTATACGACTTACACAATCCAGGTCATCTAATATTTAATATCTCAAGCACACATATAAGTAAGGGGGGACTTTGGACAATACAGGGTGGTCACATTGAGGTTTTGGCAATCCCTATGTCAACACAGAAAATCATCACATCCATTTTACTTCTTGAAAGTACTGTCCACAACTCCTGGCTTCTTCCTGTCCAGGATAGACACAACATTTTCTAGATGGAGACACACTGGATTAATTTATGTTTACCAGTTCTTGAATAATCATGGGGTGGTTCCTTTTGAGTATTTACAGCCAAATACGGATTAGTGGGACGAGAGCATTTCAGATATCTTCAGTTAAGGATATATCTTCTTCATAAATCTAAGGACAGAACTAAAATGCTGGATCCTAAGCCTTTGATAATGCAATTATTCATAGACACCCAATTGGGGAAAAGCTGGGGCAGACTTATAAGCTATTACTATTCAGGGCTGATGGTGTATCTATCTGACAACACGCAGTCAGTCTTGGCTAGATGGAATGGAGATCTCCCCATGACTGTTTCCAAAGAAGACTGGTACAAATATGCTGAAAAGTCCATTAAAATCACATCCTCAGATATTTTGCGTGAATTTGCCTGGAAGTGTGCTAAAGCGAAATAACTAAAATGCTGCATTACTTTCTTACCCTGGCCAAAATAGCTAGAATTTTCCCAGAAGGTCAAGGAAACTGTTGGAAGGAATGTGGTACTGATCATGCAGATCAAGTGTATGTATTTTTTTACTGCCCAGTTATTGAGGAGTACTAGAGAGATTTAGAAACACAAATGCTCCAAATAGGGGTGGATCCAGCATTGTTATCACCCACTATGATATTGCTGCATATCCCGCAAGAGAGGATGAGGCTGATGCCCAGGTCTGTGGCCCTGACTCTAATACTAGCAACCAAAAAGGCTATAACACAAAAATGGAAACACACTCAACCTCCCACTAGGAAAGAATGGCAAACCATAGTTACTGATATATGTTACATGGATGGAGAGAATCACAGCTTATTTGAGTAACACATTGGCTAAATTTAGGAAAAGATGGCAAATGTGGGTGCATTATATAATGCAACAGGATCTGGAATTTGTCCCATAAGATGAACTAAAAACAGGCGAAAGGAAGCAGAGCTGAAAGCAAAGGACTTTCATAATACAGGGCCACACCCATGGAGGGAAACCTCTAAAAGAAAGAGAGAAGGCCTATCAGACAGATCAGGCTGCAGTGAAGCTATTGTAGGTAGACAGGCTGAGGAATGAGCACATAAATTAAAACTCCTGTTGTAAACTGATTGTACAAATAGTTAATGAAATGAAAGCTATAAACTGAATGTACACATAGTAAATGTAATGAAATAAAATGATACACTGCATCTGTAAATTATACTATTTATAAACTAATAAAATACATATGTAAGCCATATGTCCATTTTTGTAACATGGATATATATATGTCTCTACGGGTTCGGGGAAGGATGAGGTTACCTGGCGCAAGAGACCTAGGTTTGACTACTCTGCACAGGGGCACCCAAGTAAATCCAACTATAGGAAGCAATAACTGTAATGTCCAGAACCAGAATTGAGATTTTTCAGTGTGGCTTTATTTATTAACTCACTGAACATAAACAAAGCTCTGTATGGTCCCCCACAGGGCTACGTAACTGTAATGCAGATTAGAGGTTAAACACAGCGTCCATTTGAGGAATGAACACAATACAACAGTTGTCTGGCTTTGGACCCACCAGGCACTCAGCCCGGACTTTGCATGCGCATTGGATACACAGCCCAGCTGGCCCGGCTCCCCTGCCGGCCACTAGACTGATGGTCCACTTGGTGAATGAACCCAAACTCTACTTGGAAAGACATCCCATCAAACAAGGAGGCTCCCAAACTGTGGCTCCCCACACCACTTGAAGTCTGCGACTCCTAGAGAGATTTTGTTTTCGCACTTCCAATTCGAAACTCCCATCAAACAAGGAGACTCTCATCCAACAAGGAGTAATGTTCCCATCCTGTGGCTCCCACACCACTTAGAGTCTGCAACTCCTAGAGATTTTCAAATTTGAAACCCACGTCTAGAGTACCCACCCATCACTGTGGCCTTGAGGCAAGTAGCAAAAACACAGAAGAAATCCGAGAGGTGGACCTGGTTACTAAAGATGGGGGTTTTCCCACCTCCAGCCTCCACAGCCCATACCCGCCATTTCTCTGACACACAGAACTTTAGACTTTAAATGTAGATTGACGGTGGATGACCTGAAGCACCCTCTACAATGAACTTTAACACTTAAACAGATGACTGCTCTATTTGTTTGTTCTAGTTGACATAGTCCTCCCAAATAGCAGTCCCCAATACTTGAAATCCAACTGAAGAAAAAGAAGTTGTTGTACCTTCAATGAGGCCAAACACTACCATTCGTTGCAGGTGCCCCAGGCGAAGATATGTAACCTTTTCTGTTATACATGAACAGACTGAACTTAAATTAAAACAGGCAGCTTTCTTCCCAAGGTGGAAGAAGGGGATTGCCCCTGGAACCCACAAAGAACTTTTCCTCACCCCCAGAGGAAGGGGGGTAAACAGACACTACTGGTGTCCTTCTTGTTTGCTTAAGGACAAACTGAAGACTGACTTTGAATTCCCAAGATTCTAAACTTACTCTGAGCTGAAGATTCCAAATGTGGCTCATGCAGCTGTGACAATTCTATTATGATGTCATCCCTCTAGTCTCAGTTGTGACTGAGGACAGAGTGAGACAGTGTGAAACCCATTTAACTGGAATTTCACAAGCTGCCTTCCCTGCCTACCACTAGGTCTTACTGGGATTCTAGTAACCCCGGGTAACAAAGGGGTTACATATATTATAAAAAGAAAGGGTCCTAAAGGGGTGGAACAAACTGCTGAAGGTGCTAGTCTGCAGAAAAACAGTACAGAATTTTAAGAGAGGGTGGAGCAGGCATAAGAGGCTGGTGGGAGGGGCAGGGGAAGGGGGTGGATGGACAGGAACCTCTAAAGGGCATGTATGATCACACAGAGCAAACTAGATAGACTGCAAGGCCTTCCTCTGCTGCTGCCTTTATCTGTTTTGGTGTCTCTGGACTGCTACCAGTATTTTAGTTATTTCACTTTAACACACATGCTGCTCACTGTCATTTAATAACCTCTGACTCTCTCTGACTGACCCTGCAACTGCTTCATTTGTGACATCACAATCTGCTGTCATGCTGAGCCCTACAATTCCATAACAAGTGCCTTGTAAAGTCAGAAAATCCCAGTAAAAGCATTTTATATGGCCCGTATATAAGCTGGATAAACCATACTGCAAAATTTGTGAGGGGCAGGTGAAAATGAAAACAGATGTTCTCTACTGAATTGTAGCAGCTGTATAAAGTGGGTTTATGAAAGCATAAACGGAAGCAGATACCTGCACCTTAATCAAATGATGGATATACTTCTTCAAAAATGCCAGGATTGACTTACAGTGCCAGTGCCAGCTAACAGTTGACAAAATCTTCACACTCTGGATCCAGCTACTCACAGCACTGGTCTGGCTTGTAATTCTGAACTGCACAACAGGGATGACCAAACAGAATTTTTCTGAGCCCAACAGCCAGAGGGATAAACATTAATCCCCTGCAGTATACTGTGTTCAAATTATAATCAGCATGGGGGTCCTAGGCATAACTCACAGGAAATCCCTTTTGCCAGGTCTTCAGCACTAGCCTGTCTAGTAGTCTTCAAACAATATGGCATTTCTGTGCAGCTATAACAGTTGCACATATCTTGGACAGAGATCCTAATGGGGGAAATGAACGGCACTGGGCTTTCAATCAGATATCTGAGGTGCTCCCCAACAACAGCACCACAATTTGTGCAACAAAGCGGCGGCAGAGTATGGGAAATTTGCTGACCTACTGCCATATGAGCACAATAACTATAGCATTTATTGCTAGCCTGACTCCCCCTTTCTGTGTTCTATATAATAAACTCGTTGCACAACCGTGTTGTTTTGTTTTATATTTACACTATTGTGAAATGCTTTTGTATACTGTTGGCTGTACTTGCTCACACATGTACATCTCAGTAAACTGCACAACTGTGTTTCTACTGTATATAAATGTAACATTTTTCTCATTGTTGTTGGTTTCTATACATTGATCTGTATCCTTTTTGCTGTTTTGCTATGCACTTGTAGTAGCTGGATCATGCCTGAAAAAGGTGTCTTTCGCCAGTATCTACCCAGCAAATAAGTAAGCAATAACCCACAACAGGGTGTGCGGTTATTGGGGATTAATCAACATCCCGGGTGCATTGTGAGGCACGAGGCCACAGGCCAAGTGTCCTCACATCACCCGGGGTGTTGATTAATCCCCAATAACTGCACACCCTGGAGTGGGTTATTGCGCTTATAACATGGGCCACATTTGGAGAAAAATGTACAATAAGTGTTCTTATAAGAAAGAAAACATGTTGGACCTATTTAGTGTTCCTCCACTATTTTTGGCCATGGAACCAGTTTTCTGTGTTCTGCCACACTAGAAATAGTTCAACACACAGAATTCTCTGGTGAACAGGCAACATATTATACAATCAAGAAGCACCTGGAACTTCGTATGCTGTCACAACTACAGTATATACTGTGCTGCATTTCTATACTGCCTTCTATGCTGACTGTGCAAATCTTACTTTTTCTTTCCATTACAGTGCAGTCTATGTCACTGCAAATCACCCATCTCACATACACACACACACACACCTGTTATGTCTGCATGTTTGAGCATGCTGAAGCTGCTCAGTTCCATGCTGCAGGAACCATATTTAGTTGGGGGGGCATGAGTTTGTTCCCCAAATTATCATTCTTGTTTTCACAGTGCCGTTTACTGTTCAGTGCTTCTCCGAAGTTCACAGGTGCCCACATCATGTAGTCAAAGCACTGCTTTATTACGCAAGTCACTCAGGAGATTCAGTCCATGAATGGACCACAGGGACTGGGGCAGCTTCTGTCTTTCCATGTCTGGCCGACTCACAGATATGTATATTTTACAGTGCTGCACGTTGAGCTTTCAAAGGTGCAGTCGGGAAGCAGCACAGCTGCCACGCCGAGATATCGAGAACGGGATGATTGCCTGCAACGGGGGGAGGGGAGGGAGGCTCAACAATGAAAGAAGCACTGCACATCTAGGCACAAACAGGCGACTGCACGGACGGTGCAGAGAGTTGGCAACACAAGGAGATCATGGGCACAACAAAATTTAGCAGTATGCCTACATTGTGTTAACAGCTTGCAGCTCTCCTGGAAGTGTGGGGGGACAGATCACTTGGGGAGGACGGCAACTGCTGTTACTGCCACAGTACTGATGTGCATTCGGGCAGTGGTTCATATGACATTTCACACATTGCCCGATTCCACTGTGTCCATCAGGTGGGTGGGAATAGTGATACCACCTCTACTGTCCACTGTGTGCTAAGCAGCATGTCTTGCTTAATGATGCTTTTGCGCACAAACAATGGCTGCCTCTCACATTCCTTCAGACCCTGGAATAAGTAGTTCAGTCTGCTGCTAGATCTTTGTGTGGGGACTGTTCTCCACAAACACATCCTGTTCATTTCCTAGGAATTAATGAATGGTCACCTGGTACGTCTGCACCAATCAGCTCACAGACAGGTTGGTGCCCATGTTGTAAATGATAAATATTACCTGTGCAAAATGGATTAAGTAAATCATTTTAATATACATATGACAGAATACTGAATGTAATGCACAGCTGATGAACTGGCAAGACTATCGGGGCTGGATTTTCAGACCTGCACTGGGGACTTGCAGCATGAATGTACCTCATCCCTGTTGCTTGCACCGACATGTTCGACTGCCTGAAAGACAATGTAACTATCGTGCCCATCTGCCGTGAATTACAGCACAATTGGTGCCCTATAATGATGCATGCATTAATATTTGATGCATGCCGCATTACTTTGATATAATACAATGGAAAGTGCTGTAACTGCAGCACAACATTTGAAAATAGTAATCAAACATTTTGTCACATTTAAGATGCCACAGGCACAGCTCAGAATTGGGAATTGTGCCTGTGGCATCTCAGCTTAAAATCCTGCTCCCTGTCTTTATTTAGTTTAATTACATTTTTTATGTTTTCTGGAGGGGGAATGGAAAATAGCTGGTCTTCAAAATGTATACCTTACACACATTCCCCAATCCACTCCCTCCCCATGGTTCTCTCTAGCCCTGTTGCTCTGGGGTCTGCACTGACTGTGGATCATAAGCAATTTTATTGCATCTTTAGACTTTGACCTTAGAAACATAGAAATATAGAAAATAGAAGCTGTCAGCAGAAAAGGACCTTTTGACCCACCCAGCCTGCCCTAAGGTTTGTTCTACCATAGACCCTAAGAGATCTCCGGCCTTTCCTCCCCCCAGCCCTGTTGCCAATGTCCCCTTGTGTCTATCCCAGGCATGTTTGAAACCTGTTACCATTTCAGTACCCACCATCTCTACTTGGAGGCTATTCCAGATGTTCACCACCCTTTCCATAAAGAAGTATTTCCTCACATCCCCTCTAAGTCTCCCACCTTCCAGCTTCATATTGCGCCCCCTTGTCGTTTAGCATCTCTTTCTGTACAAAATGCCACCTTCTTGTACGTTATTGATACCTTTGAGGTATTTGAATGTTTCTATCATGTCTCCTGTTACCTCCTTTCCTCCAGAGAGTACATACTTAACTCCCTGAGTCTTCCCTCATAGGGCTGCTGGAGCAGGCCATGCACAATTTTGGTTGCCCTTCTGTGTACTGCCTCCACCCAGTCTATGTCTTTTCTGAGATAGGGCCTCCAGAGGTAGCTTGTTGTTCTTTACCCTCCCTGTACTGTATTTACATTTCACATCTCTAACTGTTTTGTGCTTTTGCACTAATTTTATTGCTGTTGCTGTTTATGTGTTTTTTTTACTGTGCTCCTTATTATTGTACTTGTCCGTCTCCCCCCAACCCACCAAGACACATCCGGAAAAGAACTGTTACCAGCTCAGTACGTCTTTCCTGGTAAAACTTTTGGGTCATGTTTATTTTTTATTTGCACAGTTTCTTTTTGATGTTGCTGGGTTATTTGATTTGCACTGTGAACTTCTTAACCCTGATGATGTGTATTTAGCACATAGACCTTTTTGATCCCGACAGGTTGTACTCTCAACTAATGCACCCCTATCATGTCATCTGAGTAGGGGTATGTGCTAGGTTAATGCAGTGTGATTTGGTCCTGACCAATGAGGAGCCAGAACTCATGTTCTCATGTTGGATGATGGGTAATTTAACTACCCTAGTTAATGTTTTCTGCCCAGTGTAAATCTTGAACACTAGGTCTGTCTGACCTAAGATTACATGACTGTTGTCTTTCTACTCACCTTAGTATGTGATATTTTTCCTACTATTGTATCTATATGAACTTGTTGTAACCGCTGTATCACTTTGTACTCCCAACCTCTGTAGTATTGATGTGGAGCCTTTGCAAAGGAGTCTATGATTCAAAGGTTGTAATTCCGATTATGTATAAATAAATCAATTAAAAAAAAATCAATAAAATAAATAAAGAACTGACCAGACCCTATTTTATAAGGTGAAATATACAGTTTCGCAATGGAGGAAAAATACTTAATCATGTCTTATACATTCCTATAATCCAAATCTGAAGGGAGACTGTGTGTCTCAGTGTTTTCAGCACAAAACAGTGAGTCAGGAGGTTACAGGTTCAGATCCCACTATATGACCATGACACAGTCATGGGACCTTATTGAGCTTCCCTACTCCCAGTCATGAACTTGAACAGAAGCAGGACCCCGCCATTAATGAGAAGTACCTCAGTATTCAAGACGCGCTGTATATAAAAACAGCCTGTTCCCAACTGGAACAGTTTCAACTGAAAATACACTAAATTTTGTAAAGCATTTCATCTTTTTTGTTGGAAATCTTTTTTTTCCACCATGGCATACACATCTGAATTCATATATGATACAAAGAACACCTTTGTTATTGAAGCTGGTTCTCATTTCAGCTGCATTTGTCTTCCGAAGTGACATTCACGATCAGTATTATACCATATTTCATGCATTTGGAAGAACAGACACAGACTTTACAAATTACTCTTTGGGTTGGCCTGCCAGTGACCTGAGTTTATGTCCCAAACCTGAAGCATCAGAGGAATGTCAGGAGGAGGAAGAAGAGGATGATGAAGTGTCACAAGGACACTCTTCTCGAGGGAGGGTGGAGGCTTCTCATTCTGCGCTGCCACCACCTGGGTGATGACAGATGGTAGTGCAGTGGAAAAGGTATAAATGTATTTAATGTATTCATTTACTTGTTTATTTATTGATTGATTATTTATTTGTAATTTTTGACCAGGAAGGCAGACTGAACTGTGATAGCTTGTTTTCAGATGCATCATGGGGGTGGGTTATATGGACTTGTTTCAGTGACAGGGCACCATGGGATCTTTACCTTCCACCTGAACAATGAACAAAGATAGACAGAAGAACCTTGGATTACCATCTTATGCTAAGGATGGCACCTCAACAGTGCAGCCTCCCATACTGCACTACAGTGTCAGTTATAAGCATTAACCTACATATCTGCTGTGGGGCTAGAACCCACAAACTTCTGAGCATCCATCCCCAGAGGCAAGTGTGCTACTTATTAAACCACTGACATTGTAAGGCATTAAGCAGAGTGGAAGGATGCCACCTGGCTCTGAATCAGCACGCTGCAAAAAGCACATGCTTGAAATCCTTGCTGCCAGTATTCTGGGGGGATGCAGAGGATAAAATGTGGAGGTAGCATCTCTTGGGTGCAAGCCAACCTAGTAGTGCAGTGGTAGCACTACTGCTTGTTGCACCAATGACCGTATTCAGACATGGACTAGAGGTGCTTGGGGGCCAGCCACAAGAAGGAGGGTTGTATGTTTAATTGACAGCTCTCTTCTTTTAGGGAGGGAGGATAGCCTGTCCCACTGCTTGTCTGCAGCCTAGTGGAGGCCAGAAAGTATAGCAGAAGGCATCACATTCGGATTGTCCTGATGGTGATGCCGACAGAATGTATGTCTGTCAGCACATACATCACTGCAGGTGACTCAGATCTTGGGAACAAGTGGAGAACCCCACACCCCCCAAAATAAACAACACCCTGACTACAAAACACTGTGACCCCAGAAGCTCCGCATAGCTGACTGGGACATACACCCATTGCAAAGTGGTAAAGGGTAAGAGGTGGGGAAAATCCTGAAGAAGGTAGGGGATGGGGCTGGAGGTGCTACCTGAAGGGGGCTGGTGGGGCAGTTGGGGAGGGAAACAGAAATGGAAAAAAACTCTTGGGTGTTTCAGGATAATGATCCCAGCATTCTTGGATCCCACTCCTACATGCCAAAAACTGTATGTCCCCAGTGAGTGAACCCAGCCCCCCTTCTCCAACCAGTCATGCCTTGGGAGGAGATGGGGGTAAGATGGGGAGCTATAAGGGAGAGAGATGGGGGTTGTCAGAGTTCGAAGGTGGATGACATAGGTCTGGAAGGAGGGTAGTTTGTTATGCAATGGTAAAAAATTTAAAGTAAAAGTACTTTTATTTTTCTGTATGAGCTTAATGCCCACTTGTTGACATGCAGTATGCAACTAAAAAAGCACGGCTGAAATGATGAACATTCATTACAGAAACCAGAACCTCAGATAATGAGGGACTGCAAAATAATACATGGAAGCAAATTCTATGATTCTGCAGTCTCTCACTGCATAATTTAATTTTCCATCCACTGCAGACTAAGCTCTTTGGAGGTTTAAAACACTAGGATTTCAATCACGTCAAAGAATCAGTCCACTGTATCAATACAGAAAGACATTATTAAAGTTTTTTTCACTGTTGGGAAAACTTTGAAAAAACACTTCATTTAGACACAATCCAGCTGGTATTTTACATGTGTTCTGTAATTCTATTCAATTTATTCTTCATTAAAATCTTAATACATGTAGAAGAAAAGCCTTGTCCCTGCTGTTTAATCCTTTGCTGAAGTCACAGTTCTGTGTTCATGACATCATCATCATTTATTTTTTTTTTCAGTTCTCTTTCTGCTCTACTGGCACTGTGGGGGATGTACCCCATCTGCCCTCTCAGACCTCCCACTACCCTCACCCAGCATGTACCTGTCCCACCCACACTGAGGGGCCTGTGGCCTGCCCCTAATGGCTGGGCTGCCCTCAGGGCTAAGAGCAAATAAATCCATCTACCTGAAGCCCCTGACCAGCAGTCCGGGTGTCATTTGGAGTGGCAGTGCAGCAATTGCTCCAGGCATCATGTTGTTTGGTAAGTAGGGATTTTCCTTTATTTTCCCTCACTGGAGGTGTGGATGTTCAATGACATCTGGACATGGTCATGTGTGCGCCCATGCATGGTGTACCAACTTCTGCAACACATCCATGCCCTGCTCTCGCAGTCCCTGGATGCTGTACTTCCTAGCCTCCTTAAGGAGTCAGCCCATTGCAGGGCACTGCAGCCCCACTGGAGGATGAGGAGGACAGCAGTCCCATGGATGTTCATCCAACCTATCCCCCCAACTAGCCCTCTGATGCCCGGGCCCGTTCCCAAAGCTGGGTTGTTAAGTGTCACAAGTGGTAGCACTACCATTGTGCTGATGGTCAGCCTTTCATAATCATTTCTGCAACAAACTGTGATGTCACAAATGAAAGATTAGGACATCAGCAAATGATTAAGCAGCAGGAGTAAATCCAGCATAGGTGACATGGATCCTGGTTCCATGTAAATGAACCTAGCACTGTAATGAAGAACAAAGGGAAGAGAAAAGCAGACACTACACAGAATATTAGCTAACATTTGTCTAAATATCCTGTTTTTCCAAGTTTTCCCAAAGGTAACAAAATCACTAGGAAAGGAGGCAGTATAGCGCAGTGGCTTAAGGCTCTGAGCTACAAACCAGGAGACCTGGGTTTGAATCCTACAGCCCCCACTTGCATTCTGCGTGACCCTGAGCAAGTCACTTAACTTTCTTGTGCTCCCAGGTCACACCTATAAACAAGCTTTCGGCTTAGAGTGTATCTCCTGGTTAAAAAAAACAACAAAAAAAACAGTGTTATCTCGTCTTGTTGACTGTGACTCTCTAAACTTCAAAACAGTTTGAATGTTGCAGACAGGCCCATACAGTGCTACTAAAATATAACTATTTTTAAATAGAAATACTCTATACTACTTCATAATTCAGGAGGTGCAAGTATTCCACTAAACTTGATATAATTTCTTCAGAAATAAAGTACTCTGAAGAAACAACACTGGTTTATGTGCTATGATTATAGCATCTTTTCAATGTTAGAGGGCTATCTTGCCACACCATTGTCCATGAAATGTTGTAATCTATTGTCTTACTGTACTCTGTGCCTGCTATTTGTAATCTGTTGTTCCTCAAGCCTAACGAGTTGCTCTGAATATGTGACTAATATTGTTGTATTCCTTGTAATATATGTCCTATTATTGTTCATATTTGTATAATGTGTATGCCAACTGCTTCATGACTCTCTGTAATTAACTCCGGGTCGTCCCTGAAAAAGGGACCATATGGTCTCAGTGAGCCTACCCAGTAACCAAAATTAAATAAATAAAGATTATTACAGGACATTGGGGTGTAGGTAACCAGACCTGAACCCAATGCCCTCTGAGATTTCATACCTTAGGGTATTTTCTTACAGCCTCTTCTCTTCAAAGGTACTTTTTATGACAAACTTTACTTTTCTCAACTTTACCATATATCACTTTAAAGTATAGTACCTTTTTTAATCTGGAAGCTTGTTCAACTAGCCAGATTTAGTTATGAGTTTTTTTCAATTAGCAATTTGGTATGTGTATTTAATTAATTAATTTTGTTTATCTTATCAGAGATTTTTTATTTAATTTATGTTATCATGTGTATGCATGAATGTGTGATAATGTCTACAAATGCCTTCAAAAAACTTTCAGCTGATTCTATAAGAACCTTGATTGCTTGTACTGTTTGGCTGGCATGATCACCTGTGCTTTCTTATGTTTGACAATTTTGTACCCATGAGGAAAATTAGTGACCTGATGTGCTGTGCATCAGTGGCCTTTCAATCAAAGCACAAAATCCTATTTATAGGAAACAGCTACGACAAGGCTGAGCTAGAACCATTGGGAAGTGGAGTGTCAGGTCTGCTCTTTACAATATCCTCTCATTATAAAAATGAAAATGTTGTCACAGACTGCCAAGTGTGAATGATTACCATTATTTCCTGAATTTAAAAGTGCAGCAATAAATAGGAGTGGCAGATGCCCCTTATTCCACACGCAGTAGCTGGCATTACACACCTCACACACCACTCTGCCAAAGGGCTGAATGAGAACAGACCTGATAAGAGTATGAACATTTCCTTCAGCAAAACGCAGCTCTTGACATGATGAGGCAGTGAAAAAGAAATCAGATGCGCAGCCTACATCCACCAGTGGTACTTGGTCACACACTTCCCGCACCCACACGCAAAAAAACACACACCCCCCACACACACACACACACACTGTCACACTAACACACAAGCACATAAATTTAATCAGACTATTTGAAATAAAACATTCTGGCTAGAAATCTGTTGCATTTCATGTTTCCAAATCTAGCAAGTCAAAAGCTGTTGCTAATGATGCTAAGTTTAATGTTAAGTATTACAGATGTGTCCTGACACTATAGAAACACATACAAATTGTACACTGAGCCTGCTTGAATTTTAGACTATACTATACCATAATTATAAGAGTCCTGGATCTGCTCTCTCCATCACAGTTATCCTGAGGCAGGACTTCATGAGACAAATGCTCCTGGCGCCGCATACAAATGTGTGTACAGTTCCTCTGTACCACAGAACGAAAGACTTGAAGCAAAACAATGCTGGCAGTACAGCCCATAGCTGCATCCTGAAGCCTACAGAATAACTTCTATGTGCATGCTATATTGAAGAGACAGTGGATCCTTGTCTCACAAGCAGCCTACATTGCAGCTGGAGGCAGCAGACCCTCCAATCCTGGCTTGTAACCCTGATCAGCTGACTAAAGGCAAATAAACAGCTCTGATGCAGGAGTTCTGAGGACCTGATGCAGAAGACTAAGGAAAGCACTCTTGTACAGAAAATGAACAATGCTTGCATCTAGTGTAATTTTTTTTGCATCAAAGAGAATTTGTCAAGCTCCAAATATTAAACATTTTGGCAACTGGCAAAACACACCAAAGAATGCTCCAATTAATTTTCGGATCAGAGGTAAGGAATACCAGATCTACCTTACAAACATGTCTTGGGTAGACCGGATGGAACACGAGTCTTTTTCTGCCTATAGATTTGTCTGTTTCAGGCTTTGGAAAGTAATGCAACTTGTATGCCTTATTTAATTAAGATGGCTTCATTTTAGGCTATTTTCCTTTAACGATATGGACCTCCAGGTTATCCACAAGGACATAATCGGAATGTACAACTACAGCTAGGTGATGCATTGTATCAACCTAAACTGAGTGGAGACATCTACCTTTTATGGAATAGCCATTTAACATGTAGATGGTACTTGAGTCAACACTTCCTTCTCTGTATGTAGAGCTCTTCAAAGGAAACTCTTTTACCTCATCTAGGATGTCAAAAACCAGAGTACACAGGTTTCACTTAAAGTTCACCTGAGTGATGGAAAATGGTCACTTGTACAAATCTGCATATGCGGAAAATGTCCTGTACTAAACCCAAGTTGGTAGACAGATAACGATATTGTTTTACTTTACGCTAACTTTTTATGTATAATGAACACATAGGTCTTTTTAAAGGTGCTACACTTGCAAAAAGAGCAGCCCTGGCATTTCATCTTTTTTCACTGAGGGCTCTATTTTAATTCATTGGTAGGCAATGAACCCATTGACTTGTGCACAAATCTATGCAAAGATGCTAATGTGTGCATGTTGTATTGTACAGCAAGTAAAAGGATGCCCTACACTACCACTCACAAACAATCACAGATCACTGGATAAATGGAACCGGAGCTGCCCTTGCATGTTAAAAATCTGATGCCCATGAAAGGCCAGTCAGAGGGCCTAAAGGTGCAGCAACAGATGTCGCTTTCTATGTGGGTGACCCAGATTTGCACCCAACTCCAGAAGCAGCACATCGGTCCTGCAGAAGATGTAGGATAGTGTGTGTCTCACAGGAGGGTCTTTATTTCTGGGACAGAAGCATTTTGTATCCTCTACATGTTTGCCTCTTGCTGGCAAAGGGATCTTAGGTGTGTACAGAGGTACTGCATCATGAGTGAACAAGGTGGGTAGAGGCATGACATTGTGTGTGGGACGGCTTTTCTACTGGGTGGGAAGGGGAGATGGAAGAAAACCAAGTGGAAAATGGGTGCAGACTGGAGAATTAATATTGACCACATCCTCCAATCCAGCAAAGGTAGTGTTGGGCTGCAGATGGCTCCTGCAGTGCCTCTTTCTTCACCTTCCTAGCACAGGATATAGGGTGATGCCAGCCATGAAGCTGGGCTCATCCCACTTTAGGAGAATGGTAGAGATGTAGCTAGCAGAGCTGGGAACAAAGCAGCAATGGAAGAAAATCCAGTGTTGTGGCACCTTTTCAAGATGGGATTAGGTTTTGTATGGGCAACACTGAAGGAGGTTTCTATTGGGTCAGGTAGGAGGAATACAGAGAAAGTTCTGAAAAAAGAACACTCAAAAGTAGTTCAGCTGGTATGCATGGGCTATCCACAACTACCCCTTTTCTTCTTTTTTGTAGGTTTAAAAGTATGCCAGTATGTGAGAGCACCCCCCCAACACACACACACACACACACACACACACACACACACACAAACACACACACACGCCATCTATTTTGTAGATATTTTTAAATAAATTTCTCATTTGTGTTGGTAATAAACATTTATACAATGGACAGTATGAGGCCCAGCCCAGTGGCACTAAGGGTTGAGGTGCTGGATGCCACACTTCGCGCCACGCTGGTTACCCGGGTTCGGGAACAAGCCTTGGTCGATGGGGGTTGGCAGGGGAGGGAGAGGGTTACGCGTTCGATGGACAGCTCTCCTCTCCCAGGGGGAAGGTTGGGGTTTGTACGGTGCACCAGCGGCTCCCGGTGGAGATCGGGGCACTGCATTGCGCAGACAGCACAAATTAGCGTGGCTGATGTAGGAGGGTTGCCGTGCACTTGATGTCAGGGGTGGCCACACAAGGGAGGAGGGAGCAGGGAGAAAATGGAAAACCCTGGTTCCAGGGGTAGGCAACAGCACCAATCCCCGTGCCCACGACCAAGTCTGACTCCGCTGACCTTCGCAGATCCTCCGCCTAGGGCCCATGTCTGCAGCTGGAGTCTATCAGTGAGAGCGCCCAAGGTAGGAGGGGTGGCCCCACCCCAGAGGAGTTAAGCTGGGGGTGCCAGCTGGGAGGGGGGTGGGGAGAGGAAGGTACGGTTGGAGGGGACTTCAGACAGAGCAGGAGCAAGGCTGGATGCCTGAGAGAGGCTCCTGGGACCGTGACCGGAGTAAAGAGAGTTGAAAAAAAAAAAATGGACAGTATGTAAGAGTTAAACCTTACAGGTGACTGATTTATTTTAGCAAATGAAGCATTCTAAATGAAGATAAATCATATACTGTATACGACAGGTATAGAGAGAAATGCCACTGAATAAGACTAACGTTTTTGGAATCACATTTCAAGATACTATAATATCTTGTATTTTGGGGTATGTCACAGTTGTTATCTAACAAATCTGGATACATCACAGTGGAATACTAAACAAATCAAAGAGCAGCTTTCACAATGTAGATTACATCATAATAGCCATTTGCAGCACTGAAGCCAGAAATTTGAAATCAAGAAGAAACACTTAACTCTTCATACAAACAGATGATTTAAAAGCTATAGCAAGTAAACTGATGTTGTATAAACTGAATATGCAACAGCCTGACTCAAATTATGCAATACAACATCACTTGTGAAGGGCTAGGACTTTTACAACTTTCTCTTGGCTCAGTCACTCATAACTTATGGTCCTGCCCCCTTGCTCATAAAGATAAACTGCATATTTAGAGTCACCTACTGCATATCCCTGGTTATAAAACACGCATTTGTCAATGCCAAATGTTTGCATGTATGGCGTGTATAGCAGGCATGCATAGTACGATGAGTAATCTGTGGTACATTCGGACTTCCTACTAAGTGTAGGTCTGTGCCAGCACTGAAAATTAAAATTGTCAGGCTAACCTACTTGTCCAGGTACATTGCATGGGCCCACCAGGCCTTGACTCGCACATCAACCCCTTGTGAGGAAAGGCTCCCCGGCCCACCATTAGGCGTCATATGTGTGCCAGAACACTGCCTTGTCCCTCCCCAGGCTGGGACCAGTGCTGCGCACTGCAGCACCTTTCCCCCAGCCTTGGCATATTTAGCTGGCTTACTGAGCTTGCACTCAAACTCTGGTTACTGGCACGGAAAGGCAACATGATCCACAGTGAGTCAACTGCCACCCTGCAAACAACATTACTTTATGATTTTTTTAAACAGGTTTAACCCCAACATTTCAACATAGTTTTTTTATGACCCTACCCCTTCTGAATATGACAGGTGTTATTTATAAAACACTGGATGAAATGTCATTTTGTGCCACAACTGCGAAATATCATTTTGGCCAGGATTTGAAAAATGAGGTAGTGTGAAAAAATGGCTATGTTTAAAATTTGGGGTCACAATATTGAAAATCGCCAAACTTATGAGTTTAGCATTGAAAAAATGTCAATGTAGCTTCATAATTTTGTTTTTTAGTATTTTGACCCCAAATTTTCAACAGAGTCTTCTTATGACCTTACCTCATGAACCCGGTAGGAGAAAATGTTCCGTCTGGCCAAAATGTCATTTCACGCCACAGGAGTGATAACGCATTTTGGCCACAGATCTGAAAAATGACAGCTGTTACATTCATGAGGTTTTGGGGGGAAATGGGTACATTGAAATTTTGGGCTCAAAATATTGGACATTTTCAAAGTTATAAGTGAGCATTAAAAACTTTCAACATATGTTTATAACTTTGTTGTTTTTTTAATGTTTACCTCAAATTTTCGACATAGCCTTCTTATGACCCCACCTCATGAACCCAGTAGGAGAAAATCTTTAAAGAGCTCCTGACAGCATTTTGAAAACTTTGAAAAAAGTGAGATTTATATTCATACCATCCCATTTTCTTTATTACTTCATACATTTTCAGTAATTAGTTCCCCATTTTCTTTAATACTGAAAGAGTTGTATGACAACAAGATATCTGTCCTCTAGACATTACCTTCTCTGCCTGCTTCCCTACACATGAAATTACAATCCCCTGTTTATGACATCATAAGTATCGCCAGAGTAACAGACTGTGATGTCATAAACAGAACTGTGATGTCAGGTGTAGGCTAGCAGGCAGAGCTGAAAGGGTAGAGATACCGTTTTCATGTAAACACCCTTAGTAGTAAGGAAAGAAGGGTGAGAATTACAGAATAAAATATGAAATATAAGCTTCATTTATGTCTCAATAGTCCATTTTTTTTCAAAGTTGACTCAACCTTGTCAGGAGCTCTTTAAATCCTGCCTGAAAGGTGATTTTGCAGAGTGACTACAAAATCATCTTTCTGCCCAAAGTTGAAGATTTTCACTTACACTGTAAATTAGGTGGGGTCCCAAAAAGGCCATGTTGAAAATCTGGGGGAAAACATGAAACAATGACTAAGTTATGAGTAGAAGTTCAAAACACATTGAAATACATTGACCACATACCTGATTTCCTCATTTCCCGGCCTGGCATTGAACAGTGAAGACGTGTATCCAGTCCAGAGAGTATTACGGTGTTGGACCCCCGTTAGGGTAAGTAAGGGGTGGAGAGGGTGTGAGGTGGTGGGTTCTGTATGGGAGGGATGGGTGAAGGGAGGGTCACGGCAGTGGCAATAGACATCAATGGATCGTTTTCTTTTTTACAGGGATTTAAAAAACAAACATAAAAAGACTACAAGGGGCAGTTTTCTTTATTTTAGGTGCTAACATTGGGGATTGGGCACCTCAGATTTGTGGCACTGGGGGTGGGCTATCCCATGTTGCACAGTGGAAATGGGCTAATTGGAGTTTACCAGCTGGTAATAAAAATTGGGCAACCTGGTGTCAGAAAATACCAAGGGGGTTGTTTATTCAGGATCAAGTCGAGGGCTGGTTTTCTTTATTTTCTTTCTTTATTTGCTTTTGGTAACTGGGTAAGCACACTAGACAATACTTTCTATTTTCAGATACTGGCATTGGGGATTGGGAACCCCAGTGTCAGTGTCATGTTTGGCAGCACTGGGGGTAGGCTCCCTGGTGTGGCACAGTTGAAACGGGCCAGGTAGGACATACTAGCCGGCACCGGGGAGTGGGTACCCTGCTGTTGGAAAATATAGAGGGTTGTTTACCTGGGGGTCGAGTGCTGATGGGTAGCAGCAGTAAAGAAGCTGCTCAGCTGGTTGCTGAGTGGTGTCATGTTAATGAAACAAGCCAGCCACTGTCTGGTAGGAGTGACTGGTTCCTTTTATCTATGAGAAGCTTCCGTCCAACAAGTAGTGATTAGTGTCATAATCAGAAAACCTGGTCGTTGGTCTCTCACTGCTGAGCCCACTGCACCATGAGCTGCATTAGACTCAACAGTGACACACCTCTGGAATGACATTTTTCATAACAAAATGTTTGCTGCGCACGCATGCGCATGGAAACATAATGAGCCAAAAAAATCCTGTAACCTCACTGGTTGAAACACATCACATAATTGTTGCATTATTTTCTGAACTGCACACCTCAACAGAACTACATACTTTTCAACAAATAAAAGCCCATTTTGTAGGTAGGATAACACATTCCTGAGTGTGCAGTCATAAGGGTACAGCTCTGGTGGTTGCATTAGTCGGCTCCACCTCATGCCTGACAACAATCTGAGGTGTGAATTATTCCCTTATAACTGCAAACCCTGTCATAAATTATCTCTCAACATCATATTAGCCATTTTTCTCCACTTTAGGCAGGTGACAAAGGAACCCTTAACCAATGAGAGAGAGCCTAACGACATCACAATGGCCTCTCCTATACTCCAAAGAGACTAGCATAATAAATCTTCATAAAATATTAATTTTAAAGCTTTACAATTTTAAATGCATTGCATAAACTGGACATCCAATGGCCTGGCTCAAAATATGCCAGTTACTATGATTTTTTATGTTTATTTAGATTTTTATGTGCTTTTTCCCTGATTTTCACCCTGACCCAGGACCCCGGCAGACATGTGCGTGTATATGCATGGATGCACATACAGTACACATGCTGGGTACTGGCTCAGGCCCTTCCACCCACCCCTGGGAGTTGCCACTACCTCCTCCCACCTATCCATCAAACCTCCACCCGATGGGAGCAGCACTATGGGAAGGGAGGACAACCACCCCCAGAGGAGAGAACTGCTTTCCGGCGGCTCAGTCCCACTCCCCCCCCATGCCACCTCCCCAACAACCCAAGGTTGTTCCCAAGCCTGGGTCACCAGCATGACACAAGGTAAGGCGTCCAGCATCTCAGCCCTCTGTGCCACCAGGCTGGTCCCAACTTATTACGATTTGAGAAGGGGCAGGTGTTACATAATTCAACTGTGGCTGTGCCATTTGGAACTGCTGTCCTGTCTCCTCAATCACGGGGCCTGATTTTACAAAATGTTTAGATTGTCGCAAGGTACTTGCAGCAGTGAGGTGGACGCAAGTGGCGCTTTGCATCAAACATTGTGGCAAATGCAATTTTACAAGCTGCCTGCTGCAAAAGCCCTGCTGCAAGTCCCTAGCACCAAACACAGGGAGTTAGACCAGCTCCTCTCAGTCTAAATTTGCATCCGTGGGAGACACATTTTATGGGGCTTGTGCAAGCTGCTGTAAATTGAGTAAAATGTCGCAACTGTGCCAAATGCACTAAAGTTTGGTGCAGGTGGCAGCAAACTCTTTGGTGCAGCTGCAGCAAACATTAAAGTTGATACAGGGCTTGACGCAAGCCATGCGTCAAACTTGTAAAATTGGGCCCATAAAGATAAATGGCACATTCTGAGTCGGGCCATTGCTTATCCCCTACACAATAAGGGATCTGAAGAACACGTGAGAAACAGCTGTGCGATAGATCTCTTTATGAGTGGATTTTCTTTGCAATTATATCCAGCTGGAAGATTTCCCTATAAATGTCAGAGTGAATTTGTTGACAGTATTACCTGCATAGGTCTGCTTGTACTAGCTGGTGAATCTGTCTCCAAAAGTGCTGCCTTTCACTCCAAGCGGAATATCTTCCCACTGCACAAGCTTTGTGAAGTTGTAGCCTTATGTCCCATGTTGCTTGCTACTAAGTTTATATAAAAGGAAGCCACTCTTTGAACAAATAGTTGCATGAAAATCAGTCTAGAATGCATCAATGACACAGTTGTTTTGTTCCCACACATGTAGCTGTTCTGCAGACCAACACATTTTTAGTGTATACAGGCAGGCAGTGTGGAGTAAGACGCATGGTAATGAGGTCTTGTAACAGTCTAAGTGGGAATGACCTTCTAACAATGAACAGTAGTAAAACACTGGAACAGAGGATTCCAAAAGAAAGGCTGCAGAGCTCTAAAGAGATACAGCTGAGATTGTAGTAGATGACAGCACAGCATTCTAATTGTTGCTGGACTAGTCATTCAGAAAGCAGTTAGAAAAATGCTTAGAAGTCACATGTGCTGTTTGGGAAACACATCAAGGTTTAATGGGCTTCTCGCAGATAATACCACAGCGGAGGGAGCCTGAACTAAAAATATCCAACAGAAGATAGATATTTGTTCAAATGAGAGGAGCTATGGATTTCCCTAAAGGGATATGAACACAGTATTTATCTCTGTAGCTAATCTCTGGGATGATTTTATGTTTGCATGCAGATTTCAAAGGTTGTCACACTGATGCTGGTTCCAACATATTCAATCTTCACACACCGCTTAGGTGCTAGAAAGTTGGTTTACAGCTTACTAATTACCAGCCCCACCAGAAATCCACTTTGAAGAGATTATCTTGTGAGATGTGATCTTTGGCATTATTATTGTCTTAAGCAACTGCTTTCTTCAAACCTTTCCTAGTGCTCACAAATCTTCCTTAATATTCCTTTCCTTACATCAAGGATACAGATGAGCTGCAGAAACAAGCAATACGATTTAATGGCAGGCACCCCACGGAAAGAAGTATTTCCCTGTTGAGGATCTGAACCAAATGCAGATAAAAGCAAACGTAGCCTTGGCAAGTAGTGGTGCCCAGCATCAGGTTCCCTCATGACTAAAGATATCCAGATACTGCTGTCACTGTAGGCATGTTTACACTACTGGATCTGCACTGTTGTGAGTAGTGCTGATGAATTACACGGGTGCAACTCCAGCAATGTAAATGTCTGTACGAGCATTGTAAGTCACTCTGCTGCACTGCAACATGTTCGGCATTTTTGAAGGTTCATGGAATTGAGTACTGGAGCAGGTGGACTAGCATGTAAACACACTGCTCTGTGCCTGAACCAGTGCAGCCCCATGGCACCCCATGCCAAGTCTGTTGAATAAGTATGAGCAGACCCCCATTGAAAATGCTGATCAGAATGCTGGAAGTGCTGGGTGCAATCCCACTTAGATCTGCACTGATGCAGCTGGGAGGCTGTATAAATGTGCAGCAGGAATGTAGCAGAAGTGGCGGTGCAGTGGAGCAGATGGCAGTACTACTCTCCCGGTAATGTAAATGTGCCTAATGTCCTCAATTGCAACCAGTTGCAATGCTTGGGGTCACTGTTTTTATATAATAAAAATAAACATTTTCATCTGCAGGGTTGTTAAAGAACCAGCAGGTGGAGATGTATGGAAACGGTGCCATGCATGTATGTGTCTCAACAAGTTCTTTCCTATAGAGATTTTTCTGCTTTGGGGTGCTGGCAGGGCTCTTAGATCCTACTTGCCTCCCCAGCTGGTTACCATTTCCCAGGACTCACCTGACTTGAAGTCCACAGCTTGCCCCCCATGGCAAGGCCAGAATGGGGAGCCCCATCCTCAGCACCCAAAGTCTGGATCCAGTTTCTTGGCAGGGTCCTGGGGTGATGGCGCAGGCAGGTGTCAGTGATTGGGGTTTCCTGGTGCATCACTCCGATTTTCCCTTTTTCCTTCCCTGGCCGGGTGGAATGGTGATGCAATCATACGTGTGTGGAAGCATCCATGTACTACACACCGACCTGCGTCAGACCTGCATGCTGTGGCACTCCTACTGGCCTACAATCATGCCTCCATGTGGTGACAATATGTGAGCAGTGCAGCTAGTCCCTCCTCCCCAGGGGTAGAAGAGCAGTCTGCAGATGCTCAATCCTCTTCTCCTACAGCCGACCCCCAGCAACCTGCATCCATCATCAAACCTAGGTTTCTGGTATGGTGGCAGGTGATGCACTGATGCCTCAGCCATCTGTGCTACCAGGCCAGCTGACAGCAGGGTCCTTAGCTTGTGGGTCTAGTAGTCAGCTAGCAAACTGCAAGAAGACAGGCAAGTGCAAAGTGATGGCCATGACTATTCTTCTGGACTGTGCTTCACCTAAAATACTGACTGTCACAAGGGAGTCTGATGCTGGGCACCAGAGCTGGGAAAGCAGATGACTGCCTTAGGCTGAAGGAGCAGAAAGAACATTGATGTAAACAAAAGGTTAAATTAGTCATTACAGCTTCAGTCAGGGATCCCAAGAGTGTCATGTTAGTGTTCCTAAAAGGCGCCGGACTGACCGAGCTGCAGACTGAAATCCTCTCTTCTAACCACAGGAGAAGTGCATTATATAGAGAATAATACATGGGTCAGTGTGTGTAACCAGAATTGTGTACACATCTGAGGTGTGTGATGCTACAGAAACCCTAAGAGCAAGCTTGAGGGGGGTTATAAAAGCATCACACATCAAGATTACATCAGGAATGAATAAAGCTAGGCTATCTACACGGACTATCAACGTTTTAGCAAACTGAAAGACACACAGATGTTGCATATTGCATCTTCTACAACAGTGCAATTAAAATGAAATTACAGAAAATGTATTTTATGGTCAAAAGTAATAAGGGAAAATAATCAGGTAACTGACCATGTTATTACAGTCCACATTTGATAAACTTCAAATGTAACAGAAAATTGCTTACGCTAACTTTGAAAATCATCCACTGTTTTAGGTACACTTGTGTATTTCATAACAGACATAAGGACACAGCCCACATGCAGTATTTCTGTGTTTCTACCCACTGAACTTGCAGCCCCCACAGAATGTGTGTGTTGCTGTAGACTTGGTCATTCTGTGTTTCACAGAGCTTTTTCTCCACCACCATGCTCGTCTTTTCAGGGATATATCCTGTTTCTAGGGATATAATCCATTCAGACCTCATGACCCCCATCTTCTTTGCCCCAACAGTTGCCCTGACGGCTTCCCTTCCATAGCCCAGGCTCTGAGGGAGGGCTACTGCCCTCCCCGAGGCAGTAGGAGGCAGTGAGGCTATGGTGCCATGCACTCAATTTTCTATGTAATAAAACCGAGTTTGTTCTACAGCTCTGTTTTGTGAATTTATTCTGACTAGAGTGTGGCTCACTGTATTTCCAATGCGGCAGTCACTAGGACCCAGAGGAATCTAGGAGGTCAAGATTGTCATATTGATGCATATGAGATTTTCTTCCCCTTTTAGTCCCCTGTCACCTCCCCTGACATGAGAGCACCTTTTCTGGGGCCTTGTGCACCAATAGTGGAGACAATGATTTTCCATTTTCAAAAATGGTCAGTTCCATTTGACAAAAATCTTAAAATCAGTTTTTTCTATTTTTATCCAAAACTGATGACACAACCACATGTTTTTAACCAAACTTTGTCTCAAAATGGATGGGTTGGCTCAAAAAGCTGGTGCAAATTGTTTTTTTTTTTTTTCTGCATAATAAAGTAGTGAAAAAAATGACAAATGCCGCTTCTTACCAGTGTTTTTGGTTGAAAATGGAAAATCATTGTCCCCACCGCAGCATGTCCCTGTGGCAGAAGCAAGCTCCCTGGCCCAGCCCCAGGGGCCACTGTGGCACTGGGGTTCATCGTCAACCCTCCCCAGTTGAGGCACACTGCTGAGTGACAGCTTCCCCAGCCAGGCCTGCATCCCAACATGGTGACATGAGTTCCCTCCCAAGCCCAGGTCACCTACAGGGTAACATGACATACAGCCACTCGACCAGCAGTGGGGGGGGGGGCTGACGTTGACATTTTCTGTCATTTTATTTTTAAAAATATTGGTTTTCCATAATTCTTGTCAGTTCCCCCATTTAATTTGTTCTGAAATCTGCCACAGAAAACAAATCATCTCAGATGTGAATCACATCTGCCAGAGATGCTTAGGAACCTTGCCAGTGAACTCATGCCTAGGTCCCTAGAATTCTGCAATTCTGTGGTTGCGGAATTTGCTGCAGAATTTACACCGTGTTGCAAAATATATGTAGTGCTGCAGAAATCATTGTTTTTGGTGAATTTCCATTCAAATATACAATTTTTTCCAAAGTACCTGACTCCCTTCCCCTCCTTGTTAATCCGGAAGCCCCACCTCTATGTTCCACATGTGATGTCATTGATGACATCACAGCATATTTTGGCCAACAGCAGAATGCATTCTGCCACTGAAATGAATAAATTATGCTGCAGAAATCAACAAATGCTGTGACAGAAGTCTAGGTGCCCTGTCAAAGAAATCAGGACTGAAATGCCACAGAGAGCTTGGGGCACTGCTTATAGTTGAAATGCCACAAAGAACCAGGAGCTGGGATAAAGACCACTACTGACCTATAAAGCCATAGTTTTTACAATTGCAGCATTCCCTGGGTTTGAAATGTTTTTCTGAAAATGGCCCTATTATCACTGGTGAAAATCAATTTCAACCCGAAACCAATACCTCAGAGTCTCCATCCTACACCAATGTGCATAACAGACAATTTCCTCTTTCTCAGATACAGCCTCACATTCTTTAACACTGAGCACAAGATACAACAGTACTTTCAGTTTTGAGTCACTCCACTAGAGCATCCAAACCCTCAACTATCTAGCTGTTCTTTGAACCAGTGATTATGAAAACTGAAAACAAGGATAGCAGCATTACTTGTTTTTTTCCCACACCCTCAGTGTGCGATACTAGAATAAATCACTCATACTTTATCATACTTTACTCTTGTAGTTTACATAGTATCACACACCTGCCCATACATAATATTATTATATATTATAGAATGGTGATAGTGCCTGTATATTTATTTTATTTATTTATTTATTTATTGAATACAATCAGAATTACAAACCTTTGAGTCACAGATTCTTTTGCAAAGGCTCCACATCGGTAATATTGGGATTGAGATGATGCTTCAGTATAAATGGGCATTTTCGGAGGTCATACCTAGGCCATTTTAGATCCTAGGACTGAAATCTGGCATGCCCCTTCCCAGTCCAAGGGTCTTGTAACCCAGCAAATTGCAGGAGGACGTAGTCTTGAACTGCTGCAGATATTAAGGGCCAAATATTTGTATTTTTGTCTGATTTACTAGCTAAATTTGTGAGCTCAGCTAGCTAACTATGGCTTACTGAGTTACGAAACTTAAAGGTTTTGTAGATATCATATAGGAATAGGATCTTTTGAGGGGTTTGTTAAAAAAAATAACTAATTTTAAAGTATGTAACCACTCAGTCCCCTGGGGTTACTAAAATCCCATCAGAGTTAGACTAGGAAGGTTTCTGGGCAGTCTGTAGTGAGTTGTTAAAAACTTCTTACAACATGACATCATTGTTTACTCAGCCAGCCTGAGGAGAAAATGTATTATGTCATTTAGAACTCTCGCAGCAGCCTGAGCCACTTTGGAATCAACTGCCTGGAGTTAGCTTTAGAATGTTCAGACGGGAGTAGTCAGTTAGAGAGAGTTGGAGTTAGAGTGAAGAGTGAGCAGCAGTGCTCTGCGGCACAGGTGCCTGCCAGCCTGTCCTGAGGCTGGGTGAAGGACCTCTGGTCATTTTCTCACCCTTGTGAGTGAAATAACAGCAGTGCCAAAGGAAGTGGTGGAGACCGTTGCTGGCAGGACCCCTGTGGGTCAAGTTTTTCAGAGAGAATGGGACTGATAAATTCAGTGTTTCCAAGCGGCAATCTCCTGAGGGCACTCTCCTGAGGAACCAGGAGAGTGTTCAGCTGCCCAGTAAGGAGACAAAGAGTGTCTTTTGTGTGAAGCTTTGGAAAGCTACCAGAAAAGGGAAGAGAGGGGTGCTTTTCCAGCATCCATGTCTGTAACAAGGGACAAACAAAACCGTGAGTACAGTGACATGGTACTGTTTCTTGAGGGAGCTGTCTGAGGTGTATGTGCCCAGAGATGAGGCTAGAATACATCATACAGGTCACTGTATCAACACAAATCTGAGCTGAATGTTAGAAATTAAAGTTTGGAGTCCTTTAGCAATTTGTGGGACTTGAAGGCTCAGTTGTGTAACCCCAAAGGGATGGCAGAGGCTGGCTGGGGCTAGGGTGGTCGGACCCTCACCTGAAATTCCAGATAGGGATAACTGGTCACTGGAAGGTCACAAGTTTACCCTGTGGATGTTAACTAAGCCTATCATGTCAGGAGGATGTAAAGTTTTAAAATGTGTGGCAACCCCCGCGTAACAGACACTTAGAGAGAAAAAAGAAATGTAATGTTTTAAAGTGTGTGGCGCTCCCCAAGTAACAAGACACTTTGGGAAAAGGATGTTCTCATAGATCCCAAATACAGAGGGATGGACTGCTCATAGTTTGTGACAGAGAAAATGTGCAAAACCCAAGACATTTTTGTTCTGGAAAAGAAAAGTGTGTTATTCTGCATGTATCAGTTTCCAACCTGGGGGGACCACCCCTGTTCTGCTTTCCATCTGTTCAGAATAAAGCCATACTGTACAATCCACTCTCCAGTATCGGACATTCCATCTGTGCTTCCCAGTGTGAACTTGTTTATGGGCCCCCTCAGAAGATAGACATAGCATAGCCCTAGCACCTCTCTCCTAGAACTCGGTGTAAATATAAATGCTATTTTGTGCTCTACCCCCTGCCCTCTTAGATGCCAAGTCAGGTATTCACCCCAGCACCAGGGGTGATACCTATTTTACACCAACTTGTGGTTTGTTGCCTTGCCTGGGTACAAGTTTGTGGGGGGGGGGCCTGGTTGAAAGATGCCACTCCTGTCCGGGGTACAGGTTGCAAGTAAACTGTGATTAATTGACCACACATGCATGCAAAAAAAATTGTCAAGAAAAATGGAAAAAATTACCCAGAGACTTTTTTCTGTTTTAAAGTTCTACAAGAACAAAAACTTAAAAGCCAATTATAAAAATAAAATAGACCGCAAAAGTGAAGTATTTTTGAGGGAGGAGTATTACAAAATAAACAATGCAGTTTGTTGTTTAAATAAACTAATGAGTAATTAGAATGATAATTAATGAAAAATAAGTTATCAGCCTGACCAATGATGAAGAGAGCTGAGGCACCATGGGTGCCTTACCTTAACCCACACTGGTGACCCAGGTTTGGGAATGGATGCAGGCCACTTGTGGGTCAGCCGAGACAGAAGGACTGAGTGGCCATCGGACTGTTCTCCTCCCTCGGGCAGGGGGGGAATTTGTGACTCAACCATCGACTGCTACCTGGAGAAATTGGGTGGTAGTGCATGCGAGTCACAGGATGGGTTGGGGCCCTCGCTTGGAGCACTGAGGGTGTCTCCATGGAGGTACAGCTTGCACAACATGTTCATTGCACATCCTGTGGAGCCTGGGGAGAAAAATAGGAGGAAAGGAGGGGATGGGCTCAATGAAGCTCTGCCCATCAAGACATTGGCCTGCCTAATGTCTCTAGGTCTGGGACAGTCTGGACTTGTGTACCAGGTGGGGGAGGATGGCCATCTCTTCCCGGCCGAGCTGCGGGAGGCAATCAGTGGGGGATAATAGTCCTGGACACCGGAGGAGAACTGGGATGACTGCGGCTGACAGGGATGGGGTGGAACAGCCGCCAGTACCTGCCAAAGGAGGATAAAAACCTCTATAGCAAAAAACAAATAAATAAAAATCATTGCACGATAATACTGTGCTGTACTCATTTTACAAAATGTACTCAAAATACAAATATTTGGGATAGTATTCCTACTTTGCATGCACTTTGAACAATGTTTGTAAAGGATGACACACTTTGAAAAATGTTTATAATTTTACTAAAACTATTTAAAATATGAACATTACTTAAGATTTGCAGTACAATGGTTTTCTTCCTTTGCATGCACTTTGAAAAGTGTTCGTAGTTTTTTCAAAATCTACTTAAATTATGCATATTTTTATGATTTGCAGAAGGATGGTTTTCCTACTTTACATGCACCTTGAAAAGTGTTTGTAAGGCATGCTACAGTGAAGGGAGAGATGGGGGGATGAACGAAGGCTTCTGAGAAAGCATATCAGTTTAGTAAACAAAAACTTACAAAAGAAGAAAGTTAAAAACATAATCTGATGTCTAGACAACTTGAGGGCACTGTCATCTTACTGTAATGTTCATTTCAATAAGAACGCCCTTTTTTGATTAAATAAATAATGACTGGCCAATCAGGTATTATTATAGGAGGACGTCACCATTCATTCTTTCATTCATTTACCTGGATGAGTGCAAGCTGCACCGCCGTGGGACTGCAAATGTGTTTTGACTTAGGCAGATTGACCTGTCACCTGATCCAAAGGTATTCATTTTTTGTGGATCTATGGGAGGGAGGGAGGTGGGGGCTAGTGGGAGCCACAGGCTACAAAGATGCACTTCTACTATTACTTTATAATTACTGGTGAGCAATTTTTTCTAAGGGCTCAACCAGTTGTTATTTGCCAAAATAACCGGATGGTTATTATGGTATTCATGGGCTCTGTCTGTCAAAAGCGAGCACTCCATTATTGGCTCCCATTCTGTGTGTGGGCGGGCTAAACAATTCCTAAAACATGGCGGATCCATATCTTTGCTAGTGAGGAGCCACCACAATAAGACCCTCACCTTCCAATAATCATTTGTTATCTATCTGGTTGATCCTACCATTAATTCTAGCTTTAAATTAAAAAAAAAAAAAAGTATCTGGTTGCTCCTGCAGGCTGCCAGCCTTGGGGACACACACTGTCAGCAGGAATGGATCCTTGGCTGACTGCCTACATTGAGAGGGAAGCACAAGCGCGATCGTAATCACGATCGCAAATTCAACTGTAACTAAAAAAAAGTTATTAATGAAAGTGTGAGCAGAAGTAGCCAGAGGCTGCTGTGCTGCATTCAGGCTAGGGCAAGAGGGAGAGAGAGAGGGACAGGGACTCCAGACTACAGCACAGCTGGGAATCTGGAGTGGGAGCTGGGGGAGCTGGAAGCTACTGCTGCATTTGGGGCTGCTGTGTGGAGGCTGCTCGAGTATGCCACAAAGAACTAGTCTGAAGGTGCTACAGGGAAGTCATTGAAAAGGAGGGAGAAAATGAGACTCTGTGTGTCTGTGTGTGTGTGTGTTTTTGTGGGGGATGCTGGAGTATGTCCCAAAGAACTAGTCTGAAGGCGCTACGGGGGGGAGGGTTATTGAAAAGGAGGGCGAGAAAGAGACTGTGTGTGTGTGTGTGTGTGTGTGTGTGTGTGTGTGTGTGTTCACTATTGGTCACAGCATTCGGATTGGAAAAAATTGCCCACCAGCAATTATATAAAACAAAAGATGAGGAAGTGTGCACATGAGAATCTAATGCACACCCTCGGTGTGGGACACTTTGATAAACTCCTCGAGCTTCACTGTCAGGGTTTATGTAGCATCCAACACCTCAGGTGTGCATTAAATTCTCATATCACACACTTCCCCATCCTTTATTCTGTATATAATTACTGGCTCTGCCTCTTTCCCATAGGGAAACCGTGGCGTAATTTGCCGTTATAAAGGAGTGTTTATAATGGCAAACACGCGCATGATTTCCCTTCCTCTGCGCATGCTCACACAGCAGCGCTACCGGCCAAGAGCACTCCTCGCTTCCCTGTTACCAAAACTGAACCGCCAGAACAACTCGGCAGTAAGTCCTCTTCTTTTCTCCCCCGTTATACCCTGCACAGAAAGACCTGAAGAATGTGGGGGGGGGGGACAATTTAAAATACAAAAATCTCGGCACTGGAGAAAAAGGACCGACCTTGTCATACACTGGCAGGATACACAGACCTCTTTATTTTATATAATTGCTGAGGCAAAAAAGGCAAACCCAGCAATTATATAAAATAAAAAACGGGTCGGGTATCAAACTCGATTTTACACATACCCTCGTTGTGGGATGCTTTTCACAAACCCCTCAGGCTTCGCCCTCGGGGTTTATGTAGCATCCCACAACCTGGGTGTGTGTAAAATCTCATTACACACCCCGACCCATACTTTATTCTATATATTATAACTAGGAGGGAAAGGAAGAAGGTGGGCACTAGTGTATGTGTTGGGTGGGGAGTTTTGCTCTTGTCTGAGGATGTGGGAGGCTTGAATATATTGCACAAGGGTAGAGGTATATGGGATATTACTGGGGGTGGGGTAGGCTCCAGGAATGCGGCCTGCATCAATCCCTACACTTCTTCTACTATTATTTTATTATAAGGAGGAGGGGAAGTTGAAGGTTAGTGTGTGTGTTGGGTGTGGTTTTCTACTCTGATCCAAGGACAGGCGTGCTTGTTATGTATTGTGGAAGGGTAGAGGGAAGTAGAATTTTATGGGAGAGGCAGGCATCAATTTTATTATAATGAGGGGGAAATTTCAGATTTTTGGATACTGGATGTTGAATACTCTGGTATCCTACATCTAATTTGACAACCAAGGTGTTTTAGGATGTCAGATTTTGAGGACCAGTATCCTAAAAAGCACCTATTATCCTAACTATCCATTTTTAAGACAGATTATCTCAGCAACCATACTTCTAATTACTGTCAGTCGCATATATTCTGTACATTTTTTACTGATGTCAGCCAGACATCATTTTAAAATAAATACTGTACTTAAAATGCATTAAATGCATAACATTCCAGAAACAGCGTAAGTGCACTTGGCTTTCAGTTTGAAGGCCCAAATATTACCACAGCCCACTAGAGCATGGGATTATGGTACATATCAATCCATGGAAGGACTGCTGTGCTCCCTATGCAGAAGTCCTTCTGGTTTTTCATAAATCAGAAAGAGTCCTGTGAAAAGTATGTTAGTGGTCATCTTCTGCTTTGTGTAGATTTCGGAGGCCATGAGTAAATTAAGTTACTACACACATTTTTAATATGTAAGGAAATGTATGCAAAAAACTATGTTAATGTTCATTGGGGCTGTTACCTCACAAAATGCAAACAGGTTGGAAATAAACCATTAGGGTTGCGCACAATGCCCCAAAAGTTTGGAAACATACTACTAGGGTTCTTATGTCTAACTCCCACCATCTTCACCACATTCCCTATCCTAATGACTCAAGGACAGTCTACAGGTACAGGGCAATACATCAGTGGTATGGGACCTTATACAGTATCAACACAGTACAATTGGTATATGCAAGCAATAATACCCAACAGGGTGGGCAGCACTGGGCAATACCACACTGCCCTGGGGCATAATGAGGCCCAACGCTGCAGGCAGAGGGCCTTACAGAAACATAGAATTTGATGGCAGATAAGGACCGCTTGGCCCACCTAGTCTGCCCATTTTCCTACCTAACAGATAAGCTGCAGATCCTAATTAACCAACAGCTTACTTCCTCCTACCCCCCACTAGGACTGCCTTATGTCTGTCCCATGCATTCTTGAATTCCCCCACTGTTCTTGACTCCACAACCTCCTTAGGAAGGCTGTTCCATGCATCCACAACCTCTCTGTGAAAAATACTTCCTCACATTACCTCTGAGCCGTCCCCCCTCTATCTTCAAATTGTGCCCCCTTGTTCTTGCACATCTCTTTTTCTGAAAGATGCCACCCTCTTGGACTTTGTTGATTCCCTTGAGGTACTTGAAAGTTTCTATCATGTCTCCTCTCTCCCTCCTTTCCTCAAGGGTATACATCTTAAGCTGCTTTAGTCTTTCTTTGTATGTCTTCTGGTGCAGACCCTGCACCAGTTTGGTTGCCCTCCTCTGGACAGTCTCCACTCTGTCTATGTCTTTGTGGAGATGGGGTCTCCAAAACTGAACACAGTACTCCAGATGGGGTCTCACCAACTGTCTGTACAGAGGGATAATAACTTCCTGTTTTCTACTATTGATGCCTCTCCCTATGCATCTCAATATCCCCCAGCCTTCCTTACTGCCTTCTCACATTGCTTGCCCACCTTTAGGCCATCTGATATAATTACTCCCAGGTCCCTTTCCATTTTTACTGTTGTCAGTATCTCACCCCCCATTGTGTACTCTTGCCCTGGGTTTTTGTTTCCTAGGTGCATTACCTTGCACTTCTTTGCACTGAATCTGAGCTGCCATACATTTGACCATTCCTCCAACCTTGCCAAGTCCCTTCTCATCCTTTCCACTCCATCTGGTGTATCAACCCTGTTGCAGATCTTTGTGTCATCTGCAAAGAGACATACTTTTCCTTCCAATTCCTCTGCAATGTCACTTATGCAGACATTAAAAAGGACCGGTGCCAGTACCAAACCCTGCGGTACCCCACTAGTAACCCTCCTTTCTTCACTGTGGGCTCCATTTACTACTACCCTTTGCGTCCTGTTGTCTAGCCAATTTTTTATCCAGGCTACCACCTTTTAACCCACTCCAAGGCTGGCTAACTTGTGTATTAATCTTTTGTGTGGGACGGTATCAAATGCCTTGCTAAAATCTAGATAAGCCATGTCCACAGCCCCTCCCTGGTCTACTACTTTGGTCACCCAGTCAAAGAAATCTATTAGATTAGTCTGACATGACCTTCCCATCATGAATCCATGCTGCCTTGGGTCCTGTGCCCCACTGGCCTCTAGGTACTCAACAATTCTATCCTTCAGAAGTGATTCCATCATTTTACCTACTACTGAGGTCAAACTAACCGGTCTGTAGTTTCCTGCCTCTGTCCTGCTCCTACTTTTGTGAAGAGGAGTCACATCCGCCCTCCTCCAGTCCTCAGGTACCACCCCATCCTCCCATGATTTGTTAAAGAGAGTAGTCAGCGGTGTCATTAGTTCTACCCTTAGTTATTTTAGAATTCTTGGGTGAATCCCATCAGGCCCCATTGCTTTGTCCACCTTCAATTTTATTAGTTCTTTCAGAACCCTTTCTTCTGTAAATGGACTGGTATTGACCCTCGTCTTCAGAGTGTTTCTCTTGTTTGGTTTAGGTACCTCCCCCTCCTCTTCCTTTGTGAATACTGAGCAGAAATATTCATTCAGTATCCCTGCTTTTTCATTGTCACCATCTACCCACATTCCCTCCCCTTTATTAAGCCTCAGTATCCCTCCTTTGGTCTTCCTTCACTCCCTAATGTACCTATAAAAGGTCTTATCCCCCCCTTCTTAACGGAGTTGGCTATCTTTTCCTCGGTTTGGGCCTTTGCTATTCTGACTGCCTTCCCAGCCTCTTTCTGCTTTAACTGATAATGTTTTCTGTCCTTCTTCTTCTGTGTTTCCTTATATTTCCTGAATGCTATCCTTTTCTCCTTAACCTTCCCTGCCACCTCTTTTGAGAACCATAGCAGTTTTCTCCTTCGTTGTGTTTTGTTGATTTGCTTTACACAAAGGCTTGTTGCCTCTGTGATGGCTGTTTTGATTACTCTCCATTGTTCCTCCACCCCCTCCTTCTTGCCTGTTTACTAGTGCTTTTCTGAGGCACTTTCTCATTTTCCCAAAGTCAGTCCTCCTAAAGTCCAATACTCTTGCTTTTGTATGGCTTGATTGTATGGCTGTGTTTATCGTGAACCACACTGTTTGGTGGTCGATTGTTCCCAGATGGCTACCCACTTCTAAATCTGAGATTCTTTCTCCGTCCCCATTTGAGAGTACCAGGTCTAAGATTGCTCCCTCCCGAGTGGGTTCCAGTACTAACTGTCTGAGGCATGCCCCCCTGTAGGGCATCAAGAATGACCCTGCTCTTGGATGTGCCTGCAGCAAAGGTGCTCCAGTTAACATCTGGCATATACAGGTCCCCCATCAACAATATCTCCCCTTTTTCTGCCATTCTAAGGAAGTCTTCTATCACTTCCTTGTCCATTCCATCCCCCTGAGATGGGGGTCTGTATACAACCCCCATGCAGATTGTGGTGCCATTTCCTGTCTCCAGGGTGACTCAGAGTGTCTCATCTGCTCCCTGTTTACTCTTTAGTTCTGTTGCTTTGATCCCTTCCTTTACATAAAGAGCTACTCCTCCTCCTCTTTTACCCTCCCTGTCCCTCCTGTAGATTGTGTATCCTGGTATGTTGACATCCCAGTCATGGTTCTCTGTGTACCATGTTTCTGTGACTGCCACAATATCCAGGCAACCCTCTTCCATCAAGGCCACTAGTTCAGGGAGCTTGTTACACAGACTATGGGCATTGGTACTCATCACCCCTCCACTTTTTGATGACCTTACCCCTTTTAGCCCCATTCCTGTCCTTACTGCCTTTGTCTTTTTTTACATTTACTTCTGACCTGCTCCCTAATGACTTCTCTACCTTGGTGTTTACCTCACTAATTACTGCTGTTTGTGGGGGGAGGCTGGGATTTCCCTGCTATTTTTCAGTGCCTCCCCCCTTGTCTAGTTTAAATGCTTGCCAATGAAGCATTTAAACCTCTCACCTAGGATCCTGGTTCCCCCCGGACAGATGCAGACCATTGTGCCAGTATAGGTCTGCATCCCTCCAGGTGGCTTCCCAGTCCCCAATGAAGCCAAAACCCTGAGCTCCACACCAGTTTTTCAACCATTCATTGAATTCCCTGGTGAGGAGTACCCTAGCATCACCCTTGCCATAGACAGTCAGCACCTCCGAGAAAGTTACTGTATGGGCTACTTGTCTAAGGCCCCTCCTCAACTCTACAAACTCCTCTTGCACTGCTCTGATCCCATTCCTAGCCAGGTCATTTGTCCCTAGGTGGACAATAACATCCAGCTCCCTCCCTCCCTCGTGCAGCTGCTTCCACGATCCTGAGGATTCGCTTTCTGTCCCTCCAAGCCGTGGTGCCAGACAGGCACCTTACCTCCCTCTCCCCTTCCTCCCCCATTTCTACCTCCCTAATGATTGAGTCCCCCACCAGCAGTTGTTTCCTTCCCCTGTGGGGTCTCATGCCACCCTCCAGTGGGTCTCCTTTGTGAAGGTTCCCAGCATCCTCCTTGGTCTCCACTGCAGGTGCCTCTGTAGAGGAACCACTATCCACCAGAAGAGTGAATGAATTGTGGAGAGGTACAGCTGGAGGGATGCAACTCTGTTCCACCACTCTCTCTCTCCCTGAGCCCACCCTGGTCCATCCTCTCCTCTTTCTTGGCAACCTCTGAGGTAGTGGCATTGGCCCTGGTAGTCCCTGGGTGGGAGAGGAGGTTTCACGAATCCTAGCCAGGTCAGCCTAGAGATGGGCAACCTCCTCCCTCAGACCAGAGAGGTGTCTGCAAATAGGGCAGCATCGCAGCCTCCAGAATGTCTCCCGGAATACGGCCGCCCCACAGCCACTGCACTGCACCACTCCTATCATGCCTTATTTTGTGTCCCCTCTCTCCTGTTTCTCTGTATGCTTACTCTCTCCTCTCCTTACAACTCTCACTCTTCCTGTTCTGGGACAGTAACTTCCTATATTCTTCAGTAGCCTCCTTCTTCCTTGCTCAGTGTCAGACCACCAGTAGCTGGGGGGGGGGAGAGTGAGCTACTTTTTTCCTTTAGGGTTGACAAAACCAATGTTTCTCTATGATCCTTCCCTTCCTACTGCCAAACAGGAAGTTCCTGTTGACAGTCAAATCCAGTGGCTATAAAAGTAGAACTGGCTTAGGGTGAGTGGGTGGAGGGGTGGAATGGAGGGCAATTAGTAAGAAAAAAAGGCTAGCAACAAGAAGTTGTAATTTGAGTCACCTGCTTTTATAGTGTCTAAGCCACACCCCCAATGAAGCTCTCTCTCCTTCTACAGGTTTAGCAAAGTAAACTGATACAGAACCCTTCCCAGCACAGAACACACACTGACTTTCTTTCTTTTCTTTGTAACCCCTAGATGGCGCTATCCCAGGGGCTACTACCCCTGCCTGATTTGCCACTAACAGGTTGAGGGGCCTGGATCCAATGGCGGGTGCCTCCACCCAGAGGTCAGGGTTTGCAATAGTTAAACTTACTTGGTCACAGCCCTCTGGGACACTGCAACCCCCCTTTCTTCCCACTAGTGGCCCACACAATATATCAGAATTACCTTCACAGTATACACTTACCCCCAGGACTAGTTCCGGCACTGGGACCTCCTGTTAAATAAGATACAGTGCAACAATCACAGTACAGTACTTTAACATAGACAAATACCTCAGGCAGTATAACTTTGCTGAAACAAGCAGCTCTGATTTATTTAGGGGGATATAACAAGGACAGGGGGAAATCAGGTTAATTAGCTTATCACTTTACTATCTACCTATGGCTCTGTGCACAGGCCTATCCCTACCAGTTACTGTCCCTGGGTACCCAAGCCCTAGTGGCTAGTCCAAACCGTGGCAGCTGGTAGGGGCCCTTTCACACAGTGAAAAGAAAAATTAGTTAAACAGTCAGCAGTACAGTTATTCCATTTGGATTCAATGTGGCAATTCAACAGGGAGCAACCCTGAATTAGTACTCACGACCTCCAAACAAGATAGGGTTCTTCAATGTCAGCAGGGCTACTCTTGAGCTCCACGGAGACTCCTCACACATTTATATGGCAAAGAAAGTACTATACCAGGCAGGCTGCTTCTCTATCCCGATCGCACTTACTGCACAATACCGGGAGAACACACAGCAGATTCAGTTCCTGACAGACCGAGTGCAATTCAACAATTTCTCCAGTCTTCTACAGGGTGAGCCTGGTTTCTACTCTTCAGATATCTTTGATTCTCTTCACAGGACGGATTCAGTCCAATAAGCAGTTACACAAGCTGCAGACCGGAACTCTGGACCTTACACATGTTTTTTGACTAAAACTGTGCACTGAAGGAGCACAGGGTTTCTTTCCTCTTTACTCCCAGAGCTAAACTGAAACTCCAACAGACAAAACTGGCACTTCCTTTGAGTTCCTCCCAGTTCTTGACTGGATTGGCTGTCACCACAATAGACTGCTCCTGTTGGTCCAAAAGGCGCTGAAGTCTAAACTACATCTCCCAGAGTCACTGCCCATACAATCCTCTTGTGGCTGGCTCAGATTATGAGTCCAAGTTCTGATTCGTCCAAGGCACCATTTTAGAGCTAGCTTACCCCACACTGATTGGTCCAGTTCAGCAGTTCAAAACTAGAATGGGGAACTAGGCAGACACAGTTCTGACTGCAAAGAAAGCAGGTTAGACAAACCGTATTTTCATTATTACTCTACATGATTTCTGGCAAACAGTTACATCTTTCAGATAGGTTCCCTTTGCACTCCTAGTGACTGCAAAAATGGAGTGAATTGGCAGCAGTTCGAGTGGTACTCAAGCAGAGAAGCACACAGTCCCCCCATACAAACTAATTATGTCTGCAAGCAGACAGCTCTTAAAGAGACAGTACCAGAGGCTCTAAAAACACTCCCTGATAAATGGCTTAAACGCCAAACACCATTCAGGCTTGGAGCATTCAAGCAAGCTCCTGGAAGTCTTTTGGGAACCCCCATTTGCAGGGGGGTTACATCTTTCTTCTTTTTTTTAAACCCTAAATAAGGCCCCTTCTACTTCTAATAAAGTATCTGTTTGCTTAAACTCAACAGACACGGCCTCCTGCTAAGATATAAGTGTTAAATTAATAAGAAAATGTAGCTTCTTTTAGATAGCTGCTATCTGCTCTACAAGCAAGGCTAGCAACTGGAAGTTGTAATTTGAGTCACCTGCTTTTATAGTGTCTAAGCCACACCCCCAATTGAGCTCTCTCTCCTCCTACTGGTTTAGCAAAGTAAACTGATACAAAACCCTTCCCAGCACAGAACATACACGGACTTTCTTTCTTTTCTTTCTTCTTCTTTTTTTTTTTTTTTATAGCCCCTGGAAAGTCCGGTATTGCCCTAATCGCCCACCCTGGAGGGTATTATTGAGCTTAGAAAATGGGCACTATGGCATTTTTATATGGATATTAAAGGAATTTAAGAAAAACATTAAAACAATACATTAAGAATGCAGTTTAGCCCCGTGTTGTAAAGCAATCCATGTTTTGTGCTGTTCTGTGTTCTGTATCCCTTCCCCCAAACACAGCCATTCTGTTCTACTGAGACCCCCCTCCACAACCTCCAGAAAAAGACGTGGAGTTTTATTCCGCCCCCCCTTCACAGCATTCTCTCTGCATAATTTTTATGTTTAAATGAGCAATTGTCTGCCTTTTCTGCCTTTTACTGTTTTGCGGTTGGAAGATTCGGCAGTTAGGTGTGTGATCTTGCACAACCCTGAAATGGAAAAGCAAGAAGTGGAGAACTACAAGGTGAGGGTGACACAGCAGCAGTCTAAATCTTTTTTTTTAAGTTTTTTAAGTTTTACATTTTGTGATTTAGAGGGGGAGATGTAGTTTGGTTGTGCAGGGGGCGGCTGTGTAGATGATGGAGCTGATGGCAGCTTCAGCAAGAATAGTGCCACATGTCCTTTGGGACTGGGCCAGTGAGAGTGCAATCGGGAATAAAAGTTACATGACTTGAAAGGGCAGACTGGTCATGGAGCCGAATGGACTGTCACTTAGTTGTTTTTTTTAAATGTGGCTAGTAGCTAGTGATAGACCCCTGAGAAACAAGTAACAGGTGTAGCAACCCCATCAGTGGTAACCCCCCTGCTAAGCAAGAAAAATAATGGTGGCACATGGAGTTTGAAGATTCTGGCACCACGATACCAGTGATGGGGTTGGCACATCTGGTACTAGTTTTTTTACAGGGCTCTAACTGAAAGTTAATGTACCCCCCTGGTATACCTAGCAGCCAGTCAGAATCCTTAGATAATTTTAGCCCATTTTCTAAAGCATCCATAGTCCCCGCTCACTCCCTATGCCTACCCTTTTGTCTTATGGGCAAAGTACATATCTGGAGTTATGCCACACAGGTCTGGTGATCCATTCACATTATAGATCTGTAATTACAATACTTTGTGGTGCATACCTGCGAGGGTTTACACCCAACCCATGCCTTATCTGCAACACAATACTGTAGATCCTTCATAAAGCAGCGGGATTGTTACAAATTGCCTAGTTGTGAGCTGCTCTCTTTAAGACACATACAGTGCTTAGAAATAGTCAAAGCAAGTCATATATTTGGGACATGTGTGCTAGTTTATGCAGGGTCTTGTAGCTGAATAAACAGACCCCAGCATGGCTTTGTAGGATGGTGCTAGACCTGTAGCTTAGCCTTGTGTCACCAACATGATGGAAGAAATCAGTTTGTGAGCTGGTGGTAGGTTTGGCTAGTGGGTTTCAAAATGTGTTAGCCAATTCAAAGACATACTTCTAGTGGCCATCATTTTCCATGTCTCAAAATCACTTCATTGGCAGGTACCCAGTTGGCTAGTAAGTATAAAAATGCGGTAGCAAAATCAACGGTTTTACTAGCCATTGTCCATCTGGCTAACTGATTTGTCCCATCCTAGTCATGAGAGTAGAAGTGGGGTAGGGATGGGGATTAGGGCTGCCATACCAATTTTATCATTTTGACTTTGTATGAGGTACCATACCACTGATGTATGGCCCTGTACCTGTAGAGTGTCCTTAGGTCCAGAGGGTAGGGAAAGTTGTAGGGTGGGTGGGAGTGAGACATAAGAAACCTAACAGCACATTTCCAAACTCTGTGGGCATTGTGCCTGCAATTCTAATAATTTATTTCCAGCCTTTGTGGATTGTGCATTTTGTGCAGTAGGAACCCATATATATATATATATATATATATTTGGGAATTCCATTCAGAATTATTTCAGTTTAAACTGAAATATCTAAGTTACAAAAGAAGCAGTAGTGCTCAGATCAAGCATTTGTTAACCAAATTATAAGGGGCATTTTCACCTGTAAAACTCTTTTTTTGGAATATGGTTTGTAAAAAACATCTCCCATTGTACGGCTATACATGAAAAATGCTATCCAGTTTTTTTTTTTGCTGAAATCACTCACATTAGCAGAAACTAAATCTTGCACTTTGCACATTGCACTTAATATCTTTATGACATTAATGGTCTGAAATTGAGGCATCCTACAGATTGCATCCTCCCTTTCACTAGATTATTTACTGTCGGTTGTTTCCCCTTGGATATTCCCTTGGGCCTGGCTCAGCTAAGTAAAGCAGAGTAGAAAAAACGACACCAAAATGATACTAATGCAACACTGGGAGTCAGTTTCAGTTCAACAGCAGCTCTCGTGGGTATAACAGCTTTCACTGGTTTAGCTGCACTCTGGGAAAAAAAAACTTTATGGAATACAACATACTTTATATAGTGTATAGTGAGGGCTTCTTCTACATGGATTTCTGTGCCAGCTGAAACCTTACTGTACCACAGTTCAAAGGTCATGGAATGCACCTGTACCCTTCTGTGGTACAACAAGGTTCCAGCCGATCAGAAATCATTGAGGCAGCTGCTGTTTTTTTCACAGTGCTGCTGCGTGCACAGCAATCAGTCCAAGTTCTGAACTGAAACCGCTGGCATGTTCACTGCTGCCGCAGGATCACTTTAATTTTTTTAAAATAAATGCTAAAAAAAAACAACAAAATACTATACACTAGAAAAAAATACTGGTTGGACAACCACATGCACAACCAGTCAGTCTATGACACCACTTCAGGCTTCTGATTACATCGGACCTCTCAAGCTTCACTGTCGAGGTCTGATGTCATCAGAATCCAACAGTGGCACCACAGGCTAGTTGTGCATGGTTGCCTAACCAGTATTGTCTATGGAATCACATACTGTACATGTCTATTTTTGGTGCAAAAAATGGGCACCAAAGAAGAGGGCTGTATATGTGGGTTTGACAAATCTGAGGGATTTACTAACTGCAAAACAACATTTTGTGTCCAGTGCTGGCAACGAAAACAAAAATTCTGAGATCCATGCTGGCCACATAAAACAAGTTTTGTCATCCTGTTTGTGCCACATACCGACTTTAATGTTGCTATAACTGACAACGTAAAAGGAGGCTGACTTATGTTTGATGTTGATTTATATTTCGGTATATATGGTGTGCTTTACAATCCAGGTGCCTGACTTTCAAAGGTTGAAAAACTGCACACATGCATGAAAACAAAAAATCATGCAAAGGAGAGTACCCTTGCATGACAGCAGTTTTTTTCTCCATGCACTCAACTTTCAAAAGGGTTGCCACTTTGTGATCTTTTCCACGAGTTATGGCAGCTTGCACACATTGTTTTGCACAGCTGATCGGATAGGCTACACATGGTATTGCCAGGTGTAGCATTTTTTCCACATCTGCACAAGAAAAAAAAATGCCACCATGCACAAAAGATGCTGAAAATAGCATTAGTGCTGGTGAAAGTTTTCCTTGAACCTACAAGTTGCACATGAGGACTTAGTCCCTGGGCCAGGGCCTTTGAATATCAGACCCAAAGGTGGTGGGGGGGGAGGATCTCGCCACCATTTAGGCTATAGATTAATGATTACAAGGAGATTAAGCACCTCTGAAGAAGTACCTCCAAGTATGTAGCATAAGATGGCAGGATCTTAGGTGGCATGCTCTAATCTGTGAATAGCATGCTAGTCAATCTGGTAGTGAAGGTACCATGAATGTTTCCTGTCAGGAAAATTCACTTGCTTTATCGCTTTTACCTCCCCACCCCCCCCACCAGCTGGGATTCAAGGTTGTGACATAACCTTTACATCACATGAAATGACAGTCACGTCAGTGCAGGTTGGTGGTGCACTGGATGTCTCTTGGGATACCAAGAAAATGGCCAGGGGTTTAAATCCCATTTAGAACACAACCAGATGAACTTGCAAAGCTTTGGATGCAGAGCTTACAACAATTGTTCTGCCAAAGCTGCACTAAAGCTGCATTACTGCAAATGCACCAACATATTTGCATGGGTTGTCAAACATTTTGATGCAGTTGCAACACTTTGCCTACTTTAAGGTAGAAAAATGACACATACATAATTTTTTTACGCAACTTGTGGCACTTGCAACATGAAGCTAGATCATGTTTTATGTGGTATAATAGTCATATTGCAAGAGTGCAGTTGCTCTAAAATATGTTACAATTCTTTATAAATCCAGCCAGATGTTTTGTATTCTCAAGAAGATTCCAAAGATTCAAAATGTATTAAATATAAACAGAGTGGTGTAAAAATATTTTTTATTCAACATTTCTCTTGTAACTTCAAAGAACCATGGTAGCCATGTTAGTCCAGTCAATGATACTGAAGAAAAAATACATCAAATATATTTCAATTATAGCTTTTATTGGGTTAATAAAATCATGAGACTTGCTTTCATTATAAATTATTTTTAGTTTTTATTGACAAGGTAAGCACACCAGACAAATGCATGCTAATATTCAGGTGCGACCTGGGAGATTACAAAGTGGAGACATTCAGGGTAAACTATCACCAAATGTTACAAGTATACAGAAGTATAGGGAATAGTTGCACTCTTTTTTTCATTGTCATATTTTTAGGACCATTAACCTGATGAAGTGAATATAACTCTCGACAGCTAGCCTCAGAAATGAGTTTGCTAGTCCAATGAAAGGTATCACCTGCAACATATCTGTTTTTTGTTTCTTCTGCACCTTGTAACTCCGTAATGAACTGTCCACTCAGGTTCCGCTAAGTCTCAAAAAATCCTAGTGAATCAGTGCACAAAAAAAATTGATCCCAAATTTTGTGGACATTATTAGAAACAAAAAAAAAACATGGCAATTAAAAATCTGTAGTGTGATCTTGGAGTACTTAAAGTGAAGTTGTCACTTTCAAGAGAACTTAAAAATACATGCAGTAATACTAAGGTGCAACCCATGCTATAGTTTATACACTGCCTGCCGTTCTCTTCCATTTGCTCTTCATTACTAGCTTAATTTGCATTGGACCATGGCCCTTGCCCCCAGAGTTCATCGGCCTCTTCTGCTTAATCCCTTAATAAAATCATAATCCCATTTATGACATCACAGTCTGTTGCTGTGGAAATGATTATAATGTCACAAACAGAGGACTGGGACTGTAGCAGAGGATAAACAGCAGGTGTGGATCAACTGTAGGGGGGGGTCAAGGATCCTGTTTCCATGCAAATTAATTTAGCAGTAAGTAGAGCTGTGCGGAATGCAGCATTCTGTCAGTGGAATGTGTGTAATATGCCAGTTCTGCTTCTGAAATGCTTTTCTGAACTATTTCTTTTAATCCTGCGAAATTCTACAAAGCTTTTCTATTTAAACCATGAAATAATGTTCTGTGGATCACATGAACTGCAGAATAATCTGCCACAGATTATATAAAAAAAATGGCAATTTACATAAACCATGGAATACTAATCTGAGAAAAACATTTCACTTTGAAATATCAGAATTACAATACCGATGGAATTCTTTGGGACTAGGTGGAATTTTCTGAAATTCTGTGGAATTTTGTTCCGTCAGAGTTTGAAAATCCCATGCAGCACTAGTAATAAAGGAAAAATGGAACAAAAATACACACAATCTAAAAAATACAAGCGGAAGTGGGTCTCTCTATATTGTGTATTTTAAAATGTTCCTAAAAGTGACTAAGCCAGTTTAATGTCAAAGAGAGGCACTCCTCTTGCCTCAGTATGATGCTTCTCTTTGATTTTTCATCCTATAGACAAGTTGGTCAGTTTCAATGAAGATATGGAATAAAGAAATACCTGGCCCTCCATTTTAGGTTAGTGTGGTGCTACCAGGCTCTTCTCCTCAAGGAACAGCTCTTTTAGGGGGTGTTTTCTGGCAAGCGACTGCAGAATTTTGTGCCCTCTGAAGTGGACTGATTGTTTATTGCTACTGTTGATGTGGGACACGCTGCACAGGGTTTGGGACTACTCGTGGGGGTACTTTAAGGGCTCTAATTGTACATCACAGCCACACCGTGCTTCTGTCTGAACTACTGCTGACTAGACAGACCTAGCGACAGTAATTGTACCTATTTCTGTGCATCAATTCCACTGTTTTAGCTCAGTTAGAGTACCTGTTTGGATTGCCAGACTGTTGTCATGCTAATTGTCATCTTGGTCTCCTGTCCTGACAGTTGCCATGGGGTTAGCGCATGCGCAGTAGGGGGTTGGATTGGATAGCAGTGCACAATAGTCTGTGCATGCGCAGTATGAAGCAAGGCCTCCCGCTGCATACTAATTGAATGCCTTTGTTCTCCCTTCCCCATATATGCCTCCCTGGAACCCCCTCCCCCCCCCACACACAGTAACTCTTCTGCTGCCTTGCAGCACCTTCTGCCACTGTGGGAAGTGTACCGGGCAGTTGCAAGAGGTAACGGCTCTCCTCCTCAAGGAACAGCTCTTTTAGGGGGGTGTTAGCCCATCTAAGCTGCGTGTCGACTGCCCCATCCACCCTATCCACCCAAGCGCAAAGAACAGCACGGATTCTGTGCTGGGCATAGTACCACCACGGCCCTCCTAGAATTCTCAAACTACACACATACTGCTCTTGACAAAGGGCACATCATAGAGGCTGTGTTCATAGACCTATCCAAGGCCTTTGACATGGTCAGTCACCCCCTCCTCCTAAACCCCCACCTACTAATGGGGTTCTCACAAGGGCCCTTGGACTGGTTTACTAGTTACCTGTCAACCAGGTCCCAATGTGTGCGGATAAATAACACAGTCTCATGCTCACGCCCCATCCGCTCAGGAGTCCCACAGGGATCCATACTAGGGCCCCTGCTATTTAGTATATTCTTAAAACACAATTCCAACTGCCTGCCCTGAAAAAATCCTCCTCTACGCGGACGTCGCCATCATCTGTGCCTCCCACACCAACCCAACCGACCTTCAGGCCTCACTCCAGAATACTTTCAGCCAAGCTGAACTCTGGTTTGCTAAGCATAGACTAATCATGAACCTAAAAAAAAGAAAAAAAAAACCTTCTTTTCACACACAACCAGAGCAGATTAAAAAATGCACAACTGCATATCCAAGTAAAGACTCTCTACACCCTGGAGCAGGTCTCGTCCTATAAATATCTAGAAGTAATCTTCAACTCAGCCCTCTCAATCCATGCGCACATCAGCACCCTCACATCTGCAACCAGTGCTCACATTGGTCTCCCATATTGCCATAAGGACTGCCTTCCACCAGAAGCCCTGAGACTAGCAATAACCTCCTCTGTAATGTCTTTGATTGACTATGGGTTGCTGGTCTATGCTGCCAGAGATACCACAGCTATTGGTAAAATAAAAGTGGTCATTAACAAAGATGCAGGCTCCTAACTGCTGCTGACCGCTTAACGCACACATACACACTCTACTCCCTCGTCCAAATCCTGAACTTTGTCGAGAGAATCCAGTAGCAATCCTGCCTCTTGACCAAAAAATCCCTACTTGGTTTGACCCCACCAGGTCTTTCTGCCACACTAACATCCTCTACCCCCACAGTGAATACACACAACTCAACGAAATCTGCATTGGCCATCCCCAGAGTCAGAACCACACTCACCCAGAGATCTTTTCTGGCCAGGGCATCCTCCTGCTTCAATGCCCTACCCCAATCGGTCTCTAATCAGCAAAAACTTGGTCCTTTCAAAAAGGCTCTCAAGACCCACCTGACACCCGCACTTGCACCTGCATGCACTAGGCCCACCACCCGAGTCTTTAGCAGCCACACAGACCTGCCACACAACCTCCTTCCAGTCAATGGCCCACAGTTGCACTCAGGTACTCTGACAAAGTCTCCCTACCAACTGCTCTAAAACTTGCACTACCTGCCTTCCTTTTCTGCTGTAACCTTGACAAAGTCTCCCTACAGACTGGTCCAATAACTCGCACTACCTGCCACCCTTCACTGCTTTAATGTGTAAACCTGGCATGGTACCCTGTGCATTATTGATACACTGTGTTACCCAAGTCTGTATTACGAAATGTGTATATGCTTCATTGATCCACTGTGTTACCTATGTCTGTATCATGAACTGTGAACTGCATCCTCTGTATCTCTTAATTTACTGTATTGTATATATCTGTATTGTGAATGTGACGTGGAGCGTTTGGAAATGAGTCTCTGACTCAAAGGTTGTAATTCCATGATTTTCAAATAAAAATAAAAAAACAAGGCACAGCGCTGCACTAATTGGACTTATCACATACAAATGGGGTAGGGGCTATATTCAAAGGTGCCTCCACCATTGCACACAGTGGATAGCACGATTACACTGAATACACTGCTGTGCCCATGCATACAGGGCACAGTGTTATATACAGAGGGCTCTGGAAGCAGTAAAAGACTGCTGAGACAGCACTATTTAATACTTCCAGAACCCTCCTCTCATCAACTTGCACAGTTGTGTGTGAGCCCCGGCCCCCGGCAGCACTTGGGTCAGCGACACCAGCCCCTTCCCACACCATCCCTAGTAAACTAAGATTATCCCTGCTAGTCGACAGAAAGGCAGAACTGGCCATAAAGGAAAATTTGAATTTGGCATTTTCCATTGGTTTTCATCAATTTGTGCTGATCTGAAGTTCAGCCAATCATGTGTGACTACTCAGGAGGACATCATCATTCATTCATTTAGCTTCTGGCAAAGGGAAGAATTGACTGCTCTCATCAAAGAGTGCTTTTCCAAACCTGACTCTTGTATATTTTAACTTTTTGGTGCTAAGGGGGAAAAGGAAGGTTGAGTGCTACAGGGTGGTACGGTGGGGGGAAGATTTCTTGAATTTTGGGGGTTGTGGGGTCTGAATGGGGTGGGAGGAGTGGGGTGGCTCCTTGTTTGGAGTGGGTAGTGGAATGGGAGATTTTACAGCATAGCGGCTGACAAGTTTCAGTACATTACACTTTACTTCACCAGGACTGTGGGGGGTGGAGGTGCAATGTGGGTAACAGTCAGAGGGAGGCTGGGTAGGGAAAAAGATGTTAAAATTATATGGGAGGTAAGCAGGAAGTGGGTGATGTGTGCACTGAAGGTGGAGGGCTGGTTTAGTATCTAAAAATGTTTTTTTTAATCTTTGCCAAGCAAAGTTGGAGCAAAAGTCGAGAATTTTGCTAAGTTATGTAAAGCATGAAGTTCCCAACTTCATACCAAGTTCACTAAAAAAGTTCTAATCCGTTACATCTCTAGCATTAAGCTGTTTGATGCAGAAGCATGCCCACACTGGAAATTAGATGTGGCATCTCAACTTTGCTATAAAATGCATAAAGCTTGTGGAGTGCTTTGGGATGCAGTGCACGAACAGTGCTACATAAATGTAAACTCTATACTATTTTTCAGCCCAGGTACTACCAGTAATTAATTGATGTACCAGTGATTCTGAAATGTGCCAAAGCTCCATGTCACGATGCAGACTGCACTTCAGCAAGGCAATGCACACTAAAATGTACCTTTACTCTTCCTAAAACACACAATCTGTTCTCCTACTAAAATTCAAAAGAACTTACATCTTCAGGTTGGGGGTGAAATCTGGTAAGTGTATAAGAAACACAGAAACATAGAATGTGTCAGCAGAAAAGGACCACTTGTTCAATGCAGTCTGCTCAGTTTTTTTTCCCAGCCTGTTCCATCCCAGCAGACTTTAACTGGTCTACAGCAACCCTCCCCTCCCCCTTTTTATTTACTAGTATTTTCTTACGTCTATCCCATGCATATTTGAAATCCCACACAGTTTGTGCCTCTACTACCTCTTGTGGGAGGATGTTCCCAGCTTCCACCACTCTTTCAGTGAAGCAGTATTTCTCTTGACTACAATAAACCCCTAACAAAACAATAAACCTCTACAGGAAGCCCCTAACTACAATAAACAACTGGGAATTCAGGGCCAGACTTCAATAAAACATAGAAACATAGAATCTGATGGCAGATAAGGACCGCTTGGCCCACCTAGTCTGCCATTTCCCTACCTAACGGATAAGCTGCAGATCCTAGTTAACTAACAGCCTACTTCCTCCTACTCCCCCACTAGAATTGCCTTATGTCTGTCCCATGCATTCTTGAATTCCCTCACTGTTTTTGACTCTATGACCTCCTCAGGAAGGCTGTTCCATGCATCTACAACTCTCTCCGTGAAGAAATACTTCCTCACATTACCTCTGAGCCATTGCCTCTCTATCTTCAAATTGTGCCCCCTTGTTCTTGTGCAGCTCTTTTTCTGAAAGATGCTACCCTCTTGAACTTTGTTGATTCCCTTGAGGTATTTGAAAGTTTCTATCACGTCCCTCCTCTCCCTCCTTTCCTCGAGGCTATACATCTTAAGCTCCTTTAATCTTTCTTCATATGTCTTCTGGTATAGACCCTGCACCATTTTGTTTGCCCTCCTCTGGACAGCCTCCACCCTGTCTATGTCTTTGTGGAGATGGAGTCTCCAGAACTGTACATAGTACTCCAGATGTGGTCTTACTAACTGTCTGTACAGAGGGCCAACAACTTCCTGTTTTCTACTGGTGATGCCTCTCCCTATGCATCCCAATATCCCCCCAGCCCTCCTTACTGCCTTCTCATATTGCTGGCCCACCTTTAGGTTGTCTGATATGACTACCCCCAGGTCCCTTTCCATTTTTGTTGTTGTCAGTATCTCACCCCCCATTGTGTACTCTTCCCTTGGATTTTTGTTTCCCAGGTGCATTACTTTGCACTTCTTTGTGTTGAATCTAAGCTGTCACACATTTGACTATTCCTCCAACCTTGCCAAGCCCCTTTTCATCCTTTCCACCCCACCTTGCATATCAGCCCTGTTGCAGATCTTTGTGTCATCTGCAGAGACACACTTTTCCTTCCAGTCCCTCTGCAGTGTCACTTATAAAGACATTAAAAGGACTGGCCCCAGTACTGAACCCCGCGGTACCCCACTAGTAACCCGCCCCTTTCTTCACTGTGGACTCCATTTACTATTACCCTCTGTGTCCTGTTGTCCAGCCAGTGTTTTACCCAGGCTACCACCCTGGGACCCACTACCAGGCTGGGTAATTTGTTTATGAGAGCTACCTCCAACATTACTGGCAATTCTTTTTAACACAAACTAAATTCAATAAAGAAGAGCAGTTACTGTTGCTTCTGCTGCCAGATAGCAGACACATTCGAATTCCTCTTTTTATGCAATGTATGTGAGAGATCCAATGCTGGATACATAATTTATCTGCCCAGGTTTTACATTCTGAATGAGAATAAATCTCTCTCTGCACTCTGCCACAGCTCTGTCATTCGTGAGGTTATCCGAGGTCACCACAGCTTGTATGGAAAATAAATGTATCCAACATTGCCTTGTTACCTAAGACAACAAAGGGATATACCATGATTTTCCTCTTCAGCTTCAAGAAAGGGGTAAATCTGGCAGCCCCCAACCACAGCCAGCACCTGGCTATTCCACAAACAGAACAGAACATTACACCCAAATAATAAACTCCTTTTTACCACAAAACAAATCCCATGAGGATGGACAGCTACTGTTGCATCAGCTGACTGAGAACATATACATCTGAGCTCCTTTTATTGTCATGCAGAGTAAACAGAAGTGAAGTAAGTTAAATTTTGCTAAGAAAGATGAACAATATGTAAGATATATATACAGTAAGTGTGACAGGGTTGAATAAGACCCTGTCCCATTTGTTGTGCAGAAAGAGTTAAAGGTAAGGATCTGTTCTATCCTCTCCTTTTCTGGCTCTGGTCTAGCTGATTGCACAGTCAAATTTTCTTACGAGACCTAGGAACTGATCACTCTGACAGTCTCACAATTCGCCCACCTCCCGCAATCTCCCTGCCTTCACTTGCTGTTTCTTGCTGTTTCTGTCTTTTCTTCCCCCTTGTGTATATGTAGTTATAAAAATATATGCAAATCTTTGTGTGAAACTGTTTCTTTTTTTTGAAATTTACAGTTTTATTGAGTTTATAAAAATAACAAAGTATCAACAGATATCTTCCTTTATACTATAACTGGGACACACAAACAATCCACAGTATCCACAGAAAATTTTATCCATACTATGTAGAAGGATAAAGAACCCCCCCCCATGCCTCCCAAGCCCTCCCCCTCCATTAAACAATCCCTCCCCGAAGTGTGCCCACCTAAACCAACATTACATGGACATGATATAACTTCAAGCTGCTTAATTACAATAGTGTAGGTAACAGCACCGGGTGCTACAGAGACATACCTAATGTGGTTATTGATGTAAATATAAAGCATATAGTTTACCCATTTTTTGTAAAAAGAGTCCATGCGGTTGCGGGAACTCGCGATCAGTCTCTCAGTATTGAAACAAGCTGATAAGTCCTTCAGCCACTCAGCATATGTTATGGTCAGTTGATCCATCCAGTGCTTAAGTACCAGCCTCTTGACCACCATTGAAATTAGTGCCATATGGAATCTACGCTCTTGGCTATCAACACTGGAATACATACCTAAGATACAAATTTCTATGGTGAACAAACCATCCAATCCCAATAATGGGTCTAATTTGGACTGAATGGTATGTCACAGAGGGGCGACTTTCTCGCAATACCAGAAGATATGTATCAGGTTCCCTTCAAATTGGGAGCATCTGGAACACTGGGAGAGAGGAAGCCTCCCCAGCTTAGCTAATTTGACCGGTGTATAATACATATTGTTTAATACATGATATTGAGTGAGCCTAAACCTATCTTGGGTGTGATATCTATGTAGGTCTTTCCAGATATGAGACCAGTTGGGGGTAACAGCTGGCAGAAGAGAAGTTCATACTATAGAACCCGCAAGGGTAACCGGAAATTTGAGACCCAGTAAATAAGAATATATCATTGAAATCCCGTGTGATTTACTTACATATCCCTGCAATTGAGAGAGAAAAGGCCTAACCTGAGAATCCTGGAATTCAGTTCCAAAATTGCTGTTAATGAGGTGCCTCAGCTGAAAGACTTTAAAAATACTTCTATTGGGTACATTAAGTCTGGCCATGATTTCGGGAGAAGAAAGGAGGGAGTCATGAGAATAAAAATTATCTATCAGGACCCCTTGTAATTGAGGAAGCCATTCTAATGAGATCGTTGAACCATCTAAGCAGATATTAGGGTTTGATATAAGGGGCTGCGCCATATCCCTCTTTGGGGATATTCTGAGATAGTGCCAGCATTGAGCGAGAACCTTGAGGGAGGTACCAATGACCGAGTTTTGTATTGAAATTTTCAAAAGCGAGTTAGAGAGGTAGAAGATAGTCAATGAGTAGAGATTATCCTTTTCTAATATTCGTCTCTCAAGTTGAAGCCAAATTGGAGGAGGGTCATTATCCCTGGATGGGAGCCATCTCCCCAATTTAAACAAATGACCAGCCCAGTAGTAGAAAACTAAATTTGGGAGACAAAGTCCTCCCATATCCTTAGGGAGGCAAAGCTTAAGAAAGGAATGTCTAGGGAATCTACCTTGCCAAATAAATTTGGAGAGAGTGGAGTGCAAATGCTGTAGATAAGACAAAGGAAGCCAGAGATTCAGTAAGTTTAAAGGATAGAAAATGCGAGGCAAAACATTCATCTTAATGATGCTAATTAGACCCCATAGGGAAAGAGGAAGTTTAGTCCATCTTTGAAGATTTTGTTGAATATTTGTCATTAGATCATCCAGATTAAGTTTCCTGAGTAGCCCTGGGTCTTTAGTGAGATGTATTCCTAAATATTTAATTGAGCGCGGAGACCATCTCATCCCGAATCTGGTAAAGTTAGATTTATGTGTGAGAGCATTTAAGGGAAATATTTCTGTTTTTGCTACATTCAACTTGTAGTTGGACAGAAGGCCGTACTGTGTAATGATTTGTAAAGCATGGGGTAAGGATGCTTTGGGATAAGCTAGTTGAAGCAGGATATCATCCGCGTATACTGAAAGAGTCAGTGATTGTTGTAGTACAGAACAGCCCTGAACATGTGGAGATCGCTTTATATTGAGAAGAAGAGGTTCTAAGTACAGATTAAATAAGAAGGGGGAGAGGAGGCATCCTTGTCTAGTGCCAGTAAAGAGACAGAACTGAGAAGAGAAAACCCTGTTACAATAAATTCTTGCCGAAGGAGACCTGTATACTGTCTGAATCCATCAATAAAGGAGGCGGAAAACCCATTTTTGAAGCGTATGCCAGAGGAAGTCCCAGTTGACTCTATCAAAGCCTTTCAGCATCTAGTGAGACTAGAGCCATGGGAATCTGTGAGGTTTGGGCAGTATGGAAAATGTGAGAGAGGTTCTAAGGTGATCAGCCGGAGATCGCCTTGCACAAACCCACCTGCTCTGGGCTCAGCAAGTGAATCCGAATCTTTTTAATCCTATCGGCTAAGATCTTTGTTAATATTTTAATATCGCAATTTAAAAGAGAAATGGGGTGATAACTGGCAGGGTCTTTTGATGGTTTGTCTGGCTTGAGAATTAGTACAATCGTAGCTTCTAATAATGTGAGGTCTAAAGTATCTGCAGTTAACATATATTCGTAGAGTATTAGAAGAAGAGGGGCTAGTTCTTTACAGAAGATTTTATAAAAGTTGAAGGGGAAACCATCTGGCCCAGGTGACTTGTCTGGTGCTAAATTTGCGATCGCCTCTTCCACTTCCGACAATGTAATAGGAGAAGTGAGAGCTGACTTATGGTAAGCTTGTAAGCAGGGAAGATTGAGGCCTTCTAAGTAGTTTAAAATGTTCGATACGGGTGCCGGAGAAGGGCACTTGCTATAGAGCGTGCTATAGAACGTTTCAAAGATCTGAGTAATATCCCTTGTGTAGTTTTAATAGCTCCATCCGCGCTTTGTAACATCGGAATCAGCCTCAACTCTCCATTTTTGTAAATCGAAGAGCCAGCATTCTGCCAGCCTTTCTCCTTGGTCGTTATATTTAGATTGGGTTTTCAAAATAGCATACTTTGCTTTTCTTTTAGTAAGTCTGCATATTCGTTCTTTAGTTTTAGCAGGGCTTCTAGAGAGTAGGGGGATGAGGCTGAAGATAGAGAGCACTCTATTTCCTTAATTTTGGTTAGCAAGGAAGTTGCTTTTGCCTCTCTTCGCTTCTTCCTCACTGAAGCTAGCTTAATTAACTCCCCCCGAAGGTAGCACTTAAGGGAGCACCATATTGAGTCTTCCCTCAGCGTGGAACCTTTATTAATCCCTATAAAGTTGGAGATCAAGCTTTTAATATGGGAAATTACTTGTTCATCTTTAAGGAGTTGAGTGTTTAGTCTCCAAACAGTATCTCTCTGGAAGTTAGGGTCAGGAGAAATCTTCAACCAAGCTACTGAGTGGTCTGACAAAACTATCGGCTCAATGCCTGTCTGGAGAGACGGGAAGGAGGGAGGTACTCATTAGTATGTAATCTATTCTGGACCAAGATCTATGAACCTGAGAATAAAAAGACCAAGTGCGAAGGGTTGAGGAGACGCTAGGGATCACACAATCCCAAAAGTTATGTGAAGTCTGCCAAGGCCTTTTGGGCTGGGGACATAGGTTTTAATGGTAACACGTTCTATCTAGAACCTGGGATGGTGGGATGTTCCAGTCACCCCCTAGTATTAACTGTGAAGGCAAAATACCCCCTATCCTATCTGCTAAGCCCATAAGAAATTCTGCGTTTCCACCCACCGGACCACAAATGGAGCCCAGCACTATTCTACTGTTATTAAGAGAGCCTTTAACTAGTATGAACCTGCCCTCTGGGTCTACTAGATTCTCTTCTGCCAGGAATAAGAAATGCTTCTTTATTAGAATAGCAACTCCTCTGCTTGCTGCCGTTCCACTTGCGGCAAAAACTTGAGAGAAACCGTACCTACGTAGCCAGATTGACTCGGTATCTAATAAGTGGGTTTCTTGAAGCAGAAGGATATCAACCTTAAGTAATTCACAATTTTTGAAAACCTGATATCTCTTAGTCTTGTCTCTGAGGCCTCGTGACATTCCATGTGGCAATTTTAAGTGGCACCATAAACAAAGTGAACAATTAGCGGAGGAAATAACATTAAGTAAATGACCAAAGTAAACATTCTACAGGGCACTCTGGGCCCCCTCCTCCATCCCACCCCTGAAAAGGTATTCCTTAAAAATCCCACTTAACAACCAATACCAGGGCGGTTGCTTTTATTCTATATAATGACCAAGAAGTTAGTCCCTAGGACCAGATACATCCCTCCTCTTCCCCAAACCAATCCAACTATATACAAAGTGACTCCAGACATGATCAAATAGAACCAGAAAGACCAAAAATAGGTACTTGGAGCCCAAACCTCTGCATGATCTCCTGCAAGGTCCTTAACAGAGACAATCTAACAATACGCCGATGAGAAATCTGGTTTGTAGTCTGTTAGGGTGCTTAGCCCAGCACCAGATATGAGTACCCCATGCCAGAATTCCCTGAGGATCGCCATACCCCACCTTTATTAGTTCGTGAAGCAGCTTCCCCAAAGCATACCTCACTCCCGAGCTTCCCCCCCGCCCTCCACAATCCCCAGCCCAGCCAGTCAGCATGAGAAACATGCGGTGGAAGTGTCACCCACTTATGTTATCAGAGAGATGGGACTTGTATTCCGCAGAACTCGTGGGGAACACAGCAGTATAATCGCAGCGGTTGATCTCCCCCAGTATCACCAGCATTCTAATCTAAGTAGATAGCGTTAGTGGAATTTAATCTGCTTACCATGCCAAGTCTTGCAATCTCAAAACAATGTTCCCCGATTCAAATATAAGTAAAGAAGTCGAAAAGAAAATCTCCTCTCTCTCAATGACCAGGTTAAGTGACTCACGGCATCAGCCGTTTGGCTGGAATTTAATAGGGGGACCCAGATAGCAGTGGGACCAGGGCCGGTCCATCACAAAAACGGCAACCCGCCAACTTGCACCAACCCTAAGGTTCCCGGTCCACCTCCCTGGGATACAAGCGAGCGCTCAACCCCGCAAGGGAAAAGAAAGGATGAGCCCATCCATCAACCACTAGGCCCACTCCACCCTACCCTCCCATCAACAAGAACAAGTCAGGTAAACAATCTAAATTTAGGGATACAATTTAAGGAATTATAGATCCAATGTATAACTGTCCCCTCTGCTAGTCATATTTTCATCCAATTTTAAACAAATTAGGGAGTCTGGAAGTAAGATCTTTTATAGCCAGTTCCGGAGAGTCAAAGGTGTATGGAAAGCCTTCAATTGTTACTCATAATCTGGCTGGGTATAGCATCCTGAACGTAATTCCAGCCGAATTAACTTGCTGACACTGATGGCAGGCGCCGCTTCTGTCTAGTTTCAAGGAAGGTCCTGTGTAATTCTGATTTTAGAGGAGCCCCAGGTTATTGATTGCAGATCTTTTGTTTTAGCAATGACGTGCTGTTTTTCTACAAAACTGAGAAATTTTATAATAATAGGACGAGGAGGGGAATCTGATGGGGCTTCAGGTTTAGGGAACGTGAGCTCTTTCAATATGGTATTAAGGATTTAGTGGAAAGGGCCTACAACCTTGTGCAGGAACTTCTGCAAAATGTAATGATGTCGGCGCCTTTCCTCTGCTTCAGGTAGGTCGAAATAGGAGGTTATTCCTCCTACTTCTCCCTTCTAAATCTTCAGTTTTGAGCTAAGTTTGCGGACCTGTTGTTTGAGCAGGGCAATCTCCAGGTCGATTCTTTCTTTCCATTTCTCCTGGGATGAAATTCTGGCTTCTGAATCTACCATTCTCACTTTAAGGGTAGCAAGGTCTCCTTTGATTGATTTTAGCTCCGTGGCGATATCCTCCAGTGATTCCCGGAATGGTAAGAGCTCTTGCAGGAATCGCTCCTCGGATAGAGGGATTACCGGAAGATTGGAACTACTCGCCTTGCCAAGGCTCCCGGAACCCTGGTTTCTCGACTTCTTGGATGTCTTTTCAGGTGTAGTCAACGGGGTATGCCTGATTGCGGCCTGCTTCATCTCTGCCTCCATCGCCGCAACAGAGCTCTATGATGAGAAAGATTAGTTGATCAAATTCGATAGGCAGATGAGCAAAAACTTCCAATAGCCACTTATAGACCTTTTAAAGCTCGTAAAATTCCATGTAAGAGGTTTGTAGAAGGCGGTTGGTAGGAGCCCAGGACAAGTGCTGCTACCAGGTAGCTTGCATCACGTGACCTCTCGGGATGCCCGTGTGAAACTGTTTCTGTGAAACTGGGATCCCTTGGTTTGAAAATGTATATAGTTATATTGTTCAAATGATTGCAAAAAGCTATTTGGAACTCAGGGGGTTAACTTTGAGATGCAGTTTGACCTCCACATACTCTTTTGCAGAGTTGCCAACAGGAGATTAATTTTGGGACACCATGTTCTATTTTGTTCACTTGTAGGAAAGAAACTGACAAGAACACTGATACATTTTGTGTGAAAACAGGATGTCTCTACGAGATCAGGATGCAGAAGTCAATTGCTGGGCAAAGTCTTCTTATAAAAAGAGAGCAATCTTTTGTTAGATAGTCTGAAACTTAGAATTAGAGATACCCTCAGAGGAAGGCCTTTGTTTTGTTTGAACTGCCTATGTTTAAGAAACATTCTGTACAATTTTTTTATTTTGTTACTGGAAATAATAAAAATGCTGCTTGTGAATTTTATAACTACTCCTGGTTTTCCTATGCTTCTTAACTTATGCCTCAATGACAATAAGCAGGCAGATACATGTGCAGTTTCTTTAAACATACATACAATCAAAATCCCCAAGCCCAGCACGAAGAATTATGGGTATGCAAATCTGTGTGTGTGTGGGGGGGAGGTCAGCTGACTAGAAAATCATTCAACTGGAGCTACATCCTGTTTGACATGTCACTACTCAGATGTTAGCACAGCCGACTCGTGCTCTAAGTGGAACAATAATCTTTGAACTCTGCTCAAAGGAGTGTTACTTGATGACAAGAGGTGGAAGCTATTGCTTGCCACCTAAAAAGGCATTATTTTATTTCAATGTAACAAGGGAATGTCTAGCCTCTTATTGTATCAGGCTATGGTTGTCTATAAAAAAACGTAGTCAAAGCAGTGTCTGTTTTCCTTACCCTTGTTATTTTTGTGGATTCAGGGCTGGATTTCAAAAGTGGAAAAATTGCATATGTGCCGTAGAAAAAGTTGCATAAGAGAGGGCACAGCCGCGAATGTTCTAGTGCCATTCAGTTTTCAAAAAAGTTACCTTTTTGCTTCCTTTCCCAGATTTTATGGCAGTTTGTACAGATCTTTTTTTTTTTTTTGCACAGCTGTACAAAAAATGCTATGTCTTATATTACCAGGGATATCAATTGTTGCGTACCTGCACAAAAAGGAAAATGCTGCCGGTATGCAAAAATAGCTGAAAATAGCATTTTTGCTGATGCAAGGATTTTTCCCAACCCAGTTAGTTGTGCATGGGGACTCAGTCATTGGGCCATGCCATGTTCTTTGAAAATTGGACCCGCGAAAAAAGTTGGTTGCGTCCCACCCCCAGGGATGCTAGGTCAAGTGCAGTAGATGCCTGTGTAGTGTAACTGTTTCCCCAAGTTAACATACAGAGATAAAATAATGTTTACAGATGTGACCTGGGGGTGTGGAGTGAGGAGACAGGTAGAGGTCAAACAACCAAGAGAAAACAGCAAGCAATATTTACAGTAATTGTACATTGACATCATATTGACAGGGCAGTTAAGCAATCATGAACACAAAAGGACAGTGCCGCAAGTATGACCAAGGATGCATGGAGTGCTGTCAGGTGCAGCCACAGTGAGATGCAATATTAAGTTTCAGTTTGAGGTCTGTTTCAAACATTTATCCAGATTTGCCTAGCATAAGCAAAGGCAAGCCACAGCCATCTTTACTTTTGAATTCATAAAAGATATTTAATATAAAAATAAACTACTTTACCAAATTTATTTTTAGGTCACAGAAGCCAAATTCATTAGAGGAGCCTAAATGTTCTCTTACAAAACCAAAAGTAGGCAGCATCATTTTTTTTTAAAGCTAGCACAAACTGCCGCTTTAAACAGCCTGTGACATCTTTAGGAAAAATAATAAAACCACAATACTTGCAAGCAATTCTGCTTACATTTCACATACAGTCTGTATTTTATCTGCCTCTCTTTTTTTATTACTGAAGAAAGCTGCTTTACTTGACTACATACACTGTCATAATCCCCTCTTTAGTAATCTGAGTTGGTTGCCATGGAAATGATTATGATGCCACAAGCAAGAAATGATGGCTTATGTGCAGACCAGCGGCAGCAGCAGATGATGAAGTCCAAATGACAAGGATCCAGTTTCATGCAAATGTCCTTATTAACAGAGAATGGGAGGGGGATAAAAATAATGAATATAGGAAATGCAGCAACAGATATCGTAATCTTTCAGTTTAGCACAGAACAGTGTACCACATTGAGGTACTGCATAGCAGCACTTCTCCTTTAACACAGTATCCTCAAGGTACCACATTAGCTGAAGAGGTAACCTATTATGCTAAGCACAGTACAGATAATAATTTAATGGGCAACTGTCAACAACCAACCTGTGCTGTCACCTTGGGGCTCTGATTCCCTCTGACCTCAAGAGCAAAGATCGAGAGGTCTGAGGGAATCAGAACACCAAGGTGGCAGCACAGGCTGGTTGTGCATCTGGTTGCATTGCAGGCCATTGGTTTTTTTTTGTCTTTTAGCCACAGGCTCCACCCCTGGCTCCACCCCCACAGCCCCTCTGACCAGTTGTTGCTCCTCCTGTTGAAAGCTGAAATGGCCTCCCTGAGGATAGCTGCCACTGTGTAACTAGAACTGTACCAAAATTTCCAACGTTTATCCAGATGTACCACTTGCTCCTTAAGATTCAGCCAAATGTAACTGGTTATTTTTGAAACCAGAAAATCAGTGGCTATACAATTCTAATAAACATTGTTTATGGTTCTTTGTTGCAGTACTATATTATATACATAGAAACATAGATTTTGACAGCAGATTAGGACTGCCTGGCACACCTAGTCTGCCAATTTCCCTACCTACTTAACTCCTGATCCTAAATGATCAGTAGCTTACCCTCTCTTTCCTACCACTAGGGTTGCCTTCTGTCTGTCCCATGCATTCTTGAACTCGCCAATCATTTTAGCCTGTACAACCTCCACTGGGAGGCCATTCCATGCATCCACCACTCTTTCTGTGAAAAAATACTTCCTCACATTTCTCCAGTGTCTCCCACCCCCTTCTCAGCCCTTGTTCTTGCACATCTCTTTTTTTTTGAAAGATGCTGCCCTCCTGGACCTTGTTGATTCCCCTGAGGTACTTGAATGTCTCTATCATATCTCCCCTCTCTCTCCTTTCCTCCAGGGTATACATATTGAGGTCTTTCAGTCTTTCCTCATATGTTTTCTGGTGCAATCCTTTCACCATTTTTGTTGCCCTTCTCTGGATTGCCTCTATTCTGTCAATGTCCTTCTGGAGGTGCAGTCTCCAGAACTGAACACAGTATTACAGATGTGGCCTAACCAGTTGCTTGTACAGTGGCATCACCACCTCCTGTTTTCTCCTTGTGATGCCCCTCCCTATGTACCCCTGATCCTTCGATCCCTCCCCACCACCTTTTCACACTGCTTGGCCACCTTCAGGTTGTCTGTTATGTTTACCCTCAGGTCCCTTTCCAGTTTTGTTGTTGTGTCTCCCCCCACTTCCCATTTTGTATTCCTCTCCAGGATTCCTGTGACCCAAGTGCATGACTTTGCCCTTTTTTACACTGAATTTAAGCTTCACTCTCTCGACCACTCCTTCACTTTGCCTAGGTCTCTTCTCATTTTGTTCACCCCGTCTAGAGTCTCTACCCTATTGCAGATCTTGGTGTCATTCACAAAGAGGTACATGTTCCCTTCCAGCCCCTCGGCAATGTCACTAATGAAGACATTGAAGAGGACCGGCCCTCTATACCACATGGATATCAATTTTGCAACACTTTCCACAGCAGTAACCCCAAAATATCATTAGTCACAGCACTATCTGACAGTATGATAGCATAGTGCAGAGATATACGTCTGATAATTTTGTGAAGCTTTTGCAATAGCCCTTCCATGTGAAAGCAAATATTTAATTACTGGAATTCACATGGTCAAACACTTTTTTTTTTTTTTTTTACACAAAAAACACCAGTAAGGGTCACATTTTGGAGCTACAAGATCATGGCCTACAATTCCTTTGAAGGTCTCAATTTTACATTTTCTGGCCTATATTCATGAATAATTTTTTTCAGTGGCATAAGAGATTTTTTTCACCTCACAGTTCAAGAGGCACATTCACAGTATTATTTTTACTCTTACTTTCACATGTCTTCACTGGCTACACTCCTGACAGAACACTCCCCGTTAAGGAGTCGAGTAACACAAAGAGAAAAGTAAAATGAGACCAAATTCAAGTCAAAATAACACTAAAACCCCGTTTCATGAATGGCAGAAGAAATAAAGCCGAAATAGCACACATTTCACATGTATCGGAGGTTATATGTTTACAAGTACAGTGTCTCTTATGGTAATTAGAGGGCATTCTCAAGTTCTTTGCATGGCAGAACTGTGAAGCTGAGTAGTTCTGGAAAACAGTGGACTTGAGAAGGGAGAAAGAGGAGATTGTTTAACCAAGTAAGGTACACTAAGCCAGAGCTTGTTTCCAGGTGTGACCTGGGAGTGCAGGGAAATTAAGTGACTTGCTCAGGGTCACACTGTATGCATGTGGGGGATAATGGGATTCAAACCCAAGTCTCCAGGTTTGCAGCTCAGTGTCCTTAAACACTACTCTATACTGCCTCCCAGGAAGAAAGTCTTATAACTGTAAAAGACACATCAACTTTACATCTAAACATAAATCAAGTAGAAGATGTCTGTTTTAAAAAAATGCAACTGAAATTTTAAATCAAAATTATAAAATGGGTCATGAAAATCCTGTAACCTCATTGGTCAAAATATGTCACATGACCATGAGTAAATCCTGCCATAAACAGCCAATAAACATTTCACTGATCAAATGTGCTTTCTTTGAACCTAATTTAATTTTTTTTTTATTTTTATTCAGATTTGTTTTATAATCACAATAATGCATTTCAGGGTGTGTGTAGCAGTAGAATTTATTCATCAGTCAGGAAAAAGCTTCACAATCATGTCAATATGAGTTAAAGTCCCCTACTTTCTCTCCATCGTGTGAGGAAACCACTCTCTGGCTTCATTTGTTATATAGTATGCTCTGGCCAGTAAAAGGCTCACAGGGGATCACTGGGGAGTTCACTAATTAGGAGAAGGCCACAATTCTCCTACTTACATAGAAACATAGAAGTTGATGGCAGATAAGGACCGCAAGGCCCATTCAGTCTGTCCATTTTTTCTACCTTATGAATGTGCCATAGGCCTTTGCTCGGTCAATGACCTGTCTATTTATACTCATCTGTATTGCTCCCTTATGCCAATCCCATGCCCGTTTGAAGCCCTGCACTGTATTCATATCCACCACTTCCTGAGGTAGGCCGTTCTATGCATCCACCACCCTTTCTATGAAAAAGAACTTCCTCACATTACCCCTTAATTGGCCTCACTCTAATCTCATGCTGTGTCCTCTTACCCTGCTATTTTTCTTATATTGAAACGTTAGACTCTTTCACCTTGTTAATGCTCTTAAGATGTTTAATGTTTCGACCATATCACCTCTCTCCCTCCTTTGCTCTAAGGTATACATATTGAGCTCCGTTAATCTGTCCTCATATGTTTTCTGATGCAGTCCCTGCACCATATATTTTCTTTTACTTCTTTGGTAACCTGGTAAGTCCCACTAATGCACAAAATCCATTTTCAGGGGTAACCCAGGAGCACTGGGGAGGTTAAATGACTTGCCCAGAGTCATACAGTATGCAAGTGGAGGTTGTGGGTCTCAAACCCTTGTCTGCTGGGTGCACCGAGCCCATTCAGAGCTCATTACTCTAACCTCCAGGAAACGCTGCCAACTTGCAATTCAACATTAAACGTTTAAGAAACTCAACCCTGCAAATATTTAAAAAAATTTAAGAAAATTGCATTATAAATGTGATAAATCTGTATGTATTGTCCGGAGACTGTAATGACATGAAAATAACTTAAAACAATTATAATGTCTACTGATTAAATCATCTTAGTAGGCCATTTTCTGACCCAAAAGTGTTTCAGTTGGCTGATGCTACCAAACTGCATGTACAAATGTTTTGAATACTTTGCCCTAGATCTTTAAAAATGCAAGGTATACTGCATTTACTCAAAAGAAGTGATGTAATTTGACCAGAAATTCCATTGTATGCATTTTTTAGAATTCAGCCCTCCTTCCTGAGCTGTGAGAGTGGGCATTTATTTATGTGTAAAAAGCTATTCAGCTTTATCAGTGAATTAATTTAGGGCATATTTCTGGTGAATGCATTAAACTTTGCTGCAACCAACATATGATCTAGACCACAAACAAAATGCCACAGAATTGATTCCCTCATTTCCGATCTGCAGTTGTGTGTAAATATTAGCCCAGTTTCAGTGTTTTCACATCTCAGTGGGCCTGTGTGGTATTACACTAGTGACAGTGGTTTGTTGGGTCTGACTGTATTTTGCATTTGTGTACAATTACTTAACTTTCATTTCTTTACTCTCCATCTACATCTGATCTCTATCATCCCTGCCCCCGCCCCCAGCCTGGTCACCCAACATTTCTGGAATTTACCTTGCTCTGACGAGACCCCGATGGATCATCTCCCATGGCGGGGCTGGTGGGCAATCCTCCTTTCCCTGGAGCACAATCCAGATTCCAGAGCCCTGCCCAGTTGCCGTTGTGGAGCCTGCAGAGGTCAGGGAATCGCTAAACCACTCGGTCATTCTCCTCTGATATTTTCACCTCATGGCTGCCAACGTGTAATGATTCACAGTGCCTGCAGGTCTCCGCATGTGTGTGTCAGCATCTGAGGGCAGACCTCCCACTGCTTGAGGCAACCCCACTGTGGTACCAAACTGGCCCCCTCCAGGCAGCAGACTAGGAGAAGGGTACCAACCCCCCCCACACACACACACACACTACCACCAACACTAGTGCAGGGTTTTAAACAATTCACATTCACAAAAAATAGCTGCATTTTCATTGATAATCATATTTAAGTAAAATCTTCCTGCCATGTGCAAATCTTCTACCACCTGGGTATATAATGGATATCCTTGTTGCCAAACAAGTGTGTCATAGGCAGGCTTATAACATGCTCCATGTATAGAAGTACATTTCAGTCAGATACTTTTAAAGCAGCAGTCCAAAGAAAAAAGGTTTTCCAAAAAGCTAGTATCGGCTACAGCTAATAAAATATTAGTATACCTCTCAAATATCCTTTCTAGGTACCTCCTATAGTGCACACCATGTTTTTTTTTTTTTCAGTTTTCTCAACGCTAACCCTTCCTAAGTCTACAATGCTATTTCTGACCAAAATGTAGTGGACATCTTTTTTCTTGAGAAAAAACATAGAAACATAAAATTTGCCAGCAGATAAGGACCGATTGGCCCATTTGCTCATGTTTCCTACCTACAGTGTCACAGCAGATCCTGCTTGCTCTCCTGCCCATTTTCCTTCCCCCCCTCCTTTCCCAAAGATTCCCTTATGCCTATCTCATTCATTCTTGAACATCACCACTGTTTTTGCCCCAAACATTTCCACTGGAAGGCTGTTCCAGGAATCCACCACTCTTTCTGTGAAAAAGTACTTCCTCAAATCTCTCCTGAATCTACCCCCTCCAGCGTCCTAGATGTGCCCTTGTTCTTGAGCACCTTTTTTTCTGAAAAAAACCTTCCTTCTAGTACCTTGTTTACCCCCATGAGGTATTTAAAGATCTCTATCATACCCCCCCCTTCCAGGGTGTACTGATTGCATTCAGGTCCTTCAATCTCTTCTTATAGGGCTTCTGATGCAAACCATACACCATTTTAGTTGTCCTCCTCTGGACTGCATCCACTCTCTCCATGTCCCTCCAGAGATATGGTCTCCAGAACTGGAAACAGTACTCAAGATGGGGTTATACCAGTCTATACAGAGGAAACACCACCTCCATCTTCCTGCTGGTGATACCCCTCCCTATGTCCCAAGCATCCTTCTCATCCTCCGAACTGTGCTGTTGCACTGCCTGGCCACCTTCAAGTTATCTGATATGATCACCCCCAGGTCTCTTTCCTGTTTTGTGGTGTTCTGTAACCCCCCATTTTGTATTCTACCCATAGGCTTCTGTGCCCCACCTGCATTATACTGCACTTTTTTGTATTGAAACCAAGCTGTCATACCCCTGCCCACTCCTCAAGTTTTCTCAGGTCACTGCTCCCTCTTTCCACCTCCACCCCCAGAGTGTTCACCCTACTACAGAGTTTGGTGTCATTCGCAAACAGGCAGACCTTCCCTTCCAGCTCCTCTGCAATGTCACATAAAAAGACATTAAAAAGGGGCCCAGCACTGATCCCTGAGGCACCCTGCTGGTCATCCTACCTTCCTTGGAGTGAACTCCATTTACTACCACCTTCTGCCACCTTTCCCCTAACCAATTTCCTAGCCAGTTGACCACCTCTGGACCTACTCATAAACAACCCAGCTTGCCTACTAGTCTTCTGTGTGGCACAGTGTTGCACGCCTTACAGAAATCCAGGTAGGCCACTTCCACTGCCCCACCCTGATCTAGTTCCTTGGTCACCCAGTAAAAGAAATCCATCAGAATTGTCGGACATGACCTCCCCCTATTGAACTGAAACATTTATAAAATATTCACATTTTTGTGGAACTAGAACATTTTATCACCACATAAGACTGGAAGATGCCTGGAATTTTTGTAGGAAAAAAAAAGTTACAGCCAATTTTTTGTCCAGTTATCATAATTTCTTTTTGCACAATGTTATTTTGGCATACTTTTTATTAGTGTTATTGTTAATATTTACATATTAACCAAGAATAACTCTGATTTATTAAGAGAATTGTTCACTGCCACTTTTACAACATCTGAACCTTCTTTTTCTCTAGTTTTTCAAAGATTACAAAACCACTTCTTCAGTGCAGTTCTGTTGCAGGCTATTGAACATGCACAGTGCCGTCTAGTGGCAGCAATGCCACAATCCTACCTCTTAAAGCAAGAAATGACAACTGTATTGTTAAATGTAAGATGATAGAAATCCAGTTTTATTGACAGTTCTGAATCAATTTCAGATACTCAGGACACAGACATTTAGCCTTCTCCTGACAAAGCAGAAATATCTCCACAAAGGCACATCTCTAAGTCCAGCGTTACCCGACAATGGTGAGGAAGCAACCATTATCTTGTTTTTGAAAATGTTACCAAGGAACTGGATGTGGGGAATATTGTGGATGTTGTATATCTGGACTTCAGCAAAACATCTGATACTATTCCACGCAGGAGGCCAGTCCATAAATTTGAGAACCTGGGTGTAACTGGGGGTGTGCTGAAACGGTTTAAAGCTGGTTGTAAGATAGGAGGCAGCATAACATAATGAATGGTAACTAATTGAGATGGAAACAGGTGACCAGTTGCCTTCCACAGCGGTCAGCCTTGGGAACTACACTGTTTAATACGGTATATTCATAAGTGATCTTAAGGTAGGTACTAGTAACTTGATGCCCAAGTTTGCTAAAAACATCAACACTGGAAGAGTACTTTATATCACAGCAGGAGAAGCATGACATGCAGAAGAAGTAACAGAGGTTTGGGAAGTGGGTGGTAAAATGGCAGATGAAACTTAGCACTGAGAAATGCAAGGTGATGCATTTTGGAAAAAAGAACATGAATGCAAACTACTACCAGAATGGCACAGGGACTACTGAAATCAAGCACGAAAGAGATCTGGGACTTGGGATCAGCAGCAGCTTTAAGTGGGTGGGGGATGCAGAAGTGTGAGAAAGCAGCTAGCGGGGCAAACAAAATTATGGAATGCCTTAAAAGAAATGTCGTAAGTAGCTCTAAGGATATTATGATGGCTTTATGCAGATCCTTGGTCAGGCACCATTTTACAGTATATAGTGTGCAGTTCTTTTCCTCAGATCTGAGGAATGATACTGACATGATAGAGAGGGTACAGCAGAGAGCGACCAAGTTTGCTGTTGGCGTGGAGAACAACTGCTAAAAGACTATAAGGTATCAGTTGGTACTATAATAACCCTCAACCTCAGACTTGACAAGTGCTTTGAGGAAAAAGGGATGACAGTATTCCCACTGAGCTGCGTGAGAGGGCAACTTCATGGACTGCTGGTCTTTCACCCCTAAATATACATGTACGTTTGTACAGTACGTATTTCCATTAAACCAAATAAACATCACAACCCTATCCACTCTGTTATTCCTTTATCTTCTGTGTTAAACTGACCATGTATTCTGCTACATAACTTAGTTGTACACTCTGCCTTAAGTATTATATGGTTTATGCCTTGCACATTGGGGGCAGGATTCACGAAGGATATGCGCTTGGCACATCACGGATGCCCCGGTGCAAATGAGATGCGCCAAGCACTATCTGTGGCATTCAAAGAAAATGTACCGAGGGATGCCCTCAGCGCATCCCCTCTGTCAATACCAGTTGCACCCAGCCTGGGATGTGTTGGCACAACCCCTGCTTGAGCTGGGATTCCAATGGGGCAGCACATCTCCCGCTGCGCTGTGCTGCAAGCTGCTATTCATAGCCACGGACATGCAAATGGGGCCATTAGGCATGCAAGGTGCTATGGGGCCATTTGCATGTCATTATGGCTTCACTTGCATGTGCCATGCAGGGTTGCACCCAATGGAATGCGCCAGGTGCCCTGCATGTGCAGCTGTAGAGCCACAAACCCAGCACCCCTGTTAGAGTATTGTCCACCCTCCCTGCCTGTGCCTCCAAATCCACACCGCACACTGCGGCGGTAGTCAACAGTACACAGTAACCCCCCTCCCTGCCCATGCCTCTGAATCCAAACCAAACACTGCAGTGATAGATATCTGTCCACAGAAACCCCCCTCCCTGCCCGCATCCTCATTACTAAGCTGCACACTGCAACGGTAGAGGTGTGTAGGAAGAACCCCCCTTCCCCACCCCGAACCACACACCCCACCGAAGGTGCTCCAGAATACCCCCAGTAAGTCCAGCAGACCACCCCCCTGCCCACTCAGGCACCCTCTCCCCACCCCACTCCCCCCATCTCAGCAGGTCCCCGATGATCGTTGGGCAGCACAACCCACCCGCATCCTGTCATGGCTGCCCACTGAAAGAGCTGTCTGTGAATGACAGCAACTGTACTACTGAAAGCCCATTGGTGGATCCTGTCGATCAATGGGCTTGCAGCAAGTACTGTACTCTGTCATTCATATCTTTGTACACACATCTACCGCCGCAGAGTGCGGAGTGGTAACCAGGAGGGGGCCGGGGGGGGGTTCTGTGGCCAGCTATCTACCACGGCAGTGTGTGGCTTGGATTCAGAGGTGCAGGCGGGGCCACTCTGGACTGGCAGGGTGGGCAGGCTGCCATGCTGCTGGCTGCAGTACAGCAGCCTGCCTGTGGGTGGCAAGCAACTTAAGTCTACTTATTGTAGACTTATCTTTCGGAGGTGCTTCTCTGGACTTGTCTCAGAGATGCGCCTCCTGGTCAGGCTGTGAATGGGGCTGCACACCATATGCATGGACACGCCCCCTTCACAGTCCCTCCAGATGTGCCTCATATCATTATAGGCAGTATGTGGTCAATCTGTTATGTGTTGGTACATTGGGGATGTGCCGGCGCATCGGTCCCCTCCCAGAATTGTGCCAATACACAAGTTGGGGATGTGCCGGTACATCCCTTTTATGAATCCTGCCCTGGATGTTTACCTGTTCCAGTAATCCAATTTGCTGTTAGTAACTTTTTCTTTCAGTGCTGTACTGTACATTGTATTTGTATCAAACCATTTGTCTTTTGCCCTGTTTTATCTATTGTTCCTCTGTTGTATTCTCCCAGGTCATGCCTGAAAATAGGTGACTGTTATTGTCTAGTACACTTACCTGGTAAATGAAAACTCACTCACTCACTCACTCACTCACTAAATGTCATTAGAAAAAGGCCCAGTGTTCTATTAAGTCTGACTTTGTCTGACTATCTACTAAACTGAGCCTCTGTCAGCCCCTCTGAACTCTTCCTTCCCCCTACATGTAGCCAACCTCACTATACCAAAATGTCTTTCCCATCCCCTCTTGAACCACTCCCTCCACACCGACTCAGTACATATGTCTTTGTCTGGAAGTCTGTTCCATTCAGCTGCTACCCTTTCAGTAAATAAGTACTTTCTGACTTCTTTTGATTAGTGAATTTAAAGACAAGGGGAGGTGCTATACACCCACACTGCAACTACACCAATGGTGAAAAACTGGGTGTGGGAGGAGGAGGATGCGTTCAGTGGACCCAAACAGGTCGATTTGTAGGATTAATACCGTTGGGGTGTAGGGGTTACAGAAAGTGTCAGCCTGGATAAAGGGGTCTAGGACAAACAAAATTGATAAGAACATGGGTAACATCATGTTAAATATAGCAGCAAATTAAGATGGTAGGTAAAAGCATAAACAAATCCCATGACAGCTTTCCAGGGGACAGAGACAGAGACAGAAGTCCACAGCATCAAACAGAAAATTGGTTTGAATGGTCTGAAGCCCTCAGCTTAAGGATGATTTGTTTTAATTTGTAGTTTATGCTCCTCAGCCAAGATAGGCTTAGGCTCCCATCAACCCTGCCCTGCCAACCCCTACCACCCCAGGACTTACCAGGCTGGTCCAAACACCACCACGGATTTTCCCCTGTGGTGGGGTCTTGATTGGGAGGGCCACCCCCTCTAAAAGTACAGATATCCATTTTTTGCCTCTGGCACCTCTACTGGTGTGGTGCATGAGGGATCGATAGGAAGGGCATCATGAATGCCTGCCCTTCCACCTTTTCCAGGGTACACATGTCGACATGTGTACACGAAGGCACACGCACACTGCAGAGTCCCACAACACCACCCACTACTGCTGCTGATCCACACTACCACCAGACCTCCACCTGGTGGCAGTCTTGCGGTGGAGCCAGCAGTCCTCCTTCCCCAGACGAGAAGTGCAGTCTCTCAGACGCGCAATCCTCTCCATCCCAGCTGACCCCTGGCATCCCATGCTTGTTCCAGGACATGGGTCGCTGGCATGGAATGAGTTGCGACTTCCAGTGCCTCAACCTTCAGTGCCACCAGGCCAGCATAGCATAAGGATTCTCAGGGGTCCCATTAAATGTTTCAGGAGTCCTACTGTATGAAAATACCGTATTTAAATGAAAATAATTGTCCACAATGGTATAGAAATAGTTGATGTAAAATTAATGGTACAGTTTTGGATTCCCCTTGCCATATACAGTATCTCATTTGGAAATCAGGGTCCATAGACCCTTATAATGGAGTCTGAAAAGGCTCTGGGGCTAGGAGGCAATGGTGAGGACTGGGATAGAGCTACTTACCTGCAAAGTACAAAAGTATATGTAACAACTCCCACCCTAATGGTACGGCACAGAGTTTGTTTGTTTTTTACTAACTGTGCCAAACAGAAGGATGGGGTGCATGAGCACTGCACTTTGGGGATAGTGGGTAATGGGAGGAGCTTAGGAATATAAAAGGGGGCCCCATGGCCCAGAACAGAGAGCTCCAAGAATTCTATGGGTTTAGTAGTTTGGTGGGAAGCCAAGTGGAGTAAGGGGAGAGGGCAACACAGCCCAGGTGCCCTCACTGGGTCCGTGCCTGTGGTGTTGGGTGAGAGACTGGTGCAGTAGACTAGCTAGCTGTTGGTTAGGGGATGCTCCCCAGGCAAGCCAGCTTTGTGGTTTTATGCAAATAGGGGTGCCAAAATGCTCCTGGCAGTGTGGGCACAAGATGGTTCAGAAAATGGGCCAGGATTGCACAGTTCCTGTGTGGGATCTTGCATGGTTATGGAAGTGTCTGCCACCTTTCCAGCCTGGTGGGGGGGTTGGTGGCATGAGGTCCGGACATGCTGTTCAGTAGGGGCATTGCAAGGTACATCTGCAAGCTTTGCTCAGCCAGACACACCTTGGGTGTTCTGGTGTTCCTCTACCTATACCCAGAGGATTGTGGTGGGAGTTGAACCAGGTGGCCCTACTAGGGAACAGTTAAGGGGATTCCAGGGACAGAGAGGTATACGGGGGAAGCCCTCAAGGCCTGCCAGCTACTTGCCCTTGGGCTCGAAGAGGATTCTCCCAAGGAAGGGTCAGGTGTCATGGACAATGGGGAAGGGGGGCTCAGTGACTGTAACAGCAGACATCCAAGAAGCTGGAGGATGAAAAGAGCTGGACTGAAGCTGCATACTTGGATAAAGGTAGGAGATGGTCTCTGAAAATGTGGGGAGGGTCCCCAATATGGTAACCTGGGAAGTTGTGGCCATACATGCTAGGCAGCCCCTGGGGCTAGGCTACAAGGTGCTGCAGCAAAAGTGGAGATCTGGCTAAAGTGGGCCCAGCTACATGTGCAGGGGGTATAAGAAGTTTCCAGGTGCTGTGTTACAGCTCCGGGTGCTGGTCTGGTGGGCCAAGACAATGAATTTACCCTGAGCATTTAGATGCCTGAATAAATTCTCTTGGTAATATAAGGCTTCCTAAGGGAAGAAAAAGTATTCATTTTGGGACCAGAGATCCCTAGTGCAAAGGTAGCTATGATGGGACCAGAAATGTCTGAAAATAGCTTGGAGATGACAGCAGAACAGGGAGCAGGAAGAGTCCAGGTCCTGGGTACAGGTCAGGCTATGGCTGCAGTGCTGTGACTAAAGCCAACCTCCAGTCAATACTGTAACTAACTGTATAGACATCAAACTAACTTGAGACTCTGTGATCCGTAAGAATTGACTATGTGCCACTTATACCATCTGCAGCAGTAAAAGAGAGACAAGTAACTAGAAGTCCCTGTGTCCAAGTGCTTATTTTCATCACAGCAAAGGTGCCACTGTCTCAGCGGGACCTGGGAAAGAAGAAAGGTGAACTGGTGAAAAGTGATTATTTGCAATGGGCTTCAAATGGACTTTAAGGAGCTCCCAGCAGGTCATACCATCTTAATATCCCTAGCCATGGGAATGCCCTGGGCATGCCCACACCCATCTTGGCATAGTCATGTCAGTTGGTGAACCAATGGAAAAGGAGTAGTACACACATAGGTGTAGAAGTGGCCTAGTAATAGAAATGTACAGTACCATCTATAAATATGACTTTTGACAGCATGCTGTGCAGTGCAGGATTATCTATTAAATTTAATACAGGCATTTTCTAATTTTGGCCCCCCTCATCATTTAACATCAACATAAAGTATATTTGCCAGGTATTCTGCCCTGAAATCGGGTCCAGAGGCAAAGCTCCAGTGGGGGGCTGGGGGGGCGAAGGCCCTCTGAAGTTTTAAAGGTTTCTAGTTTTTAAAGGTTCCAATCTGGCTATTCTAAAACATTTATTGACCAAAAAATAATTCTATAAACCTGCTTGAAAAAGTCTCATACAGAGGAGTTGGTAGCAAGCACAGTTTTGTCTGACTCCCACAAATGGTTACATAATGGGCACCATGTCTGTGGGCAACGAGTGTGGGTGCCAACAGTGCTTCCATTTAAGGATCATCCTAATTTCCCTTCTCACACATCCAGACACATTTTACATCAGCCAGCCACTCTGCCACAAAGGCAGAAAAACCTCATGTCGATGAGAAGCAGACGGGCAGCTTTATAGAAAATGTGAATGTCCAGTGCACTGTGCTACCATACAGAGTGCAGTGGTTCCATCTGCTGAAACCAGCTGGGCCTAGACTTCACTGTACTGTTTTATGAGGGACCATTCATGCAAACAGGATTTCCAATAAAATATGTTGCTGCTTTTTTTTTGATTAAAGCAGCAGTGTAGCAAAGTTGGGCACATTTGACCCCACCTTGTTCAACTGTAACTGGTTCCAGATATCCTCCAGTTTCATTTTCTGGTAAAACTGTCTAGTTCTGCCAGCATTTAGGTATTTCATTAATGCTTTAAATTACCCTTTTCTCAAGAAAAAAGGATGGCCTCTTAATTTGGCTTGGAAATAGCATTGCAGAAATGACAAAGGGTTGAGACTAAAAATATGTAATGAAATAACTAGGAATCACCTAGAAAAGCAGATTTAACAGTATACCAATATTGTTACTATTGAAAGCTGGAAACTAGGCTTTTAGGGAAAACATTTTTGCTACGCTGCTTCTTTAAGCAGTGTCACAGTACATGATTAAAACAATGACCTTGGTTTGCCCTTAATTGAGAGATGAAGCATGGAACTACATAGAAACATAGACTTTGACGGCAGATAAGGACCATTTGGCCCACCTAGTCTGTCCATTTCCCTACCTACTGGATAAGCTGCAGGTCCTAGTTAACCAACAGCCTATTTCTTCCTAACCTCCACAAGAATTGCCTGATGTCTGTCCCATGCATTCTTGAATTCCCCCACAGTTTTTGACCCCACAACCTCCTCAGGAAGGCTGGTCCATGCGTCCACCACCCTCTCTGTGAAAAAATACTTCTTCACATTGCCCCTGAGCCATCCTCCTCTATCTTCAGATTGTGTCCCCTTGTTCTTGCACATCTCTTTTTCTGAAAGATGCTACCCTCTTGGACTTTGTTGATTCCCTTGAGGTACTTAAAAATTTCTACCATGTTCCCCCTCTGCCTCCTTTCCTCAAGGGTATACATATTAAGCTCCTTTAGTCTCTCCTTGTATGTCTTCTGTTGCAGACCCTGCACCATTTTAGTTGCCCTCCTCTGGACTGCCTCCATCCTGTCTATGTCCTTGCGAAGATGGGGTCTCCAGAACTGGACATAGTATTCCAGATAGGGTCTCATCAACTGTCTGTACAGAGGGATAACAACTTCCTGTTTTCTGCTGGTGATGCCTCTCCCTATACATCCCAGTATCCCCCTAGCCCTCCTTACTGCCTTCTCACATTTCTTGTTAACCTTTAGGTCATCTGATATAATTAACCCCAGGTCTCTTTCCATTTTTGTTGTCATTTCTACCTCCCCTGTGTACTCTTCCCTGGGTTTTTGTTTCCCAGGTGCATTACTTTACACTTCTTTGCACTGAATCCAAGCTGTCATACTTCTGGCCATTCCTCCAATCTTGCCAAGTCCCTTCCCATCCTTTCCACCTCCCCTTATGTATCAACCCTGTTGCAGATCTTTGTGTCAGCTGTAAAGAGGCATACTTTTCCTTCCAGTCCCTCTGTAATGTCACTTATAAAGACATTAAAAAGGACCGGACCCAGTATCAAGGCATAAAATAAGCAGGTTCACATCACAATTTGTGACACAAGTTCGGCAGAAAGCGAGTCAAATCTGGCAGTGATTAGCAGTCATTGCTAATCATTGCCAATTGGTCCTGGGTCCTGTAAAAGTGCCTTATTGGGCACTATTGCTTTAATTTTTTGTCCTGGTATCCATTTTTTGCCCTCCTCCTCTGCACCCCACCCCATGAACCTCAAGCTGTTCCCTGATTGGTTCAGTGATGCTCCTGCTCCCCCCACCTGGTTTCCGCGTGGGAGAAATGTGACTGAGTCCTTTTGCAGCACACCCAGAAGAGGAAGCAGGCATTTGGAGGTCGAGCAGAAGTCCAAAGGTGAGTTTTCTTTATTTTATTTCACTTTTTTTGTTTTTATCATCGTTTCGCCACTGTCTGGTTAACTAATTGTGTCTTTTTGTTTTGCAGGTGGTCGGAGACAAGCTGGAGTTGGGAGGAGTGGTGGCCACACCAAGGAGGAGTCAGAGGGAGAAGGCTTGGCTGAGACCATGAGAGGGCACGGGGGTGACCTGGACGATGGAGAAGACAGCAGGTGGCTGCATCACAGGGCAAGGCAGAGCGATGGGCAGATTCAGAGGAGTGGAGGAGCACAGCAGACTTTGGGGAGCTCAGCAGCAAAACAAGTAAAATATTTTCATTTAGTCAGGGAGATGGAGGAGGGAAGAGGGGCACACGGACTTCAGGGCACAGATTGGGGGGGAACGGTGTAATGGCAACGAATGGGCATGGCCTAGAGCTGGACTGTGGGTGGTGGGAGAACAAGGGCATGAAAGAGGTGCCCTGCCTTGAACTTAAAAGTTTGTACCCTGCTTGCAGTGAATTTGGGAACAAACAGTGAACAACTGCACTTGAGAACAGAAATTAAGACTGTGCCCTGCTTTGCAGAGATTATGGGGGAACCAGCCACTTAATGTGCCCTGCTACTATGTTGTGTTCCCTGCATCTTTGCAGTGAACATTTGGGAACAGATAAGACTATGTAAACAGCCCTGCTGCTGAGATCTCGGTAACCAAAAGTAATGTGCCCTGCTAGTAAAGTTGTGTGCCCTGCTCTTGATTTTGCAGTGAATTTGGGAACAGAAAAAGAGACTTAGTAATGTGCCCTGCTTTGCAGAGATTGGGGGGAACCAGAACTTAATTAATGTGCCCTGCTTATGTGCCCTTCGTCTGCAGTGAACATCTGGGAACAGAATAAGACTATGTTAATGTACCCTGCTTTTGCAGAGATCTGTGTGCCCTGCTAGTGTGTGCCCACATGCAGTCAAGTGAACAATTTGGGAACAGAAAAAGAGACAAGTATTGGGCCCTGCTTTGCAGAGATTGGGGAACCATATTTATTTAATGTACCCTTCATCTGCAGTGAACATTTGGGAACAGAATAAGACTAAGTTAATGTGTCCTGCTTTTGCAGAGATCTGTGTGCCCTGCTAGTTGTGTGCCCACATGCAGAGAACAATTACCTGGGAACAGAAAAAGAGACAAGTATTGTGCCCAGCTTTGCAGAGATTGGGGGAACCACATTTAAATGTACCCTGCTTATGTGCCCTTTGTCTGCAGTGAACATTTGGGAACAGAATAAGACTAAGTTAATATGCCCTGCTTTTGCAGAGTCTGTACTCTGCCCAATATTTATTCTGCCCTGTTATGTTGTGTGTCCTGCATCTGCAGTGAACATTTAAGAGACTCAGGGAGTTACGGACCCAGTTTTTATGCTGGGGCAGGGGACTATTTAATTTGTCACGACTCACGATGGATCACGCTCACACTCATGAATTCATGGTCATGAATATTCACGGTCTGCTTTGCAGACATCCTATCTCTGCTCTTGAATGTATGTGTGCTGCTGCACAATTGCTGTCTGGAAATGGCTAAATAAAACAGTATCAGTCTCAAAAACTTGTGTACAATGTGTATGTTATCAATATAGAGCAAGATAAGTAGATTTTATTGGGTTTTGAGCAAACATATATATTTTTGGTAATTGCTAATCAACTTCAGCCAATTGCTAATCATTTTTTACTTTGATTAGCGAAGGCCGCTAATCAAGTCTCCGACACTAATTTATGCCTTGCAGTACTGAACCCTGCGGTGCCCCACTACAGTATCTGAGGCAGCTCAATATGTTTTTTTGGTCTATTTTAAACTTCATTGAAAAGTCAAAAATAACAATAATAATCCATTTTCTATCTACATATTATAATTCAAAATAGGACATACAATACATTCTCAAACTACGTGAAACAAAAAAAAGCTTAAGTTGTTGTGTAAATATCCACCTAGATGCTACAGCATCCTACAGATAGAAGAACTTATTTTGAAACTGTATTTCCATGCAATAGTGCATACATTAATTTGTAACAAAAACCTCCCACCTAGAAAATTCTGTCAATGAATGATCACGTGAATGACCTGAGCAGCCCAGCCTCAGGGCTGAGCAGGCAGGCTCTGAAATACATTGCAACGTGTCCCTGTCCCGCTGCTCTGAGTCACTCTCACTCAGTTCCCAATTAAGGTCACATCTGGTACCCGCTCTAGTTCTCTACCATCAGCTGTGCTTGTGCAGTGCCTCCAGCCATGGTATATCTCCTCAGTGCTATCCTTCTCTTATTTCTTGCTGGCTGCGATTACTGCTGTTGGTACAGGTGGCTTGCTTCTGCTGATGTTTAATAACAAAACAGTGAAAGGCACCAAAAAGCAGAAGCAGCAGTCAGCTCACGCTTCATGAGTCACGGTAGCGTTGGACTGGAGCCTGGTTCATGTACGGGCAGAAAAAGGTGCTGCATCACCAATAGGAGGATGTGAATGTCAAGGCACTATTGAGCAATAGTAACACCACCACTGATCTGATCAAACAACCTGCAAACCCCAGGATAGAACAGACACAGTCACAGCTCTTGCCGCTCTGACTGTCTGAAAAAAAACTGAAACTGTCAGTCAGGCTAGGCCCTAAAGAACAATCAAGACTATTACAACAAATGGTACTGCATACATATCTTCCTGGAACTGTCTGACCTGGCCCTCACCCCTTCCCCCTTTGCCATGGTTGACCACAGGGGTCCGTTCAGAAACTTTCAGCTGACAACAACTCAGTTGTTTTATTAATTTTAGGAAAAAGGTTATGTGAAAATCTCCCCCACCCCATTGGACCCTGGAAAATGTCCCTAATGTCATCCCAAACAGCAAACACTGAATCCATACTGTTCCAGCTTTCTCTTTGCACCTCCTTCACTATTTCTCAGTTAATTTGTTCTGCTTTATAGAGCATTATTGCATTCGGTGTTTGATACTGAATGTTTAACATGGACCGGAAGCAGGAGTGGCTGTGGAATACCAAAGATTTATGACATGACTAAGATAAACATTGCTTCTACTAAAGGCAGGGTTTGACATACAGTAAGAGCCTACATGCACTCCAGAAGACTGCAATACTTTTCAAAGTGTCTAGTTCACATACTGTAATTCCTAACATTAAGTACTATACATTAGCTATTCAGTCCATACAAAATCTGATATTACTCTACTTTTTTAGTTCTTACTTTCTCTGTACTTCATGGGGTTCTCCCCTTTTCCTCCTTGCAGCACTTTCTGTTTCCCACAGCTGCTCCTGCCCGTGCCCACGCAATCATCATCATCATTCCTCCATCTCCCCATGACCAAACCTGTGGCTATCCACCTCCTCAGTGGGCCACTCAAAGTGTTCCGGCAATCCAGGAGGAGAAATATGGAATGTTGATGGGGGAGGAGAACCGGAGAGGACAGCAGCATGGTATGGTTGTGGAATATCAATATGATGCTTATTAGTTCTGATCTGTACATCTTAAGATGACAAAGGTGAGAAAAGAATATGTGTGTGTGTGTGTGTGTGTGTGTGTTTGGGGAGGGGCCAGCAGGCATTTGCATTTATGACACTGGATGGCTGACACATGTTCTTGAAAAACAAGTCTCTACTCCAGGCAGGTTGAAGAGGCTTTACCGTGGTAAATACAATGAATCATCGTACTGTTCCATAAGCACATCAAGCCTCATCATTCGTAAGTATATCATATAAAGGAATTTATCTTAGATCTGCCCAGTTGTCTTCTGTTGAGCAAACCACCTGTTGTGTGGAGAACAGACTGAATCCTGATCCTGCAGTCTTGGCCCAGCTAGAAAGAGGTAAAGGTGCAGTGCGCAGGATGTGCTCCAGCTCAAGGAGGTATAGTGGCCATCTGTGCAGCCTGCCTTACCCCTAGCAGCCTAAGTTAACAAGTCAGGTACATCAACGACCCCCCCTCCAACCTCCTCTGATGCCCTGGTGTCATTGCACTGTTTGTCCATGGAATGTGCAATGCTGAACAGTATAGAAACATAAAGACATAGAATTTACCAGCAAATAAGGACCACTTGGCTCACCAAGTCTGCCTGTTTTTCCCTTCCTATAGTACCACCGCAAGATCCTACTTCATCTCTGGCTCATTCACCCCCACTTCCCTGTCCCTAAGATTCCCTTGTGCTTATCCCATGCATGCTTGAACACCACCACTGCTTTTGTCCCCACCACCTCCACTGGAAGACTGTTCCAAGAATCAACCACTCTTTCTGTGAAGAAACACTTCCTCACATCTCTCCTGAATCTATTCCTCTCCAGCTCATCATGCCCCCTTGTCCTTGACTACCTTTTTTTCTGAAAGATTCTTCACTCTTGTACCTTGTTTACCCCTGTGAGGTATTTATAGGTCTCTATCATATCCCCCTCTCACTCCTCTCTTTCAGGATGTACATATGAGGTCATGTAATCTCTCCTTGTATGGCTTCTAATGCAGACCCTGCATCATTTTAGTTGCCCTCCTCTGGGCTGCTTCCACTCTGTCTATGTCCTTTCTGAGATGTGGTCTCCAAAACTGGACACAGCACTCTAGGTGAGGTTTTCCAGCTTTCTAGATAGAGGTAACACTACTTGCCTCTTTCTGCTGGTGATACCCCCCCCCCCATGCATCCCAGCATACCACTTACCTCTCAACTGCCTTGTTGCACTTCCTGGATACCTTTAAATTACCTCATATGATCACCCCCAGGCTCTTTCCTGCTTGGTGATCGTCAGTACCAACCCCCCAGTTTGTACTCTGCCTTTGAGTTTCTGTGCCCCAAGTGCATTATTCTGCACTTTTTCACCCTGAAACCCTTGACCACTCCTTAGGTTATCTCACGTTGTTGCCACACACACCCTCAAGTGTCCACTCTACTGCAGAGTTTGGTGTCATATGCAAAGAGGCAGACCTTCCCTTCCAGTTCCTCTACAATGTCATTTATAAAAGCATTAAAGAGGACCAGTTCCAGCACTGATCCATGAGGCACCCCACTGGTCACCCTCCCTCCCTTCCTCTGAGTGAACTCCATTTACCACCACCCTCTGCCGCCTGCCCCTTAACCAATTTCTTACCCAGCTACAACCTTTGAGCTCACTACTAAGCTACCTAGCTTGCTTACTAGTCTCCTATGTGGAGCGGTGTTGAACGCCGTACTGAAATCTTGGTAGGCAATGTCCAGTACTCCAACCTGATCTAGTTCCTTGGTCACCCAGTCAAAGAACTCTATCAGATTTGTTTGTCGAGACTCCAACCCCACCCCCCATGAATCCATGCTGCCTCAGGTCTTGTAGCCCACTGGATTCAAGATGTTCCACAATCCTTTCTTTCAGCAGTGATTCCATTAACTTTACCACCAACGAATTCAGGCTGGCTGGCCTATAATTGCTAGCCTTCTAGCACTTATTATGAAATGGGTAAATAAAATGCTGGTTTATGACTGGCCAAGATGTGCTTTCAGCTGGACCATTATCCCGGTGCAACAGCCTGGCTAAAAGTAGCTCAAACAAAACTGTTTAAAAAAAGACATCCTATTTACTAAAAGGACCCATTTCATAATCGCACTAAGGCACTCCTAGGGGTGCCTTCAATGTGTGGTACATAGCAAAGTGCTTGTGATACACAACAGCTGGGTGAGATATGGTTGGAGTTTAGATATGTTAGAGCTGGATGGTACATAAGTCAGTACTTGTAGTACACAGGAACTGGATAAGATATGGTTGATGTTAGAAACTTGACCTTTGGCCTTTCTCTATATCCCACCTTTGGCCAGATGTTAGGTAAGTGTAGGATTGAAGGCACAGTGGAAGGTGAGATATGAGTGCTGGAGAAGGAGGAGGAGGCAGGAGAAGATAGAGGGTGAGTCCAACTCGCTCTAAGCAGAGGGAGCGGAAGCTAAACCTTTAAAAAGAGGATGGAGGAGGAGCTAGTCCCTTCATCGAACAAAGCCTTCTAATTCAATGTGTGGTACATAGCTCAGTGCTTGTGATATGCAAGAGCTGGGTGAGATATGGTTGGTGCTTAGATACGTTAGAGCAGGATGGTACATAAGTCAGTGCTTGTAGTACATAGGAGCTGGATGAGATATGGTTAGTGCTTAGATACGTTTGACCTGGATGAGATATGGTTAATGTTAGAAACTTGATCTTTGGCCTTTCTCTATATCCCACTTTTGGCGGGATGCTAGGTAAGTGTAGGATTGAAGGCCCAAAAATAATTTAATCACTGTTGTGATTATCTCCTCCAACTCTGGAGAGTGTGGCCAGTAGCACATAGGAGAGGAAAAAAACCCTTAGGTGGAACCTCTGAGGACCCATGGCTACTGATCTGCTTGTCCTCTGGGCATACTAAAAGGAGAGTAATCCTAGTTAGGCTAAAGTACTAACTTGGTTATCTTAGTACAAGATCCAGGTTGGTGGTTGAAGAGTCATATCCTTGATATCGATGGCAAACAGAGTAATCCTGGAGGACAACGTACTAGAGAATGAAGAGTCCAACATGGAGAGATGATGGAATAAGAGTTGGTTAATCCAAGTCCATAATATATATAGGAGAAGAAGGTGAGGAATGAACATATGCAGGCAGTTCAGCTGGTGGCTGATCGTTGAGTCATATCTAGGAGGAGCAACAATGTAGAGCTGATGACGTGGTTGAAAGAGTAACCCAACTTGACAGGAAGGAATTTGTCTGAAGGCATCCCAGGAATTGAGGTGAGCTTCATGATAATGTCCATTGTAACCTGAGCAGGAATTGGACCAGAAGGCAGATAAGTGGTGGTAGAAAAAGCTGAAAGTTCAGAATCACAGGCTCGCCCTGTCCATGGGCTAGCTGTAGTGTGGAACCCCACTGTAGGTCCAGTGTAAGCAGGGAATGAGGAGCAAACAGTAGTGTGAGTTTCAGTGACCAGAGTTCAAAAGCGAGATTCCCACCTGGGTTGGCCTAACTAGAGATGGAATGGCATTGGAGTTAGAAGAACTGCCTCTTGGCAGGGTAGGATGGATTAGTGATAGTGAGGCCCCCACATGGGTTTGCCATTGCTGCCATATGTATGATCTGAATAAGAAAGGAATTACTGCATGAGACTCTCTGTAGTTGGTATGGAGTACATGTAAGGATTAAGCCACGAGAAAGCATGGGTCTACTGTGGTATTAATCCATGGTTGGGGGGGTTGGACCAAGAGGCCGAAGGCCGAGTGGGTCCAACCAACCATGGATTAATTCCACTGTAGACCCATCCTTTCGAGTGGCTTAATCAGCTTGTAACATGGAAATGACTGTATGGATAATAGTCTTTGAATAAATGAGTACAATCACACTGATTTATTTTCAGAATACTATAAATTGAGCTATTAAACATGATGTAGATATACTTGAAAACAATTGGAACACACCTATTGGAAATATCGTGGCTACTATTTCACTTTTGTTAAAACAACTTTCATTACAAGCTTTAAGCTTTCTAACATCAAAACATATTTTAAAACTTTTCAAAAACTTGCAATTCACTTTCTATTCTAGGTGCTTTGATTTTCCTCTCTATGTATTACAAGATATGGGCTGTGCTGCATGATGGGAGAGTGCTATGGTACATTTTAGTTTTCTTTCTCCAGTTCCTTTGCAGACCAATAGGTGGCTGTCACACAATCCTAGTAGCACAAGCACCTTTTCTCCAAATGTACTGAACTAAGCTAATCTGAAAAACACTTTATTGAACAACTACTATTTTGCAGAATATTATTTTCACTTTTTTTTGCTCTAAACTAGCTAACTCAGCAGGACATAGAACAACATAACGTTTACTGCTTTCATCTTTCAAATACTTGTTTGGACTACTATTGTTAGTCTGTTTCTTTGATTTCTTTGGTTTCTCTCAATTTTTATTTTTCTTTCACCCACAGAGGTATCCTCTCTTTAATTTTGTTTTGTTTATCTCAGTGTCTGTTATTTTTGCTTTGGGTTATAGAAGCTGCATGCTTATCTTTACCACTGTGTATTCACCAAGACAAGGCTAGGCCAGATAATATTATTCAGTCATCCACAATGCATTGCACCCACAGTTGCTTAGAAAGCAGTAGATCAGAAGGGATGGTAACAGTATGTAACTGTTCACTTCTACAGAAATATTGCTGCAGCATAATTAACAGTATATGTGGAGTTTAAATGTACAGTCTTTAGTGACTCATGAACTTTTGTTGTAGTCACAATATAGAACAGTCTTGAAAAAGTCAAAAACCCTATGCCAAGAAAATTCTTAGTACATACAACTTGGAACAGCTACACACTGTAAGCTATTTGCATATTGCTTTCACTTGTATACTGCTTCTTACCTGTAGTGGATTGCCAAGGTATTACAATACAAACCATGATCTACTACGGTATTAGACCATGGTTTCTACTGTACCACATGCTGTGTTTTCACCTATCTGAGTACTTCATTTTGTTTTTCTTTTTTATGCCATGTTACAAATGAGAATAAGCAATGCCCCATCATGGGAATGGTGATGAGGGGTGGCAAGACCCCACAGTAATCTTATCAGGCCATCTTGGTATATGGACATTCAGCCAGCAATGAAGAGTTCTAGAAAATGCGGATCATATCTGTAAAATCTCTATGATGTCTGCAGCTGTGACAGTCAATGGTATGACTTGAGAGTAGCATGAAGGAATGAATGAGCAAAGTATTCAGAGCAGAGCACTGTGTTACAGTTGTGCAGGCCAGGTGAGATGAGCAAATTGAGGCCCATGGTGGCACATGACAGGATCGATGGTAGACCCCACGTGGTCCGCCATTGCATAGGTTCCAGTAGAGAAGGCAAGACCCCCATGTGGGTTGGCCAAGGAGAGATGAAATGCGGTTGATCAAACAGCCAGACCCTCTTGAAGGATAAGTAGGTGACAATGGTTGGATCCCACATGGTCAGCCATTGCACAGGTTCCAGTAGAGAAGGCAAGACCCCCATGTGGGTTGGCCAAGGAGAGATGAAATGCGGTTGATCAAACAGCCAGACCCCCTTGAAGGATAAGTAGGTGACAATGGTTGGTTCCCACATGGTCCGCCATTGCACAGGTTCCAGTAGAGAAGGTGAGACCCTCCACGTGGGTCAGCCGAGGCAAGATGGAATGCTGTTGAGCAAACAGCCAGGAACCCAAGGCGGGGTGAAGCAGAAGACAAAGCAGGAACCCCCCCCTGTAGTCCGCCTTTGCATAGGTTTCAGTAGAGAAGGCGAGACCCCATGTGGGTCGGCCAAGGTGAGATGGAATGTAAATGAGCAAGCAGTCAGGCTCTTTGCTGGGTGAAGCAGGAGATAAAGGCAGGACCTCACTTGGTCCACCATTGCATAGGTTCCAGTAAAGAAGGTGAGACCCCCATGAGGGTCAGCCAAGGTGATGATGGAATGTGGTTGAGCAAGCAGCCAGTCCCCCTTGCAGGGCAAAACAGGAGACAATGGCAGGACCCCACATGGTCCACCATTGCATAGGTTCCAGTAGAGAAGGTGAGACCCTATGTGGATCGGTCGAGGCAAGACGGAATGCAGTTGAGCAATCAGTCAGGCCCCTGCAGATGAAGCAGGAAAAGGGGAGACCTCATGTGGTCTGCCATAGCAGAAGTTCCAGAGGAGAAGGTGAGACCCTCACATGCGTCTGCTGAGGTGATGGAATGCATTTTAGCAAGCAGCCATACCCTCTTACGGGGTGAGCAGAAGCAGACTGGCAGAACCCCATGTGCTCCACCATCTCAGTAGGACTGTAGGTCCAAGAACCGGGGGCAGACCCCAAGTGGATTTGCCTGTATGAAGTGCCAGACCGCATCCATAATGCCCATGTGGACATGGGAGTAGAGGACAGCGGGACCCCCGGTGGTTCACCATGCCAAATGAAAGGTCCGTAGCTGATGGATTTCTGAAGAGGTGATCTTAGAATAGTAAGTCATTGAGGCCCCATAGGAAATGGTGGCCAGGGCAGCAGACATTGGCCCTGAGGGCATGATCAGCAACTGGATGGTGCAGGTATGACCAATGGGCAGCATGTAAGCAATGCAAGCAGATGCAGGATGGGAATGCAGAGCAGAGTGCTGCTGGGGAGTGAAGAAGCAGTAGTGCACATCACAAGGCAATAAAGAATCTCCCAGGATAATGCACAGACCATGGGTTGTAGAGGCAGTCCATCACAGGGGGAACCAAGATGGAGACAGATGTCCCCCAATGCAGTCTCAGAAGGAAAATGTAGTCAGGATGAGCAAATGATTCCCTAAAGGGGAGTAGCAGAGTTAGGCACACACTGGGTGATAAGAAAGACATGCTGTCCATGCAAAGCAAACATAGAACAGGCAGGATAGGGGCAGACTTCCCTGGTAGATGTCTAGTACCTTGGTAGAAATTTTGGTCAGGATGGCTGAGTTGGGTGTGGAATGGAACGGTCAGCAGATGACAAACCTCCATGAAGAAAATGGGATGGTCCAGGAAGCCGTGGACATCATGTGGTGGAAAAGTCATGGGATGCAGCAACGGCCCGGTACTGTGGTGCACTACGGCATCCTGGCATGGAGAATGGAAGGCGGTCGTGGCAGCAGTTCCAGTAAGACCAGCCAGAGAGGAGCAGGGTGCAGAGCTGTGATGCCCAGGAGGTGGAGAAAGCCAAGGAGGTGCAGGCAGGCAGCCACGGTACTGCCGTCAGGAAGCACAGTGCTCCAGTACACAGAGCCAGAACAATGGCAGCAAGCTGCGAGCAGGAACATGAAGCAGGAGGGTACAGGGGAGGATCTCATGGACAGGCAGTGCACAGATGTCCTGTGGCAGCAGAGCACAGACCAGGCAGGTGTCTGGCGAGTGGAACAGACCGGGCTGGTGAGGAGAAACCCCAAAGACACCAGAAGACCAGAATGGCAGAAAAAACAACAAAGGAGGTACGGGCACAGCAGGAAAAGGAGGGGGGGAACAGCAGAGGGGCATAAGGAAAACATGCGGAGGGCAGGGGAGAACAACGCTGAAGGGGAGAAAGAAGAGGATCCAGCCACAGAAAAGGGGTGAGCCAGAGGAAGAGGGGAGGCAGAAACAGAAGTTGGGGGAAGAGCAAAGCCCCACCAGCCACAGGAACGCCAGCGAGTCTGATTCGCTTTAAGCAGGAGGAGCAGAAGCTGAATGTTTAAAAAGGGGATGGGGAGGAGCTATTCCCCAATCGAACTTTGGGCAAAGCCTTCCAATTATGCTGGTCTAACAGCCCTTCTCGGGTCATAGAAACATTGGCTTCACCTTGTGCTTCAACCCAAGGCAGACCATTATCCCACCATAGCACATCCCCTATCATACCTTATTTCTTAATTTACCTCATGTCTGCAGGATATTTGCTTTTCCTTCCCCAGTAGAGGGTGGAGCATTTGACCAAATGCATACAGTGTGATATCAGACAAGTCAGTTTATCTCCCTGTGCTTCAGCCCACCCAGTTGCAGAAATGGCTAGAAGTTGGACCATACTAAACATGAGAATTTTCTGCACAATTTCTACCATGCCGCAGAATATGCTGATGTACTGCTACTGAATTCAGTACTCTGATTTTTTCATTAAAACATACAGTTTTTCCACAGTACATAGCTCCCTTTATCTTCCTTGTTTTTCCTGAAGACCCTCCTCCATGCTCAACATGTGATGTTGTGGATGACATCGTAACACATTTTAGCCTATGGCAGGCCTGCACTCTGCCTCAGAAATCAATAATTCCTGCTGCTGGAATCAACAATTGCTGCCACAGATGCCTAGGAGCTCTGCCACAGAAATCAACACTGAAGTGATGTGGCAATTTAGGGGCCTCAGGTATAAGTCCCCATCTTCCTTTCTGGTTATTCATGCTATAGTGTTGCTGAATTCTTGAAGGGCATGAAAATGGTACAAAAACACTGCAATTATGGGCAGACTAACACTGTCAAAGAGTGACCTTCAACCTAACTCTAGGTCTGAAGGGATGCAGCGAAATAAAATATCCCTAACAAAACTGGCAATTTCACCATGCAAACTTTTTCACTAAATTGTGGCAAAATTTCACCCGCACTTTCCCTCCACAAATCCTTTTAAATTTATTCCTCCCTGCTCCCTGGTGTCTAGTGGCTGCCCCCCACCCAGCCATTCACTGGCCCACATGTTGAAAATATTCTCCCTGGTGTCTAGTGCCCCTGCCAATCACTGGCCAAAATTAGCACAGTAGTAATCCCAACACATTTCTTCCCACCCCTATCCCTCCAGTTCCCGATCCTTACTTAGAAGAACCCACTCCCTGGTTTCTAATGGACCCTCACCCCCAACCTGTTATTAGCACCCCCCTTCCCCCATGCCCGATTGGGCCACTGGCACAGCCCTCTACTCACCTCCATTGCGCGCGCCCGACTGAGTGTTAGAATGAATGAGCACGTGCTTATGCTAGCACACACTCATTCATGGAAGCGCCAAGAAGAAGAAGCGCTTTCAATGAATGAGCCTGCGCTCGTACAAGCACTCACTCATTCATTGAAGCTAGGCAGGGCTGCCAGCCATGGAGGTGAGTGGAGGGCTGTGCCAGTGGCCCAATTGGGGTACGGGGGGGAGCAGGGCGGGTGCTGACTAGTATAGACTCAAGGCCACGCTTATAACTTGGGTCAAGCATAGTGGCAATGCCAAAGTCATCAGACTGCAGAATTCCAACAACATGAGGGTTGAAGTCCAACAAGTCGAGCACATGCTGCATCAAGGTCAAACTGTCACTGTCACCTCCTGCCTCAATCGATTGTTGCAAATGAACCAGTGTCCGCCTCAGCACACGTAGCAAGGGGATGGACTGACTGATACTGACAGTCTCCCCACTCACTGCTTGTGTTGCATGTTCAAAGGGATGCAGAATTGTTATTAATCCATCCATTAGATACCACTGTTCTGTGCTGAGAGCCATGGACACTCCAGCACTGTCACAACTGGTGGGTAGAAGCAGATAATCGGACACAGCCTTAAACTGCTCATAAAGCCGCTCCAACATGTGCAGAGTGGCGTTCCATCTGGTCACTGTCATAATCCCACTCAGCAGGTCAGGCCCTCTACTCCCAAAGTGCCAACCTCCGAGCGCAGTCTTGTGAACAGTTTAACAGAACAAGGTAACCCTCTTGTCTGTTTTGTGAGTTCGGATCAACCTTTGGTCTCAAGTTTTGGAGGGATTCAAACTGTGAACCTCTTGCTATCATACCCAATGCACAGGCTCAGATATTTCTGTCTTCGGGAGGGCCAGATATCTTTGTCTATGGGCACTTAACCAGGTATACAGAGATGAACCCTTAAAAACATTTATAAAGACCTCAGATTTAAAATGCTTCTCTTTCCAGTTTGGTCTCACCATTCAAGCTTATGCCAGTGTCTGCTATAACCATATATACTGTTCTTACAAATAAAAGAAATGCAAAGACAGACCAAGTATGCTCTAAAAAGAATTTTACTACAATACATAAAAATATGTTAAACACAAAATACAGAACTGTTATATCACAAGACATACAAATCTTTTAAAAGAACAAGGTTTAAACAGTGCAAATTCCTACGTACAGTACTTAGATTTGACTCTCTTTCTAAATACTTGTTTAAAAGTGCTCCAAAGATCTTTCCTTGTCAGAGTCTAGATAAAAAGGTGTGTAAGTAAAACAGAGTATTCATTAAACAACTGTATTGGCCAACCCCTTTTTGTGTGAGGTCAGCTAACTTCTCCTCTGTCAGATTATATATAAAAATATATCTAATAAAAAAACAGGATGTCTTTTCAAAGTACTAATTTTGCAATCCTCAGCATGACTCATGTTTCAAATGACATCTCTTTGATCCATGCTGCATCCTCCCTCACACAGGCTTCACAGGAGCATTTACAACCTTGCACTCCTGTGTAACAACCTAGGTTCCTCTCCGTCATAAAATGGATATGATATAGCAACCACGGCTGTAATAAACTCAGACAAACAGGATACTTGATTAAGGCCTTCCATGTAACACCTAGTATCTAAAAACTGAGTGTGTGACACACATGCTTTTTCAGCATTTTCTCATAGCTTTCATCTTTCAGCTGAAACCTGGTGGGGGGGAGTGATGAGTGAGGTCATTCTAAGAGCATAAGATTTTCAGCAGTGACAGTCAGTAATGCATTTTATGTTAAAAAAAATGATACAGCACTCAGAACTGGCTGTCTACGTTACAATTCCTCTCCACCAAGACTGAATTTGGGGGTTCTATCCCCTACATGGGATGAGCTTCCCAAATCAGTTCACTCCTCATAGACCCTAGGCAGTCCATCTGAGTTCTGATTCTTCACTCCAGCCCTATGTACGATTTTTAGATCATACGTTTGTAAAGCAAGACTCCATCTTAGTAGTCTGCCATTGTTTTTCCCCATCTGAGTCAGCCAAACCAGGGGGTTGTGGTCAGTCTGCACCACAAAATGCTGCCCATACAAGTATGGCTCTAGCTTCTTCAGGGCCCACACTATGGCAAGACATTCTTTTTCCACCGTGGAGTAAGCTTACTCCCTGGGAAGTAGCTTCCTGCTCAGGTACACTACTGGGTGATCTGTCCCTTGGCTGGACGTCTGGTTCAGTACTGCCCCAATACCCACGTCTGAGGCATCTGTCTGAACTATAAAGGTTTTGCTATAGTCAAGACTTGTCAAAATAGGAGCACTGCACAGTGCCTCCTTCAGTCTGGTAAAGGCTTCCTCACAGGCTGGGCCCCAGGTAATTTTCTTTGGTATCTTTTTCTTTGTCAGGTCAGATAGGGGAGCAGCCAGGGCACTGTAATTGGGTACAAATTTCCTGTAGTACCATGCTGTCCCTAGAAAGCTCCTGACCTGCTTCTGGGTTTCTGGTCTGGGCCATGCCTGGAACACTTCTATCTTTATTTGGTTAGGACGGAGCTGTCCCCGGCCTACCACATGCCCGAGGTATGCCAATTCCCCATGGCCACCACGCACTTCTCAGCTTTGACAGTGAGCCCAGCCCTCTGTATCCTGCCCAGCACTTCCCTAAGGTGGGAGAGGTGTTCCTCCCAGCTGGTACTAAAGATGGCAATGTCATCCAGGTAGCGCGTGCACTCTCAGCACCATTTAATACCAGGTTCACCAACCTTTGAAAGTGGCCGGGTTCTTCATTTCAAAAGGCATTACTTTAAACTCAAATAAGCCTATCGGAGTGATGAAGGCTGACCTCTCCCTAGCTATGTCTGTCAATTCTACCTGCCAATACCCCTTGGTCAGGTCAATAGTTGTAAGGTAGGTCGCCCCCCCCCAACTTGTCCAGGAGTTTGTCTGTCCAGGGCATCAGACTTCGTGACTGCATTCAGTCCACGATAGTCCATACAGAAATGAGTTGAGCCATCTGGCTTAGGTACAAGGACTACGGGTGAGGCCCAGGGACTGTGGGATCTCTGGAGTACCCCTAAATCCAGCATTTCCTCCACTTCCCTCTTAATGTTTTTTTGGACAGCCTCTGACACCCAATATGCTGTCCGCCGTATGGGTGTCTGTGTCCCTGTCTCCCACATCGTGGTGTTACTAAGGGGTTACCCAGGCTTGGCGCTAAACAAGGGGCAAAGTCTGCTAAACCTCCTTACTTTCTGGATCTGGTCCGGGGCCAGCTGGGGAGACAATTTTACTGCCTCCACAAAGGACTCCCGCTTACTCTCTTCCAGCAAATCCAGATGGGGGTCTCCTTTGTCCGTCCTCTCCCCATGACTACACACTGCAAACACCATGTCAGCCCTATTTACATATGGCTTCATCAGGTTGACATGGTACATCCTTTCTGTCTTCAGTCAGGTAACTCCACAATGTAGTTCACGTCATTTACCTTCTTAACCACTTTGTACAGTCCTACCCACTCAGCTTGCAGCTTGTCTTTCCGGACCGGAATAAGGGCCATGACTTCCTGACCCACCATGTACGAGTGAGCTCTGGATCTGCGGTCGTACCACACTTTTTGTTTCTGTTGGGCAGCTGCCAGGTTGCTCTGGGCTGCCCCCATAAGCTCCTTCAGCCTTTCCCTAAACCTAAGGGCACAATCCACAATGGGAGTTCCCTGGGTGGTGTGCTTGCCTTACCAGTCCTCCTGGATCAAGTCTAGGAGCCCATGTACCCGGCGTCCATATAAGAGTTCGAAAGTGGAAAATCCTGTCGACTCTTGGGGCACCTCCCTGTATCCAAACAACAGGTGGGGAAGGTATTTCTCCCAGTCCCTCTCTTGCTGTTCAGCAAATGCCCGGCACATTGACTTTAGGGTACCATTGAATCTTTCCACAAGTCCACTGGCTTGTGGGTGATACGGTGTCGTGCATCTCTGCACCACCCCACACTTCTCCCATAAACATTTCATCAGGTCTGATATGAAGGAACCCCCTCGATGGGTGATTACCTCCTGCGGAAACCCAACATGGGGGAAAATCCCAAGTAAGGCATCTGCCACTTTGTCCGTCCTCAGTGAGGATAGGGCGACTGCCTCTGAGTACTGGGTGGCATAATCCACCACAGTCAGGATGAATCTCTTCCCTGAGGAGTTGGAGGTATTTAAAGGCCCCACAATATCCATTCCCACCCTCTGAAATGGCTCCTCCACTATGGGCAATGGAATCAGAGCGGCTTGGGTTTTCTTGCCTGCCTTCCCTATTTCTTGGCACCGGTGACAAGATCTGCAATATTTCTTCACCTGCTGGGTGAAGTTAGGCCAGTAGAAATTCTGGGCTAACCGCTGCATAGTGAGTGTGATTCCCAGATGACCAGACAAGGGAATATCATGTGCAATCTGGAGGAACTGCTCACGATACCCCTGGGGAACGACAAGTTGCCTGCCTAGCATCTCTCCCTCTGTCTGTACTGCCTGAGTATACATAAGTCCATTTTCCCAATAAACCTTATGTCTGCTGTCGCCTCCCTGTGTGCCATCTAAGTCTGCCCAAGCCCTCAGCTTCTCTAAACTAGGGTCACCCCTCTGAGCAGCTGCAAACCCCTCACACTTTCCCAAGGCATGGGACAGGTCCCCTTCAGTCACTAAACTAGGTTCCCTAGCACTAGCATCAGGGCACTCAGGATCACTGTCACTCCCAACCCTCAGGCAATGGGTCACCCCCTCCCTCTTCGGAGTAACCTTTCGTAGCTGTGTGGTCACTTGCTACCGGGGACCTTTCTACCCCCTCTTCATTAATCTCCATATCAGGAGACACAAGTTGGGGAACCAGCCTCTCAGTGGTTTCCACAATGGCTTCTGTGGGGTTCAGGGAACTATAATTTTCCCTTGCCGCTTGGCTCTGGGTAACTGCACCTACCATCCCCGTTGGAGATTGTTACCCAGGATCACATCCACTGCTAATGTTTTGGCTACAGCCACCTGTTGCACAGTTCCCTGTTTCACCCCAGTCTAGGAGAACACTAGCCAGTGGCAATATTTTCGCTTCACCAGTAAACCCTTGTACAGTGACGTATTTATTGGGTATAAGCTGACCAGGCTGTACCAGATCCCCCTTTACTAACATCAGGGATGCCGCTGTGTCCTTTAACCCTTGTGTCTGCACACCATTTACCATGACTGGGTGCAAGTGTTCCCTCATGTTCACTGCCATGCTCCCAGGGACACATAAACAACCCACTTCTTTCTGGCACCCTGTTGTGTATTATTGCTCGCCTTTTTGGGACACTGTCTGGCAATATGCCCAGTTTCCTTACACAACCAACAGGCATTTTTACTTCAGAGAAATCTTTTTGTTGAAACCTAGGGCTAACTGGTTTCGTGGAGGCAATGAGGGTTTTAGCTGCCCTGAACATGTGCTTTTCCTTTCTCGCGCTGCCACGCCTGCCCCATTCACTCTCAGAGCAGGTCTGCTCTTGGCATAGTGGTCCGATAGTGCAGCAGCCTCTTGCACTGTTTTTGGATCTCGATCCTCTAGCCAGGTTTTTAGCTCTGTTGGGCATGCCCAATAAAACTGTTCTAATAAAATCACATTTACAATTTTATCAACAGAGTTTGCTTCAATTCCTTCCCACCAACGTTTTAAAAACTGATGTTGTTTCATGGCTAGCTCCTCGTAGCTCATATCAGGGCTTCTCCTGAGCTTATGGAATTTAGTTCTGTATGATACAGCAGTTAATTCAAACTTTTTTAACAGTGCAGCTTTTAGCTTGCTGTAATCATTGCTGTCCTCATTGTCCATTTGACCCAATGCATCCCGAGCTTTCCCGGTAAGTAGTGGGGATAGCTGGAAGCTCCAGGACTCTCTAGGAATTTTAGCCTGAATACAAACTTTATCAAAAGAATTGAAAAAAGCATCCATATCCTCCCCCTCCTTAAATTTGGCCATTAATTTGGAGTTCAATTTGTAACCCAGTCCTGCAGTCCCAGTTAAACGCAAGCCACTTACCTGCTCTGGTGCCGCTGGTCGGAGTCGTAGCTTCTCCAGTTCGTGTTGCCTCTGGCGCTCCTCTCTCTTCTCCTCTGCAACTCGCTGGTGCTTACACTCCTCACAGTCTGCGTCTGGCTGTTCCCGCTCTGCCTCTCTGCATTCTCGCTCTGCATCATGGCATTCTCGCTCTGCCTCACGGCCCGCCTCTCACTTCTCTCACTCTGCCTCTTGGCATTCTCGCTCTGCCTCATGGTCTGCCTGTCGCTTCTCTCGCTCTCTCTCCCTCTGGAACTCCAGCTCCATCCTGCACAACTCAATCTGCAGCCTCAGTACTTCTGGATTCAGGATACTGGTGACCCTCTGCTGCTGCTGTGGCCCTTCACTGACAGTAGCCCTGCAGTCCTCCTCATCAGCTCTGGACCCTTCACTGGCTGCTAGCCCATTCACACTTGAGGTTTGGCCCTTTCCAGTCATGGTTGGTGACTCGCTGCTCTGGGTATCTGCTACCATCAGGGCATCTATGAGGCTCTGCTTGCTTGCTTTCACCTCGAACGGGACTCCTCTATCCCTGCACAACTGCCTTAAGTAATCTAGAGTGTGCCTGCTGTAGTTGGAAGTCATTATTCCTGACTACTGCTACTCTGACTGCACTTTAGGAAAAAAATTAAAACGGGTAGGAACTTGACTGTATGACAAGTGATATATAGTTCTGTTTCCTTTTTAAAATAAAAGTATATCTTTTTCTTTCTTTGTAAGAGAGCTTACGGTCATTCTAAGAGCATCAGATTTTCAGCAGTGACAGTCAGCAATACATTTTATATAAAAAAAAAATGATACAGGACTCAGAATTGGCTGTCTACGTCACAGTCACCACAGCCAACTTCATGTGATGATGCGGCACATTGTTCTTTCTCTGAAGCTGGCATAGCTGGTCATGGGCCTTCCCAGAATGGGCAAAGTGGACACAGATGCGGCAGGCAACCAATAAGATATCACTCATATCAGGATGGCTAAGAAACAGCTCTACCATGAGGGTGAGGCAGTGTGCCAGGAATGGCACCCTGAGAAAACCACCATCACCAATGCATTTTACAATATTAGAGCCATTATAGCTGGCAATGAAGCCAGCTTTCATTGAGATTGGGTGCAGCCACTCATCAATCTCACCCAGCAGTACGTCAAGCATTTTCTCTCTGGTGCAGGATCCAGGTATGCTTTTCACTGTGAGTGTCACAAGCTGCCTAATACTGCTTACGTTGCTACCACCACAGTCTGCCTTGCTGCACTTTCTGTCACCATGCCCAGATTCCAAACAGACCACCCCTGGAACTTGTGCCCAATGTGCTGTAATGCACATATAGGAGCTGCTAGCAGTTCTCCCACGTGTCCACATAGCCATGCTAAGATGAATGGATGGTGATGATGAATACTTAAGTGCGTGGAACATCACTTCCTTTACTGTAGCATGCAGGTCAGGCACAGCACGTTTAGAGAAGTATGTCCTTGATGTTACCTTCCACTTTGGACATGTACAAGCAGCAAAAGTTCTAAATCCTTCATTCGCTACAAAGGAGAATGGGAGCAGGTCAAGTGTGAGCATCTGTGCAGTGGCCACACTAAGCTCCTGTGCAGTAGAATGATTCATAGGGTATTTGGTGAGGCGTTCAAACATGCTCACAAGAGTTGGCTGAGATTTTTGGGGTGTTGGGCTGGAACTGGAAACAGATGACTGCATCGCAGTGGCCCAGTAGGGGTTCTATTTGACTCAAAAGACATACGTTGTGTCGCTGCTGATAAAGGGACAAAAGTCATCTTAGGTGTCTTATGGCTTGGCGATGGCATTACTGTGCACTGACTCTGTCGGGGACTGCTGAAGCTGCCACTGCTGCTATGCCCAGTAGTTGTAGGAACCACCTCCACATCCTCCCCCTCCACTACATACTCCCCCTCAGTAGCACTGCGTAATGATGATGAGGATGAGGGATCAGGACCAGACCACCTGCAACTGCTTCCTTCTGATGTTTAAGCCATTGGACAGGGTGGCGGTTCTTTAAATGCATGTGCTGACCACCAGTGCCTAGGTGGCTCCCCTTCTTCCCTCTACTGATCCGTACGTGGTAAAGCTGACATATTGCCACCATTTCATCTTGTGGGTCCAGCACATAGAAGTCTCACACTAGGGAATTTGTAGCCCTTTTTTTCTTGTGATGCCTGGGCTGAGACAGTGGAGTTAAAGTATGGGGGGAATACTTTTTTTGTAGTTTGACTCTCATCACATCAATCATAATGTGGAGGGGCCTTCACTTTGACATTTGGTAGTTAAAGCAATGGTGTTGGTGAACCCCTGCACTATTACCACCTTTCTGCTTCTTCTTGTCCAGTTCCCATGTGGGATCATCATCCTCCTCAGGCTCATCCTCATCATCATGTGCATGCCATCCACTGTCTATGTCCTCCTCATGCTGAACCTCAATCTCAACAGTTTGTGTGTCCGTTGTTTGCACAGCAATGGTTGTCATGGTGGTGTGACCCATGTTTTTGGGCATTCTAACATCCCCCTCACCCACTGCCTCAACTGTATCACAAGCAACACCAAAAGCACCTCCAGCAGCAACAGAGACAGGAACATGCTCCACCTTATCTGTATCAGACACTGCTTCTGGTGTAATTTTCAGGCTGCTTGCACTACTGATACCTCTCACCACATCAGCACCCTCACCCGCTACCATGGCTGCCACAGAGCTTGCCAAAAAAATATGTAGATGCAGGAAAGCCATTGGTAAATACTCCAGCAGTACTGCTAACAGCACTCATCCTACAACATGTAAAACTTGTTGATGGCAACTCCACATCAGAAGACTGTCCTTCTTTCACTGTTTCAGTTGCACCACTTCTCACAAATGATTTTAAAGTCTTGCCTGCATGATTCGCTGTTCTCCCTTTCTTGTTTCTCTCTGCTGGCATTCTTCTTTTCTTAAAGTTTGGCAACACGGAAATGAAACTGTTACTTTTGGGCACTACTTCTCACAGCACGCGGGGTACAACAACAATTTGGGTAGGATACCTGAGTGATTATTAGATGGATTTATAAAGCTGAGAAATACTTTGCCAACAGAGCAGTAACACAGTCTGGACTGAGAAGAATACCATTGGTGTTCTCAAAAACAAGAGGAAAATTCAGTGAAATACTGCAAAAATCAGTCTGTAAAACTGTTACTTTTGGGCACTGCTTCTCACAGTACACTAGGGGTACAACAACAGGTCAGGTAGGGTACCCAGCAATACGAGTCATTAGATGGATTTCAAAAGCTGGGACGTACTTTGCCAACAGAGCAGTAACACAGTCTGGGAGGAATACCAATGATGTTCTCAATAACAGGGAAAAATTCAGTGAAATACTGCAAAAATCAGTCTGGAACACTGCTAAATTTGAAAGCTATGTCTCACACCACATGATGGGGTACAACAGGTTGGCCACACTACCTGAGTGAAAGATGGATTTCAACTAACAGACAAGCTGGGAGGGATACCACTGCTGCTATGCAGTTCAAAATGTGTGTGTGTGGGGGGGGGCAGCTACAAGTCAAAGGAATAAAGGATAGAAAGGTTTTTATATTATTTTAAAAGCCCAATGTATTAAAAATTGGAAGGGGAAGGAGATTGAAATACACAAGGGGTGAGGGTGGAGGCAGGGACCAGGGGTATTCAAATCAAAACACACACTGACTCACTCACACACTCAGTCAAAATACACACCCACACTAGTAACCCCAGAAAATTGCAATCCTGCACTCAACAGACCAGGCTTAAAATGTTTTAAAAGTAAATATTTAGATTTATCCTCCACAGATCGCTCTGATTCAGAAGCAGCTTCTCTCTCCTCAGTCTCTCCTTTCTCAACACTGCACAGAGAAACAATCCCTTGATATTTCTACTGGCTCACACGTGACCTCCAGCCCCACAATACTTAGCGAACTTCACCTGCTTGTGGCAAAATTCGCTGACAAAGCTGACGTCATGAACATCATGACTTTGAGTTTTGACTTAATGACTTGCAAAAGTTGTTTCACCCACAAAGCTGCCAAAATTCTCTGTGAAATTCCTACTTTGTCCTGAAGTTTATTTCGCAAGATTGTGCTTCTACGTAAAATAATTCACGGTGCAAATTTTTGTGACTTTGCACACCTATAATCCCACAATTATAAACAATCCGGAGTGCCTTATTGCAATTATAAAACGGTTCATCTGATTTTTATTTTAAAAACTAAAGTACTGAGGATCAGAATGTTAAGTATTTTTTACGTGTGCAGTTATGCTGGAAAAATGCATGGTCATGTGATCACATGCAACCAATTAGTGGTCTTATTTTATCTTATCCATCTTATAATTACTCTTCTCCCCTTTGAGTTTTTTTTTCCCCCTACTAAGTAAGCACTGTCCACCCACCTGGATGATCGAGGTCAGGATGGCTACTCCCTTCATTCAGCTGGGAGGGCAGGCAAGCGTCTTCTTGTCCTCCAGGCTGAGCTTGCATTAATGCCCTGTGGCTTGGGCATTCCTTCCTCAGAAGACGGGTACATAACCTACGCAAGGCAACCAGCCCACAAATGGCCTAATATGGCATTTTATGAACTACACGTAAACTCCTGTCTCCCAGATAGTCGCACGATGCACTGCTGCTGGGCCAGTGGTCTGCCCTAAAGATTTATATTTTTAAAACTGTAATTTACAAATTTTAAAAAGTTTAAAAAATGTAAGGATGTACAAAAGGCAAAATGTAATAGATTTGGATTGGAGACTGTAAGACTATAATGGGAGTAGTGCCAGACAAAATTTGAAAAATCCATTCTATGCACTTTTAACGAAGTTACAAAAATTTTTCATAATTCCACACAATTTCACGAACAAGAACAATGTGTTTAAAATTTGAAATTTTAGTTGACATGGTACTTTATTTTGTAAAGTCACATTTCAAAAAATGCTCAGTTGGGGGAAAAATGTTGCTAATTACTAAAATTGCACATTCTGAAGAGCTCCCTTTTTTTTTTTTATAAATGTGCAATTTCAGGAAAAATGGTGCAATCTGAATATAAAAGCTCTGGCAAAATTGCACCAAATTTTGGCACAATTCTGTAAATAATTGTGCTAAAACGAAATCAGCCAATTTTGCAAGCAGCGTAAAAATGGAGGAAGTACAGCGCAGTGGTCTAAGGCTCTGAGCTGCAAATCTGGTGACATCCAGCAGACCAGACCTGGGTTTGAATCCCACAGCTTCCACTTGCATACTGTGTGACCCTAAGCAAGTTACTTTACCTCCTTGTGCTCCCAGGTTGCTCCTGTAAAAAAGCTTACAGCTTAGTGTGCTATACCTGGTTAAACAACTAAATTAAAAAAAAAAAAAAAAATTTCCAACCAGCACTAGATGAGAGTCTTCAGTTTCAGAGAATGTTGATGATCAGTCCAGGAATGGGCCAAATAGTACCTATAAGTGAAAAACCTGACTTTGTTTTGACTTTTGGGATAGATAAAGAAATTTAGACTGCCGAACGAAATCTGCCACCGGAAGGATTAATGCGGATAAAACAGTGGTACTCACCTACTGCTTGCCCAAATTTTATTTATTTGAGCAGTTGTTTCTTGGTTGTTAATGACTGCAAAAGTAGCCAATTAGATCATGCTACTGTTAATTACATGGTTGATGGAGCTTCCAATGTTCTCTACTGAAACTGTTGCTGGAATGTTGCGATTTAATACAATCCCATACAAAGAGCAAATCAAACAAAATGCATACAGTATACTGTGGAGTACAGATATGCCAAACAAACCAACAGCCTCATGAAGTATGATGCCTCAGACTTGAGACCACACATTTAAAGACTTCTTACTTTTAAATAAAATAAAGAAGATTCAGAAGAATGTCTGCTTATATTTATATCAGCTTTCTATGAAGCAAACACTGCACACTTATGTGACCCTCAGGTTATTCAGTTTAATCAAAACAGGAATATATTAAAACAGAAACTAAAGCCATAAAGTGTTACTCATGCTTCTTGAAAAAATTGTGAAATTGTTCTGTACTGGAGGGCTCAACGAACAATTTCCCAATATTTCCTGAACGTGAACTGACAAAGCTGTAATTGGGTCATTTGACTTACTAGTATATTTTGAATCAGTGCAGGAACTAAAAATTACAGAATCAGTGAAACAACATAAAATGAAAGTAAACTCTTTTGCAGCTGGTCCACTAACATTCCAATGAGATATTCAGGTTACTGAAGTGTAGTTAGGCTGGGTTTTATTGTCAAAGTATTTTGAAACTACTTCCAACAGCTATACTAAGTAAACCTTTAAATGCAATGGGGGTTTGCAAGCAGGGTCCAGGTAATGGTCAGGACTGGAAAGTATTTATTGCAAGCTTCTTCAGAATGACAGTATTTTCATTAAAGTGGGAGCAACCTACCGGCCCACCTGTGCAGCGGTAGTACTACAGATTGCGATGCCAATGCCCCAGGGTCAGGAACAAGCACGAGCCATCAGAGGGCTGGCAAAGGGAGGTGGGACAAGTGTCCCAGATGATGCTTTCCAACTTGAGGAGGGAGTTTGACTTTATCTGCACTATTGCCACCTTGGTGAACACAGGTGGTGGTGCAGTCAGAGCCAAGGATCAGGGAGGGAGGATGCTGACATACTCTGATGCAGTACGCAAGCATGCACTTGCATTGGGAGCCCATCTCAGCATCCTAGGGGTTGAGAGGAAAAAAAAAATAGAAAACAACTCAAACCTCTGCAGGAGGATATCTACCCCTTACTACAGGCAACACATTGCCAACTGTAGTACTCTCTTCCCTGGGCAGAGTGCACCAACCAAGTCTCCATCAGGGGGCAAGTTCCACCTGACAGCCCTGCCCTGGGGAGAAAGCTAAAGTGTAAGGAAGAGAAGTAAGTCCTGGAGAAGGCAGGTGATGGTGCTGGGAGAGGGGGATTAGGACCAATGGGAGGTAGTTGGATGAGGGGAATAAAGCGTACTAAAAAAAAAAAAAAAAAAAAAAAAAAAGCAGTAACCCACATCTACAGACCAGCCATAAGAATATAAGACAAAAGAAGGCATGTTAGCTCCTCAGGACCATCTCCTGACTCAGCAGTTCTATTGGACTCCCAGCCTCTAATCCAAGTCTCAGATGCACAGAACATCTGCAGCTTTGCTTGATACTGCTGTGATGTGTCAGGATATACAGTGATGTCCACCTGCATCAGTCGCAGTGTCATAGTGTGACACACAATTTCCTGCCTAACAACTGCCATTGAACTGCACTGTTTCCTGCAGAGTTCTGCAGGATCCTGCAGAAATGTCAGGTGTCTGATACTGATGTGCATCTCTGTATATAAAAGACAATGTGGTCTAGTGGTTAGAGCACCAGCTACTGTATGTCTGTACAGTACAAACAGAGAGAGTGCAATGAATGAATAACCTCATAAGCTTGAAGGGCAGGTGGCTGTATCTCAGACTCCCTTTTAAGGCATTATTTTTCAAGTACACTACACTTTTGTTATGTTTGTTTTATATTCTACATTTAGTTTATCCAAAGAAAAAGCAGCTTTAGTTTAATGTCTTTTTAGAGATTTAAAAAAACTTTCTAGAAGTTAACGTGTTAGTTCCTTAATAAGTTTGGAAATACCAGAAGCTTCAGTTTAATGGCTACAGCTGACTGTGAAATAGTTAGCATCAGTCAAATAGTCATATGATTCCAATCATGTGATTATGAGGCAGTAGAAGATGGCTACCTTCAGCTTCAGTGGTACATCAGTGTGTCATTGCCTCTTGAGAAAGTACATATCTGCAGGTAAGTGGCTTTCTTCTTTCAAACAGTGTCTTGTGGTTGTAGAAAGATATGTATATTAGCTTTACTGGATCTGAAGATATGTATTGACAGTTTTATTTTATTTTCCTTTTGCACAGTAGTTAAAAAAAACAAAAACAACAACAGCAAAAAGCCCCTCGGAGTGCAGGCAGTGCACGGAACATAAAAGCAATGCAATACTTGCAGGAGCCAGGCTACATGCCACACCAGGGTTAGGAAGGCACCAACAATGGTGTCAGGAAAAAAAAGGCAAACTTTATTCCACCCAAGGTTAAAAACAGCTGCATTCAAAACACCCCAGCAGCATCTACGTCTGGCTCATTTAATCACTCATGCATAGTAGGAGGTTTTTTGTTTCACTTGATGGGTGGCTGGAGATACATGAAGGAACTGAGAGGGAAGACTACCTGTGGGTGGGGTTGGGTGCCCACCACTGGTGTGTATGATATACCAGGCGATCGGCAGTGAAGGAGTATATCACTGGTGGGATTGGGTACCTGCCTCTGGTAATGTATAATAAACAGCTGAGGTGGGGGGTACTGGCAGCGAGACTGGACATCTGCCACCAGTAAAGTTATTTAAAGAGCTTGGGTCAGGAGAGAGGATACTAGTGGCTGGATTTGTTAACTGCTGCTACTAATATCATTTAAAACAGCTGGGTCAGATGAGGGAGGGGGGACTGGCAGCAGGACTGTACACCCACTACCAGTGAGTTTTTTTAGACTAGCAGGTCAGACAGGAGGTGGTGTATCGGTGGCAAGGCTGGACATCTTCTCCGGGTCATTTAAAATACACAGCTGCTTCAAGTGAAAGAGGATGTAAGACTGTTGGCATGAGCCATTTACAGTCATGAAAACGGCTCATGTCAATAGTTTTCAAGACACAAACATGGAAGCAACTGTTGACTCGATAAATCCTGTATGTAAAAAGTTATGTGCAAGTGCAAAAATAGAATTTTCAATTCTTAATAATTTACAGTAAAGATTAAACATTTTCCCGTAAAACCACCTACCATATAATCATCCTCAGCCCTGACTGTATGGATACAGATGGGGCCAAAAAAGTCTTAAAAAAAAAAAATTTTTTATGTAATTGCACCATTTGCAAACTTTCAAACCATGGAACTGATCATTAAAAATTTTTCAAGATCCTGAGATCCTGAACACATTTGTTAAATTGCAGACTATTCTGTCCAAAACATCTGTGTCATTAAGGTACATAGGGGTTTAAAACAGAACTACATCTGCAACCCTTAATATAGGGGCAGTACCGTCCCCCTAAGATTGACAGATAGATAGATAGACAGACAGACAGACAGGAGGCTATTTCATATTTGTTTTATACAACATCAGTGTAATGGTTATAACTTTTACATTTTAAATTAAATATCTGCAGTCTTATAGGGTGTTTTGCCCTTGGTGCAAACAGACGGTTGCACCATTGTTTCATTTACAGAGATCTTGAAAGGCTATCCTCTGAAGCCTGGCTCAATTACTTGCTGGGCTGCACCACTTGTAAAATCCTTGATCCTAGCACCCCCTCATGTTCATCCAAACTGCTCCATTTCCCAGAAAGACCTCTGGCACTCAGATAATCATCAGCAAATGTACTGCCAATTCCTTGGATTAGTCGGACATCTGGGCTGGGAAAAATAATGGAAAAACTAATAAATCAGGAACTGGAGTTGAAAATCAGTAAACATTAATCAACAGAAGAGATCAGGGACTCAGAAAAAACAGATCAGTAACAACTAATATGCTAACCTTTTATGAGACCTTGAGTAGAGATATTGATAAGAGCATACCTGTGGACATTCACATATTATATCTGGAGTTCAGAAAAGCATTGGATATGGTCTCTCATGAGTTACTGATTAAAAAAAAATAAAAAGCTAAAATAAAGGATACCATAACAATCTAGCTAACAAATTGGTTAGACAACAGATCACAGTGTGTAAGAGTTAAGGGAAATCTTTTAGGAGAGGGAGCAGTGATGAGGAGGGGCAGCACTGACAAGGAGAGGCAGCAGTGACGAGGAGGGGTAGCAGTGACGAGGAGAGGGGTGATGAGGAGAGGCAGCAGTGATGAGTGGAGTGCCACAGGGTTTTGTGCTTGTGCTGATATTGTTTTCTTTGTTTCAGATATGCATAAGCAGGTTAAAGGACAAATGACAAAATCTGCAAACGACAGAAAACTGGGGGGGTGCGTGAACAGTGGATACAGGACATAATTAATGTAATAAATGGTCTGAAATATATAGAGGATTAGGCAATACAAAATCAAATGCAGTTCAATACCAGTAAATGTGTAATGATATACATGGGTAAAAACATTAGAGAAACCATAATTTGTGCAACCAAAATATTCTAAAGATTAAATCAGAGAGAGATTTGGGAATCACTGGAAGTGAAGATTTCAACTACGCTGATCAGTGCAACAAAATATCAGAGGTGGCAAATAGACTGGTTAAAAAATATTACATGGATATTCATTAACAAATCAGAATAGAACATCATACCACTACATAGGGCATGTATTAGACCAAGCCTGGACTATGGATCGTAACTATGGAATCCATACAAAGTCAGAGGAAAAAAAAGTTAGAGCAAGTTCAGCATACGGTGATAAAAACAATATCAAGTATTTAAGGGCTTTAACTACCAAGGCATACTGCAAGGTTTGGGCCCTGGATTGCAATGGATGCAAGAGAGAGGCCAGACGTGTTTGGTGCCTGTCCCCAGGAATTCCACCAGACTGAGTGGTCAGGTAACCCGAGGGGCTGCCTAACCCATGAATCCCCTGAGGACAGTACTAAGCAATGCCAGATCGATTAGGAACAAGACTGCAATTTTTGCAGATTTGATTTCCTCGTCTATCTGGCTTGCATCATGGAGACCTGGGTTGGAGATGATGCAGGTCCTGTTTTTGAGGCTGCCGTCCCCCCCCGGATATACCATGGTGCACTGCCCCAGAGAGGAACACAGGGGTGGCGGTGTAGCCATCTGTTTTAGATCCGACTTGGGCTTCACCATGCACCAGTGAGAACTCCAGGTTCTTTTGAGTGTGTGGCCATCCGTGGGGGTTCGGGCCCTGGTTGTAGGATTTTCCTTGTTTATTGCCCCTCTGGGGCAGCAGGGAACCTCCTACAGGAGGTTGCCAAATTCATCGCTGGCAAAACATTGGAAGCCCCCAGATGTATTCTTCTGGGGGATTTCAATCTTTGGGCCGACGATTAATTTTCTCGGCTTGGCCATAACCTCCTTCAAACTATGTCATCTTTGGGTCTGTTACAAGTTGTTTTAGCTGCGACACACCTGGGCGGCCACACATTGGACCTGGTGTTCTCACTGGGGATTGAGGTAAATAATCTCAGAATTGATCGGGTAGTTTGGTCCAATCATTGCACTGTGCAGTTCATGTTCGGGGCTCCCACCAGATGCCCTCCCCCTACAGAGATGATGAGCTGTTGCCCTTTGCAGGGATTAACCCCGGAGGGTTTTTTTGGTGGCAGCAAATCTATCTGATGTGGGTAATGCATGTGTCGGAGGCATGGTTGTCATGGTGGGCTCTTATAAAAGAATGTTATCCTACACTATTGACTCCCTTGCACCTGTCCATGTACAACCCAAATCTTCCTACTTGAGGTCCCCATGGTTTGACAGGGACCTCAGGGAGTTGAAGAGAAAGGGCCGGAGGTGGAGCACTGCTGGAGAAAGACCGGCCTGGAGGAGGACAAACCGGCCCTGTGTGTGCATTATAAGGCATACCAGGGGGCAATCGACCCTAAGAAGGCAGTGTTCCTGTCCAGGGAGATTGCAGCCAGGAAGAACTAACCAGCTATACTTTTTCAGACTGTGGACAGGCTACGTCATCCTGTCTGTCTGCAGCCAAAGGTTTTTTCAAATGGTGAATGTGAGGGGTTTGCTCGGTTTTTCTCGGACAGAGTGTCCGGTATCTGGCGGGGGGTTTCTCCAGTCAGCAGTGCTATAGCTGGCAGTGATCACCAGACATGTTCTAAGTGCACTCCATCTGGCTTGGGAGGGTTTAGACCAGTGGAGGCAAGTGAGGTTATCGAGGTGGCGACCAATCTGAAGCACACTTTTTGTGAACTGGATCCAGTGCCGACATGTTTCTTGATGAGATGCATCGACACCACTGACCCGGTGTTTGCTCTGATTGTCTGGTGTGGCGCTTCAGTTGGAGGAGCACCTCGTGACTCATGAGCTGTATGAACAGTTCCTGTCGGGGTTTCGGGCAAGGCATAGCACTGAAACTGCACTTGTTCGAGTGCAGAATGGTCTCCTCAGGGCAAGAGATCGAGGAGATAAGACAGTTCTTGTTCTCCTTGATCTCTCTCTCTCCTCAGCATTTGATACTGTGGACCACTGTGTGTTGCTTAACCATCTCAGGGAACTCTGCAGACTCACTGGCACTGTCATCCGCTGGTTTGAGTCATTTCTAACCAATAGGAGGCAACAGGTTGTGATGGGAAGTTTCTCTTCCACCCCTAGCCTCCTTTCTTGCGGAGTACCTCAGGGATTGGTTTTGGTCTCAATGTTGTTACTTGATATATAAAAGCTGCCCTAGTGTATCATTAGGAAGTATGGCAAGCAGGTTATCATTGTTATGCCAAAGATACCCAGCTATACTTATCCTTTCGCCCCAGGAACATCTAATGCAGTGGATGTGCTAAACAGCTGCCTTGCTGAGATCAACGACTGGATGGCCTCTAGCTGGTTGTGACTTGAACCCCGACAAGATGGAGGTGGTGGTGGAGTCGAACAGAGTGCATGATAGGTTGGCCTCTCACTCAGAGACTGGACTTGGACTGGGTTCTGTTTCATTGAAGGCATCCTCTAAGGTGCAAAATCTTGGCATCATTTTGGATAGGAGTTTGACTATGGAGGCACAGATTTCTTCCGTTGTCTGCTCCTGTTTTTTCCATCTTAGAAATGTCACCAGGATAAAGCCCCTTGTTCTGCATCTGGACCTCCCCACTTTGATGCATGCCTTAGTTACATCGAGGCTTGACTACTGTAATGCGCTCTACCTCGCGGGGTCATAGGAGGATCTCTCTGCAGACTGCAGCTAGTGCAGAATGCAGTCGCTCGTTTGCTTACTGGGCAATCAAAGTTTTGTCATATTACTCCTCTGTTGCGTGATCTGCACTGGCTGCCAGTCAGGTGGAGGATCCTCTTAAAGGTGGGGCTTCTCACATATAAGACCCTACATGGTCAGGGCCCTGGTTACCTGTTAGACCTTCTTGTACCTGCTGTGTTGACTTGTCCCCTCCGCTCCTCCTGTGGAGGCCCCCTTAGCAATTCCCAGGTCAAGATTAAAATCAGCTGGTGACAGGGCTTTCAGTGTTGCCGCTCCTGCCCTATGGAATTTGCTCCCCTCTGGGGTTAAGGGAACCCCCACTTTGGAGGTTTCAAGACCCGCCTCAAGGCCCTCTTATTTGCCCAGGCATTTTTAGATTAATATTAATCTATGAGTCCTGATTTATTATAGATGCTGAGAGTCTGATAGTAGTTTTAATGTTTATATGAATTATTTTTTAATTAATAATTATTTTTGTGTTTTATTGATATTTCTGAAACATGTGTTTGTATTTCTGTGCAGCACCCAGAGCCTCCGGGATTGGGTGTCTTTTTAAATAAAATTTGCCTTGCCTTGACTAATTTACCTAGGAGGAAAGGAGGAAATGAGGGGATTTATTGTTATTAGTGATAGGACGTGCAAATAACTATACAAACAGAGGAATGCAGCCGGAGGTTTCGTAACAAACGAATATTACTGGAAAACACAACTACAAATAGCAGACGAGGTTTCTTTAAACATTGGGCAGGACATATTTGGAACAAATTACCTAGGGCAGGGCTTTTCAACCTTTTTGTGTGCATGGACCCCCAGAGCGAACATCAATAGTAGCAGGGACCCCCTACCTGCAATGGCAGACAGAGGGTGCGGGGGGGGGGGGAGTACGGAGGTTAAGTTTCTTACACAAGTGGTGATGGGGGTGTGGAGTTTGAGCATAGACCTTCTGGCCAGAGACCAGATTTGAATCCCATATTCACTATGTGACACTGTTTATACAGTTTCATATTTAACATTTTTCCAGCTCACTTCAAGGATTCCCTATGCCCCATGCCATGATCAGGACCCCAGGGGGGCCTAGGACTCCTGGTTGAAAATCCCTGACCTAAGGAATTAGTGAAGGTAAAAAACATGGAAACTTCCAAAAAAAAAAAAAAAGAGTGGATGAATATATTTGGCAACAACAAGGGACAGTTGGGCCCATTAGGTTGGGGAACAGATTTTATGGGCAATTAGCCTTCTTCTGTCCTATAAACTCTACACAGGAACTATAATAGGTCAACCTTTATTTTGATTTTGTTTCTGCCAAACTGTGGAACACCTTACTGGCCTGCATGAGGCTTGCAAAATCTCTTTGGTCCTTTAAACATTTGTGCAAATAGTACCTTCTTGACGTTTGTAAATGTAACAGTTTTACCTGATCTGAAATGTAATAATTCACTTACTTATTACTATCTGTACCTCTGTATTTTTTGTGTGATGTCTGAGTCGCCCCTGTAAATGCACTTCATCCCAATGGGCTCCACCAAGTAACCAATGTCCAAATAAATAAATCAGCTGTTTGTGTGAATTTTTGACTGTTTCTCTTTAATTAGAAGAGCTGGGTTCAGCACTGCACAGGGCTAGTGTGATGGCGATGTCACTGGCATAGTAACAGTTGCTTGCTGATTGGTTCGATAGCCCTCTGTAATGTACTTAATCTTAAAATTAGTGACTGTGGCATACCTATCTTGCAGGAGAATACTTTATCTTGTAAGTTGGGTGCCAAGATAACCCATTTATCTTGCACTTTGCCATTCATGAGGTGTCAACAGATCAATTACCATGAAGGTAAAAATTAACACATCATCACATCTGATTTACACTACAGGTGTTTAGGTGGTTTTGTGACAAAAATGGTTAAAAGTGACAAAAGGAAAACAGTACAACATGTAAGCTGTGCCCCTCTCATCAATGGCTCAGAATTAGAGAAGCTTATCTAAAATGAGAACAAAGTTCTGAGCATGTTCAGTGACCAACTTCAGTTATTTTGCTCATGCTGCCAAAATAACATGTTTATCTTGGCAAATTTATTTTCACACCATTTGTAAAGATATATGAGATATAATATTTTGTTGCAGCAACCCGCCTGGCCAGTTTGTGAACACTGACACCATCTCTGCTCGAAACTGATACTAATGCCCCGTTCTGTCCCCACACCTTCGGTTCCTGTTTGTTTCCAGTCAGTCTGCCTAGTATCTTCACTAAAGCAGACTGTGCTGCCCCCTCCCACCCGGTCATGCACCCCTCTCACTAATAAAGTCAGGTGACTGTATTAGCTGGATGTGGATGGTGCACAGGTGTTCAGGGGACAAATGAGTTAGGAGTCAGGGGTCAGGATGCAGCTCCTAGTGGTTAATGTTATTCTTTAGACTGGAGAGCCGGGTGTGTGTGTGTGTGTGTGGTTGGCTCCTGACACAGTGCCAGAAGCAAGCATTTGTGTTTTTCTAAACACAACTATGGAAGAACTGAATAGAGGAATGGAAAGTTCAAGTGACTGGGATTGTGTTGGCCAATGATCTAGCCATGAACACCTGGGGAGGGAAAGAGTTTTGTTTTAATTTGTAGTATTTAGGCTTGAAAATGGTGCACCAAATAACAAGAATGTGAATATCTGGGTGTGCTAAGGATTCCAAAAAAGGTACACCCCCAACATGTATGGCTTTATGCACTGCACACAGTTATTCCATCCAATGATCATTCCTGGCTGCATTGATACTCGTGGTCAGTGAGTTAGCAGTAATGCAATGGAGATACACTGCCTGCCCTCTCCAGCAGAGAAGAGCATCCTTTCAGATGCTCAGTCCCCACTAGAACCACTGGCATCCAGGTTCATGGTACTTATGCAGCTCACCTACACTGTAAGCACATAAAGCTGCCGTAAATGTATACTATGTATGGTATTCATCACACTAAGGTTAGTTTTCTACTTTAAGGAAATACCTTGAAATGAAGACTTGTAATGAGCTAAACAAAACTGGAAGAGGTATGAGTATGGAAAGAGTTAAAGCATGACCTAATGAACTGGGCAGAGGCAGATAATTGTGCTTCTTCGAAACAGGAACATAAGAAATGTAAACAGATAACTAGTGCTCTTAAATACTGTATCTGATGACACATGATAAAAACTAAAATTACTGGAAGCAAAACACATGGCATTGTGAGCTAATAAGGGATTAGAATTCAGGCTAACCCATTATGTGTGTGCCTTTCAGGGCAAACACTTATGAACAGTTAGTGCATTTTCACGTCAAGGAATATTCCGATCTTATTCAGAATACTCAGTATTCTGAATAAGTATTTTAGCTATATAAATGGCGGTATTCAGAAACCTAGTAAGTAAGCAAGAAAGTAAAATTTTATTTTCAGAACGCCCCATCCTGGCGGCTCTGTGTGCTGTAAAAGTAAGGCAACCACACATTGATGAAAAAACAAAAACAAAAAAAATAATAAATTACAAGCAATATAAACTCAAATTTAAAAGAATAAATTATTGAATAAAAATAAAGCAGTAGTTTAGCAGCTGTTAGTAACGTGGATAGGCTTTGCTGAAAAGATGCACCTTTAGGTCCCACTTAAAAGCCTCCACTAATGGGGCCTCCCTCAAGGACCTTGGTAATGAGTTCCACCCCAAACACATGATCTCCATGGCATTTAAGGTGAGTCCTGGGAACCACTAGGAGGCTGTCAGTGTAGGAGTGAAGTGAGCGCACAGGACGAGCTGGAGTCAGGAAGTCATTAAAGTAACCAGGGCCCGATCCATGTAGGGCCTTATAGGTGAGCAAGCCGGTTTAACTATAGCGGGGCGACATCCCCGACTGTGACAGACATAGTGCTGAGTGTTGGCATTGTACTGTCAGGGATGTGTGTGTGTTTCCTTAGGGAGGCTGTGACCCCAGAACCCCCTCATGTGGGGGGCTCCACTCCCCACACACACCCCTTTTCTAAGTGTACAACTCCGAGTTGGAGTTGTCTCAGGAAGGGGGCGAAACACCAGGTGATGCCAACGGGGACCATCACAGTGACCCGACTTTGCTGGTCAAATTCTGTTGCAGTGATGGTCTTCGCTCTTGTGGTTTTGCTGTGCAGTCAGTACTCTGAGCAAGCCCACCTTGAAGATAACTGTCAACCTAACTGGCAGCCAGTGCAGTTCATGCAAAACTGGGGTCACATGACAGGACCTGGGAAGGCCCGTCAGTAACCTGGCTGCTGTGTTCTGCACCAGTTGCAGGGGCCAGAGAACCCCTCCAGTGACCCCGAGGTACAGTGTTGAAGTAGTCAAGCCGGGATGTCACAAAAGCACATACCAGTGAGAGCAGATCATCAGGTGGAATCAAGGCTTTAATCCGGGTGACATTCCTCAAGTGGTAGAAGCCACGTTTGACAATGGATGACACATACAGTAAGCCTCACGTGTCAATAGGTCATCAAGCATGACACCCAGATTTTTTATCTTGGTGGATGCTGCTAAAGGAGTGGTCCCAAGAAATATACCTGTTCCTCTCCCAGCAGTGTCCACATCCTGCTGATGGCCAGGCCCAATCACTAGCACCTCCATCTTGTCCAAACTGAGTCTTAGCCGCTGGAGGCTATCCAGCCCTGGATCTCAGCCAGGCATTTATTTAGCAACTCCACGGCACCATCGATCTCGGGTGCAAGTAACGTGTACAGCTGGGTGTCGTATGCACAACAGTGAAAACCCAAGATATACACTCTAATGATCTCACCCAGGGGAAGCATATACACTGCGAACAAACAGGCAACAGAATCGAACCCTGGGGAACTCCACAGGGCAGGGGTTTCGGGCAGGATGAGAAATGTCCCATCACCACTCCCTGCATCCAGCCTGTGAGAAAGGACTAAAACCGGTTGATGACAGTACCGGTGAGTCCACAGGGCTCCCTTAGGTGACCCAGTAGCACTGCATGGTCCACAGTGTCAAACACTGAGGAGAGATCAATAAGAACAAGAATTGACTGCTGTCCTCTATTGCTCACCCTGAGGAGATCATTTTGCACTCTGAATAATGCCATTTCAGTGCAATGCCTTGGCCTAAATCCCAACTGGAAGGGATCATAGATGTCATAGGCTGCGTGGTGTGCCTCAAGGTGCAGAGCCACCCCTTTCTCAATAACCTTCATTAAATATGGGAGGTTAGAGAGAGCTATAATCCACCAAAATGTCAGATTCAAAAGATGGTTTCTTTAAGAGGGGTCTCACCAATACCTCTTTCAAAGCATCGGGAAAGCGACCCTCCAAAAGTGAACAATGGACAATCTCAGTGAACACTGGCCCAACAGACTCAACACATCCCACTAAGAGATGAGTTGGGCCTGGATACAACTCACAATATGTGGACCGCAGCTTTGAGATCACCTCGCTGACCTCAGGCACCCCAATGGGCGTAAATTCACTCCAAACAATAGGAGTGCTTCCGGACACACCAGATTCACCACCACGGGGCCACAGGTTCCCCGCTGGAGAGATAGCCCTGATGGAGGACACCCTGTCAAAGAAGAACAGTGCAAACTCCTTGCACTGAGTGATTGAAAATGCTTTTTCTGACTGTAGACAGGCAAGATGAAGAAGCCTGTCCACAGTTTGAAAAAGCAGAGCTGGTCTGTTCCTCCCTGCAGCAATCTCTCTGGACAGGAACACCGCCTTCTTATGGTTCATTGCCATTCGATATTCACTGTAGTGAAGTCTCAAAGCCAGTCTATCCCCCTCAGACCATGTCCTCCACTAACAATGCTCAAACCTCCGACCTGTGGTCTTCATCTCAAGTGACCCATCAAACCATGAGGGTGTCAACCGAGAAGACTTGGGTTGTACACGGATCAGTATGACAAAGTCTTAGAAGCACCCTCATTATAGGCTGCAACCGCCTCACCCAGCCCTGCAGCACATGCAGCACTCATACCAGATAGATCCATCACTGACTGACACAAACTGACTGAATATTCCCAAACACTAGCATTCAGAGTAACACAACAGGGATGTTTGACTTGTAGTCAGAATACCAGTGGTACAGATATGTAAATGTAGAATATTCAGTAGGCAGAATATGCCCAAGCCTAAATGCAGTGAGCACGTGCATGTCCCCTGACACATTCTTCTAAGGGGGCCACTTAAACAGCAAGCTGTGTACTGAGCATGATTGAACTGCCTTTTTTCTGAATTCTGCAACTTACTGTACATGTAAACGGAGAATACAAGTGGAATACATATTCCAGTACCATGTAATACACAATATCTAGAATATCGATTCAGAATGCTCAGTATTCTAAATACTGCAGTATTTTAAATAATAAGGCCATGTAACCACACTTTTTTTCTGCTGACTGAAAGGCCATGAAAAGCTCTTTTAAATGAGGTACTGGGCTCAACTGTATCTGGCTGCAGTCCAGAGACACTGTTTCCCTGTCTTCGGCTGCCCTATCTTGGTACTACACTGCCACCATTTTTCGGAACCTTGTGATGTCATGGACAATGAAGCTGTGCCTAACTACAATGCGGTTTTGCACACATGTACCATGGGTGACATCACAGTGTTCCAGAAATGGTGGCAATGTAGCGACATTATAGGCAGACGTAGTCATCAATATCTCTGTATTACTGCCAGCAATAGGTAAGCCACTCAATACCTCATTTAAAAGAGATTGTCATGGACTTTCAAGCTACAATGGGCTCTGTTCATAAATGTTCCCCTTTAACTCCTCCTTTAGTGTAGCAGTTAGCTGCAAACCTGGAGAACTGGGTTTGAGTCCCACAGCCACCAGCTGCATACTGTGTGACCATGAGCAAATCAGTTAATTTCCCTGTGATCTCAGGATGCACCTGAAAACAAGCCTCGGCTAAGTATGTCTTTCTTGGTAAAAATGTAAAAAAAAAAGGAAAATAAACTCAGTTTGATGTTAGTAATCACTAAACGTACAATCTTCTGGCACTGGCACAAGCTACAAAGGCTAAGAATTAATTCTTGCAGTTAATGAAATTTACAAGTTGAAAGTGCTGTATAGAATGTTAAAACTGCATATATCCCATATAAAATTGTCTGAAGCAGGATCAAAATTAGAAACACAGAAACACAGAATTTGTTAGCAGATAAGGATTGCTTGGCCCACCTAGTCTTCCCCTTTTTCCCCTGCCTGTACTTTCATCACAGATCCTACCTGACCTCCGACCACCTCCCCCTCTCCCCATTTCTCAACTAAGATCCCCTTGTGCCTATCCCATGCATGCTTGACGCCCACCACTGTTTTCACCCCCACTACCTTGGCTGGAATTCAGAAACAATTTAATAATGTGTTCTTAAAAAAAAATTTTAGACCCTCAAAGTTTTTCATATCGGCATATGAAACATGAAACAACACCAGATATTACTAGTATATTAGTACACAGGTGAAAGTGTTATTTCTATGCAAGCAATAATACCCAACGGGGTGGACAGTATTGGGAAATACCGGAACACCCAGGGGCGTAATGAGGCCCGACGTCACAGGCGGAGGGCTTTATAGCCCCTGGAAGGTCTGGTATTTCCCAATACCGCCCACCCTGGAGGGTATTATTGTACTTAGAAAATAGGCACTGTAAAAGGAAAAAAAAAGGTTTAAAAATAAAAAAAAGTAAAGAATTACCTTTAAATAAGTTTTGTAATAAAGTAGTCCCTCTTCCAGTTTTGATTTTTATACTATTGCGGACTCCATAGTCTGGGGGCCTGGTGGCATGCAGTTTGTGACAGAAGCTGTCACGCGTGGGAGGGCTCTGAATATGTGATCGGGATATTTGGTGACCACTCGGTAAAGAGATTTTTTTTATGGTGTAGTGTGTGTGCCAATAGTTTTGGAGAGAAGCACGGTTAGGAAACATAGCAGCAGGACCTGTGACATTCGTTCATGGCTCTAGTGAATCAGGCCGGAAACCAGTCATGCACTTTTCTGACTTGCAGTGCCCGTGGATAGAGACGCGCTGCCGGCTTTGGACAAGTAATGAATTGCCCGGTCTTTGGGAGACCGTGGGACATGACAATTTATTTTGGCTGTTTGCTGGTAACAGTGAAAGAAAAAAAAACATCTGAACTTTATGTAATCATTTTTACGTTTTTTATAAGTACTGTGCTTCTGTTGGGTTGTGGGGGGGACGCCATGGCCTCGCTCAGTTGTCCGCTTACCGAGCGGTAAAAAAATGGCGGTTGGCAAAGTTGAAGATTCGGGATGCCCAAAAATATCCCACATAATGGGGCACCCCGAATAGGAACTTGCTTTTCAACGGGCATCTATTGAAAAATACCTGCCCGCTGACATCGGCATCCTAGCCAATCAGAAGGCTATGCTTCTCGGACCCATTTTCTAAATATTAATAATATAAATATATAGTGATATTAATTTAGAATCATTCAATATAGCATATCAATATTTTATACTTACTAAACATTTAGGAAGAATGAGATATGTGAGATTTATGGTTGCAAGATAGCTAGTGTTGTTTAAGGAACAAACGCATCCTCTGCAGCTGATGTCAGAGCTGGCTGTAGCAGTGGGACATTCAGTAGCCTGCAATGCATGGCAGACCTTTTAGAAGCTCAGATCATGTTTACCAATCCCACTGTTCTTCCAGCACTATGTATAGTCTTCTGTGGCTTTACTTAGGAGGACAGTGGGACTAGTAAGCAAACGAGCAAATAAAAATTCTTACATGCACTGCAGACTATTGAGTCTTCTACTGCTGCAGCCCAGCTCTGAAATTAGCTGCAGGGGATTCTGGGGTTTCTGGTTTCAGCAAATGTCAGCTCTGGAAGTCAGCAGAATCACCCTGATACAGCATACAATACTGCAGTAAACACAAGTGGAAAAAACAAGGTTTTTGCACACAAACTGCAGATTGGAACCAGCTCACTTACTTGAGTGTAGGGTTCTTTTTGCTGTCAACATTTAAGAAACAAACACACCCTTTTCTATATCTGAGTGTTTCCTTTTCTCAAGCTGAGGTGAAAAGGTCATTTTAAGGGGACAGGAAATTTGCGTAATTTTGCAGCTGTTTACGGTATGTTTCTATTTTCAGAAACATTCATGCCACCAAATGAACCATATTAAACTGTACATCAGCAAAAGTTGATATGAAGAGCAGTTTAATTTTTTTTATGGTCAACATTCTGTTATGTTATCTACTTGCAACCAGGAATGATGGCTTTTTTTTTTAACTTAAAGTTCATTGATTTTTTGGAACCACAGGGTACAGTGTGCAGCAATATCATCACATATGTGTATCATATACAGGACAAGACATTACAATACGAGCAGGTCCATGTTACTGTACTAAAGATAGCTATAGAGCTTGGGACAGAGAGCACTAAAGTCCAGTCCCTGTGGCATTCACTTCTCCTGTATTGTTCTCCAGGAGTCCAGTAGTAAATATATCGCTCCCCACCCACCACCCTCTGGTATCTGGTGAATCTTTTCAATCATTCATTAAGGTATAATATCTGGGGTTTTGTCCATAAATGGAGTAGCCATAGATTCCATCTGTTTTGATGCTGGGTATTTCTTTTTAGAATTTGTGCTGTGGGATTTTTCATCTTGTATATGTCCCACACCGTGTCCTCCCACAGTTTAAGTGTTAGAGGTTCTTGTTTTAAGCCACAGTCTAGTGGTGGTTTTCTTCCCTAGCGTCAAGAGTATGCCAAGTAAATATAAGTGCACTTTATTTTTGACATGGTGAGAACCGGGCAGGACCGCTGGACATGGATATGTGTGGTGTGGCTACTTCGCAGCTGCATCCACTCTAGCAGACAGAGTCTTGGGATGTGAGAAATTTGGCTGTTATTTGTGGTGTGCAAAAGAATCTGAAATCTGATTGCTGTTTTCCAGCTAAATTCCCTCCACTGCCAGGAACCCATGACTTTATGCTGTCACACCCATACCAATGTCCAGTCAGATGACTATATGGAGCTTGATAATTCTGCTTCCCAGTTATTTTGCATTAGAGAAACAGACGTGGTTTGGATCCCCTGTAACATCTTGTGACAGGCTGAAGTAAAGAGATATGACCATAACCCCATTAGGGTTGTTTGAATAAAACTGATCAGAATGAGGCATGAGTTCTGTCTCATCTAAGCTATGACCAAATGCTGAGGTAAGATAGTGGTGGAGTTGTAAATATCGATAGTAATCTCTAGTTTCTAAGTCGTATTCCTCCACAAACTGTGTAAAAGATTTGAACTGACCACCTACATAATATTGGAAGGTATGCACTAAATCCTGTCCAATCCACTGCCGAAATTTGAGATCAAATATGGCCAGGGTAAACCCATGGCAGCATGCGGGGATACCTAGCCAGTGTGCTCCTTGTTTGTATGCGTGTTGTTGAAGTAAGTGATGCCAAAACAGGAGCAATGTCCTTGTGGGTGTGGCTTTCTATGTATTAAGCACTGAGCTGTCTTGTGTACTGAACAGTATGAGGTCAACCAGTGTGTCCAGCATGTCAGGTTCTATCTCAGCCCATCTAGGCAACATGGCAGATGCCTTCCATTTCAGCATGTTTAAGCAATGCTGCTTGCATATATTGTCTCAAGCTGGGAAGGGCTAGGCCCCCTTTAGTTTTAGGTAACTATGATTTTCTGAAAGCTATCCTGGGTCATACCCCTGAAATAAATATGGAGACCCACTTGTTCCATTTATTGAAGGCCCCTTGGTCAGGCACCACTTAAAGTATTGACATAAATATAAAAGCTTGGGTACTATGTTCATCTGAAGAGAGTCTATTCTATTAAATAGGGGAAGGAGAAGGGGTGCCCATCTTTGGAGGCCCACCTGAATTGTTTGTTCTAGAGGAGGGTATTTATTTATTTATTTAATTTTGTTGACCGGGTAGGGCCACAGAGACCATGGGAGTCCCTTTTTCAGGGGCAACCCAGAATTAATTATAGGGAGGAATTGTAGGAGAATATATATACAATAACAATTTGTTAAGTTACAATAGGTCCATAGACAACTCAGTTTATACAATAGATACAGTGACATACATGAATCACTTTACACAGTAACAGAATTGATTTAGCTACTTGTAGCAACTTCATATGTCAGGATAAGATTCAGGCAAGAAGTGCAGAACAGGAGCAGCCTTGCATTCAGAAAGGATGGCTGTCCTAAAACATTAAGATCTAAACAATGGAGGAGCTGAGGGGTAACAGGCCAGATGATGCAGCACAACAGATAATGCAGCCTTTCTTAAAGCCACCAAGTGAGGAGTATTCTTGTAGGTCACTGGGAAGGGCATTCCACAATATCAGAGCAGAGGTGGCAAATGACCTATTACCATGGGTGGCCCTGACTTTGGGGGTTTGGAGGAGCAGCTGGCTAGAGGATCTGAAGGGTTGCCTACTCTGTTTTGTTATTAACAGGTCTTTCAGGTTAGGGGGAGCATTGCTAAGCCGAAGTTTAAAAGCCAGGCACAAGGAAGAGTAAGTTAACTTATCTTCAAGTAAGGGCCAATTTAATGCTTGAAGAACATTACAGCGGCTTTCCCTTGGGGAAACCCCTATTGCAAAATGACCTGTCCTGTGGTACAGAGTTTTGAGCTTCTGCATTTCTGAGCTCCTGAGAGATTGTAAAGCCAGAGACCCATAAAGCAGAGTAGGAGGAAGGGTGCCATTAGCAATACATAGTCATGATTCCTTAGTGAGGAAGGGGCTTAGGCGATACAGGAGCCCAATGTTTTGGTGCAGGGATTTGTTTTGATGTTCTGTATGTACTTTGAAATTGGTGTCTTGGTTCATGTGTACCCCAAGGTATTTAATGGACTCCACTACCACAATTCCAGACCCATCTGAGAGGGAAAGGGTCATAATATGTTACCCATGGGGACCTAGGTATAATGATTCTAAATTTGGTCCTATGAAGACTCCTAGGTATTTAATTTGAGCTCTGCCCCTTCTACAAGGATAGTGCACTTTAAAAGTTTGTGATGGGTGATAGTACAAATGTAGGACTTCTGCTTTATCCTCACTTATTTTATAGCCTGCTAGTTTTTCCATGGTCGTAAGCAGGTTTTCTGGCCTGGCAGTGACTTGACAAGAATGTGGAGTTCTAAAATGTCAATGCTCTTAAAGGTCAACAGCTTATGGTCAAGTGTTCTGAACCCATGCAATCACATAGTGAAAACTCTGAATTTCAGGTTCTATAAAGAGAACTGTACAGAATGCTGTCCATAAAAATAAAACAATAGAATACACAGTTTTTACATTAGCATTTATTCAGGTATAGTAGAATATAGATGATTAGGGGAGTATGGATATCAGGAACACTTCAAGCAGCTTCAAATTCACACACATTTGCTGTCCCCTTTAAGGCCCAGAAAGGTTTCACACTGTGACTGTACAAAAACTTACTAATGGCCCGGCATCTAGTTCGACTTATACATCAGAATGTGGATTTCTTTACTGGAACACACATATTATGACCATGTAGGGTTTAAAAGAGCAAATGTCAATAGTCTGTGGGAAAACCCCACAAAGGAAGCACTCCCCACAAAGGAAACATTAGTTCTTAAAATGTAACAGATACACCAGTCACAAAAAGATGACACATCAACACTAGCCAGCTCTATGAATGTGACCGGACACATTTTCACTCTGACTGGCAAATGCATAGCATGAAAATGTCAGACTCATTTTATATTTCAGTCACAGTACATGGTACCTGAAGTGATTTCTTCTGCTGGGGCAATGGCAAGAAACTGCATGTTTCTAAGGAAATAACATTTTCCCCACCTTCTCTGACACTGTCCATCTCTGCCAGGCTGCCTCCCAGATTCATCCACTCCCTTTTCTGTCCCTTACCAGGTCCCCAGAGGGTCCACTATTATTTCCTTGCTCAAGGGCATTTCCTCAATCAAGAGGCATTTCCTCTGTGGTGGGCTCTTGCAAGAGTGTTGGTGGCCATGACCTCCATTGGACCCATCTAGCATGTGGGGGACCAGTGGGCAATGGGGAGAGGTGGAATCTGGGAGAAACAAAGAAACACATAATTTGTTGGTAGAAAAGGACATTTTGGCCCACCCAGTCTGCCCAGATGTTTTCTGCCTAATCTGTCCCTGCAGACCCTAACTGGTCTCTGGCAACCCTCCCTTCTCCCTATATTCTAATATACCCCTATGGTCATCCCTTTCCAGTCATCTGAGCACTGGTCTGAGTGCGCTCATCAATACGGTGCCAATTTTCAAAAATCGCTGCCCCTTCCCTGAGATCCGCCTCCCCTGGAGTTAGACTAATTAGTTAGATTCGTGGCATAGCCCCCACACACAGGGTTTCGGGGGGACACAGCCTCCCACATTAAATGTGGGATGTGAATAAAAATCCCTGGTGCCCTAACGAAGGGTGCACTCGGATGGGCACGTTCTGATGATGGAACCATGTTTATCCCACACATGCTTGAAGCACCCCACTGTTTTCACCCCCACAACTTCTGCTGGCAGTCTGTTCCAGATGTCTTGCACCCTTTCAGGGAAGAAATATTTCCTCACATTTCTCTTAAACTTTGTTCCTTTCAGCTTCATCGCATACCCCCAGTCCCAGTGGATTTTCTCATTTGAAAGAGACTCCCCTTCTAAACCCTGTTCACCCTTATGAGGTACTTGTAGGTCTCTATCTTGTCACCTCTCACCCTCCTCTCTTCCACGGTGTACATGGTGAGATCCCGCCATCTCTCTTCATAGAGCTTCTTGTGCAACCCCTGCACCATTCTCTGGACTGCCTCCACCCGGTCTGTGTCCTTTCTGCAGTGTGGCCTCCAAAACTGGACACAGTACTTTAAGTGGAGTCTCACCAGTGAGTGATACAGTGGCAACACCACTTCCCTCCTCCTGCTGGAGGAAGCCCTCCCTATAATCCAGCAACCCACAAGCCCTATCCACTGCTTTGTCATACTGCCCTGCCACTTTGAGGTAATCAGATATGATAACCTCATGATCCTTTCCCTGTGACTTTCTGTAACCCCCATCCTATACTCAGCTACTGGGTTCCTATACCATAGGTGCATGATTTTGCATTTTTTGGTATTGAATCCCAACTGCCATGATCTTGACAACTCCTTAAGTTTCCCAAGATCCCTACACATTCTCTCCATACCCTCCTGCATGTCCACCCAATTGTACATTTTGGTATCATCTGCAAAAAGGCATACCTTCCCTTCAAGTTTTTCTATAATATCACTTATGAAGACATTGAAGAGGACTAGTCCCAGCACTGAACCACGTGGCACCTCGCTGGTCACTCTCCCATCAATAGAAAGAGTGCCGTTTACTATCACCCTCTGTTTCGTACCTGTTAACCAGTTTCCAACTCAATTCACCACTTTGGATCCCACCTCTAGGCTGATCAGTTTCTGTATCAACCTCTGTGTGGCACAGTGTCGAAAGCCTTGCTAATGTCCAGACAGGTCACCTCCACTGGCCTCCACTTCTCTAGCTCCCTGGTCACCCAGTCAAAGAAATATATTAGATTCATTTGGCAAGATCTCTCCACCCCCCCCACCCCCCAGTGAATCCATGCTGCATGTGGTCTTGCAGCCCATTGGATTCAAGACACTGTACCAGTCTTTCCTTTAGCAGTGTTTCCATTAATTGCTGCCACATGTTCAGAGTTTTTCTTCCATTTCTGCCAGTTGTCAGGACGCTGGCAGCAAAGGCACCTAATGCACATGTGTATGCTAGTGGCTCAGTTGGCAGTACATTGGCCTCAAGGCCAGAAGGTACTGGGTTCTAGTCCCACACCAGGATCTGAGCCCACATCAGAAACACTGGAACCATAGTGCAGTACTAGGGGGAATGCTGAATTATTGGGGTGAGCCACCCTTCAGATAAGATACTAAACTGAGGTCCCTTCTGCCCATGTCTGGTGCTGGCCTGGTGTGTGTTCAAGTGAAAATAAAAACAGCCAAGCCATTTTTCACAAGACATGGGGATTTTCCCCAGTGTCCTGGCAAAGACTCCCTTCCCACAGTGGTGGTGTTTGCCCTGCAGGGGCCCAATTCAGATCTCAATACTGGGGCCCCTACCAGACAGTGTTGCCAGTGCAGGGGGAGTGATGTGGTGGGCAGTGGTGGGGCCTTTCCTCCCTCCAGCTAGACTGTAAAATGGTTCAGATCACTACTTCCCACAAAATAGGTTCAGATAATTGTCCAGGGTTGTGTGTGGGTCTTGGTATGTAAAATACACTGGCAGATAGTATAGCCTGGTGGTCGCCCAGATTGTCCGAGGTGCACTCCGCCTGGTTGGGGGGAGTTTAAACCAGTGGAGGTGGCCAAGGTCACTGAGGTGGTCTCGAGGCTGAAGCACACATATCGTGAACTGGACCCAGTGCCAACTCGTTTCTTAATGGGATGTGTTGACACTGTTGGCCTGGTGTTCACCTTGATAGTCCAGTGTTCTTTGTTGGAGGGGGTCTTCCCAGATGCCTTGAAGGAGGCACTGGTGAGACCCCTTCTGAAGAAACCACCATTAGACCCTGATGTCAAGGTGAATTACCATCCTGTCTCCAACCTTCCATTTTTAGGAAAGGTTGTAGAGAAGATTGTGGTGCAGCAGCTAGGAGAACACCTTGTGGCCTTTGATATCTATGAGCCACTCCAGTCTGGGTTTCACACTGGGCATTGTATGGAAACCACATTAGTTCGGGTTCATAATGATCTCCTCAGGGCGAGAGATCGAAGAGAGGGGACAATTCTCGTTCTCTTTGATCTCTCCTCAACTTTTGACACGGTGGACCATTGTTTGTTACTCGACCACCTGAGGGAATTTTGTGGACTTGCTGGCACTGTCATCCGCTGGTTTGAGTCCTATCTCACGAACAGGAGGCAAAGGGTTGTGATGGGGAATTTCTCCCCCTCCTCTAGCCTTCTGTCTTGTGGAGTACCTCAGGGTTCAGTCTTGTCACCAATGGTGTTTGCCATGTATATGCTGCCCCTGGGTGGGATCATTAGGAAGTACAGCTTGGAGTTTCATTGCTATGCTGATGATACCCAGTTGTATGTATCCTTTGCCCCGGGACATCCAATGCGGTGGACATACTGAACAACTGCCTGGCCGAGATTAATAACTGGATGGCCACTAGCTGGTTGCGACTGAACCCCAATAAGATAGAGGTACTGGTGGTGGAGTCGAAAAGGAGGTGTGATAGAATGGCCTCTGGTGCAGAGACTGGATTTATTTATTATTTATTTAAATTTTGGTGACCGGGTAGGCCCACTGAGACCGAAACAGTCCCTTTTTCAGGGGCGACCTGGAATTAATTACATACATCTATAAACATAACAAAATATGTACATGTCATTTCACAATTAACAGTCAATATAGACATACTGACCCAGTCAAGGATACAGTGACAGGTTAATTACAATCAGTATCAACAGGAGTAGAAGTACTATTATACACAAGACAGTCACAATCAGATTGATGTCCCAATAAGGTTAGATTGGCAGCAGGGAGACTGGTAGACTCAGTGGTAGCAGTTGCAGAGGCTCAGATCCAACAGGTGGGCTTTAAGACCCTTCTTGAAACCCCCAAGGGAGGTACATTCCTGCAGACTGCTAGAGAGACCATTCCAGATAGCAGGGATGAAGGCAGCATAGGACCTGTGTCCTAGGGAAGTCCTAACACTGTGGACATGGAGAAGCTGGCAGCCAGAGGATCTTAGTGTTCTCCCATTCTTTTTGGGAGCTAATGTGTTAATTAGGCTAGGAGGGACACCATTTTTCTGCAGTTTAAATGCAAGGCACAGTGATGGATATGATAATCTGCCATCTCGAGAAGGCCACCTAAGAGATAATAGTACCTTGCAGTGGTGCTCCCGTGGTGGCACCCCTGCAGTGAAGCACGCTATCCTGTGATACAGTATTTTTAGCCTTTGCATTTCAGAACTTCTTACAGAATGTAGTAAAGGGGCCCCATATAGCAAGGTTGGTAGGAGTGTACCAGTGGAAACCTTTAGTTTGGATTCATGAGTGAGGAAAGGGCTCAGGCAATATTATAGACCTAACTTTTGGTTGAGTTTCTTGGTCAGATGGTCGATGCAGCTCTTAAAGAAGCAGTCTTGGTCTAAGTATACACCTAGGTATTTGATACAATTGATCACTTCAATTTTTGAGCCATTGGAAAGAGCTGGGGACAATAAATGTAAACGTGTTGGGCCCAGGCTTTTGGGGCCAAATAGCATGGCTTTGGTCCTTTTACTATTTAGAACTAATTTATTAGCAAGAAACCAATTCTGAAGTAAACCACGGTCTTGACTAAGAAGGTTATTTAGTTGGGCAGTGTCTCGAAGACCTATAAAGCATGGCATCGTCTGCATATAAGGTCACCTTGGCCCCTCCACAATGTTGAGGCAAATCATTAATAAATAGGGAAAACAGGAGAGGTCCCAATGTCTGTGATAGGGCGTTTGTCAGACTTAGCTCCATGCCATCTGACAATTTGTGATCTGCCGTCAAGGTAGTTACGTGAACCACTGAGCAGACAGATGATCAAGACCAAGAGATGTTAGTTTAGTGATAAGCTGCTGATGATTCACCAAGTCAAATGCCTTTGTGAGGTCTATAGAGATCGCACCAGTTGGAAGGCCATCATCTAGAGCTGTGAAGATATCCCCAGTAAGGCTAATCAGGGCCATGTCGGTACCATAATTTTTTCTAAACCCATGTTGTTGTTCAGTTAGTAAATTGTTCCGTTCAACATTTTCCTGGACCTGCTGGTATACAATCCTCTGTAACACTTTACTTAGAGTGCACAGGATGGATATTGATCTGTAATTCTCAACAAGCTCAATATCTCCACCTTTAGGGATAGGAGTGACCAAGGCAACTTTCCACACAGTGGGAACTTTGCTTTCAAGCAGCAATCTGTTTAGAAGCCAAGTGATTGGACAGGCAATGACGTGGGCTGCGATTCTCAGGAGTCTGGGCTCCAGCTTGTCAAATCCAACAGAGCCAGAGGATTTTATTTTTTTTAGTAATTTTTGGACCTCAGATTTAGTTGCAAGTTTGAAATGAAAATTAGGGTAAGGGGTTTCCTCTTGTAAATGATTTTGGGTGGGGGGGGCCCAAAGGGATTATTTTTAAATCTGTCAAGGTCAGTGAGGAATGCGTTTAGTGCATAAGCGGCATCTTACGGGTTGGTATAGCGGACACCATTCGCTACTATGTCACTTTTCTCATGGGTGGTGTTCCCCATTAGGAGAGAGTTAATTTGGTTCTGGGATCTGTGCCATTGAAGGCCTACTCTAGGGTGCGCGATCTTGGCATTTTCCTTGACAGCGGATGACATTTGAATTTCAGGTGTTGTTTGTTGTCCAGTCCAGCTTTTTCCATCTTAGGAATATTGCTAGGATCAAACAACTGGTTCCACCCCTGGACCTCTCCACCTTGATACATGCATTTGTGACATCTAGGCTTGACTACTGTAATGCTATCTACCTCGGGGTCTTTGGAGGTACTCTCCATCAACTGCAGCTAGTACAGAATGCAGCTGCCAGGCTGTTGATGAGTCAACCAAAATACTGTCACGTCACCCCAGTGCTGCGTGAATTGCACTGGCTGCCTTTTCGATGGAGGGTTCTCTTTAAGATGGGCTTGCTCACCTTTAAGGCACTACATGGATTGGGCCCTGGCTACCTGTTGGACCTTCTAACACCTGCTGCCCCGGTCTGCTCCCTCTGATCCTACTCTAGGGGCCTCCTCACGATTCCCAGGACGAGGCTTAAAACTGCCAGCGACAGAGCCTTTAGTGTTGCTGGCCCTGTCCTGTGGAATTCGCTTCCTCCATCAATAAGGGAGGCCCCTTCAGTTGAGGCATTCAAAGACCACCTCAAGACCTTTTTATTCAGCCGGGCATTCCCAGACACTGTTCTTTAGACAATGTTTTGAGGCATTTGTATTTGGCATCTGAAAAATTCTTGCTGACAATTTAGACTCTCATTTTAGTTTTGGATTTTAGTATTGATTGGAATGTTTATATTTTATTTACTGTGTTTTAATTTGGTGCTTGATTGTACGGCACCCAGAGCCTCTGGGATCGGGCGCCCGAAAAATAAAATTTGTCTTGCCTTTCTGCCACAGTATCAGATTTAAAAAAAAAGGCTCCATCTCACACTGTGCTGTTCCTCAGTCACGGAAGCTGGTCGAGGTTATTCCACTTTACAAAGCGGGTGACCCTCCTCCCATGGTAACTTCCATCCAGTCTCCCTCCCCTTCTCCCTCTTTGATCTTCAAGAGAAACTTATCCATTTCAGACTCCTCAATTTGCTTTCATCCTCCAACTTCCTCTCACCCTTTCAGTCTGGTTTCTGGAAGCACCATTCCACATCTCCTCCCTGCTGTGTGTCACTAATTCTGTCTTCTCTGGCATGAATCAGAGGCACATAACAGCAGCCATTTTCATCAATCTGGCCAAAGCCTACAATTCAGTGTCCCATCCACTCCTCCTGGATAAGCTAAGCTCTGTTGGCTTTTCATTTCCTATTGTTGATTGGTTCAGTTCATACTTCATGGGCCGCCAACAACTGGTATAGGTAGGAGGTGTCCTGTCACCTCCACTACCCATCCAGGCTGCGGTCTCACAGGGCTGCGGTCTCACAGGGCTCCATCCTGGGGCCCATCCTTTTCTCATTTTCCTTGAATGACCTCTCCTCTGCCTGTGCCAACTCAAATATCCACATGCATGCAGATGACACAGCCATCTTCACCTCTGGTCCCTCCACTGCAGCTGTGAAAGACCTGCTCCAGCAGGACTTCAACTATGTTCTGCACTGGTTCCAATCCAACAATTTAAAGTCAACACTAAAACAAAAACAGTGTCCATGACCTTTGGTGCCAGTCAGAAACTGGCAAGACTCATTGCTCTCCAAGTTTTCACTACTCTAGATGGCAGGCCCCACTTGAAGCAGTTCAGTTCTTCAAGTACCTTGGTGTGTGGTGTGGCTAGATAGTAAGCTTGACTTCTCAGCCCACAGTGATACCATCCATGTAATACTCTGTCCCAAGCTTGGTGCCCTGTACTGCAACAAAGCCGGCTTGTCTGCACATATCTGCAGGGAGCTTGCTACCAAAATGGTGCTCCCTGTCTTCGACTATACACAGATGTGGTCTATGGCACGGCCCCTTTCCACTTCCTTAGCCAGGCTGGATATCCTCTGTAAGTCCTTCGGCCATTTTGCTATAAACTCCCCCCTTGTACCCACCACTGCTCCCTCTATTTCTCACTATCCCACCTCCTTCTGCCCTCATGTCACTAAGCTCACTATACCTCTTTCATATTCAAATATTGCTTTGACCCCCTTCCCTCCTAACTCTCATCTCTGTTCTCCCAACTACCCCCTGCATCCTGTTATTTATTTGTTTATTTAAAAGTTTTACCAGGAAAGCATACTGAGTGGACTACCATTTGATTCCAGATGTGTCCTGGGGGAAGGGAACATGGGAGGATGCATGAAAATGTTGTGGGACAATCAACAGAAATACACATACAATAAACCAGACAGTGGGTAGGCTTTAGAGTGACCTGAACAATATAAACAGAATTAATGAGCAACTCTGAGCATGTAGAGAGCTGTATAGTCGAGAGCCTGTTCCCTCTGTTCCAGAGACCATCGCACTTTCACCACTCTTGAAACGCACCCCCGCTTGGCAATCTGCCTTCTCCTATCAACTTCCCTCACTCTGGAACCAACTAGTTTCCTCCTTCTGCTTCTCCTCATCCCCTGGCTCCCTCAGGCACCAGCCGCATTGCCAACCACACCCCACCTGTTCCTGTTACCCTTCCTCCTGACACCTCCCTGATCTGAGCCTCAACCATCCTTGGCAAGACAGCCGGCTGGATTTCTGCTACCTGCCCTCTGATTTCAATACCATACTATCTCTGCTTCTCTTTTCATTATAAAGACAGGCAATAACTCACCCTACGGATCACTCGGCTGTTGTCAATATGTCTTGCTGTCCCTTTTACTTTGCACTTGAATAGGTAATTACTGCTAAGCTGTAAACCCACTTTATTCTGTGTATCTACTAACTGTAACCACACTTTATTCTATGTACCTACTGTGTAGTATGTATATAATTTTGTACCAACTTTTCTCAAATGCGGTTCGATTGACTGTTATTATATTTTGTACTTCTATTCTTTCACATTTTCCCTCCTCCAGGATGCACCCGGAAATGAGCTATGGCTCAGTGTGCCTCTCCCAGTTACCAATTCTTAAATAAATAAATACATTTTTCCAATTATTTTTCTGGTACTCTGGACAGGTTGGGCATGTTCCCAATATCAGTTTGGGTCTCCTCGAACCTCCCCTCCACACTGGCACTTCCCTCGCAGCTGTCCAATCCAGTCCAGGAGAACCAAGACTTGCCCCTCATGCAGGGGATCCCCAAAGGATGAGACCAACATCACCCTATAGATCTCAGCCGAGACTTATGCCGTAGAGTCATTTCAAGGGGAGGTGGCCCACCAATCCCAGCTTCATGCTGCTGCCTGTTCTCAAGAGTTTTTCTTGTATGTGTTCCTCCAAGACTCTGGATGTGCAGTGATGTCAGAGGCACATCATGCATGCTCTTGTGTGCAAACCTGCTGACATCCGCTGAGTCTACTAACTCACATGCGCAGCAGATGTCAGGCACAATGACTGCTAGCCATCGACAGGAGTTGGACGGTTGCTGATCACTCACCACACTCAGCCTAGAGGAGGAGAGCAGTCCTTCAGACACTCATCCTCTTCCCCCTGGCCAACCCTCCAATGCTCCAGGCACGTTGCCGAACCCAGGTCATCAGCATCACAAGCGGTAGTGCTAGCCCTTACACCAGCAGGCTGGCTTGCATCAACTTCTTCACATGCTCTAGTACTTTGCTTTCGTTTAACTGTGCCATGATTAAATTTGAAAGACAAGTCACACATCTGTGCCCAGGGCTGAAATTAAATAAAAATGTGACATGACTGTGCAACAATTGCACTACTTGCAACATAACTGTTAGGCCACATGAAATGTGGCCTAACTTCATATCATAAGTCCTGCAAGTTGCGTATCAAAAATGATGCATGTTTCAATAAAACAACATATGCATCATTTTTCTGCTGTAAAATGAGCAAAGTATTACAAATGCGTCAAAATGCTTGAGAAGCGCACCCAAACATTTAGGTGCATTTGCAGTGACGCAACTGTGGCAGAGCAACTGATACAATTCCTGTATCTAAAGCTTTGAAAATCTGGGCCCCAAAGTTTATTCAGCTTTACTACAGAAATAAAATGCAACAAAACATGCAGTGAAAATCTATGTTATATTTCACTTCGGAGATGTGGTAGATAAAAAACACCAAGCTCTCCAGACTTATGATACAAATGACAGATTTCATTCTTTACCATCTTTGATTCAAATACTTAGGGATGAATAGGCACAATTATGTCAAAGCGACACTGTCAGCCTTTTTTATGTCATATTATTTCTTGTTGAAAACAGTCACTTTATGATTGCTTACCTTTTCTAAAATTCATTGAAGCTGCTGATTGTTTTATCCGCTTCCTTTCTTAGTACAACTGAAACACATGCGAATGGTGTAATTATACCCAGCCTTGCTTTATTTCAGATCCTAGATCTACTCTTATGCGTACTTTCTGCACAATAGGAACCCCCCCAAACAGTGCAGCCACTCGTGATGTAACAGTCTTCTCTCCTCCCACTGCATCATGAGTGGCTAGACTGTGTTGAGGGTGTTCCCAAGTCCAGGAAAAACACGTTGGGAGATGACGAGGAACTGTAAACAAGAATGTTTTTGTGTCATAACAACAATTGTGATGGTCAGTCTGTTTTTCACTTTAAAAAAGAAAAAAAAAATATCAGGAACCAAACTGGTAGCTACATCAGCAATCTGTAGAGAATATGACGAATCATAAAAATGTTTTTTACACAAGAGACAGACTGAGCTCTAATCATCCTTTTAGAACTTAACTCACCTTTTGACAAGCAGTCTACAAAGTGGCTTGCTCACCCTTTGTGGTAGGACCACATTTTATAATGCTGAATGTCAAAATTGTTTAAAAAATATTCATTTTAAGACACTTTTTAGGGTAAAGAAAAACAGAAAAATGGTAATGATTTGAAACCTGAAACTTTCAGGTCTGTTGCATGCTGCCGCAGCCCGAGATGTTGTTTTTAGTAGTTTTCTGGCTTTTTCTGGCTCAAAATTATTTAAAATAAAAAAGATGTTGCTGTTTAAAGTAATGCTGGCCAACAGGCTTAATGGTGTTCTTCAGAGATTCCTCATCAGGTGTTTCCATGGGCCCTTGAATCTTTAACAGGTATGGGACACAATAACGTGTTCGCATTTTATGTTGTATAATTTCTGACACCTCTCCATCTCCGAAGAGATTGGCTGATAGCAAGAGTCCACACCTGGTTGTCAGCATCACTCCCCCATAATTTTGTAACTCTCGTCTACTCAAGCAATGCAGCCACAGCAAGGCTGTCACCGGTGGCTTGCTACTTCCCCCAACCCCTGTACCATACCTCCCCAGAGAATGAATGCAACCATAGGAAGCACATTACCAGTAGCACATAAATGCCCCTGATGTCCACAAAAAATGAATGCAACCCTGGAGACCGCATCCTCAGTGCAACATTTGTGCCCCCCTCCGACTTGCTAAGGTAGGCCCCAGTAACCCATCCCCTGTCCTGCTAAACAATTCTCCCTCAAAACCGTCCACCCACCCCAGATGGTGGCTAGCAAAACCCATAACTCACCTCCTCAGTCAGCCACTGTCTGAACACGGTTTTGCAAAGTGTAATTTATGAAATATGTAGTAACTCTGTGTAACCACCCCCTACAAATGGGGGTTCCCAAAAAGTCTTCCTTGAGCTTGCCTAAATGCTCACTGCCAGGCTAGTGTTCTGCGTTTTAGCAGTTTAAATGTGATTGCCAGAGAGTGCCTGTATAGCCTCTGTGTACTGTCTCTTTAAGAGCTGCCTGGCTTGCATTCATAATTAATCTGAGAGAGAGCTCTGTTAGAAGATGTACTTGTTTGCTGATCATTTGTTAGAGTAGTAATAATATTGCAGTTTGTTCTAACCTTCCTTCTTTGCAGCATGGACAGTTCTGTTTGTTTCCATCATCTTGGTCCTGGACTACAAAATGGGCCAATTAGTACATTTGGGACTCCAAAATGAAGCCTGCCTACAGGGGCTTGGTGGGGCCAAAACTTGTAGGAATTGTAGTTTTAGGCTTTTGGTGCCTAAAATAACCTGGAGGGGGATCCCTTGTTGTGACTAACAGACAGATCAGCTAACTGAACCTTTTGGATCTTGGGGAAAGTCCCACACTGCTTGCAGTTTCAGTTAGATCTGAGCTGGGAAGTGAAGAAGTAACAGCTCAAGATAGTTCGAGCAGCAATCCATAGTGGATTCGCATGGGAGAACTGTGGCAAGGTCTGAGTTTGGCCTGAATGCCTGCCTGCTGTTCCTGAGAGGGAACTTGTGTATTTTTTTTCGGACTGAATCCGAACTTGGAGAGTGAATTAAGCCACTGAATTGTGACCAGGTTTTAACCTGAAGAAGACCGAAGATTTGCTGAATGCAATTGGCCTGTCAAGACTTCCAGCTACCTCTGAACTCCCGGATTGTGCAGAGACTGTAATTGCGACTGGAGAGCCATTTGCCTGGTACAGTAGAATTTCCTTACATGTGAATGTGTTGTGTGCTTATAGTGGGTCGTGATTTGGTTCCCCACTGTGTGTCTGAACTGTGTTTTGCTTGCTGGAGGCTGTATCCAGCTCCACGGACTGAATCCATATCTATTTCCATTTGCCTGGGCCCTGCTACACTGGCCCAGCCAGAATACTTGCTACGCAGAGAAAGTCATCGACGAGAGACCAGCCTGGGGATCAGCCCCCTGCTCAACGCCTTGAACAGGAATGATGCCTCGGTGATTTGTGTGGGCCCTGCTTCTCCGGGCACTCCAGCTCAACAGCCTGCAGTCTTGATTTCATCCTGCCTGTGTCCAGTATTTGGTATCATGAGTAAACATCAGGGTAACTCCATGCAACAACAGCTAAATCTAAAAGTGTTGTCATCTGATTGTCTCGTTGCGTTTTCTTTCATGAACTGAGCCATCCGGCTCTGGATTACAAATAGTGTGTGTTGTGCATGTTGCTTTCTTCCATCACAGGGCACCAACCAGCTGCAACATTCCTGGCTAGCCCACCGTTTTCCTACCTGGGTACCCAGAGTGTGTGACTGTGTAGGGACTCTGAACTGCATGCATAACTGTCTGATTAATATAGCTTTTAAGCAAATCAACCTGATTACGCCCCTCCCTTGTTCAAGTCCCCTGAATAAATCAGATTTAACTTTGTTTGCATTTAACCTGACTGTTGTTCCAGTTTGTGCCAAGATTATTGTACTGTTGTTATTTGCTGTGCTTAACCTTGTTTTACAGGTGGTCCCCAGGGTCAAGCTAGAGGAACCAGCCCTGGTGGTAAGTGCAAACAGTATTGGTAACTGCCTGGTGAATAAGTGTCATTGTGAAAGTGATTATTGTGTACTGTACAGGCAACTAGAAGGAGAAAAGGGGGGTTACAGTGTCCCAGAGGGCTGTGCCCAGGTCAGCAACTAGCCAAGCAGGAGCTCGACCCCCAAAATGCTCTGCTTATACTGGATATTCCCCTGCATACCAGTAAGGACACTGTCTAAAGAGCACTCTCCAAAGTTGAATGTTTAAAAAACCCTGTGGTGGTGGGTCGACAGGCTGATTTGATCACCCAAACTTTCATAGCCTTGGTAGAGTGTAGTGACCTCGTAGACAGCTCTAAAGTGCCACAGACTATTGCCTCAGAAGGGGTCCTAGCCACCTGGAGAGTGATAACAAAAGACAGTAAAGACCAAAGGGAGGATGAGCTCCCACCATTATCTGAGACTTTTGAGGAGAAATTTGCAGAGTTGTTGCTGGAGGAAGAGAAAACCATAGAGCACTTTAAGGAACTATTCCTGCCACCGGGGGGTGTTCCTTCCCCAACACTCTCTCCCACTCCAGCACCTGTTACTGCCTCACCTTCTGTGCATGTGCCAATGTTGGCCCCTATATCTGTACCCACCATTAGTCATGACTCCTACCGAAGGCTGAGAATCTTCTCGTGCACCCTCCCAACCCCCCAGGGGGAGGATGACTGGGAGACCTGGATTGACTATGTTGCCCCCTTGGTACCAGAGTGGCAGCATGCGGAGGCTGAGCAGCAGAAAATAATCATAGAAAGTTTGAGGGGCCCCACCCTTAAAGCCATTAAATTTTTGAGGTCCACGAACCCTTATGCATCTGCTCAGAAGTAACTATCTGTACTTGAAAGCAATTTTGGGAGCACTGAGTCAGGGGAGACTTTGATATGGAAATTCCAAGGTACCAAACAATGGAAGGGGGAAGTTTGTCTGTGTATGTTGCTTGCCTAGAAAGAGCTCTGCAGAAAGCTTACCGGAAAGGTGGGGTAGCCACCAGTGATTTGAACCATGTGAGACTGGGGCACATACTGCAACATGCCAAGCATTCTAAACTGCAGATCATCCAGTTAAGGCTCCAGGATAGGAGAGGTAACCCACCTGACTACTGTAACTTAATAAAAGAACTCCAGGAGGTAGAAGATGAAGAGGGAGATTGTAATTATGGGGTGAGTGCAGCCCAAGTGATCATGGCACCAGAAGGCCCTTCCGAAATGGAGACCACTACGTGTGTCCCACCATGGGCTATACGGTGGGGGAGTTGCTGAAGGAAGTCAGAAAAGTACAACAGGGTGCGTTCGCTGAGGTATCCCCTGCTGACAGAGACCCTGGCCCCTGTCAGGATGTAATTGTTATGGGGTTGGGGGTGCACCCTCAGGCATCCTCTGCTAAGGGTGGCTTCTCGGCTGAGCTCAAGGAATTTACTGCCACCTAAAGGAACTTTTGCAACATGGTACACTACCAGCAAAAGTCAGATCACAATCTCCCGTCGATGCTCCAGCATCCCCACTATGTTCTCCCCAAGGATGTCCCGAGAGCCTGTCATTTGTCACAGTTGTGGCAAGGATGGCCATATGAAGGGGGAATGCCGGTCTCAGAAGGTCTTAGAGAAGTGGTGAACCGGCTTCAAGGAGAGCTTTGGAAAATGAGTCAGTGGTCAAGGGGTGCACGAAATGACCGCAGTGAAGGATTCGGCCATCCTAACTCAAACACCTCTGTGGCTAAATCGTCTGTCCAGGCCCCTGCTATTGTCCCTCCAGACTGGTCCAAAATAGTGGGCCTTTCAATGAAGACTACTGTGACTGTGAATGGTATTCCTACTTCGGCTGTGCTTGACAGTGGGTCACAAGTGACCACTGTATTTCAGGACTTGTATGACAAACACTTATCTGATATGCCATTACAGTCCCTGGAAGGCCTACATGTGTGGGGGCTGAGTGACAAGTCTTTTCCCTTCCTAGGATATGTCTGCCTCTGGTTGTCTTTTCCTGCAATTATAACTGGTGTGGAGGAGCAAGTAGAGACACTGGCCCTTGTGTGTCCCCCCACTGGACTGTATGATGGGGTTCCCCTGTTAATTGGAACCAACGCCCACATGTTTGGGAGACTAGCACAACTCTGCCATGAGAAACAAAGGCAACTAACTGGACGGGCCCTAAGAATTCCAGCCTTAGTAAAAAGGGCACATGACTTACAACAGAGACCCAATGAAGAAGACCCAGATGAGCCAGTGGGGATAGTGTGGAAAAAGGAACCTGACTCCTTGGTATTGGCCCCCAATGCCCAGTGCACAATCCATGGAGAAGTCCGCCTAAAGAGAAACGTAGAGAACAAAAAATTTAATATTGGATGCACCAGGTGATGGAAAGTTGCTGGAAGGATTACTGGTTAAACCCAGCATCTTGCCTGCCCGTGCCCATGCCTATGCACGACGGGTGATGGTCCAGATTTGAAATGTGTCAGATCAGGAAGTCCAGGTGAACAGAGGGTGCACTCTAGCTACAGTACACTGCACAGACGCTGCAGTATTACCCAATAACAAGTACTCTGACCAAAAGGAGAGAGTGACCCCAGACGTTTTTGACTTTGGTGATTCCCCACTGCCAGCTGAATGGAAGGCTAGGATTAGCAAGAAACTTACCCAGAGAGACCAAGTGTTTTCGTTAAAAGAATGGGACGTGGGGTGTGTCTAGGGAGCAGAGCATCATATACGCCTGCATGATGACGGCCATTTCGAGAGAGATCCCGATGCCTCGCCCCAGTGGACATAGAGGATGTGAGGAGACACCTGCAGGAAATGCTCACTGCTGGTGTGATACAGGAATCAAGGAGCCCATATGCCTCTCCCATTGTGGTAGTTCATAAGAAGAATGGATCGGTGAGGATGTGTGTTGATTATCGAACCCTGAACCGGCAGACCATCCCAGATCAATATACCATGCCCCATATACAAGATGCCCTGGATTGCTTGAATGGGAGCAAATGGTTCTCAGTACTGGATCTTCGCAACGGATATTACCAGATTCCCATGGCGATAGAGGACCATGAGAAAACCGCCTTCATCTGTCCTTTGGGGTTCTACGAATTTCTGAGAATGCCACAGGGGATTTCAGGTGCCCTGGCCACCTTTCAGCAACTGATGGAACATGCAGTGGGAGATATGAACTCGCTGGAATGCCTAGTGTACCTAGATGATGTCATTGTGTTTGGACGCACATTAGAGGAGCATGAGACCCGACTGTTTAAAGTCCTAGACCGATTGGAAGACTTCAGCCTCAAGCTGTCCATTGACAAATGCCAGTTTTTTCAAACCTCTGTGATGTATGTGGGGCACATAGTATCTGCAGAAGGGACAGAGACCGATCCCAGTAAGGTCGAGTCACTGACTACTTGGCCCCAGCCCCATAACTTGAAAGAACTACGTTTCCTGGGGTTCTGTGGCTACTACCGTAGGTTCATTAAAGGCTATTCCAAGGTGATTCGCCCGCTCCTGAATCTCACCCAGGGTTACCCCCCTACCAACCGAAAATACAAGAAAGGGGCTGTCAAAGAATCCGAGAAAGTATACTTCTGAACAGGCGAACTTTTTGGTCACCGTTGGACACCCGAATGTGAAGCAGCCTTCCACAAAGTCATATACCAGCTCACCAATGCCCCCATCCTCGCCTATGCTGACCCTACCAAGCCCTATATGCTGCATATGGACGCTAGTCTGCAGGGCCTAGGAGCTGTGCTGTATCAAGACCATGAGAGTGGTTTAAGACCAATGGCTTTTGCCAGCAGGAGCTTGACCCTGTCAGAACGAAACTATCCTGTGCACAAGTTGGAGTACCTTGTCCTAAATTGGGCCACTGTTGACCAATTTCATGAGTACCTCTATGGGGCAAAGATACTGATGAAGACCGACAATAACCCGTTAACCTATGTACAGACTTCAACTAAGTTGGACACCAATGGGCACTGGTGGCTTCTCTGCTTTATCAACCTATGATTATGCTGACGAATACAGGCCAGGACTGAACCATATTGATGCTGATGCCTTGTCATGAAGGCCAGTCTCCAAGAGTGATTGGGTCAGGTTATCTGAACCTGACATCAGAGCATTGTGCCAAAGTTTTTGACAGAGATGAACAGATGTCTGCAGACACAGTGGACTGTCTAGTAGATTGCTTGGGCCCTCCTGATACCTGCATACCGGCTGCCTATTGCCATTTCTGTGCTCTACATATTAGTGCACTACCTCAACTTGACAATGACAGTATTCAGTGGGCTCAATCCCAAGATCCTATGATTCAACCCGCACTTCGTGCCCTGCATTCGGGGAAAGATTTGTCTAAGTTGTATTCCCCTGACTTGCGAACTGCCCTATTGTTTAAAGAAGGCCCCAGGTTGAAGTTACTCAATCATTTGCTATACAGAGAGACACTGGATCATAGTGGTCAAGTAGACAAGCAGCAATTGGTTCTGCCCATGGCCTTTAAACACTTGGTACTGAGGTCCCTCCACAATCTCATGGGGCACCTCAGTATTGACAGGACTCTCAACCTGGTACAATCTCGATTCTATTGGCCCAAGATGGGGGCCGACGTTGGGCACCATGTAGAGACCTGTAGTCGTTGCCTCCAAAGAAAAGCCCTGCCTCAGAGGGTTGCCCCCCTTGTCAAAATCACTACCAGCGCCCCCATGGAACTGGTCTGCATAGATTTTTTGTGTTTAGAACCTGATCAATGGAATATTGGTAATGTGTTAGTGGATACGGATCATTTCACATGGTATGCACAAGCTTTTCCAACTAAAGATCAAAAAGCCTCTACCGTGGCCAAGGTGCTAGTGGAGAAATTCTTCGTCCACTATGGTGCCCCCCAGTGGATCCACTCTGACCAAGGCAGAGACTTTGAAAGAAGGCTAATCAAAGAAATGCTCTCTCTGTGGGGGGTGCGGAAGTCAAGAACCACCCCTTATCATCCACAGGTGGACTCTCAACCAGAACGTTTTAACCACACCCTTCTAGACATGCTGAGCACCCTCCACCCAAAAGACAAGCATAAGTGGAGCCAGCAGATTAGCACCTTGGTACAGGTGTACAATTGCACCAAAAATGATACTACTGGGTTCTCCCCCTTCCGCTTCATGTTTGGGAGGGAGGTCTGCCTGCCAGTTGATGTCTGTTTTGGGGTCTCTCCAGATGGGGTCCAAGCTGAAAACTACCTACAGTATGTATAGAAACTGAAAGCTCAATTGAACCATGCATATCAACTGGTCCAGACAATGGCCGCTAAAAGAAATCTCACCAACAAAGAGAGGCACGACAAGAAAGTAAAGGTTCAAGAGCTACGGCCCGGAGACCGTGTGTTATTACGCAATTTGGGACTACGTGGCAAGCACAAAATTGCTGATCGGTGGCACCATCTTTCTCATATAGTAGTTGGAAAGTTGGATGATCTACCAGTATACAAGGTACGCCCAGAGAATAACTCCCCATGCACCGTAACCACTTGCTGCCTACTGACCAAGTTATTATTGAAGCTGAGCCAGCAGACATTGCCTCCCCTGGGCCGGTGACTCGTGCTGCTGCAAAAAAGAGACAGAGTTAACCTACCCCAGTAGTTACAGAGTTAAGGATTTCCCTGCAGCAGGCCCAGAATGATAGTGACTGTCAGTCCACCTCTGACGATAGTGAGCGTGACAATGCCTATTACCTCTCCTATGAATTGAGTCAGCTGTTTTGAGGTAACCCTATGACTAATTGTGGGGATGAAGCTGGGCCTTCTGGACTGCCTAACCCCCCAGCTTCATCCTTGGAGCCAATGCTCCCTGAAAGTGAGGTGCAAAGCATCACATCTGAGGTTGTGGACTCTCTCTGTTTTGTGGAACTGTGTGAATTGCCCGAAGAAGGGGCTGATTGTCTGAGTCTCCCTGGTGACACACCAGAACTTGAAGAACAGTATGAGAGTGCTGACAGCCCCATTTCAGTGCCACAAAGCCTAACTGTGCCTAAACCGTCTTAAAATTAGCCAGCTGGGCCCTCGTCAGAAGATAGTAATGAGCACAGTGTTGTGAACCAGAGACTACAGAGCAAGGAGCTGACAGTGCTCCCAGTTTGGACATTCCCATCCATGCAGAGGTACCCCTCACAAGTGACAAAAGCTCCAAAGTTAGTGCTGAAAGCACAGAGACTGTGGCTGCTCCCCCCAGCAAGACTGGCTGAGCTGTCAAGCCAGTACTACGCTTTAGTTATGATTCCCCTGGGAGGTCAGTGGATTTGCCTCTCAGTGTGGTTCACAAAGGGGTTTACGTCTTGCCAAGCTCACTGCCCAAATTGAACTTGACGGCCATTCCAGGTTGCTTGTTTTTCCCCACTCACCATGGTGCCCCTGCCCCCTCCGGCCCCAAAGTTAGCTGATAGGGAAGGGCCCCCTCTTACATTGTTTGATGTGCCAGAAGTTATTACCTGAAGCAGTATTGTGATGTTACTAATGTATTAATCATAGTGGAATCAGCATTACCTGTATGAAACAAGCATAAGTATGGTCAATATGGATACAGTAATGTGAAGTATATTGAAAGGTATAGTGATGTAACAAGCTAATGATATATATGTCTCGTTTATATTGCATTTTAGATATGGTGATGGTACAGACTTGACGCGGATGCCAAGTTTTCTCCAGGCAGGGAAGGGTGTAACCCCCCCTACAAATGGGGTTCCCGAAAAGTCTTCCTTGAGCTTGCCTAAATGCTCACTGCCAGGCTAGTGTCTTGCGTTTTAACAGTTTACAGTAAATGTGATTGCCAGAGAGTGCCTGTATAGTGTCTGTGTACTGTCTTTTTAAGAGCTGCCTGGATTGCAGTCATAATTAATCTGAGAGGGAGTTCTGTTAGAAGATGTACTTGTTTGCTGATCATTTGTTAGAGTAGTAATAATATTGCAGTTTGTTCTAACCTGCCTTCTTTGCAGCATGGACAGTTCTGTTTGTTTCCATCATCTCGGTTCGGACTACAGAATGGGCTAATCAGTACATTTGGGACTCTAAAATGGAGCCTGCCTACTGGGGCTTGGTGAGGCCAAAACTTGTAGGAACTGAAGTTTTGGGCTTTTGGCACCTAAAATAGCCTGGAAGGGGATCCCTTGTTGTGACTGACAGATGAGCTAACTGAACCTTTTGGATCTTGGGGAAAGTCCCACACTGCTTGCAGTTTCAGTTAGATCTGAGTTGGGAAGTGAAGAAGTAACAGCTCAAGATAGTTCGAGCAGCAATCCATAGTGGATTCGCATGGGAGATCTGTGGAAAGGCCTGAGGTTGGCCTGCATGCCTGTATGCTGTTCCTGAGAGGGAACTTGTGCTTTTTTTTTCGGACTGAATCTGAACTTGGAGAGTGAATTAAGCCACTGAATTGTGACCAGGCTTTAACCTGAAGAAGGCCGAAGATTTGCTGAATGCAATCGACCTGTCAGGACTTCCAGCTACCTCTGATCTCTCGGATTGTGCAGAGACTCTGTAATTGCAACCGGAGAGCCATTTGCCTGGTACAGTGGAATTTCCTTACATGTGAATGTGCTATGTGCTTATAGTGGGTAGTGATTTGGTTCCCCACTGTGTGTCTGAACTGTGTTTTGCTTGCTGGAGGCTGTATTCAGCTCCACAGACTGAATCCATATCCATTTCCATTTGCCTGGGCCCTGCTACACTGGCCCAGCCAGAATACCTGCTATGCAGAGAAAGTCATCGACGAGAGACCGACCTGGGGATCAGCCCCCTGCTCAACGCCTTGAACAGGAACAATGCCTCAGTGATTCATGTGGGCCCTGCTTCTCTGGGCACTCCAGCTCAACAACCTGCAGTCTTGATTTCGTCCTGCCTGTGTCCAGTATTAGGTATCGTGAGTAAACATCAGGGTAGCTCCATGCAACAACAGCTAAATCTAAAGGTGTTGTCATCTGATTGTCTTGTTGCCTTTTTTTTCATGAACTGAGCCCTCCAGCTCTGTATTACAAATAGTGTGTGTTGTGCATGTTGCTTTCTTCCATCACAGGGCACCAACCAGCTGCAACATTCCTGGCTAGCCCACCATTTTCCTACCTGGGTACCCAAAGCGTGTGACTGTGTAGGGACTCTGAACTGCATGCATAACTGTCTGATTAATATAGCTTTTAAGCAAATCAACCTGATTACACCCCTCCCTTGTTCAAGTCCCCTGAATAAATCAGATTTAACTTTGTTTGCATTTAACTTGACTGTGGTTCCAGTTTGTGCCAAGAGTATTGTACTGTTGTTATTTGCTGTGCTTAACCTTGTTTTACAGGGGGTCACCATGGTCAAGCTAGAGGAACCAGCCCTGGTGGTACATGCAAACAGTTTGGGTAATTGCCTGGTGAATAAGGGTCATTGTGAAAGTGATTACTGTGTACTGAACAGTTCACTAGAAGGAGAAAAGGAGGGTTACAGTGTCCCAGAGGGCTGTGCCCAGGTCAGCTTGACCACTACCAACCCTGACCTCCAGGTGGAGGCACCCGTATCAGAACCTAGGCCCCTTAACCTGCAACTAGCCAAGCAGGCAGGGGTAGTAGCCCTTGGGATAGTGCCACCTTGGGGTTACATCTTGTTTTTCCTAAAACACACTATGCAATACTGCATTCAGATGGTGGCTGGCTGAGGAGGTGAGTGGATTTTTTTCCTGTCCCCCAGCTTGAAGGGGGACTACTTACAGGGGAGAATGTGAGGGGTTGCTTCATTTGAGGGATGGAAGTGCCAGTGGATGCCAGGGACCACTTAGTATGAGACAGGGTGTGGTGGGGGGGCACTAGATACCATGGACTACTTAATTTGAGGTATGGTGATGGTATGGTTGTCACTGAATGCCAGGGACTTCTTCATTTGTGGTAGGGTGAGGAAAGGGTTCCTCTAGATACCAGGGACTACTTGCCATTGGACAGATTGTGTGGGAGGTGCCACTGGACCCCAGGGATTGTTTCGCTTCGATATGGGTTAGAGAGGGGGATATCAGTGGACATCAAGGACTACTTGGCACAAGGGCAGGGTAAGGGAAGGTATGCAATTAGATGCTGGGGACTTCTTAGTCCAGGGAAAGTTGAGAGAAGGTGGAGCCACTGGACTCAAGGGACTTTTTGGTTGGAGTGCTCCAGTCAACTCAGTTCCTAGTCATTCCATCTCCCTACTGTAGCAGAGGAGTATGCCTGGGAAGAAATTTGAAGGGGACTGGCAGTGGGTATCTTGGAGCCAGTAGCAATCACTCCTGTAGACAAGGGGCCAAAGGTTTCAGGATGAGAGGGGGTTTGTCTATTAAGCTCGAGGGTGGAGGAGGAGGAGTGCCAGGATGGGGTGAGGTGGAAGGCTCATGATTTGGCATGAGTGGGAGGATTGGCTTTTACTATTAGCATGCAGGCAGTAGTGCAGATTTTTATTATATTCCTTAACGATAATGTGCTCACAGGGGGATTTGGGAGAAGGGGCTCTCTGTTAGAGGGTGGGTAGGGTTGGGGTTAGCAAATGCATCAGGACCGGGGGGATATTGACAGGGTGGAAGGAGGTTTGTTTAATCAGGTAATGTCAGATTCCATATAGGATTTTGAATTTAGATATCAAAATCCAGTATGGAATCCTAATAATCAGGATTTAGGATTTTTGTCAACTATATCTGAAAATCATGAATCCTAAATTTGGGGCAGAATGCAAGATATTAATTTCTTAAAAAACAACATTCGATCATCCCGAGTGAGAATAGTGCCCATGATTCCTTAACCACTACAATAGGGTCTTGACATAGGAATTTACAATTGTTTCATTTTGTTCTTGAAGTCCCCCTCCTCTTTGAAAACCTTGTCCATCATTCTGAGAGGGATCTTCTTGCCCCATCCCATCCCTTAATTTCTCTTTCACCAGCTGTGTTATTACATCTGTAGGATTGGAGCAAACTTAAAAATTATGAAGGAGGATGGGAGAAGGTTTGCTATAGATCTCCTTTGGTCTGCAACAGCTTATGTTGCTGCTCTCCTTGCAAACTGTGGCAGAGCCTAGATTTGCATAGAAAACAGCAGAGCAACAAGGGCCATGTTCTTTTGATGGGATGTTTGGTGCACTGAGGTTCATTTGCTCGGGACTGTAGTGTATTTCTGTGGTGCCAGGTTTGTCAGCAACTATATGAGAAGCGTACAACACACTTATGACTCTTGTTTTATAAAAAAAAAATACGGTTGTAGAAAACCAATGACCTAGATATGTCTTTAGCAACAGTTAAATGAAATCAGGTTAGAAGTTATTGGAAGGTTTTTTTTCCCCCTCTGGACTCCAGCCAAGAGAAATGTCAAATGCTTTCTGTTAGAGTAGAAAGGCAGAACTGGTAATGCCTGCGAGGAGTCTGAAAAGCATTCAAGTGAAAGCCATATGCAAGACTCCGGTTCAATGTTTCGGATTAAGAGATTTACGGTTATGGATTAGAGCAGAATCAAAAGTAGGCTATTTCTGAGCATAACATTCATATGTGTTTTGGCCTGCTGTGCAAAATGACCCTGATTTCTCTCATTTTGTTTACACTTTGTTACAATTATATAAAAATAATGATGTAAAAGTATACCAATCAGTGACCTGACTAACAATCAAATGACTAGCGTCTGCAATGGCATTAGGCTCATTCATTTCTACTACTGCTAGATTTTAATTTACTTAAGTGCCAGAATTCACACTTTGTTACTTTAAGAGCACATAAATATAAACACAGCTATATCCAAGACCCCTATAATTCTGTGGTTCAGTGATCACACAAATGGTCACAGAATATGCATACCTTTGTGGAACATACAGTGGCACCCGCCAGGATCAGATGCCTAATCATGCAGAATTCTGCACAAAACAGTGTAAGTCAATGTCAGCTGGCATGGAAGAAATCGAGACACGCTGTGGCACTGTGTCAGCCCCTGGCAAACACCACTGCATGTGTTGCTGGTGAAGTCATCTTTTGTGTCGATTTTTGTTTTATATATACTCGTTTCCCACAATTCCGGTTACTTTTACAGTCTTTGATTTGGAGCCCCCAAAAAAATACATCGTCAGATGTCATTAGTGGCATCACAGGGTACAGTATGTTAGCCAACAGATGGAAAATACACTGCCATGGGAATATATTTTTTTCTGCTGAACAGCGGAAAGAAATCTGCTGTCAAACTTAGGGCTGAAGTGCCATGGAGAACTACAGGCCCTACCTTTATTTATTTATGTATATATGTATGTATGTATGTATTCAGCAAACTAGCGTGGGCACAAGGACATGGTGCTTCAATGCAAAAATATCTATAAGTATGAACAAAAACAAGCAGAGCACTCACACCTCAAAAATAGTAAAGGGCACCAGTTTTCTAATAAAAAATATTTTTTATTCTAATACATTGGCATAATAAAGAGCAAGCTGACACGTTTCGGATGACTAATCATCCTTTATCCTTTACTATTTTTGAGGTGTGAGCGCTCTGCTTGTTTTTGTTCATATGTATGTATGTATGTATTTAGAAGTGTAACTAGGAAATACGTACTGAGATTATAACAGCACATCTCCTGATGTGTCCTGGGGGAGAGGGGAGAAAGAGACAGCTAATCGATATATGTACTATAATACAAGAAGGAGGCAATTACAATGATAAAGAGTTACAAGCAGAATCATAAATATTAGAGACAATTTAGTAATGAATGCAATTCGAAAAATACAACAATCTGTATATGTAAGACGTGAAAAAGAAGAGAAACAGCATGGACAGGGCAAAACTAGAGAAGGGGGATAAGAATAGGACAACCAGTAGCAAGTAAAGAGGAAAGGGTCATAGACAGTTGCAGGAAGGATTACAAAAGTCATAAAGAAGAGACGTAAGGAAGGAAGGAGAAGGAGAAGAAGCAGAACAAACAGACTGGAGAAGTGAGGACCACAGTTTAGGAAAGCGGTAAGAAAAAGCAGATTGACCAACAGTAGATTTTCTAGAAGGAAAAGAGAGAGAGAATGGGAAGTAGTGTTGTGGAGATGGTAGGAGGATGAAGGAGGAGATAGGAGGGATACGAGATTTGAAGGAAAGGGTGCTGAACTAGAATTTGGATAAAAAAGAGACACACTGGGAAAGGCACCTAGCATCCAGAGAGGGAAGCGAAAGGGCTGAGTAAAGCAAACAGTGGTAAGTACGGTCTAGGCATCTAAAGCAAAATGACAGAAAGAATAAAAAAGGGGATCCAGTCTGGCAAGGAAGGATTTAGGGCCACTACTCTAGACTAAGTCACCGTAGTCAAAGACAGGAAGGATATTTTTTAATACGATTTCTTTGCGGGCAGGAAGCAGAATACTCGTTTTATTCCTGTACAAAGCACTTAGCTTAGGGTGACGCTTACAGTGAATTGCATCAATATGCATTGAGAAATCTAGATGCCAATCAAGACAGAACCCAAGGTACTTAAAGGAGAAAATTTCAATCTTAGAACCATCAAGGATATTAAATAGTGGGAGAGAAGTAAGTTTGGTGAGCCTCTGACCTGTGCCAAAAGTCATAGAGACTGTTTTTTTTGGCATTAAGGGACAATTGGTGAGACTTGATCCAGCGCTGAATGTTGTCAAAATCCCACTGCAGTCGGGAGGTAAGGTCAAGGGGAGAGGAACCAGAAGAAAAAAAAACTGTGTCATCAGCATATATTTGAACAGATACAGATGAACAGACAATGGGTAGGTCATTAAGGAAAGTGGAAAAAAGAACAAGACCCAGGACAGACCCTTCAGGGACACCTGAGCTAATGGGAAGTGAAGGTGAAATGGGTTTTCCTATCCGGACAGCTTGAGACCTGCCTTCAAAGTAAGAACAAAACCAACTTACTGAAGAGTCAGAGAGGACTGCAGCTTTAAGTTTGTCCAGAAGGAGGGGAAGAGTCACAGTTTCAAAAGCTTTCACAAGATCAATAAAAAATGGCAGAAGTAATCAGACCTTGATTCATACCTTTGCAAATTCAATGCAAAGAAGTGCAAGATAATGCATATGGGGCACAAAAACCTTGGCACAATATATCAGTTGGGGGGTGAGGATATAGCATGCACCAAGCAGGAAAGGGATCTTGGGGTTGTCATCTCTGATGACCTCAAGGTAGGGAAACAGTGTGACAAGGCAGCAGGTAAAGCAAATAGGATGCAGGGATGTATAGGCAGGGGCATCACCAGCAGGAAAAGGGAGGTCATAATTCCACTATACAAGACACTAGTGAGGCCCCACCTGGAGTACAGTGTACAGTTCTGGAGACCATACCTACGTAAGGACATAGACAGGGTAGAGAAGGTTCAGAGGAGAGCAACAAAGATGGTGCATGGGTTGCATCACAAGTCCTATGAAGACAGGTTGAAGGAACTGAACATGTACTCCCTGGAGGAGAGGAGGGAGAGAGGGGATATGATAGAGACATACAAGTATCTTACAGGGAGGAACAGGGTGCAGGAAAACACTATTTTTAAGCGAAAAAGATGTTTCAGGACTAGAGGGCATGGGATGAAGTTGGAGGGAGGACGATTCAGAGGAAACATGAGAAAGAATTTCTTCACAGAACGGGTGGTGGACAAGTGGAACACCCTGCCAGAGGAAGTGGTAGGGGCTGAAACAATCACAGGATTTAGAATGCATGGGATAGACATAAAGGAATTCTAGAGGGCAGGGGTAAGGAAACAGACTTCTAGGAAAACAAACTGAACTTACAAGCTCAAATGGGCAGACTAGGTGGGCCATAGGCCCTTATCTGCCGACACTGTCTATGTATCTATGTATCTATGTACCTTTAAGTATGGCGTCAGTGAATCGAAGGAGGGAGGTGGAAGTGGAGTGGGATTTCCTAAAACCAGATTGGAAGGGAGTGAAAACGGAGGCGTTATCAAGAAAGGAAGTGAGCTGAGATAGAACAATGTGTTTCTGTAACCTAGCCAGGGTAGGAAGGAGAGATATTGGACAGAAGTTACCAGGAGAAGTGGGATCACCACCTTTGTGTATAGGTATGATAATAGCCTGTTTCCAGACATCAAGAACAGAAGCAGAAGAGAAAGAGAGATTTAGAAGTAAAGTAATAGGCAAAGCAATGGCAGGTGCCGAGAGAAGGAGAAGGAGAAGTTTAGGTCAAGGCCATCAGTACTATTTCTCTTCAATGGATTAAGGGTGAGCAGAGCCTGTAGGGAAACAGGGGAAGTTACACATAAAGAAAATGAAAGGTATGAGAAAGGCAGAGAGAGGGGTGAAAGGGGGCAGGTGAGTTAGGGATAAGAGAAAGGGCACAGGTAGTAAAGTAGGAGTTAAAAGACTTAGCAACAGCAGACGGGTCAGAGATGAGGGAGTCACCAACCTTAATAGCAGGAGGGAGAGACTGGGTCTGAGGGGTGAAAAAAGAGTGGATAACCTTCCAAAACTTAGAGGGGTTGGTTATTAATGTTTTGGAACGTGGAACCAAAATGTTTGGACTTTGCAAGTCTAATGGCTTTTGTACAGGCATTTCGGAGGTGTCTATAGTTGGCCAAAGAAGACTATAACTGTAAAGTGGTACAGGGCAAATATAGAAAGAAAACAACTGATGTTGCAGTGAGAGCGCAGGTGTATTTTAACTTTCAGAAAGATTTGGAAATCATTTGCATGTTCTCCTAGACCTAAACCATATATTTACAAGGGGGCTCAGCGTACATTTTCCAAAAATATAATTATGCACAGCCCGCAGGCTCGGCCATACAAAATGGTGGACTCATTTTCAGAACATTAGGGATTCCATCAGTGGGAAAAAGGATAGGTAGTTAATTAAATATTTCAATGTGCCTGTGCAACTGGTTTTGTGTGTGTGTATAACATAGATAAACTTTGGCTGTTTACCTCTATATCCATGGGATATACCACCCTGCAGGGATATGAAGGCAAGGAACCCTAAGAGAGGGTTCCACCCCTTGAGGTGCCGTGGGTGTGATTCCCTTGGCTAAAGGTACATTAGGAAGAAGTCCATGGGAGATAGAGAGGCGTGCCACTGGAGGAGGAGGAGGGGTGGATGGAGGGACAAGGAAAAAATGCATGTGTGTGGAGTGAGGAGAGCACCCTTAAATTGGCCAAAAAGGGGGGGGCATGGCCAGTTGACTCTTGCTGAAGCCACAGCTACTCTTCCAATTCAATGTGCGTGTGCAACTGGTTTTATGCTTGTGTAACATAGATAAACTTTGGCTGTTCACCTCTCTAACCATGGGATATACCACACTGTAGGGGTACAAAGGCAAACAACACTAAGGGAGGGTTCCACCCCTTGAGGTGCCATGGGAGTGATTCCCTTGGCTAAAGGTACCTTAGGAAGAAGCCCAAAAAGAGTGTCAAGAAAAGCATACAAGGTAGTGAACACTTATCGGGGTCGAGGACCTGTCCGTAGGTCGGTTGGTAGCATAGATTCAGTTGGTAGCATGGGTCAGCTGGTAGTATGTTTGAGTAGAGTAGGCAGGAAACAGGTGAATAGTGACCCATTTGGAGGTCTAACTGTAAGGCGTGGAGGCCTGGCTTCCTAAGGAGAGAGAACAGATAAGGGGGGAGACAGGACATTTATGGGACGGGCACCCGCTCCATCCAACAATGGAAACCTACCTAAGTAACATGGGGATTATTGCCTAAAGCTAACTAAATATTATGACCTGCTGCATGGAAGAGAGATGAAAAAAAAAACCCTTTGAGGAGGAAATCTCTGGGGATCTAAGGCCAAGGTCGCCTTCCCTCCAGGCTTGGGATGTTTTTGATTAGTGATGGTTCTGCTGCTGCAATTTGAAAACCCAATCAAAGGGGGGTGGAAAATACTCCAATTTGGAGGAAGGCTCTCACACTATCCCTCTAACAGGAACACCGTGAAGGGTTACGAGTGAACTCTGCAATACAGCTCCTCCAAGGCAGGAAGAGAAGAGCGACAACTACTGAGGTGCTCAGCTGGCTTACAGATCTAAAAACAAATTAAGTGAACCAGAGGCAGCCATGGGGTGAATACCACAGAAGGTGCCTTAGGCAGCTGGTGCGGCAGCTAAACAATAGCAATACAGTATATCCTCCCTTTGCAGCTTAGTCATAATTCGACAAAAAGATATGTTACTGTGCACAGCCTTTCAGACCTTTCTCAGTACTGCTTAACGGCTAAAGCTCCACCTGGAGTGAGGACATTCCCACTATGGGTCACAAAGGAAGGACCTCACACCAGGCATCACATGCTCAGGATGCGGACTAGGGTGCGGAGCGAGACTATCGGCTGTGAGCGAGCTCGAACCAAATGGATGGGTATGGTCAGCTAATCTCATGGAGCAGGCCACACAAGGCACTGGAGAGAATACCAGGTACTAAGCAGCAAAAGAAACATAGTAGGTACAGTATAGGCAGCTAGCATGGTAAGCATGTGTAATAATGGAGGCGCTGAATGCTGGAGACCATACATAGGTCAGACATGTTTTAAAGCAAGGTTCAGCATGAGGGAACCTGGGCATTTAGCAGTGTGAGGCTAGACAACCAGTCCATCAATGAGTGCCAAATAAAGGTGACAAATATTCGGAGGAGTTTAGTGGTAGAGGCAGTAGCCAAACATAAGGTAATTTAGGTCACACAGGGCCATGGCTCTTCAACAAAACCCCCAGCCCCCACCATGGGAAAAACAAGGAAGCAAAGGAGAAGGACCATGACCCACATTGCTGATTTTAAAACTAGTTTACAGCAACAGCATTAGCTGGGCTGACCTCCAGAGTATAATAAAGCAGTGTGCAAAAGTAATTGAGCAGCATCCAGCAGCAATTAATTATAGCTTGTAGGGGTAGCAATCTGAATGAACACAGAAATGTAGGGAGAGGCAATGCACTGAAAACAGCAGCAATATTTTTAAGTTTAGGAAGCAGGACTGAGTTCCATGGGCTAGGTTGTTTAGGTTATTGTGAAGCAGTAAAACAGGTAGCAGTTGTTAGCTAGGCAGCAAAGCTACGAACAGGTGTAAACAATTAAGGGGGAGCAAGGCAGCAGATTGCAGTGTGAGCTGAAACAGAAGATGACAATAGCAGGGACTGAGCTTGTGGCAGAAAGCAGGGTGAGCGAAAGCATACAGAGAACAATACAGTGAACAGAGGGCTGCAAGAGCAGGTGAGAAATGGAACCTGGGGGTACAGACACAGGGCAGCTTGAGGCAAGGAAACACAGAGTGTAACCTGAAGCACAAGTAGCATTGTATACACAGGGCACTAGAAAACTAGAATCCCAAAGGAAACAAACAAGGCAAACACAAGGACAGGAGCAGAAAGGGAACCAGAACACACACAATCATGGAGCAGCTGGAGTCCAGTTATACAAACCAAAAGCAGGAGACCAGAACAACAGAAGTCCAGCACAAACCAAGCAGAGGCCAAGCATGCACAAGGTGGGAAGGGGAGAGTCAAGCCCCAGGAGGCCCCAGGGGAGAAGACAGACCGACAGAGCCTCTGGCTGCAAGGAAAAAATGCTTGTGTGTGGAGTAAGGAGAGCAGCCCTTAAACAGGCCAAAAGGAGGTGTGTGGCCAGTTGCACCGCCCCCTTAAACCATAAGCCTTCCAAAAAGCAAAACTACCATCCTATGAAAGCACTGGATCACTATGACAATAGGGCAATACTCCTTTTTTGATAAACTTTTGTTCATTCCTTTTCCTGCTTCCCCCTTTTACCAGCCTTGAACCACTCTTTCCAGCTGTGCTGTGGCACCTCACCTCTGCTACTAAAGGTGTGAGGGAGCCATCTTGTCCATAGCATCCACTAGTCATACTCATGAATGGACAGCTACAAGGTGCTGTGTAATAATGTGTAATGTAAACATTTTTGTAACTTAATAAATTGCAGACTTGGATGAGCAACAAACTTAACTGCACATCATTGTAAGGAAAAATGCTGGAAAGGAAATACTGTTATGACACATAGACTGATATACAGTATCCAGAGATCCCAAGAATTTTTTCAAAAAGGGGATAATAATGGGTTCACTTGGTATGCATTTCACTGTAGAAAGTAGGTCTGCTCAGATACCCATTTAAAAAAAATGGATAGGATTTATTTATTTTATGGCCAGCAAAGACACAGTAAGTTGACACTTGTTTCCAGGTGCATGCATCCTGGGAGCACAGGGAAAATAAGTGACTTGCTCATGGTCACACAGTGTTCAAGTGGGGACTGTGGAATTCAAACCCCGTTCTCCAGGTTTGCAGCTTAGTGCTCTTAATCACTACATTCTGATCTCCTAAAAACTTAGGATATTAGCTCAGGCATTAAGATATCCTAAAATCCTAAATCAGAGTATGGTAAAATATCTTTAGGACAATCCGATGCTATCTGACAATATCCAACAGTGGAATCGGAAGCTGGTTCTGATTCCGATTATCCTAATATCTTAGTAACCTAAGTCAGATTAGATGTTGAGATATCTGAGCAACCCCTTCAGAAAGCCTGTTTGGGTGGAGCAAGGCTACCTGCTGTGCTCCCTTGCTCTGCCTCCAGGATTGCCCCTGCTGCCCCACACGACTTTTTATAAGGAATAGCTAAAGACTTGGTAGTGAAACTGGCGCATGTATTTCATTGCTTTTATCATGTAGAAGGTTCCGTATTTGAGATTAGGGTTGTAACAAATGTTTTACTTAAAAAACATACGCTGCAGGAAAATACGAAAACAAAATAAAGCCAAAAGCACATTGACAACACTATTATGCAACACATTTCTATAATTAATATGTATACTTAGGGTGTGTTTCTTACAGTATCAGTTACCTTGTACTGTTTGGGCAAGAGGACCAGGAAGTGAAGCTGAGCTGTTCTGTCAGCCTGAGCCCAAACACCACATGACAATGTTCTTATGCTGTAAGAAACACCCCCCAAGTAAACATATCAATATATTATAAAGCACTGCAAGATTTCTGCGTAAGAAAAAAATACTTTGGTAGCATAGTGGGCATTTAAAATAAGTCCAATTTTGTTATACCCTTGTTCACCCCACCCACCCACCCCAGTAAAGGCTGGAAATGGTACCGTCCATTTATGTAGTCATTACATGCTTGTGAAGGCTCATTACGGCAGCGATACCGACTGCGTATTGGAGGATGTTCTTTTGTTAACCTTTTTTGGCAGGGGATCATTTTTAAATTATTTTGTAAGAACCGGCAAACTGAAAGCAAGACACCAAGTTCAGTGGCAGAACAGCAGGCTGACAAAACTGCCAGTGAGCGAGAGCCATGAGTATGGGGGGAATCAGTTGAGTAGTGTGCACCAGGCACTATCTGTACACTGATAAGAGGCACTGTGTTTCTGCCATCTGATTTTTCCAAATCCTGTAGGGCTTTATGAAAATATATATATATATTTTTTGATCATGTAACACTTTTACTCGCCTCTGGTGCAGAGCGGGCCACAACAACCGCCAGCCACTGGCACCCACGCCCCGGACCAGGTCTGGTGTACACTGCTGCGCCTGACTCACACAGGCCCCGATGAAACTAACAGGACACCCCCCTGGTGGGCCTGTGACCGGGAACCAGGTGGCCACGCCTCTCATGTCCGGGGCAAGAGGCTTGGTCATAAGCTGCTGTGGTCGCCCCGTGATTTTCCACCTTTTACTTCCCCAGTGGGAGCTGGACATGCAATGACACCTGATGCACCTACGTGCAGGCATCCACCATGCTCCCTCTCCTTTGTATGTTCACCACTGACAGTGCGCCTAGCCTCCGCTAGGCACTGCTGCAGTGCGATACATGCCCCGAACCCACCCCAAAGGTAGGAGAGCAGCCGTGGGATGCTCAATCTTACCTCTCCCCTGTCAGCCCCCAGCAGCCCAAGTCTATTCCTGAACCTGGGTCGCTGGCATGGCGCGAGGTGTGGCATCCAGCGCCTCAACACTCAGCGCCACCGGGCCGGGCTTTATGAAAATATTGATGTGGCTCCAGCTAGAAGAACTCTAAGGTTAGAGAGGCAGTACATCCTAGAGGTTAGAGCACCAAGCTGTGAGCCTGGAAACCCAGCAGACCTGGGTTTGAAACCCACACCTGCCACCTGCATACTGTGTGATCCTCAGCAAGTCACTTTTCTTTCCCCATATTCTGTTTATTCTCCCTGGCTGAAGCAGGCTTGGGATCTTCTGCCACTGCCTCAACGATCCCCACCATCCATCACCTCCCCAAGCTTAGGAATCCCCTCCCCATGTTGGGGCCAGGAGGGGACCCACATAAAGTCCAAATCTAGTTTGGCTGGCAGGTTCTTCCTGGTGGTGGGGCAGGTGGGAGCTCAGTATGCAGAATGTTATGTATGTCTGCCTTGCCGTATTTTTCTTCGTTTTCTCCCAAAGTCCATTGTTGTGGTGCACACTTCAGAGTGTGGAGATATACGCATGTTGCAGAGTCCCACAGCCCCATCCACTTGTTGCCGCTTTCATGCCTCCCCTAACACAAGGCCTCCACTTGGTCACAGTTGTTCGGCAGAAACACCAAGCCTCCCACCCAAGAAGAGGAGAGCAGTCCATCAGACTCTTTATCCTCTCCCCCTGGCCAGCCTCCAGCAACCTGAGATCGCTACCTGTGCTGGCATGAACAAGATACTTAACCTCCCTGTGCTCCCTGGTGACACCCGGAAATGAGTTGAGGCTCAGTGTCCCTTACACAGCCAAAGATTCTACAGTGAATACAACAGTAGTGCATATTACTGCAAATATTTTCCACCTACTGAATATATTTGTAATATATGGATAAGCCTCAATAATACAATACTAAGTTATACAAAATTTTCCCAGTAATACATCACTACTCTCAATAATACTATCCTGAAAAGTGATAATACTATCGTTTTTGCTGATAATACTACAGTTCAAAGGTCATCTCTCCAACTGTAGAATTTTCAATGTGTAACCCCCACTACCAATGGGCGTTCCCGAAAAGTCTTCCAAGAACTTGCCTAATTGCTCACAGCCTGGTTGGTGTTCGGCACCTAAGCCGTTTAAATGTGATTGCCAGTGAGCGCTTTTACAGCCTCCATGTACTGTCTCTTTAAGGGATGCCTGCTTGCAGTCATAATTAGCTTAAATGGGGGGGGGGTCTGTCTGTTTCTATGCTCTAGTCCCACTCGGGCTGCTGAATAATCACTCCATTTCTGCCATCGCTACTTGTGCAGAGGGAGCACTGCTGAAAGATGTAATTATTTGCTGAGTATTTGCTAGAGGAGTGATGAAAACATAGTTTGTTCTAACCTGCCTTTCTTGCAGCAAGGACTGTTCAGTGTAGCTCCACCACTTTGGTCCTGAACTGCCAAGTTGGACCAATCAGCACTTTAGGACTCTAAAATGGAGCCTGTTAAAGTAGGACTGTGTGGTGCCAGACTCTGGAAATTGTAGTTTTAGACGATTGGCGCCTTTTTGCACCAACAGGGGGAGCATGTTGTGACTGACAGCAGAACCGACCAATCGAACCCTTTGGATCTAAAGGAAATCCCCTGAACTGTCTGCTGGCAAGCCAGATTCAAGTTGGAAGCTGAGGGAGCAACAGCTCGGAGTGTTTGAGCAGCAGTTCTGTGCAGTAGTTCGTGTGGGAGAACCATGGAAGGCCTGCCTTCTGGCCTGCTAGCCTGACTTCTGCCCTAAGAGGGAGAAGAGGACTTTTGTCGGACTAAATCCAAATTTTGTGAGAACGAAACAAGCTGCTGATTTGGTACCAGGCTTAACCTGTACAAGACCGAAGATTTTGCTGAATGTGATCGACTTGTCAGGAATTTCAGTCACTTCTGAGCTCCCAGTGTGTGCAGGGAATTGCGATCGTGACTGGGGAGCATTTGGCCTGGTACAGGTAGAATTTGGTATTTAAATGTACTGTGAACTGGAAGAGAAGTGCAGTTTAGTTTGGCTGTGTGCTGCTGGCTTGTACGTATGAATGTGCTATGTGCTGAACGGGGATCGCGATCAAAACCCCTTTTGCTGTGAACTGTGTACTAGTTGCTAGAGACTGTACCCAGCTGATTTCGGACTGAATCCATTGTTGCCTAATGCAGATAGGCCCTGCCGCGAGGGCTTTGTCCCCTTACCCTGCTGCACTGGGAAGATCCATCTACAGGGGACCAACCCCCTGCTCCTTGCCTGAGCCAGAACAATGCCGAAGCAACTCGTGTGGGCCCTGCTTCCTCTGGCCATCCAGAACGGCCACCCCTCATCCCTCCTGTGTTCAGTCTGGGTACTGTGAGTAATTATCAGGGTAGCTCCCTGCAACATTTCTTAAATCAAAAGTGTGTCATCTGATTCTTGTGTTGTTTTGTTTCCACGAACTGAGCTCTCCGGCTCCGGATTACAAATTGTGTGAATGCATGTTATTTCTCCTTCACAGGGGCCCCATCCAGCTCCATCACCGACCTACCCTGGGCAATGGTCCTGGCTAGCCTTTTTCAATCCTGGGTACCCAGAGAGTGTGACTGACAGGGACTCTGCATGCACCGTAGTGTGATTAAGCAAATTAACCTGATTATTCCCCGTCCTTGTTATAGTTCCCTGAATAAATCAGATCTGTTTTTTCTGCAATTTGCGTTGACTGTGGTGTCAGTTTATGTTGAAGGTATTGCATTGTTGCTTTCGTACTGCATCACCTTATTTTACAGGGGGTCCCCAGAGTCAAGCTGAAGGAACCAGTCCTGGGGGTAAGTGCCAAATGTAAGTGTATGTACAAAGCATATCTGGGGTGTTGGGAAGGTGCATATTGTGTATCGTGTGGACCACTAGTAGGAAAAGGGGGGAGTCACAGTGTCCCAGAGGGCTGTGGCCTGATTAGCTTGACCAAAATCAACCCTGACCTTTGGGTGGAGGCACCCGTTATTGAACCTAAGCCCCTTAACCTGCTGCTAGCCACGCAGGCAGGGGTAGTAGCCCTTGGGGTAGCACCAACTAGGGGTTACAAATGGATCCATGTAGTACAAAAAATAAAAGAAAGATAAGTGTTTTCAAGGCAGTAATACCATCTCAAGGTTTTGAGGACTTTAGGACCTCTCAAGCTTCGCTCTCGAAGTTCCATGTCCCCGAAACCTCTCGATTGTATTACTTCCTTGTACTACATGCTTACCTATTATTCTATTTTTACTCTACTATAGGTTGCCCCTTTTCTCCCAACCCATATTATGCCATTTCCCCCATTTTGAGTCTTTCAGCATTTTTGTTTTGACCCGGTTCTTCTCCCTGTCTGGATTTAAACACCGGGTGGGAGGCTGGCCATCTCTCCCCTGACCCTGCCATGGGGGAATTCTTAGGGGTTTACTGGAGTGGGTGAGTCCTGGGGAAGGGGCATGACAGGGCTGGATGGGCTGGTGAAGAAGTGCACCATGCTGGTGATAACTGCTGCCAGGCACCTGCCTCAGGTTAATCTCTGGCTCCCCCAACTCTGACCAATACTCCACCCATGCTGTCGAGCCAACAGGGATCTACATACTGTATGATAGGGTCCAAGAGTGCCGCTGCTGTCAATAATTGCAGCCAGTGCTCAGTGGAGTTTTCTTATTTTCGTCTTTCCCACTCCTGTCCTGCTCAGACACCCAGTATAGTCTCTCCAGACTTTGCATGCAGTCAATGTGGCCCATACAGAGGTGTAAACTTCCCAACCTACCAAAGGGGTCACTAGAGAGGCAGAACCTGAATATCCTTCCTGTTTATCTCCCAGACCCATCACCGACCTGTCTCTTGGACTTACAGGTTAATCACCACTCACACAGAGCCATGTTTGGTGGGTGGCCTGCCTACCAAGAAGTGTTATGCGGTGCCTGCTGGGGATGCCTAGTAAGCTGGAACAATCTCCTCATGGTTCTCTTCCCTGAGAAATTAGCATGAAACACAGTCACACATGTAAGTATTGGCACACCTGGGTGCTGGGTCTGCAGACTCCCCCCATGTCTGCTGCTCCTACCAGCACTGCCAGCTGCCCTCTGCCAGGTAAAAATCAAGTGGAGAGAGCCAGGACCCCCCCCCCACCCTGAGGTAAAAAAGCTATCCTTGGGATGCTCCATGCTGCCTCTCCTTTCCTGCCCCCAAGAGACACTGGTCTGGCGCTGAACCATGTCGACCACATGGCTGGAGGGAAGGTGTCCAGAACTGCAGTTCTCCACATCATTGGGCTGGTCTTCCAGCCTTTTCTGAAAACCTGCTGTCCCATAAGGTTAGAGAGCACTGTCTGCTGAATGCTGTTTCACCGTAGTCACAAGAATAGGCAAATTAAACTACATCAGGGAAAAATATATCCAGCAATGTTGAGCAACATAGACAAGTTAGTTGCATTCTGAACAGCAAACACTCTTTACTAAATTTCATTTAGCCGGGCCTTTGAAATATCTTGAATTATTGCCATAACTGTACACTTCCTGTCTCACTGTGAGAGGCACGTGGTGGAGGAGTGAGAAGATGTTGCCTGTACAACGTTTATCACATCTGATAAGCATCCTTTCTAGTGGCTTCAATGATTATGAGTAGCACGAAAGAGGTCTATTTTTCGTCCGCATGCAACAAGGTTTTTGTTGAAAATCAACTGACAACTTGTTCCGTGTGAGTAATGTTCTTACCAACAGCAGACTGTTACCTGTCTGTGCTAAACAAGCAACAACTCAGTTTTGTTCAGCTTTATTGTTCAACCATAAAAATTCAACAATTGCACACAATTAGAAAAGACAAATACATCATTCATAAGAAAAAAAAATCTTATATATCATTACCAATCTCCTAAGAGTATCTGGTTATTGTAGCGCAAAAAGATGAATTTTCTTCAAACGGATATTCTTGACAGGGGCAAAGAAACCCAGAAGTAGAGTACAAAGAGAAGAGGTACTGAGGGTCACCAAACAAGAAAGAGACCTGAAGGTAGTCAGGCAGTGCAACAAGGCAGCTGGTATGGCCAGTAGGAACGTGGGGGTACATAGGGAGGGGTATCACTGGCAGAAGGAGGGACATGGTATTGCCTCATATAGATTGCTGGTAAAACTTCACCTGGAGTACTGTCTCCAGTTCTAGAGACCACATGTCTGGAAGGACAGAGACAGAGTGGAGGCTGTCCAGAGGAGGGCAACATAAGTGGTGTAGGATCTGCATCAGAAGCCCAACATGGAGAGACTAGAGCACCTTAATATGTACACTCTGGAAAAGAGGAGGGAAAGGGGGGATATGATAGGGACCTACAGCATAAATACCTCACGGGAGTAAATAAGGCGCAGGAGGGGAGTGTTTTTCATCAAAGAAAAAAATGCACAACAAGGTGACATGCAATGAAGGCTGAAGGGGGTAAATTCAGAAGAGATGTGAGGAAGTACTTCTTCAAGGAAAGAGTAGTGGATGCCTAGAACAGTCTTCCAGCAGAGGTGATGGGAGTAAAAACTGTAGTGGGATTTAAGGAATCTGCAAGTTTATGTAGAACCTTTAAGGTAATTGTTTTGTGATTGTATTGTTTTTCTTGGGGTCTCACTTATGACCGACTGCAAAGCAATTTTTTGTGTGCACTACTGTTGGGTCTAGCAACAGGATACATAGATATAGACGGCAGATAAGGACCGCAAGGCCCATCCCATCTGCCCTTAACTGCTACCTGAGTCAGCAACCTGCAACCATACTTGGTCACTGGATGTAGCTTTTTCCTTCCCATTTCTAGGATTTCCTTATTCCTGTCCCATACATGCTTGAATTCCATTACAGCACTTGCCACCACCACCTCCTGGAGCAGGCTATTCCATGCATCCACCACCCTCTCTGTGAAAAAGTGCTTCTTCACATTTCCCCTGATACAGCCTCCCTCTAGTCTCATGTCATGACCCCTTGTCCTGGCGAACAGCTTGAACTGGAACATCTCTTCACCATTCACCTTATTCATATCCTTGAGGTACTTAAATGTTTCTATCATATCACCTCGTTCCCTCCTCTGTTCCAGTGTATACATATTGAGGTCTCTCACCCTCTCCTCATTTGTCTTTGCTATAAACCCCCACCATCCTGCTTGCTCTCCACTGCACCGCCTCAATCTTGTCGATGTCTTTGCGAAGGTGTGGCCTCCAGAACTGCACACAGTACTCCAGATGAGGCCTCACCAGAGTTTTGAACAGTGGAACTATTACCTCCCTTCTTCGACTAGTGATACCCCTTCCAGTGCATCCCATCATCCCGCTGGCCTCCCCCACTGCCTTGGCTGCCTGCATGCTGGCCTTTACATCCTCTGTGATAATGACACCCAAGTCAACCCCATAACAGTGACAAAGGACAAATGGCAAGTACTGTTGGTGATGCTAGGAAAGGAGGGCAGGATGGGAGGGGGGGAAAAGGGTGGAAGGTGGTTACCCTTAATGCTAGGAGCCTTGGGAGGAAAACTGCAGAGTTACAGGTTCTCATGGCAGAGGGAGAGGTGGACATTGCAGCCATCACGGAAACATGGGCCACCCAATACAATGACTGGGACCTGTCTGTACCAGGGTACAGGTTATTTCGTAGGGACAGGGTGATTGGGAAAGGAGGGGGTGGCACTATATGTGAAGGAAGGACTGAAGTGTGTAAGGGAGGAAGGGGAGGAGGGTAGTACGGAGTCACTTTGGATGCAAATCCAGGATTCCAAGAATAGGATTCTTAGAATGGGAGTGGTGTACAGGCCACCATCTCAGACGGAGGAGTTAGACAGGGAACTAGCGGGACAGATCAGGAGGACTCAGAGAAGGGTAGTGTGGTGATTGTGGGGACTTCAACATGCCAGGAGTGGACTGGAGCACCCCAACAACCAGGAACAGAAGGAAGCAGGTACTGCTGGATGCCTTCCAGGACAGCTTCCTGCTGCAAATGGTCAATGAACCAACCAGGTTAGAAATACCCTTGACCTTGTGCTGGCAAATGGGGACTTTGTGAGAGAACTTACAGCGGAGGAACGCTGTCAGGAGATGACCACCGCTCAGTATGGCTCACATTGGATATGGGCAAGGAAGGAGTGAATCTGGCACAATAGTGCTGGACTTCAGGGCCGACGACTTTGGGAGGATGGGGAAGTGGTAAAAGGGTACCTGGCCAGAATTCCATCTAGTATGGACACTAACCAGAGGTGGGAGCTCATAAAGCTGGGGATAGTGGAGGCAACCAAAACCTGCTGCAAAGCCCAGAGCAAGAAGGCTAGGGCTAAGAAACCGATCTGGTTGAGCAAGGAGGTCATGGAAAAGGTAAGGAGGAAAACAGCTGCCTTTAGGAAGTACAAGAAAACAGGGAGGGGGAGGACAGGGAGGAGTACTTGACAGAATCGAAGGAGGTGACAAGGGCAGTAAGGGCAGCCAAAGCATCTACGGAACTCAGGCTGGCACAAGGCATTAAGAAGTGGGAGAAGGACTTCTTTAAGTACATCAGGGAGAAAAGGAGCTGTAAGGACCACATAGTAAGGATTAGGAAGGAGGGGTTGGGTGGAAGCAGGGTGCGATAAGGCGGAAGCACTAAATGAGTACTTCTGCTCAGTATTTACTAAAGAGAAGAGGGGGGTGACACCCAAGGTGGGAGAAATGGCAGAAGCAGGGGGGTAAGTGGTGACAGATGGGAAATCATGGAGAGCAGAGTTCGAGAGAGTTTGAAGGCACTGAGGGTGGACAAGGTGCCAGGCCCAGATGGCATCCACCCAGGGTACTGAAGGAGCTGGCAGAGGTCCTTGCAGGACCTTTGGCGAACCCTGTTAATGCCTCACTACATTAGGGTGTGTACCTCAGGACTGGAGGATGGCTCATGTGGTGCCCCTCCACAAGAGTGGCCCCAAGGATGAACCGGGAAACTACAGACCAGTGAGCCTCACATCCATCGTGGGTAACCTAATGGAGACTATCCTGAAGGAGAGGCTGGTGGCCATCCTAGAGGCCAAAGGACTACAGGACAGCAGACAGCATGGCTTCATACGTGGCAGATCCTGCCAAACCAGCCTGGTCGAGTTCTATGACTGGGTAACTAGGCAACTGGACAGGGGCCATGCAGTGGATGTCCTGTATCTGAACTTCAGTAAGGCATTCGACTCATTGCCACATGGAAGGCTGGGAAGGAAGTTAGTAGGCACAGGGGCGGGTGCAAAGCTGGTGAGATGGGTAGGAAACTGTCTGCAGGGAAGGCAACAGAGGGTGATGGTGGGTGGGGAGCTGTCACACCCAAGGGCAGTGACAAGCGGTGTTCCACAGGGTTCAGTGTTGGGACCAGTGTTGTTTGGGATATTCATTGCAGACATATCATGGGACATCAACAGCAAGATCAGTCTGTTTGCTGATGATACCAATGTAGGCGTGGTGGTGGATGACCTAGGGGGATGGCAGGGGTTGCAGGATGATCTGGCAAAGCTTGAAACCTGGTCAGACACCTGGCAACTGGGCTTTAATGCCAAAAAGTGCAAGGTGCTGCATTTTGGGATGAAGAACCCAAGGAGGAGTTACCAGCTAGGGGGAGTGCAGCTAGCCGAGACAGAGGAGGAGAAGGATCTGGGTGTGCTCATTACAGGGTCAATGAACAACTCGGCACAATGTAGGAAGGCAGCTGCAAAGGCCAACAAAATGCTGGGTTGTATTGCAAGGGGTATATCCTCGAGGAGGGAGAAGGTGATTCTGCCACTGTATAGGTCATTAGTTAGACCACACCTGGAGTACTGAGTGCAGTGCTGGCGTCCGTATCTGAAGATGGACATTAAGTTACTGAAGGGGGTGCAGCGCAGAGCGACAAAGATGATCAAGGGGCTGGGGGACTTATCATACGAGAGGAGGTTGAAGGATTTGAACATGTACTCACTGGAGGAGAGGAGAGACAGGGGTGACATGATTGAAACCTTTAAATACATGAAAGGAATAAACAAGAAGGGTACAGAGGGGCTGTTCAAAGTAAGGGAGGGGAGGGCCACCAGGGGCCATGATATGAGACTGGAGCGAGGAAGGTTCAGGAGGGAGATGAGGAGACACTTTTTTACAGAGAGGGTGGTGGCTGGGTGGAATGCGTTACCTGCAGAAGTGGTATCCAGTAGAACAGTGGACTGCTTCAAAAGGGGATGGGACAGGACAAGAGGGAGGGTTAATGAAGGGGAAGGGTGGAAGGGAGGGGCAGCTGCAGAATAAGGGGTGCTAGCTGTACATTCGAGCAGACTTGATAGACCTCTAGGCCTTTATCTGCTGGCAAATTTCGTATGTTCGTATGTTCGTAAGTCCCTCTCCTCCCTTGTGACTGACAGCAATGATGTTGCTGTGCCACTTCCATGAGCCATCTTTGGTTCTTCTTCTGTGCTAATTAACCCACTTCTGTGAGTTAAGCACCCAGTCAAGACTCTTCCCCCCCCTCCCATTTCTACTGTTACTGGTATCAAAAGGCAGTAACTGTGAGGAATGTATATGAGGGCCACCGTGCTTTGTGAATAAATTTGTGTGAAGGCCCCTGCCTCCTCCTACAGTGTTAGAATTCTTTTTCCAACCACAAAGCAAGGGTCTGTGACCCCATAGCTTGATGGGGTCACCAAAATTGCTGTAAGCCCTAGGGGACTGCACCAACCACTAAGCATCACTAAGATAACTGAGAATGTTGCACTGGAAATGGAAACAAAAGAAGCAGAGCCAGCCTGGTGGCGCTGAGGGCCTAGGTGTTGGACACCTCAACTCGTGTCACACCAGTGACCTGGGTTCAGGGACGGACTCAGGCCACCAGGGGTCAGCAGGGGAGGGAAGGGATCAAGCATCCAGAGGAATGCTCTCCCTTCCTGGGGAGGGATTTGGCAGTGGCTGGGTGCAGCGCGGAATGCGTGGCACAAAGCGGCCTCTGGGATGCATAGCGACGGCAGGCATCAGTGCTCCTCACCATGGAAGCCATTGCATGTCTGTGCTCTGCAGGGGAAACAAAACACACAAAAAAAACAACTCTGGGGCACCGGGAGATGACAAAGACCATAGGAGCACGCCCACTTCCCAATGCTGGCCCAACGCACCTAGGACTCCCACGGCCGACCCAGCGATGTGGTAGATGCCTCTGATTTCAGAAAGAGCTGCCACAGGGGGATGCCTGAGGCCCAGAGCGAATAAATAAAGTCTACCAAAAAAAAAAAAAGGCAGCAGAGCCTGTTGGTAAGACTAGAGTCATATTTTGCAACATCTGCACAAGGAAGAAAACTGCTCCAGCAAATCACAAAACACTTCTTTTTTTGACAGGAAACAGCCTGTGCAGAATTTCTAGGAACTCTATAACTAAGTCCTGTCCGGTCATGTACGTAGAAGTTTAGGGCAGGATGTTTTCTGCCAAGAAAGTGTTTAAAATGTTGCTGAAGCCAGCTTGCACGTACAAATGCTTTGCAACTCTGACCCCTAACAAAATGGCATTACAAGCATTTTGCATCGGGCCACCCTATGGTCCCATGAGAGCATGTTACACTACCATACCATCGACTCGGGTTCAGGACTGAGGCAGATGGTGGTAAGAAGGAGCGTACAGGCCAGGACACACTACTGATGGCAGCTCTGACCAGCATAGGTCAGCTAGCCACTACTGTGTTGGGTCGTGGAAGCATGCTTCTGTCCACAGGGGACTTTGAGTACAAGCATGATCACAAAATGTAGATATAGCAAAAAAAAACAAAAAAAAAACAATAATACTTCCCAGACTTTTGAGTAAGCAAATATCATAATGCAACAACTCTACAGGTGAGTCTTGCACTTAAAAAGTCTGTACAGCATCCAGCCCAGTCATGTGGAGGGCTGAGGTGCTAGTGCCTTACCTCCTGCACGCTGGCAACCCAGCTTCGGGAACAGAGTTGGGTTGTTAGGGGTTGGCTGGGCAGGAGAGGACTGAGCATCTGAGGAGATGTTCTCCTGTCCGCAAAATGGGAGGGATGAAGCCAGCCCGCTGGTGTAGCAGTTAGATTTCTGCTTGTGAAGCCAACAACCTGTGTTCAGACACAAGCTCAGGGAGTCAGTGGGCTGGCTGGGGGGAGGATGATCAAGCGTCTAACAGACTGCTCTCCTCCTCCTCCAGGGGGAAGGTGAAGTAACACTCGACACATGACTGACCCTTGGTGGAGACCAGAGGATGTCACAGCTGATGCTTGCAGGATCCTGGGAGGTGTGCCAGACGTGGGCGCTTGCGCCCTTACGTCATTGCACACCACACCTCCCAATAACAACGGGAAATAAACTCTGGCTGAGACAAGAATGACATCTGTCCCCACCAAGCCCCATGCAGAAAGCTGAGGTACTTTGCTACCGGATCACCTCCATGGCACTGTTTGGGGAGTTGGGGGTGGCTCCCCTGATGAAGCAATCCAAGGTGCATGCTGGTCGATAGCAGGTAAGTCCCGGGGCACGGGGCTTGGTGGCAGCAGACCGATCAAGAGCCAGCAGGAGTGGGAAAAAAAGAGCAGGAATGTTGGCCCTGCCCTAGACTGCCAACATGTGGAGGCCTGGGGGTAGTGCAGTGCAGGCAGCAAGTAGGGAGGAGGCTGTGGGAACATCATGCATGTGTGCCTCCACACATACGCTTGACATCCTGCAGCAAGAGGAGGGAGAAAACCAGGAAAATGAAACTCAAGAGTCTTAATAAAGCCTTGCCTACTCATCCTGTGTCCGCACTGTCACCTTGTGAACTCGCTGATGGTCCACTCTCAGGGCAGCGACCAGGGGAGTGCAAAAGCAGTAGCTGCAGTAGCGCTCACACTGTTAAGGGGCCCACTGCCTCACAGCTCAGGATTAAGAAAACCTTTTTTCACAGACAAACTTGCAAGTTTCACTTTGGAAACTGCTTATCCATTTGAAACTGGGTCTGTCAGCAATGGTGTTACAAGATTCCAAATCCAGTTTCACATGGTTGGGGGTACAGAACAAAGAAGCATAACTGCCAGCCCACCAGTGCAGTGGCAAGGCACCTGCTTGGGGTGCTGACATCCTGGGTTTGGGGACGGACTCAAGAGTCGGAGGGCTGGCCGGGGGGAGAAGGACTGAATGTCCCAGGGACTGCTATCCTTCTTCTGGGGGGGGGGGGAGTGTCCGGTGCTATGTGAACCTCTGGTGGAAGCTTGGGGTACCATTGCGGATGGCACCAAATGTTAGGGGGTGGGGCGGACACTGCATGTCCCTGCCCCCAGGGTAAAATCTCTGAAAAAATGCTGGCCCACTAATGACGGCCCCCATCTCTGCTGCTGCTCCCTCTGCAGACTAAGGTCTGCCTGGGAGGGGGTCCCACTTCCACTGCCCCACCGTGGGGGGCAAACCAGGGCTAGAGACCAAGTTCCTTGGAAAGGGGGCATCCCCACGGCAGCCCCACCCAGGGGGTAAAGCCTGGGGATGGGGGGTGGTGAGTGATGTGGGGAGACCGGAACCTCTGATGCCAGGGGAAAGGAGCCAGGTAACAAAAAAAAAAAAAAAACAACAAAGAAGCAATAGGGCCCATTACTCAAAACATCTAATCTGGTGCTGGTGTCCCAGGAGGTGCAGGCAAAAATTACATCGTTCAATTTTTTTTTTTTTCATTATGTTTTTATCCCATCTTTTCCTCATTTTCATCTGCCCCTTCGAGGCGTGCATGTGGAGAGCACATAAGCTACGTTCTGAGGGCCCTCTCGACTTGATGCCCCCTCACACCTGTGCTGCTACTGGATCGCCACTCCCAGCAGTGGCAGTGGAACTTGGGGGGTTGACAACCACCCCAGGAGAGGAGAGGAGAGCAGCCATTAGGCTGCTCAATCCTTCTCCATCCCTCTCCCCCCCCCCATGCCGGCACTCGGGCGACCCGAGGTTGTTCTCGTACCCAGGTTGCTGGCGTGGCATGAGGTGTGACATCTAGCACTTCAGCTCTCAGCACCACCAGGCCAGCTCTCTTGTTCAGTTCTTTGATCATGGTGCCAGCCGGGGGATGGGGGGGGCAGGAAGGACAAACTATGTATGTTCAACAGGACTGATACAAAAAAACTCATGCTATAAAAATTCCATATGCGCTAATGGTTATTTTACATTTATTGGTGGGGAGATGGGCCCCACAAGATATTTTGTAGGGGGGGCCCTTGCCCTGTCCACTCTGGATATTGTACGGGGGGGATGGCCTGTACAAATGCTTTGCAAATCTGACCCCTGTCATAAGTGTGATTTGTGAGGGAACTACAGACCATGGTGAGTACTAGGGAGATGGGTGCCTTCTCAGGATACCAGGGACAAGGCTAATTATCCACCCCTGAACTATGGTGACATAAGCACCTTTGTGTAAAAAAAAAAAATAAATCTGTCCAGCGAAAAGTAAAATATATTAGATTTAAGCCAAGAATAAGTCATTTTGCTGCCATAAATGGTTTCTAACATCTGCTGAACACATTTTATATTAAAGCTAAATCTAGACCCTAGTAACAGAAGAGGTACTTAAGTATACAATACACGAATGCTTTGCCAGGGATGATTGAGCATGTCTTTCCACTACAAAACCACTGTCTGAAGTGCCCTTATGCTGAACTCTGGATTTTGAACTGTGGAATAAGTTACAGTATATGACTGACTCTGACGCATCCAGCAACATTAGTGATGTGACTACATTTACCATAGTAATCGCTCCTTCAGTATTACGTAGATAAAAATGGACAATGGGACAACATACCTTTTTCTGCTAACAGATTCCATTTCTATGTCTTATGACATCAGATTCATTCTCATGGTAAAAAGTTGTGAAGCTATAAGAAGAAGCATGCTGTCGGCCTGGTGGCACTGAGGGTTAAGGCGCTGGATGCCACATGTCACACCAGGATGGCATTGCAAGGTTGGGAGCGAGTTCGGGCTGCCGGGTGTTGGCTGGTGAAGTGTGGATTGAGCATCCAGAGGACTGCTGTCCTCTCTCGGGGAGGGTGGGCTGTGGCATCCCTTCTACCAGCGACTCCCAGTGGATACTGGGGGAGCAACAGCAGGGTCCACCATAGAAAGGGGCGGAGGTGACGGCAGATGTCTGTGGGACTGGTGTGGGAGCATGCCCGTCTTCTGGAAGTTCAACTCCACCTCTATCTCCCTCGTGAAGCTTACTGTCTCCATTCTATCTGGCATAGCTACCTCTGACATCTGTCGACTCAGCCAAAACTTTTGACACTGTTGCCTAACAACTCCTCCTCGACAAGCTCAAGACAGCAGGGCTCTCTGACTCCTCAGTCAGGGTGATTCCTCTCCTATCTTGAGAGTAGATCTCAAGATGTCCAGATTGGAGACTCAGTCTCCCCCACCCGCACTCCCTGTTAGCTCAGGCATGCCCCAAGGTTCCAACCTTGGTCCCATATTCTTCTCCATCTTCTTAAATGACCTCCTTGCTGTCTGCTCCTCTACAATCATCCATATGTATGTAGATGATACAATACTCTTTGCCTCTCGCTTCTCTGCCCCTGACTTCACTGCCAGACTCCAACAGGACTTTACTAACATCCAACATTGGTTCCTGGCAAAACAATTGTGCCTCAACACCAAGAAAACATTCTCTGTGACCTTTGGCATGTGGCAGTGGCTCTCTTGGCTCATACCTTCCCCTCCTTCCATACCCTTAAATGTGCAGCAATTGAGGATGTTTCAGCAAAGTACCTTGGGGTCTGGTTGGACAGGCACCTCAATGCCTCCCACCAGAAGCTTCATCCCAAACTTGATGTGCTTTTTGGGGATAGATAAAAGCTGTATCCTGCTTCTCGCTGCAGCTCCTAAGTTCACCCTGGCCAGACTGAAACCTCTCTTTCGATCCTTTTGCCATTTTGCCCTGGACTGCCCCCCCCCCAGCACCCATTACTGTTTCCTGTACTCCTCTTTCCTTCCCCTCCCTTGAATCTAGATACCTCACCCACTGTGTTTCCTTTACCTCTAAATGCTGGCTTGGCTCTCTCATCCTTTCCTTGATTGCATCCTCATTCCCCCCCACAACCACCACCACTTCTTACCACCCTTTGCAACCCTGCTCTCACTTTCTCCCACTCCCCTCAAGGAAATCCACAGCTGGTCAAACTGCCTTCTCCTTCTGGTTCCCCAAACAGTGATGTTCTCTCCCCCTAACGATTCACTGTGCTCCATCCCACCATTCTCTTACCTCTCTCCTCCATGACCTTACTACTAACTCTTGCATTTGTCACAGATACTGGACCCAGGGCTGCCACCCTCTACCCTCCTATCTCTGCCACCCTGTCGCTTCCCCTTTTTGCCCTGCACCTACACCACTGCAGTCCCGTGGTCTACCCCTGCCTTTACCACAAACACTGGCTCCCTCCCTAAACTCAGGACTGCCTCCTGCACATTGCAAATGTTGTAATCCTCCTGATCTTTTCTGTCTTTTAGCATATTTTACTTACACAAAATCTGTGTCCTTGCACAATTGTTATTTATAATGCTCATGTTCCTATTTGTATTAATTATATTTCATTGTATTTGTACTTATTGTTCTTAGTGTACCTCTGTTCCATCCCTTCCTCACCCCCCCCAACATCTGGAAATAAGTTGTTAGCAGCTCAGCATGTCTTCCTAGTAAAACTTTTGAGATAAATAAATATTGGCCTGTGTGCAAGTAACATCAGCTGCCCCTCTGTGCTTCCATGACCATCCGAGATATCTCCTATCCTAGTTCTCCCCTGCTCTGTTGCCCTCCCCTCAAGGATTCCATGCATCTGCCTCCTGCACTTGGTGATCTCCTGTACCATCCCCCTTGCCTATCTCCTTTAGTTCAAACCCCCTCTGACTGCCCAAACCATAATGAGTTCCATACATTTATTTATTTATTTTAACATCAGTTTTACAACCTTTGAGCCAGAGGCTCATTTACAAAGGCACCTCATCACAGAGAGGACAAACAACGGTACAACAGACATCAAATCAGGCAGAAATACAGAGTACAAAGTAGGAGTCAGTCAAAATTACAGGCATTTATCAAGCTGCTCAGCAAGCATTGTCAGGGAGAGAAGTAGGGTTACGGGCAGCTACAGCTGAGTGTAGAGAGCAAGTAATTTCTGAGGCTGCTTTCAAAACAAGATAACGACGGGGTGTCAGTAATTCCAGCAGGGAGGGTGTTATACCAGAAGGGGGCTCTATAGGGGTAAGCCCTTTAACCTTGCGAGGTTCTTGCCCTCGGTATAACCAGTGCAGCTTTGCAGGAACTACGGGTATGCACTGTGGGGTTTGCTAGGTGGATAGTGGCTGACAGACCCGGAGGGGATAGACCATGGAGAGCTTTATTGGTTAGTAGGCAGGTTTGGTATTTGAGGCGCTCATCTAGGTTAAGTAGATTAGCCATGGAATAAGAAGGCAGGTATGGGTAAATCCTGGAGCACCAGTTGTGAGTCTGCAGGCTTTGTTAAGGGTAAGGCGTATCTTGAGCAGGGCAGTCTGGTCAGCCGCACCATAAACAGGTAGGCCATAGTCTATTAGGGATATAACAGAGGAGGTGACTGCAAGGCGGAGGGCATCATTGGGGGGGCAGTTTTTATGATGATAGAGGATACCCAGCCGTGTGTTAGAGGCAGAGGACAGGGTGGAGATGTGGGCATGAAATGAGAGGGCAGGGTCAAAGGTTATACCTAGGTATTTATAAGAGTGAACAAGTTCAATAGGGAGATTGGAGGTGGAGTGGACAGAGAGAGGAAAGCTAATGGATTTATTTTGGGGGTGGGCAAAGAGCATGGCTTTGGTTTTCTTTAGGTTGATTACGAGTCTGTGCTCAGTGAACCAGGATTCTGCGTCATTGTAAGATTGCTGAAGAGAAGTCTGGAGTGAGATGGGGTTACTATCGGAAGCAAAGGAGTACCGCATCATCTGCACAGAGTAGGATTTTACCGGTACATTCACTGGGCAGGGAGTTGAGGAAGAGGGAGAAGAGCAAGGGTCCAAGAATAGAGTCCTGAGGGACTCCAGACCGGATAGGGCAGGTGCTGGAAAGTGTTCCGTTGATTTTCACACATTGCGAGCAGGCTGACAAGTAGCTGGAGCACCAGGAGACAGGTCCAGTGGCAAAGCCTAGGTGACTAAGGGTAGCTAACAGGAGGGGGTGTGAGAGACAGTATCAAAGGCTTTTGATAAGTCAATGAACACAGCACCAGCCAAGGAGCCAGAGTCCAGAGAGGTGTGCAGAAAGTTTGAGAACTCCAGAAGGGCAGTATTGGTGCTGTGGCCAGCTCTGAAACCATGTTGTTCAGGGCAAAGGATACCATATTTGCAGAGGTATTCAGAGATTTGGGTGGCCACAATTTTTTCTAAGGCCTTAGAGAGAGGAGAGATGATTGAGATAGGCCGATAGTTGCCCGGGTGCGTCCTATCACCTCCCTTGTGAATTGGGGTGACAGTAGCAACCTTCCAGGCAGAGGGGAATTGCCCTAGGCAGAGAGGTTTGTTAAAGAGGCAGGTGACTGGTGACATGACCTGATCCAGAACCTGACGAAGAAGACAGGGATCAAGGGAGTCATTGCCAATAGTGTTGCTCTTTAAAGCTTTAAGTAGGTAGGGCCTGACTTCCTGGGCAGTGACACGATGCAGGTAGAACAGGGGGCGTGGGATAGTAGGGACAGCCCTGGAGGGAGGGGGGGGTTAAGAAATTATCAGGGAGCACCGGGCTAAGGTCCGTGAAGGAGTTATTGAGGTGGGTGGCAATAAGGACAGGGTCTGAGGAGACAGTACCATTAATGTTAATAAGCGAGGGATTTGTAGGTTTGCTTCCCACCCTCACCATATGGCAGACAGTTTGTTCTAAGCCATCATAACAGAATAGCAGTTCTAGTTCATAGCAAACCTGCTTTGTGGTGCATACAGTACTAATAGAATTGTACAGTGTTCTGCACCAAAATCATAATTGATGCAATATGATTAGAGTGTTTGAAACTAGATGTTGATGGTGGATGAAGTTGAATTCAGTATTCTGCTGTTGGTCATTATAAGCATGTGTTTGCTCACCCTAGACATATATGCAGCCTAAATACAGCTTTTCCCAGCTAAAGAGCAATCTCAAGGAAGAAGATTTAAAAAAACTACTAGAGGTGGCAAGTTCATTACAGGATCACACTAATTAGAGTCGTAATAATATAAAGGGAACTACAGTATGTTTTATGAGGCTGTAGTTTCATTGAGAGGTGCTGGTGACCTGATAACCATAGCAGTGAAGCTCAGTTGGTTCCTCATGTCACCAGAACCATGAGATGGAATTATAGTCAAGTTATATAGTTCCCTATTTGTTTTTTTATAATATATGGATCTGAGAAGTTTTCTAAAAGTGCTGTTTTATACAGTGAAGTAGCAGCTGGTTTGTGCTGTGCACAAGTTACCTTTTGCTGTATGTACCAGGTAAAGATAAGGCCGACTTGGGGTTGCACATGGGATTTCATGTATATTCCATGCAGTAATTTTGCTGTCTCATCAGTGGTATTCTGGAGCCTTCCTAGTGGTGCTGAGGGTTGAGGTGCTGAACGACACATCTCATGCCACACTGGTGATGCGGGTTGGATGAACACAGAAACTCACACTCCTATCCATAATTAGACCCAAATATTTCATTAATTTGGATGTACCTATGTGCATCCACTGAAAAATGTACACAGCTGTAAAGATGTGCAAAATATATGTGCAAAATGGAGCAAATGTACCTGTGACTTGCCAACCCGTGGAAACCCTGGTGCTTTGAGCGTATGCCCCCTTCCTCACAATGATGGTATTACAGGATTTGGATGTCATCCTTTCCCCAGTGCAGAAAGTGACCATCCATGCATTACATACAGAATATTAGACAGAGAAATATGTATGTATTATAATGATATAATACCATCAAGATGTTAAGGTGATATGGTGACCCCAAAAACGAAGCTTGAGTTAGTGCAGAATAATTGGTGGTAACTATATATTATGAGGCTATAATTCCATCAAGAGGTTCTGGTGGCATGATAACCATGGAAGGGAAGCTTCAGTAATGTATAGAATAACAGACAGGGAGCTATGTATTATGAGAGTATAACACCAATAAGAGGTTCTGGTGACATGGTGACCTTAAGACTGACGCTCAAGTGGTCCTCATGTCATCAGAACCTTGAGATGGTATTATACCCAAGTGAAACATAGTTCCCTGTCTGTTGTTTTTTTGTAATGTGTGGATCCGAGTTGTTTAAAACAGTGAGGTTTTGTCAGTAAGCCGCTGGTCCCTTTTCTGTCTGGCATTAGGACCAGAGGGAAGTGCTTGGAGAAAAAAAAACAGGTCACAATTACTTGATTCTAGTAAGCTGTGCTAGTGCGTTAATCATTAGGCATTAGTACAAGAAGGAAGCTCTTAGAGGTGAAAAAAAAAAAACAGTGTCGCAGTCACTCTGCTTTGCCACTTCTGTGTTCTGCCCCAAATGCTTCCTAAACACATGGACCGCCAGACAGTTTTTCTCTTGTGTGGCTAATAAAAAACATCAAAGCAAGTGCTAAACATCAACATCCTGGCACCTTATTTCAACCTTTTGTTGGATGCTCACCACACAGAATCTTCAACTTGGCCTAATTAATAAGCCAAAAATCTTTGAAAAGAAAGGTTTCCAACACAGGGGCAGGCTGGCTTTTACTGGCTGCAACAGATACAGCAAAAACTGGCTCGCACTCAGTGCAAGGATTTTGCTGTACAAGGGAAAACAGCCACATATCGACGAATTGCTGTATTTCATGTAGGTTTTCATTATGCGAATTGTAAACTTTGCAGTTTGTGGTTCCATAAAGTGCAGAATTCATGATTTGCAGTTCTGCAAAGTGCAGAATCAGCAAAGTGCATTGCTATGCAAATTTCCACTTTTCAAGGTGAAATTTTTGAATCGCAGTTTTTTTTTTTTACTTTGCTCGGACCTGCTACAGAGGCACGAGGCTGCAGGGCAAGTGCTTGTCTACACACACCAGAGTGTCTTTATTTCACAGCGAATGCAGCCCTCTAGATTATGTTATTACACTTATAAAATGGTCTTGTATTAAAAATGTTCACATGGAAAATATAGCACTCTACATTTGTAAGGACTTGTAGACTCAGCAGGTGACCTAGTTTGTCTAGTCACCAAGCAATGTTTGTGGTGGCCATCTTTTCTTTTCATCAAATATTTTATGTGCCTTACTTGTGACTTTCATAGGACCACTTCCCACTATGGCTAGAGTTCTTGGCTGTGAAGCCCTGTCCAACCGCTACTCCATCTTTACTAAAACTTGATCAGTACCACAGCTCTGGGACTGCACCAACTAAATCCCCCTGGAGGTGGGAACCTGCCATTTCAGTACCTTGACATGCACTGTCACCCAGTCTGACCAGTATCCATGACATGCCAGAGGTATGGAAGCTTTCCGGAGGTGGCAGATCAGGACCTGCAGTGACTGTCAGGACAGCAAGTATGCATTCATCTTCCCTGCCTACGATATTAAATTTCCTGGGTTTCTGTTCCTCTCCTTAAGGGTACATGCTTGTAATGCCATCAGATATCAGCAAGCTTGATGCATCAATATCCAAATATCCTATCTTCCCCAGATATGTGTCCATGTTCCTCACTGCATCACCACTGGTGGTCAGCCAGGTAACGGTACAGCAGTAGGAAGCGCAACTCTCCCTCCATGGAGTAGAACAGTATCCTCTGGATCTCTCAGTCCTCCTTCTGGTTCTGGGCACCACACAATGACTCAAGATTGTTCTTGATCCTACATTGTGGCATCATGAGTGGTAACTCCACTGCTCACTGATGGACCTCTAGCAGAGTGGCCATCTTGCCTCATTTTTATGTGGATGCCATAATCATTCTATTAAAGTTGTAAAAAAATATCTTTCAATTCTTACCACTGGGTATTCTGGGCATGGTGTTGAATTTACAAACATAGTTTCAAGTGCACAACAAAGAAAGAGAGAGAGAGAGTGACAAAGAGAGGGACATTGAGAAAAAGAGAACATGCTACAAACCCGAAGCCACCATGAAGCCTATCAGACTAATATGTAGGGAAACAAGAAGGCAGTGCACAGCAAGAGCAATTTCCAAATTTTAATTTCTCTTAGGCTTACCACCTTTTGAACAACACTCTTGGAAATAAAAGTTGAAAAATGCTCCTGTTGTGCACTGTCATCCTTTTTATCTGTAAGTGCCGTCCACACAGAAACAACGAGTAGCAAACCTAGTAGTGGAGGAACACTGGCTAATGCTGACGTGACTGTACTGCAACAAGTGCTTCATTCTCAAGTAGTGAGTGTTTGTTTCCACAGAGCTTAGCAGTGACTAGTGTGGGACCCAACTCTGAAACCACAGTGAGCGTTGTTGTGTTGTACTGGTGTTTGTACAGCAACAGTAGTAGCTCATGTTATCTGAGAACATGTTTCACCATACCACTTATTAGCAGCTGTTTATTGCTGATTTCCTTAGATTCTTTTGTTCATCTGACCATTTTTAAAATTGTATTCCTTATAAGTTTTGCATTATATAGATAGGCTTTGTAATACACCCGAAATCTCATACAAAAAATTAATTATACACTATCATTCTTTTTTCATAATACCATCATTAGAATCTCATAATACTATCATTAGGATCTATGATGCCGGTTCGACAAATGTTTTGTTGACTGACATCACAGCGATGGATTTATGTCAACCGCAAGTTGCAGCTGACATAAATCCAGCAGGAGAACCAGTTCCTTTTCTATCGGTGAGCTTCACCCCCCAAACCTCCCATGCGTGGGGCTCTGCCCCGCGTACTTACGGATTATCAATTCTCAGTTGGAGTTGATTCGGAGAGGAGGTGCAGGACTGAGGGAAAGTGTGCCGGGGTCCCAGGCGGACTACTACAGCAAACTGTCGATGTTGTCAGCATTGACATGTTCTCAATAATAGTTTCATTGAACAAAGGGCAGACCCTATTGTTACAAGCTCCTAACAGTAGTATTATCAAAAAAAAATGTTTTTTTACACATGATGGTAAATTGCTTCAAGGAAACATGGCACAGAGCAAGTGAAGATACCAGTTTGCAAGCACTGTGCAAAGTGTGTAGTGGGCCACTTCATGCAAACTTCAGCAGCAGTTTAAACGTCACATGGGCCTACTCAGCACACATCAGAGGAGTGCCTGTACCTCCCAATAAATGCTCATCATGTTGTCTAATTATTAGTCACTTCTAAAATCTGGCAAGGGCAACAATTCAACAAAGTACCTGTATACATCTTGTAGTCCATTTTCAACACATGCCAAAGAACAATGCTACGATTCTGGAGAATATTCACTTTCTGTGGTTTTACTCAGTCCCAAGTCAGAAAGAAAAAACAGCACCATCCACCAAAAAAAGTAATGCAAAATTAATTTAAATATATATGAATATTTGCAAAAACAGCACACAGTAGGTGTCAGCTAGGATACACCACAAAGTTCAGCAGGAGGCCCAAATGGATGAAGTGTGAATGTATAAAACTGGTCAGGTCTCTCGCTGAACTTTGTGGAGCCTCCTCACTGACACCTACTGTGAGTTGTTTTTGCAAATATTCACATATATTTAAACGTATTTTGTATTACTTTTCTTGGTGGATGGTGCTGTTTTTCTTCCTAAATTGATGCTGTAAGAATAAAACATGGCACATCAGGTCACAGAGCGGCTGCTTCTTTCTTGTTTCAGTCTTACTCAGTCCCCCATGGCTAACAAATTCAGGCAGCTATAGACTCTGATGGCACATGACTGAAACTGATAGCCATCAATCATGGATGAAGTGATAATGTTTATTAATACAGCCCATGGGTCTGCTTGTTACAGTATAAGACATGCATTCAACAGCTGAAAGATATGAGCCAAAGGACGCAAGTTCAACCACTCTTATGTTGCAACAAGTGGCTCCACAGGACATATTAATGCAGTATAGGTCAAGGGAATGCTGCCATTTGTATAAATTATAAAACAGACACTGTGAATGGTGCCTATTTCCAAAGATAACTATCTGTATGCATCTCAGTAGGCTCCCCTGGTACCGTTCTGTCTCATTATGTCTGACGAAAAGAGGTTCAAGTGCTCTCAGACCCAGTGCTTGCTACCTTAGTGCAGTAGTAAGGGGGTGTTGGACTGTTTAGGATGTCAGGATACTGGGGTGTATAGGAAGAGGGATCAGTTGTAGAAGCAGGAAGGTGATCCTTCCCCTGTATAGGTAACTGGTTTGCCACACCAAGGGTCCTGTGCAAGGTTTTGGAGCCCACAGCTACAGAACGAGCATGAAACGATGGAAGCAGTGCAGAGGGGAGTGACCAAAATAATCTGGGGGCAATGGGAGAGAACATACAAGGCAAGGCTGAGACACCTGAACATGTATACCCTGGAGACAAGGAGGGAGAGAAGAGACATGACAGAAACATACAGATATATCCAGTAGATAAACAGGATATACTGGAATGAGTTGTTCACCATGAGTGCAGATACAGTCCATTACAAGAGGTAATCCACTGAGGTTAGCTGGGGAGAAAGTTCAGGAGGGATTTCCAAAAGCATTTTTTTCTCAGAAAGCATGGTAGACAGATGGAGAGGACTGCAGAGTAAGGTGCTCTATGCCAAAGCAGTGGGGTGGGTCAATCAAGGGTAAGACAGGCACAGAGGCATGATAACATCTGGAGTGTTAGAGCAGGGAAGGGTAACAAGGGGGTGGATGGACAGCAGAGCTACCACATCCATATTACGTAGGGTTGGGAAGACTGGATGGGCCAGTGGGCCTTTTCTTGCCATCAAATTCTATGTTGTGATGCATCTCTTTTCCAGACAAAATATTAAGTTGTGGTCCATGCCGCCATTTCTAGGCTAATCAGTGCATTTGTGGTGTTTTAAATCACTTGGTAGGTTTCAGTATTTTAGGAACAGAGTCCTTGACAGTTACGTAACTCAAAAACAAAGACTACAATAAATTAATGCTCATCAGTCACCGGACATAAGATATTAAAGTTCAGTTTCTGTACCTCACAGACCAAGATTTCACATGCATAAAGTTAATAGATCGCCTTTGTGTTTCAGATAACAAGCCTCAGCCTATGCTAGCCGAACTGCTGAACATCTTGGTGCAGCATTTTCTGCAACCCTCAAACCACACTAGCCTGAGTTTTCACTGAACGGCACTAGATGTAGCTTCAAACAAATCCACAGTACTGTGTAAGCACCAAAAACGAATGCATTCTTACAGAAGAGGAAAATTAAAAATACAGAAAGTGTGAATGACTTTATTGTTACTAAATTATTGCACAAAAAAAAAAACGGTAGAGACAGATTTTCCAAAAGGCACCATGCTGGTGCGATTTTCCATTTTGGTTGCAACCTGCCTCACGCCAAATGCACCAAGATGTTTAACTGCTATGTTCAAGTATTTGACACATTTGCAACAGTTTTCCTACATTATGGCGGTTTGCATTAAGATTTTATTATTTTGATGCAAGTGGAACCAAAAGTGATGGAAACTTTGTAGCACTTGCGTGCGAACGTTAGACCACCTAGGTGTTCTAACTTTCAAGTGCAAGTGATGGGAAAGCAGTGGTAATTGAGCTGCAAAGCCCATGGGGGCTTTTAAAATCCTGCCCAAAATGTCATGAACTGCAGTGTTGCATGAAATAAATATTTGATAATGCATTATTTTTATGTTGTCTTGTGCATGCACAAGCAACATCTTGTGGTAGTTGGAGAAATGCAGAGGTGTGTCAGTGTTGAAGAATGCAGGGCACACTTTAGTAGGTGCGGCCCTCATTCTCCAATTATCCAGCATGCTAGTGCTGACACAAGAATTATGTAAAGTGCCACCAACTTGAAAGAAATGTGCCACTGCAATCAGAGACAAGCTCGTCATGCAGTGGCACAGATGACACGCCTTCAGTACGTGCCTTTCCTGGTGAAACATTTCAATAAACATGGCGGCAGAAGTGGTCGCTGCCACACAATCCCTTAAGAAAGCCAACATCAGGGTGCAATCCCCATGTCGGCATCTCCCCAACCCCCCCCCACATTATGTGGCACACTGGGAGCCCACCCCAGTGTGCTGCTGCTCACACAAAGCCGACCATGTTGGCATGTTCCCCCCCTCCCACACCCATTGTGTGGCACACTGGGAGCTCACCCTAGTGTGGCCAATATTTGTTTTATTTCACCAGTGAAGAAAGAAAACTGCCCCACAATGTTCATTTTTTTCTGTACCTGTAAAAAAGAAAACGGTTCCTCAACTTGTCCACAATGCCCCCCTCCCCCAACCTGCACCCACCCTCTGCGAACCTCACCTCCCCACACCCCCTCCTCAATCCATACTTACCTCCAGAGGTCTGGCGCTGCAATTTTCGGTGGAGTGGGAACACGTCTGGACTCTTCAAAGCTGAACTGCAAAATGAAGAAACGCCAGTAAGCTGTATAATGGCATCAATGGGGGGTGGGGTTCAACTTAGTGGAATATCTCAGCCATTTTTTTTAAATTTTGGCTCCAAATTTTCAACATGAGGTTCTTGGTACCCCGTCTCATAAACACATTCACTGTCATCTCGTTATTCGAACTCAGAAGCTAATTTTGCAGTCACTGCACAGAATCACCTTTCAGGACCGATTAAAGAAATGACAGTGCCACTGTTCAAGAGGTGGGGTCCAAAAAAGCCTATGTTGCAAATCTGGTGAAAAAATTCCCAAAAATTACTGTATTACGAGCATGCATTGCACAGTTTCCATGCATGCTCATAACTTCGACAATTTTTTATATTTTTACTCCAGATTTTCAACATTGACATTTTTTAAAACCTCCTTATGAACAGTACAGCTGTCATTTTTCACATCCTGCCAGAAATGTGTTTTCACACATCTGGCGCACAAAGGTGTGCTTGCTGTGGGAAATCAACGTTCGGGACAAATTAACAAAATCACAGTGCCACTGTTTATGAATGAAGGTCTTAAAATGCCTATGTTGAAAATGTGGTTAACAAAATCTCCAAAATAATTGCTTTACGGGCGTGCGTTGTGCAGTTTCTACGTACGCTCGTGACTTCACCAATTTTTCATATTTTCATTCCAGATTTTCAACATTACCATTTTTGTACACCTCCTCATGAACAGTACAGCTGTCATTTTTTCACATCCTGCCCGACATGTGTTTTCACACCTGTGGCACCCATTGGTGCAGTTGCTGTGGAAAATCACCTTTTGGCTAACGAACTGATAGTGTCACTGTTCATGAGGTGAGGTCACAAAAAGCCCATGTTGAAAATCTGGAGTGCAAAATATCAACAAATGCCCAGGGCATTAGGGTTTCCAACCTTAATGCCACACCCTGTAGAGACTGACAGGCATCAGGGGGTGTGACTTGGGATTGTCGACTGTAATGCTCACGCCATTCTACCCCCATCCCCACCCTGAAGCCAGTGACAGGCATTGAGGTGTGCCTTGGACTCTTCAGCCCCAAAGTTCACCCCATTCTCCTATACTGCACCCATCTCAGCATATATCCTTATGGAAATGGAAAGGCACACCATGACACTTGTCAGTGTCTGCAGGGTAGGGTGAGGTGCAATGGCGTGAGCATTATGGCCGACGACCAAAAGGCACAGCCCAGTGCCTGTCAGTCTCTACAGGGTGGGGGGGGTTGGCATCAGTTCAGTACTTCACTGCCATTCCTATTATGTATCTCTCTAACTCCTGCACTACCAATGGCAATGCCAGCAAGACAACATTCGGCATTGACAAATGCTTGTTCTCTTTGTCATCCAGCTTTTTCTTCACACCTGCCATCCGCCCTGTCCTCAGGATGGACCTCTACAACCTCACAGCCTGCCAGCAGCTACCCTTTCTATACTTTTCTTACATCAGCGGGGCCTACATGATGCAGGACCCATGAGTGCTGGTAAGTGTCATCTCAATGGCAAGAGGATTCATCCTTGTTTTCCTTCTGTATTCATGATAACCCTCACCCCCATTAGTGTAGAGCCAGTGACTTGCCATTTTCAGTGATAAACACCAGAAAAAAAAAACAGAATTTGTCATTTAAACCAGCACTTGGGAGTCAGTTGTTCATAAAAAAAAAAAAACTAGAATTGCGCCACTTTCTCATGCAAACAACTGCAGTCTGCACCAGTTTTTTGTGTAATCCCCTCCATTTGAGCCAGATTTCAGTACAAAATTTGCTGATTTACCCTCATTTTGGGGGGAATAAAACTGAACAGATGGATTTTAACAGTTGCCAGATTTATTTATTTATTTATTAGCTTTTGTTGACCAGGTAGGTGCATTAGGCGATAACTCTGCCTATTTTCAGGCATGATCCGGGAGAGCACAAAATACAAAGATATAATAAGGTACAATAACGACATAGTAAACGGCAGACAAATCCATAACCAGATAGCATCAGTTTTCCAAGCAGGCATAGGCAGAAGTAAACAAATACATTGGTTCAGCTAGAACTGACCATTTTTGAAAATGGAAAATCATTGACTCCAAGTGCACAATTCTGTTGCCACACAGAATCCTCCAATAGCAGAGAAAGTTCCACTGCCCCCTATCAGGGGTTGCCGTGGTGTAACTCACCATCAACTGTTCCCGGGCTGTGACATCTGCCGTATGCAGTCTTCCTCCCAGCCTCGGTAACCCTATTGCCAGCAACTGGCTCTGGTCTAAACCCAAGGATACCAACTGGGAAACACAGCCATATGGCTGGTACAGGTGGGGGAATACCTTATTTCAAATATTCAACTGAATATTCATATTCAGGGCCCCAAATATTCAGAAATTCGGCATTTATATTCATGTACTTGTTGGGGGGTGGGGAGACACCCACTCTCCTCCCCAGCCCAGTCATGTTAAAAATAACCCCCCAGCCCCACCCTCTGCAACAAGTCTATCCTCACCCTCCTCTCCCACCCAATACCCACAATTGCAGCATCCATAATCCTACAATGGGGGACTGCCACAAGCTGCATTCTTCCATGGCTGGCCGCTGCCTGCTCTTCCAGTGTTGTCATTCTGAAAAATCATCCCCTCATCCTGGAAGCAGCACCCAGGTCCCACCCTCCTCCCCCCAGCACACAACTTTCCTAATATTAAGGCCCCCCAGCTGCAAAGGTAACCGACACAACCCACCCCCTTCCTCCTCCTCCTCCTCCTCCACAGCTGGCTGCCTTCTTGTGAATGGAAAAGTGCTCCCACACTTGCTTGCATAGTAAAACAGTTGATTGCTGTGACTGTTTTTTTCCTTTTTTTGATAGTACTTCCTGAATACTAACAGGCATGAACAGTGCCAATACCGAATACCAATAGGCACAAATACTGCCATAATTCATTATTTGCATCTGAATAATGAATAATGCATTACTTATGGTATTAAAGAAATACTATTCATTACTGACACACTCCTAATGGCTGGCCCAGTTACCTTTTCACAGCACAACTGGGTACTAAGTATCAAATCTGGTTTCAGGTTCAGATCTCACCAAATCCATGTACTTACTCTGTGATCCTGGGCGTGTCCCTTAAACTCTTGGTGCTCCAGTACACCCAGCCTCAAATAAACGGTAGAAGCAGGGTCCACTGAAAACAAAATATACCACCTCAGTGGTGCTTTCGTGGGGAAACAAATTGCAAAAAATAAAAACAAATATTTAAGTGAGATTTTCACTGTGAAATGTATTCTTTTCTTTTCAGTTAAAAGTTGTACTGAAATTGGTGCACCCTTCTTACGAATGGGGGTTCCCAAAAGTCTTCCTTGGGCTTGCCTAAATGTCCACTGCCAGGCTGGCTTTCTGTGTCCTAACAATTAAGTGGTTGCATGTGAGTGCCCAGTTAGCCTCCGTGCCTGTCTCTTTAAGAGCTGCCTATTTTGTAGAGTATAATTAATCTGGGTAGGAACCAAATAGTTTCAAGCTCGAGTCCCACCCGGGCTGCTGTATTACTGCTTCATTCTGACATCACTAATTGCGCAGAGGGTGCCCTGTAAGAATCTGTGACTGTTTACGGATTATTTGCAATAGTAATAATAATATTATACTTTGTCTAACCTGCCTTTCTTTGCAGCATGGACATTTCTGTTAATCACCACCACCATCTTGGTTCTGGGACTACTAGTTTGGACCAATCAGTACCTTTGGGGACCCTAAAATGGAGTCTGTCCCCAGGGTTCTTGTGGGAGTGAATTTCTGTAGGAACTGTAGTTTTGCCCTTTGGTGCCTAAATGGACCTGGAGGGGGAGCTCTAACTGTGACAGACAGATGGCTCGATGAATCAAACCTTTTGGATATCTGGGAAAGTCCCAAGATGCCTACAGCAGTGGTCAGTCTGAAGTTAGAGTTGAAAGAGTAAACAGCTCGAGTGATTCGAGTAGCTGCTCCTGCGTGGTGCGCAGGGGAAATCGTCGGGAAAGCTGTGTTTGGCCTGCCTTCTACCATCTTCATAAGTGAAGAGCCTGATAATGGACTTCTTCCGAATTTGCAGCTTTTGCGATCGGATCCTGATTTGTGACAAATTGAATCCTCCCGAAGTGGACCAAAGATTTGCCTCGGTGCGATCGGCCTGTCAGGACTTGAGACTGCTGCACAGCATACAGTTTGCACAGAGACACTGCGAATTATAACTGGACTGTCATCCGAACTGTGGTATTTACCTTGCTTTTACTATAAGTGTGCTGAATGCTGATAGTGGGATGCAATTTGGTTCCCCACTGCTAGAATATGTCACGTTTGCTGGAAGCTGTATCCAGCACTTACCGGACTGTCTCCGAACTGTTCACTCAGTCTGGGCATTGCCACCTTGGCCCAGGCAGCCGCTCATGCCACAGAGAAATGACTGATGAGTGACCCGCCTGGGGATTCGGCTCCCTGCTCAACACCAGCAAACAGGATCAGCACCACGGTGCTTTGTGTGGGTCCTGCTTCTCCTGGCAATCCAGCTCTTCTTCCTGAGCTCTCCATTTCATCCATCCTGCATCCTGTACTGGCTAGCGTGAGTAAACACCAGGGTGGCTCCCTGCAACAAAGCTCGAATCAAAGTGTGTCAACTGATTTAATTGTTGTTGCTAGTCATTTCTGGACTGAGCCTTCTGGCTCCGGATTACAAATTGTGGGTTAAGGTACATGCATGTTTTCTTTCCATCACGGGGCCCCAACCAGCTACAACGCCGGTCTACCCCGGGCAACGCTTCCGGCTAGCCATAGTTCCAACTGGGTACCTAGAGTGTGTGTGACTGTGTTACAGGGACCTTTGAGTGTATGCCTTATGGCCTGAATTATTCAGATCTCAAATCAACCAGCAGATTCTGTCCCCTTCTATGTTACTGCCCCTTAAATAAATCAGATCAAAATATTCTTGCACTGAAACTGGTTGTGGTATACCTCTGTGTGAGCAGCATTGAAATACTGTTGGTTGTCATGCTAAATCTTATTTTACAGGGGTCTCCAGGGCAGAGCCACATGAACCAGCCCTGGTGGTAAGTGCAACAAGAGTGGGGTTAAAACTTTTGTCAGGGGCAAACTGCAACTGTGTATTCTGCAAATGATTTATGCCACTACAGTGAAAAGAAGGGGGTAACAGTGTCCCAGAGGGCTGCACCCAGGTTAGCTATGGTACCACAAACCCTGTCTTCCGGGTGGAGGCACCCGTTTCTAGTACCCAGGCCCCTCAACCTGCATCTGTTCATGCAGGCAGGGGTAGTATCCCTTGGGATAGCACCACCTGGGGCTATATTTGCAATGTACAGAAATGGTACAGTGACTTATAAAAACAGTAGTCAGGCACACAAAAGAGCATAAAAAAATATATATAATCGAAAAATGGCATATGATCGAAAAATAGCATGATGTACAGAATTAAGAAAAACAAACAGTTCCCTGGACAGGGAAACAATGGATAAATAATGCCAATGAAGGAGGTACATAACAAGACAAAGTAAGGAAGTGCTACAGGGAGAGTCTAACAAACACATGGCACCTAAATGTCCACTGTGGGACAAAAGGCTACTTCAACATTCTCCTTTGAACCAATATCCTTAAAAGAAGTAGAAGACCTCCTATCCAATTTAGATACTTCTAAGAGTGCAGGTGCAGACTCCCTGGACCCCTACTTTCTTAAAGTAGCATTGCACGCCTTATCTGCCCCCCTCACTCACCTCTTCAATCTTTCCCTAGCTACTGGTTCCATCCCCTCCATATGGAAAACAGCTCAAGTAGTTCCACTACTTAAATCAGGTGATCCCATGGACCTTAACAATTACAGGCCCATCTCCATCCTACTGGTACTATCCAAGATGCATGAAAAATTAGTAATTCACAGTTAAGGGCCTATCTGGACACCATCAACCTCCTAAATCCAGCACAATCTGATTTAGATCAATGCATAGCACCATCTCTGCCCTAGCCAAAGTCACTAATGATTGGCAGACTGCCTTGGATAAAAGAATAGTACCTGTGCTGTGTTCCTGGATTTGAGTAAAGCATTTGATACAGTGGATCATGAATCATTAATCTCCTCTCTTAGCTCTGTAGGCCTTGATTCACTCTCACCAATTGGTTTAGGTGCTATCTCTCTGGAAGGTTACAATTGGTAAAAATGAAAATTACCTATCTACCTCTAAACCACTGCTAAGAGGTGTACACTAAGGCTCTATCCTAGGCCCCATCCTCTTTGCCATTTATATTAATAAGAGTGATGCCAACCTCTCTCAATCTAACATTCATCTGTTTGCTGATGATACTGTATTATATGTCAGCAATCCTCACCATCAAAAGCCTGTAGAACTGTTACAGTCAGAATTCTCCATCCTACAACACAACCTATTGGAAAAAAATTACTTCTAAATGCCAAAAACAAAAGCTATGTTCTTTGGGAACAAAGAATTGCTCTGCCACTACCCCATCATTCATCACCCCACAATTATCCACCTTATTTGGAGAAAAGCTGGAATTTGTGGATAAATTCAAATATCTTGAGTCTGGATTGACAATAAGCTTGACTACTCTGTCCACGTTGAAGAGCTATTAAAAAGTTGAGACAAAGGCTTGGCCTATTTTACAGAATAAAACACTACCTACCAGAGACTCCAAACAAAGATTAATCCAGGCATCATTCCTATCCCTATTGACTATGCTGACTTTCTGCCATTGCTCACTCTCCTCTTAAATAAGCTGGACACCCTGTATCATAGAGCCATCAGATTTATTACAGACCTTCCCTCCAGCACCCATCATTGCTCCTTTACATGGCAGTCAATTGGACATCCCTACAGCACAGAAGAAAAGGAATGCTGCAATCTGGATCTTTAAAGCTTTATCAGGCAAACTCCTCCTATATCTCAGACTGTTTCACCTGAATCACATCTAGGCCATACACCTTAAGGATCAATAAGCTCATTATGCTAAAGATTCCATTACCTGCACCGGTTTGGGAGGGTGCTATCAGCCATTCCTAGCATTTGTCTGGAACTCACCCAAAAATCTATGAATCTGAATCCCTCTTACCCTTATCATCCTTCAAAGATTATACACCGCCCTATTTCCAGAGTTGTGCAACTGCTTCCATAAGGCCTAGTCTCCCATCCAACCTACACCCTCCCTTCTGTAATCCACTATGTTTAGTTTCCTTCTTCTAACCAGTCAGTTATCACATTTCATATAAAAGCCTACAAAAGCCCTATTATTTGATTATTATCCCTGCTATATCTATTATCCTTCTCATGTTTACAGGTTGTTATTTTACTGTGCCTTGTATATCTGTAAATTTTGTATATATCTCTTATTTATTTGATTGTACTAATGTTATGCTATTCTCATGTCTTTGTAAAAAAACTTGTACCCTTATTTGTATGACCACTCAGGTCCATCTTGTAAATGAGCTACGCTCAATGATGTTCGCATGAATAAATAAAGATTTTGATTGATTGATTGATTGATTGATTGATTAAATGGCTAGTGTCAAAAAACAAATAAAAAAGCAAGCCCAAGGTAAAAAAACAACAACAGTATAAAAAAGAAACAACCAGCATAACTAGAAACAGTAAACAAAGGGGGTATAAACATAATTAATGGGTGGAATGGACAATACAAGTCCAGCAAGCAACGTAACATGACCAAAGGATAAATAAAGGGGGAACGACAGACAGGAAGCAGAAGAAACTAAAAATAAAGAAACTTCCTGGAATGCAGGGGACCAAAAACATTAGGTGATCTGAGCAGACAGACGCCTGAAGTAGGGGTCCCAAATGCAGTCAAAAATGGAAAGATTACCTAGTGCTATATGACTGAGGCACTCATTATGGGCAAAAGTAGCTAGTGTGGTTTTTCAGGCATTAACTGAGTGGACTGCAGCAGATCGCCATCTCTATAATAGTAAACATTTTGCCTCAGTCAAAGCTGCGGTAATCCATCTAAACTGGCTGGGAGGGACATGACAGGCTGTCAATGGTAGGGCTAAAATAAACATACTGGGGTAAAAGGGGACAGGGACATGTTCTAAAGTTTTGAGACCACCTTGTGTGCTATACAGAGGCCCATAAGCCATGAAATGGAAGATTATTCACTTGGTAAAGCTGATTATAAGAGCACCTTTTACAGCACTTGAAGTCATCACTAATGGATCTTGAGGTGTACTCTGATAAGCTGATCCACAAACTGAAACTTTGAATCTAATCCTGTTTCCGTCCCTTTCAGTTGGATCTTCATCAGTACGAAACTTCCCACGCCATTCCTCCTGTAAACTTATATTGACTCATTAATGAGAGAAATTGAAAGAAAACAGCATGGCCAGAAAGGTTAAGAACATGAACACGGTGGAGACTTGGAACTCGTTTTCAGTGGGATTTAGTTCTTAAACATAAACTATCTGAGCCCAGATGACAGAAGCAATAACCAGTAGATAGCAAAGACAAAGTGAAACACCTACTAAGTTAAAATTTATGTAAAAAGTTACCAATACATTATACTGGCAACAAACCAATCAAACATACATAAATTGGTATATTCCTCCTCAACGGGTGGGCCAAAGTGCTGTAAAACATGCTCTTATAATCACCATTACAGGTCAGTTAGCCAACATTATCAATCAGACCTTTTACAGCACTCAAGGTCAGCGCTAATGAGTGATTTAAGTAGCAGTACTAGAAAGATCTACAGTGGGGCAAGGAGGAAGTGGTTGAGGAACTGTTTAAAGGACCATTTGTACAAAGTTAGCTTTGTAACTGTCTCAGGTGTTTAACCTGTTTAACCTGTAGTGCCTGGAAAAGGAATGCACAGAAGACCAAGTAGCCACTGCAAAAATGTCTGCTATGGAGATTATGCCCCATTCCACCCAGGACCCCTTTGTTTAATGAGACATGAAGCTGAGTGAGAAAAAAAAGACTGCATTTTATTCCAGTGTCACATAGTTTCCTTTTCACTGGTAAGAATGCATCTTTTTTTTTTTTTGACCCAGCCCCCAATTCTGGATGGAGCTCAGCCCCTGCCCCCCACACTGTCCCACTATGCCCAGGTATACTCCCCTGGGCAAGGCCACCAGGCGGGCACCCCCAAGCGACACTGGTAGCAAGCTCTGGCTCACCCCCCAGGTTGTGGTCATGGGAGCAGGACCCCCCTGACGGACAACAGTGGCAGCAAGAATGGCGCAGAGCAGAGCATCATGCCTGAGGACAGAATGTTTATCGATGCTGCAATCCCCCTGAAGGCAGGACATGCAATGACGTCTACAGGACAAGTCTGATGTTTGTCCCGCCTCCCATGTCACTAGGCATTGGCCTTTTGCAGATCCCCTGGCCTCTCCCAGGGATCGCTAATAGGCTGGATACTCCCAACCCCCTCCGGAGAAGGAGAGCCATCCCTCAGACGCTCAATCCTTCTCCACCCGACCGGCCCTCTGACTCCCAGGTCTGTTCCAAACCCAGAATGTTGGTGTCACAAGCGGACACCTTGCTGCTGCACCGGCAACTAGCATGATGCATCTCTTCTTTTAATAACTTTAGGGGTTAGGTCTGTTGAAAATCTGAATTTTTGAGCCCTCAAAGTAAATCTGTTGTTTTGCTGAAAATTAAGGAACCTGAATATGAAAGACCATGGACACTCATCTGGACCAGGCCTGGGTTTTAGATATCTATGCGCCCTCTCAATTGTGTATTATGAACCATCAAGCCTCTCTTGAAGATGCTAATGTTTTTGATGCAACCACCTCCTCCAGAAGTACGTTCCAACCAGCTACTGTTTTCTCAGTGAAGAAATGCCTCATAGACTCTATTTTAACCCCCCCACTTGAGAATGTGTTCCCTTCAGTTCCCGCTCAGCCTGAAGAGACCCTCCTTATCCACTCTATTGATCATTTCTTTTTTCAAAATACCAAAGGTCTCAGTCATGTCTCCTCTCTCTCTCTCTCTCTCCCTCCTTCCTCCATCTCTCTCTCTCTCTCCCTCCTCCTCTCTCCTCCCTCCTCTCTCTCTTCTCATGCTCTCCCTCCCTCTTCTCTCTCTTTCTCTTCCTCTCTCCTCTTCCAAGGAGTACATTTCAGTGCCCACAACCTCTCCTCGTACATCCTACCCTGTTGACCCATGATCATTTTTGTTGCCCTCCTTTGGACCATCTCCAGCAGTTTTTGCCCTTTTTAACGTATGTGCACCAGAACTATACCCTGTACTCAAAATGCAATCTCATTAAATACCTCTACAATGGCAGTATTACTTCTTCTCCCCTGCTTCTGACTCATCTGGCAATGCAGCCCAACATTTTATTTGCCTTTGCTGCCTCTCTCTTAAATTGCACAGAGTGCTTCAGATTACTAGTTATCATTGTCACAAACCCACTCAGCAGGTCAGCCCTCTATTCCCAAAGTGCCAACCTCTGAATGCAGAATTGTGAACAGTTAACAGAACAAGGTAACCCTCTTGTCTGTTTTCTGGGTTTCAGTCACATTTGTCCCAAGTTCTGGAGGGATTCAAACTGCTAACCTCTTGTTAGCATACCCAATTGTCAAACTCAGATAATTCTGTCTTTGGGGGAGGGGCAGATATCTTTACTTACGGGCACCTAACCAGGTATTTCAAAATGCACCCTTAGAACTCCATGCAAGACCTAGAGAACTCTTACATGTTTCCCAATTTGGTACCACAATAAGCTCATACACAGTGTCAACTGTAACCATCTAAGCTTCGCTATTAAAAAAAAAGAAGTTTCAAGGCACACCAGGCAGTTTCTGTTTTTAAAATATATATCTTTACTTTAAAATAGGTAAAATAGGAATACAGTAAAATACAGAACAAGATATCCCAACACATACAATCTTAAAAGCAAAACAGGTTTAAAAGTGCAAATTCCTACAACACATACACTCAGACCGGTCTTATCTAATGTCTTTTTACTTTCTTAATCTTTCAGTGCTTTTATGTCCCTCTTTCTCAGCCAGAAAAGAATCTCTATGTGTCTGTGACTAAGGTCTGCTCAGCATACTTAAAAGCAGTCTTGAGCCGACCTTCTCTCTGAGGTTACCTAACTCCGCTTCGGTGTATTTAAATTTATATTTTATAACACAGGATGCCCTAATAAGATATTTAAAAAAATCTTAGGTGACATCAATGAATCTCCTCTCTTCATGCGACCTGCCAAATCGGTCTGTGATCCTGCTTCACACAGACAGCAAAGTCTCTGATGTAATTCTGGCTTCCTTGGACGACACACCCAACACATGCATATTGGACTTTTCAAACCAGTCTGTGATCTGCTTCACACAGACATCAAAGTCTGTTTGATGTAATTACTGGCTTCCTTGGAAGGCACCCCCAACACAATGCATATGCTCCTTCCTTCATGACACCTAGTGCAAATCAAAGGATTTCCCTGAGGACTTCATGAATGGATATTTTAGTTCCTGGGCTTCAAAGCAACTTTAACAAGCTAATTGCATTTCAGATCTATATAGTTTAACCTACATCCTGTCCTCTGACCTTATACCTGGGGGGGGTGGGGGTGATGTGTCATTTCAGCAAGACAGTAGTTTCTCTGACAGACACTGTCCTACATATTTTATATTACAGAAAAAATATCATAGTGTAATCAGAACCAGCTGTCCACATGCCACAATCATCACTCCCAGATTCTTCTTCTCCCTGATGCAGATATGCGGATCCCTCCCAGGATGTACTCAGTCCTCAGGTTATTGGCTCCAATGTGCATAACTTTGCTTTTCTTTGCATTGAGTCCAAGCTGCCAAATTCTGGATCACCTCTCTAGTTTTTCAGATCCTCCTTTAGGCCTTGTCTCTCTTTTTGCAACATGAACATTGAGAGGGAGAACTGGGCACCATGAGGGTCATGGCTGCACCGAGTCAAAGCACTGGCTAAGCCCATCAAAAAACACCTACTGCACACTTGCCAGAAGTGGCCCCCACTGAAGCAAACTGAGTGGGGACCACACATTGAAGAAGTCACTGACAAAGTGTTAGAAATCCCATGATGCGAAAGATTTTGGGCGGAGTCAGCCCTGAGATCGGAGCATGTGTCCTCAATGTGGTGGCACTTTTTCAAGGAAAAAACGAAAAGGAAAGCACCATTGAACCACCAGAAAAGTAGCCATGGATTATCTGGGTGTGAGCAGCCAAAGAAAGCAGGCTCCTGCCCTACTGGAACAGCGAATCATGCTGGCAAACAGCTATGTCCCCTGAGTGGAGCTGAGGGGACAGAACAGTCGTTAAAACACACCTGAAAATCATCAATGGAGTGAAGACATTGGGCAGTTGAGAACACGGCATCACAAACCAGGTAAGCAACCAACAGGGAGCATCGAGCAGCTCAGAACACAGCAGCACAATGAGAGGCAAAAGAATCACAGAGTACAAAACAGGCAGAGGCAGCAGCACAAACGCAGACAGTGGTAATGCGATGCAACCAGGTAGCACTGACACATAAAATGAAAGCCACAGCCTTAAGGTCCTAATACCAGAATAGCCTCACTTTAAAAATAATGAGCATAGCTCAAACAGAACTAGGCATAAGCAGCAGTCACCCAAATGGAACAAAACAAAGCAGTATTAAAGTAAAAGTAGTAAGGAGAAAACAAATAAAATCTAAGCAGAGCTGGGGTTGGGGGGAAGCAAGAGTGGCCCCACCCAGACTGCAGAATGCAGCGCCAGAATAACACACACACACACAAAAAAAGTGTCAGGAAAAACTCACAGGGAATGGTAATATCAGATAAAATTGACAAAATGTCTTCAAGGAGAAAGCAAAAATTCTGAATTTGATTTATTTATTTATTACATTTGGAAACAACCTTTGAGTTAAAAACTGTTTTACAAAGGTTCCACATCAAGAACACAAGACTTACATTTCAGATAAGTTACAATTACAGGGCAATGCTATACAATCATAGAGGTTACAACAGGTATACTATAATTTACATAGGGAATGACAACAGGTACAAAAAATGCGGGAAAACACAATTGAATGTGTATAATCACAGGTGTGAAGTAAGTAACGAGCAGCCCCGAAGAGGCCTTGTCAGAAAAGCCCTAGAGGTGAAAAGTCATAACATTAGTTACAGGGAGGGGGGACAGAAGGAGCGCCAGAGAGTGGAGTATAAGGAGAAATGGAGGGAGTGGGGTGGGAGATAGTTAAGTGGTAAATGCGATGGAATAAGTGAAAGAGAGAGATAGGAGGAGGGTGAGAGTGTGGGTAGAGAGTGAGTGATGGTCAGGAGACAGAGGGGATAGACAAGGGCATCACAGTATAACAAGGGAGAGGAGGGAGAGAGAGGGAGGGTAGGGATGGGAGGCGAGGGGAGAGGGAGAGAGAGAGAAGGAGAGAAGAGAGGGAGAGAGAGAGAGGGGTGAGAGCAGGTGAGGTAGGTGGAGAGAGAGAGAGAGAGAGGGAGAGAGGGGATGGGAGGCGAGGGGAGAGGGAGAGAGAGAGAGAGAGAGAAGAGAGGAGAGAGAGAGAGGGGGGAGAGCAGGTGAGGGGTGGGGATATGGAGAGAGAGAGGGAGAGAGGGGATGGGGAGGCGAGGGGGGAGAGGAGAGAGAGAGAGAAGAGAGGAGAGAGAGAGAGAGGGGGGTGAGAGCAGGTGAGGGGTGGGGATGGGGAGAGAGAGAGAGAGAGAGAGAGGAGAGTGGGGATGGGGAGGGAGGGGAGAGGGGAGAGAGAGAGAGAGAGAGAGAGAGAGAGGAGAGAGAGAGGGGGTGAGAGCAGGTGAGGGGTGGGGATAGGAGAGAGAGAGAGGAGAGAGGGGATGGGAGGCAGGGGAGAGGGAGAGAGAGAGAGAGAGAGAGAGAGAGAGAGAGAGAGAGAGGGGTGAGAGCAGGTGAGGGGGGTGGGATGGGGAGAGAGAGAGAGAGGAGGAGTGGGGATGGGAGGCGGGGAGAGGGGAGAGAGAGAGAGAGAAGAGAGGGAGAGAGAGAGAGAGGGGGAGAGCAGGAGGGGTGGGAGAGAGAGAGAGAGAGAGAGGGAGGGAGGGGATGGGGAGGCGAGGAGAGAGAGAGGGGTGAGAGCAGGTGAGGGGTGGGGATGGAGAGACAGAGAGAGAGGGAGGGGATGGGGAGGCGAGGGGAGAGGGAGAGAGAGAGAGAGAAGAGAGAGAGAGAGAGAGAGAGAGAAGAGAGGGAGAGAGAGAGAGAGAGGGGTGAGAGCAGGGAGGGGTGGGGATGGGGAGAGAGAGAGAGGGAGGGAGGGATGGGGAGGCAAGGGGAGAGGAGGGAGGGAGAGAGAGAGAGAGAGAGAGAGAAGAGAGGGAGAGAGGGAGTGAGGGGTGAGGGGGTGGGGGATATGGAGAGAGAGAGAGAGAGAGAGAGAGAGAGAGAGGGAGGGCAACAGAGGAGACGGAGTGGGGAAAAGATGGATAAGAAGTAGATAGTAGCAGAGGTAAACAGCCCAAGGAGGGAGAATAAAGGAGGGATATTTTAGCAAGGGACAAGGTCAGTGACTGAAGAAAAGGAGACAGGGTAAAAGGCTAACCGATATCATTAGGGCACAAGGGGGGAGATGTACTAGAGGATTAAATCGGATAGCAATTAGGGCGCAAGGGGAGATGTACTAGAGGGAAATGCTTGGATTAGCTGTGACATTCACAGATGCATTTGCTTAATAGAAACTGCTTAAGTTTGGCCTTAAAGGTAGGGAGGGTGGCCGAGTTAAGTGCAGATGAGGGGGTCTCATTAAGCCACAGAAGTGCTTGGAAAGAGAAGGAACGTTGCCCCAAGGCAGTCCTCCAAAAGGGAACACAGAGGAGGTTGAGCTCAGAACCTCTGGTATTGTATTGTGACTTCGCACCCATTAAGCAGATCAGAGATACAAGGAGGGGTTAGGCCAAGTAAGGCATTCTTCCCTAGGAGGCAGGTTTGGTACCTTATTCTGTTCTTGAGAGATAGCAGGTTGGATTTCTCATACAGAGTGCAGGTATGCATGAGGTGATCTGCATTTAGCAGTAGTCTGCATGCCTTGTTCAGGGCAGTGACCACCCTCTTGAGTGCCGAATCCGAACCCACACCATAAACTACAAGTCCATAATCCACTATGGTTAGTATGGAGATGGAGAGCCGAATTGCATCTGATGTGAGGCTTTTACTATGTCTGTACAGTACACCAAGTTTGGAGTTCATAGCCTTCACTACAGTGTCTATGTGTTGCACATAGGAAAGGGTATCATCTATTGTGACCACAAGGTACTTGAAGGAGTGTACCTGTTCAAGTGGGACTGATCTGCTATTTGTGATTGACAGAATGGGGTGCCACCTCTTAAGCTGGGCTCTTGCAAGGAGCACTGTTTTAGTTTTTTTATAGTTTAGTAACAACCTTTGGCAGCAGAACCAGACCTCCGACTGTTGAAAGGTAGTCTGCAGTTCAGCCTGTAACTGTGCCATTTGAGAGTGACTGCTGAGTATGACAGCATCGTCTGCATATAAGATCATTTGACGTGAGCAGGCCTCCAGGAAGGCAATAAGAATTAAACTGAACAATAGGGGTCTCAATATGGATCCTTGTGGAACACCCAAGGCAACTTCCTTAGGGTCGGACATTGAGTGATCAATTTTGACTCTTTGGGATCTGGATGGAAAAGAATCCTAAAACCAAAGAGCAGCATTAGGGGCAATGCCTAGTGAATGCAGTTGAAACAGGAGGAGGGGGAGGCTGGCCGTATCAAAGGCCTTTGTTAGATCTATAAAGATAGAGCCAACCATTTTTCCCTTGTCCAGAGTATTGTAAACATAATTAGTGAAGTCCACCAGGGCTGTAACAGTGCTGTAGTTATTCCTGAAACCATGCTGCCAATGGCATTGCAGTCGGTACTTCTGGACATACTCAGTGATTTGGTCTGCCACTATCCTTTCCAGGGCTTTGTAAATGGGGGAACGGATGGAGATGGGCCTGTATTTTGAAGCGCAAGTCCTGTCACCTCCCTTGTGGATGAGGGTCACCTGCGCTTGTTTCCGGATTGATGGGAAACTTTGCCAGAGAAAGTGATTTATTAACTATCTTGTATGGGCACTATAAGCACATCGATAGCATGTGCCATAATTTTCATGTCAGTGTTATCGCATCCCAATCTTGTTTTACCCAGGACCTTTTCACATACCTTAGCGATCTTTGACTGAAACTGTATTGAAATAGAAAGTAGGGTGGTGCTTGGGCAATGGCAAGTTGTTTAGGTCCCTATCCACAGGGCTTAAAGTAGTCAGCTGGGAGAACAGATGATAGGTCCGAGAATGCAGAATTGAACTCTTCAGCAATGGTATATGGGTCCAGTATGTTAGAGCCATTTACACTGAGCAGAGGTTGGTTTATTTTATCCTTCCCAGTAAGTTCCTTTAAATTCTCCCAGAGCCGCCTCCTATCCCCCAACCACTGTCTAGTTTGTTTTTGGAGTAACTGGCCTTGGCACTCCAAATGAGTTAAGTGCATTTGTTCCTGGCGTGCTCTATATTTCTGCATATCACCTTCAGCCCCTGAGGCCCTGGCCCTATTCCAAAGGTTATTCCTGTCTCTCATGGTTTCCAGTAGCTCCCCAGTAATCCCCATAATTATACCCCTGGGTTTTTCTATTCTTAACTAGGGCATAGATGTCACACACCATATTGAACTTATCTATGAAGTACTGTTGTGCAAGATCAATGTCATGTAGCAAATCAGCTGGAGTCCAATCAATCTGGGTAAGAGCTTCTTTAAATGCATGTATCTGCCCTTTTCTTAGTATTCTACTATTCACAAAGGTAGTCGGGGCTTTCTTAAATGTGTTGAACCACTTGCAGTTGATTGGGGAATGGGCACTCAGAGAGTCAGAATGCCCAGTGACCTCTGATATCCTATCCATGGCACTTGAGAGGAGCCAGTCTAGAGGCGTGCGATTGCCAAATGACGGTTCAATCTTGTTGGCTCGCTGACTAGTTGTGTGAGATCAGAACTGGCCACACAATCCTTTTGGTGGGTCGAGTCTTCACTGAGCCAGTTTATGTTGAAGTCACCCATAACTATGAACTCAGTGTTCCTATCAGTGTCAGATAAAAATTTGCATGTATACATACCTGCAAACATCCAGCACAGAGCAAAACGGTATATGACCAGCCTGGAAAGATGCATGAGTGAAACTGAAGATCCAAGAAAAAGGGGTAGAAACGGGATCAGATTTAAAGTTTCAGTTTGCACATCAGCCTATCAGAGGACACTTAAAGATTCAAGTTCTGTAAATGGTACAATTGATAATGCAGTCATTTTTATTTCCACTGGATGTGAGGTGACTGTGGGTGTAGTTTAAAGAGCATCTTTCGTGCCTTTTCTTAAATTGCTCCAGAACCCCTGAATGATCCTTACATTCCCACGCCCACATTGTGAGCTGGATTATAAAATGTTTTCAACAGCTGATTTTAGAGAGGGATCATAGGCTAATAGTATAACACGGACATAAGTAGGCAGTGTGCCCATGTGGAATGTCTACCGCTTCATAGCAGTTATAGCCAGTAATTATCATACTGACCATATATTTGTCTAAGCTATTCTTAAAGCTTTGTATGATATTGCTTTCAACTACCCCAGACAGTAACTTATTTCACATCATGACTACCGCCTGCCTGAACCGGTATCTCCTTCTATCTGTCCTGAATCTCTGAATTTCCCACCATTTAACTGCTTTCTTTGCGAACAGGTCTGGCATATATTTTTCTTCAGTTCCAACCTTATTCCGGCTCTAAACTCTTTATCCTGGGTTGTCCTATAGATCATAATCATGTCACCTTGCAAACCCCTATATTCATATGTAAATAGGTTCCTTTCCTCCAGTCTTTCCTCATGTGGTATGTCCCTTAATCCCTTGTCTGATTTTGTTTAAATGTGCTTACGCCACTTGGTGTAGTGTAGTGTTGTGCTTGTGCAACTTGTTGAATAAACCTTCGTGGCTGTTCATCTCTTGTTTCTCAGGGAATATCATCCTGTAGGGATGCAGAAAGCAAGTAACTCTGGAGAAGGGTCCTACTGGGTCAATATGTTTATGCGCTTTATAGCACATGACATAACTGCATAACAGGAACAGCACTGGTAGGGAGAGGATGCAAACCACAAAAGGATGTATGTGTGGTAGTGCACCCTCCCACTTTTCCCTGTACAGGATAAGAATCTTGCTGGGACAAGGGACCACCGAGCAGCTGCCGTGGCTCAATGGGATGAGCCACAGGCAGCAAGGGATGCAGAGCATCTGTGGGCCGGGTTTTGGTTCTCAGTCCCAGATGCATGGAATTTTTATATTTTTCGCACTTTGTGTGAATTTAAGTGTTACTCCCCCCGGAGTTAGTTATTTTAGTTGGGGGTTGGGTGTGAGGCAGAGCCCCTCAAAATCAAAGTCTTACCACTGGCAATATATTGCTGTACTGGCAGTGCAGTATATTATCTATGGCATAATGTCTTGCGACATTATGACCCCATGCTGAGAATGGTTCCACCCTAGAGGTGCCGGGGGGAATGATTCCCTTGGGCTAAAGGTACCTTAGGAGGGCACCCCTGAGGAGAGAGGTGAGCCACTGGGGAAGGAGAGGAGGATGGTGGGGCAAAGAAAAAATGCTTTTAAGTGAAGCAGGAAGGGCAGAGTTTAAATAGGTCAGGCAGAGGGCATGGCTGGTTATTCAGCCCATTGAACCACAGGCTAAGCCTTTCATTTCAATGTGATTATGCAACTTGGTGTAATGTTGTGCTTGTGTAACATATTGAATGAATAATCTTTTGTGGCCGTTCACTCCTCATTTCTCAGGAAATACCACCCTGTAGGGATGCTGATGGCAACAAACACTGGAGAAGGGTTCCACCCCTGGAGGTGCCATGGGAAGGATTCCCTTAGGCTAAAGGCACCTTTAGGAAGGAGCTCCCAAAAGAGTGTAAAGCAGAAAGCATTGCAGAAGGTGATGAGTAAGTATCATGTACAGAGGACCTTCATGCAGGTCAAGTAGGTATCCTGTATTTAGGACCTTGACATAGGTCAGCAGGAGACAATGGGAGTGAATAGCAACCTTCTTGTAGGTCTGAACAATTGGATAAGAAGGGGGCATGTATTCCTAAGAACAGAGGGAATGGCAAAGGAGGGATGCCATCGTCATCCAACAGCAGAAACCTACATAAGTAACCTGGTGAATGTGCTACTAAAACCTAACTAGGTATTATGACCTTTGGCACAGAGGAGAGAAGAAAAAAAAAAACTCTTTGAGGAGGAAACCTCAGGGGATCCAAGAGCTAGGTCGCCTTCCTTCCAGATTTTGGGATATTTTATTTAGTGATGGGTCTGCTGCTGCTATTTGGAAACCTCTTTTCAGGGTAGGTGGAAAATATTCCAGTTTGGAAAAAGGCTCTCACTCTATCACTCTAATGGGAACGCCGAGAAGTGGTGCGAGTGTTTCTGCATCAACGCCTCCCCAAGTGAGAGCAATGACCTCTGAGTCACTCAGCCGGCCTACCAATCTAAGAACAAACTAGGTGAATCAGAGGCAGTCATAGGGAGGATAGCTTAGAATGTTCCACCAAACCCACTTGGCTAGCTAAAGGAGCCCCCCCTTGGGCTTAGGGGTTCCACCCCTCACAGCTGAAGTCTTAATTTCTACATCAAGAGGTGCTGAAAATACAGCTGCATGGCTAATGCTCTGCCCAGACTGAGGACATTCCCATTATGGGCCAGACAAGAAGGACCCCGACCTGAGTTTCACATGGTCAAGATGCAGACTTCATGGGTGTAGAGTGAGACCACTGGCAGCAGGGCAGGCCCTGGGCCATAGTAACAAATGATCATGGTTGGCATGCCTCCGATTTATGTATATGAATAAGAGCATAAACGCAACTGGAAAACATTTGAAGACCTTCACATAGGTCATACACACTTGTCATCAAAGCACACAGAAGACTAAACCTCCCATAGCTTAGTCTAAGCAATCAGACCCTCACACAGGTCTGAGAAACAGAGCAAAACATCAGTTTTAAATTGTATTTTTAATTGACGAGACAGTAGTATTTTGTTTGGATTTCGCATAGCTACTACTCTATAAGTAAAATTTATCAGGACCACCTTGAAAATTGGATTGTTTTTTTATCCTAATAGAGTGAAATTGTACCATCTTTGTAACTCCTGTATAAAATTAAAGATGTTCACTAATACTACTAATTCCTGTAATTTCCAAGGAAAGCATGCCAATCAATTCCATTAGGAAAGCTAAATTATTGTGAAATAATATCTTTCATTACAGTTTAAACTTGTAAGCATTACATGTAACATTTAAGTACATACTGGTTTAATATTTGAGAAATACAGAGCTTTACAGGTAGCACTTAAATGCATACTGTTGCAATATGTGGGAAATGCAGAAGCACTTTGAAGAAACTGTAGCCAATGTAGTAAATTAGGTAGTCTGGTGCATACATTCACATTCTTTTACATCTTTCGTATACATGGTATATTAATATGGGAGATATACTGTACCTTGAAAAACAGTTTCCCATTACTATTGAATGCTTAAGGTTGTACAAGTAAATACTTGAAATGGTGTTCATAAGGAATGCAGCAAAATGATAGCAAGTAAAAATTCATGGATGCATATTTCTGCTTGCTCCTTCAAATGACCACTCCCAACCAGAATGAATGCCTGCTGTGACACCACAGTCCTTCACCATAGGAATAACAGAGATGCACAAGCAGACCACCAGGACACCAGCTGAGAAAGACTACAAAGCACTAACAATAGCACTTCAAATTCATAAAGTTTACAAGTCATCGGTTTAAGTGCCATCCCAAAGCTAAATAGGACAGTACACTGAGCAGAAATACTTACTGAAGGTGTTAGCCATACCCTGCTCCTTATCTGGTCTTTAATTATCCTCAAGTAGTGCGTCAACAGAACTAGCCGCTTCCTCTGTTGTCTTAATATATCTATAGAATTCTTTGTGATTACTACCAAGCTTTGTCATAGTATCTACTTCCATGGTGTTTTAACCTTCTCACTTCATTTTTATGCACTCTCAGAGTTTCCTGATACCACTGCTAGTCTTCAAGTTTATTACTTAATTTAGCCTATCTGTATGAAGCCGCCTTTCTGGAGACCTGTGTTTGAACCCATCAGGCCCCACCTGCATACCGTGTACCCTGAGCAAGTCACTTAACTTTACTGTGCTCCCAGGTTGCACCTGGAAATGAGCTCTGGCTTAGTGTGCCTTTCCTGGTTAAACAATTTCCTTTCTGTTTCCTTTCCTTTCTATTTGACTGTCTTCTGATTCTGTCTGTAAACTGCAATGGAACTTGCCTTGAGAGTTGTACTTCCCTACAGAAGAAATGTGCTTATCTACCAGCTCCTTTAATTTCTTCAAATAAAACATACATTTCCTGCACCTTTTCCTCAAAGCATTTCTGCCAATCCCATTCTGCTATCTCTTTCCTGCCCTGATTAAAATTGGCATGCCTGAAAAACGTAACAGTTGTTGTGCCCTTAATGTGCTGTTTCCTACAATTTGGAAAGAACTGCACCATGTTATGATCACTGTTACCCATGGGGTCCCTCACCTTACAGTCTGAAATATTTTCTTCCATATTACTCAGTACCAGATTATGCCCAACCTTGTTCCCTCTTGTACAAACTGATCCAAGCTGCAGGCAGCTCTCTAATGTCAGGATGAATAACCTTTCAACCCCTGAACTCCCCTCACCTGTATGCCAGTTATTACCAGGGAAACCGAAACCCTCCATCAGTAGTACTTTCTCACTGATTTTCCTTAAGCAGTTTAAAAGACCGACATCCATTGTTTTTTCATTGGTCCGGAGGTCTTTAACACACATCTATGTGAATTGCCTTTTTATTAACCTCTGTAATTCTCAGCCACAATATTGTAAGACCTGGTACCTGCATGTTGTTGTTTATCTCTGACTTTATATCTTCCTTAAGGGGGAAACACAGGATCTATGGGTCTCAATTAGGTAAATCGCACTGGCAGTAACTGTATAAAATAACCTACACAGCTGATATTTATAATTTATCTGGTTGATCCTGTGACCCTCCACCCACCATTACTATTCATGAGTCCACCGCGGCAAGTCCTTTGATGAAACAACTGACAGGCTCAGTCACAGGGGACTCCTATGTGACAGCACAGGTATCAGAAAAGAGCAAAAGATATACAGCACATGACTTCGCTTCTAACTCCGGTACCAATCAACCACGGAAAGGGCTTTCCTCAGTTGATCGGTACTGGAGTTAAAAGCACATCCTAACCACGAGTCCTGGTGGAAGAATGCAGGCCGCAGGTGAGAGCTGCTATGGGCTATAGTGACCAGGTGCACATTTGAGAGAACTGTGCGTGGAGGAGAAGACATATTTTTGCAGAAAATAGACTTTATTGCTTCTGAACTTTTCTTACTTGTTCTGCTACCTGATGAAAGAGGGGGTCCAGTGGCAGACCAAGCAGATAGGACCAGGTGTTGTGAGGGTGGGGCTTCAACAGTACAAAGCCCTGCACTGCCCACCGTCTGATATCCTAACCACGAGTCCCAGAGGAAGAGCACAGGATGCAGGCAAGAGCTGCTACGGGCCGTTGTGACTGGGTGCAAATTTGAGAGAACTGTGCGTGGTGGAGAAGACATATTTTTGTAGCAAATAGACTTTATTGCTTCTGAACTTTTCTTACTTGTTCTGCTACCTGGTGAAAGAGGGGGTCTGGCGGCAGACCAAGCAGATTGGACCAGGTGTTGTGAGAGTGGGGCTTCAACAGTACAAAGCCCCGCACCGCCCACCTTCTAACATCCTAACCACAAGTCCCGGAGGAAGAACGCAGGCCACAGGTGAGAGCTGTTATGAGTCATTGTGACTGGGTGCACATTTGAGAGAACTGTGCGTGAAGGAAAAGACATATTTTGCAGCAAACAGACTTTATTGCTTCTGAACTTTTCTTACTTGTTCTGCTACCTGGTGAAAGAGGGGGTCCGGCGGTGGACCAAACAGATTGGACCAGGTTTTGAGGGGGATGGAGCTTCAACAGTACAAAGCCCTGCACTGCCCATCTTCTGACATCCTAACCATGAGTTCTGGAGGAAGAACACAGGCCACAGATGAGAGCTGCTATGGTCATGCAGACCGGTGCACATTTGAGAGAACTGTGCGGGTAGAAGAAATGTTTTGGCAGCAAATAGACTTTATTGCTTCTGAACTTTTCTTAATTGTTCTGCTACCTGGTGAAAGAGGGGTCCAGTGGTGACCAAGCAGATTGGACCAGGTGTTATGGGGTGGGGCTTCAACAGTACAAAGCCCCGTGCCACCCACGGGCATGAGTGCCATGGTGTGAGCCACTCGGGTGAGAATTTAGCTGTTAGAAAAGTAGTCAAACTTTAGATAATTAATTTACATATAATAAAACATAAGGTTGGGAACTTTGATGGGGGGGTTATTAGGATTTTATTTGTTAATGATTTCTGGTAAGAATGTTAACCACCCAGGAAAAGGATCAGTATGCACTGTGTTTTTGCCCCACTTACAAAAGAAGGAAAGTCCCTTGGTGAAGAGACGCAATCACTTCACCAGCGAATGGAAGCAGATAACTAGATCACTTTTAAAAGAGCAAAGTAGTCTTTTAATTGATAGGTTTAATACAAACAGTATTATGCTGTCCCTGCTCCTGGCCCAGAGTGGGGACATAGACTTAAATCCAGGTCCAAAAAACAGAACAGGAATTTCTTTAACAAATGAGAATGTTCAGAGTATTTAATAAAATTGATGAGTTTAGATTATGGGTAGCTGAAATAAACCAAGATATGCTAGCAATTTCTGAATCATGGTTACATCGGGGGTACAAAATAAAGAAGTGCAGATAGTAGATTATAATGTGGAAAAAACAGATAGAAAGAGAAGAGGGGGAGGGGTAATGTTGTATGTTAAAAATAATTTAGGACAATATTGTGTAATTTTGTCTGAAAACATACAGGATAGACTGCTTAATGATTGATTTCTTCAATCAAGTTAGCAGTCAAGTGTTTTACGCCCCCAAAAAACTAACATAAAAACTTCAACATCCTGACTGATAAGATTTTGGACAAAATAAAAGATCAGAGAGCCATTCTTACTGGGGATTTTAATGCAAATTTGAACTAAGCAAGTCGAGAGAAATTAAAAAACATTTTGAAATATTAGGTATGCAGAAAATTGTTCAACATCCAACAAGATGTTCCAGTAACAATGTTCATGGTTCCACATTGGATCTTGTTTCTCAGGATCTCAAAGTTATTAGTTGGGAGATAGTACCTCTAAATGTGAGTGATCATAACCCAATTCAATGTAAAGTAGCAATTTTAAATACATACAAATCACAGCAAGAAACCTATTGGATTGGAGATTTAATTTTTTTTAGAGGAGAGGCATATCAAAATTGCTTAAAACATTTTAATTGGGAATGGGTATACTTGATTCCAGATCTTAATTTAGCATTACAGGAGTCCATGGACTCACTAATGAGAATAATACAAGAACAGGCACCAATAATCTTAAAACAAAAGAGAAACAGACATGCCATGGATAACTAATAAATTAAAAACTCTATTAAGGATTAGAAATAGAGTATGGAAGAAGGTAAGGAAAACTAAGATTGCTGAAGATTGGGAAAGATATAAAAGTTGGAGGAACAAATGCAAAAGAGAAATTCATTTAGCAAAAAACAACATTATTTAAATAATATATGTAAAGCAAATGATCCCCAAAAGTTTTGGTCCTGCGTATCTGATTTGAAGAATCCAGTTAGAAAAAGGAATCCTGTGAATCTGATCCTAGGAACCACCTTAATAGAGAATCCAATTGAAGTAGGAAACATTTTTAACCACTATTTCTCCGATCTTCCAGACTAAAGATCCAAAAACTCACAAATATAACAGCCAATATTTCGATAGCTAAAATACTAACTGATGGGGAAAAAAAGAGGGTGTATGAACAAAAGAGCCAGAAAGTACCCAGTTTTATATTTGCGAATTTAACTATTACAGAGGTAGAGAATGAACTACAAAATTAGATGGATCAAAATCAAGGGGTCTTGATGGCCTCAAGCAAAATTTCTGAAATGGAGCTGACCTGTTGGCTTCAGTTATTATTTATCTTTTAACTGGAGCTTGAACAATCTAGTAGTCCCTGAGATCTGGAAGGTAGGAAAGATAATACCAATTTTTAAAGAGGGTGATATCTCTGTGCCCACGAATTACAGACCAATAGCTTTACTTCCGGTATTATCTAAGGTTCTAGAAAAATGAGTTCATTATCAAGTTAGCTCAGCATTTAAAACAAAATGGGCTTCTGACAGAGTACCAACAAGGATTCAGAACTGGAAGGTCCACGAACACCACCCTAGTGGATTTTAACAACTTAGTGACTTCCTCCCTTAATTTAGGAAGGAACACTGGGGCAGTGCTCTTGGATCTTAGTAAGGCATTTAATTTAGTACAGTATCAAGACTTATTGGTGAGTTTGGAAGAGCTGGGAGTTCAAGAAGAACCACTTAGGTGGTTTAAGTCCTATCTATCAAACTGAAAGCAATGTGTTTACAGCAGGACTGTCATTTCAGATCTAATTGAAGTAAAAAGGGGAATTCCACAGGGATCAATACTCAGCCCCCTTTTATTTAATGTGTATGTAAACAACTTACCACAAGTGTTAAAACAATGTGAGATAAGGCTGTACGCAGATGACACCATACTGGTGGCCTCTGCTGACTGCATGGAGAATCTGGAAGGACGGCTTCAGGAGGATCTATTGTTGTTGGAAAAATGGATAGGGGATTCAGATTTACTTATGAATACAAAAAAAACACAGAGTATGGTATGGGAGAGGGAGAGAGAGAGAAGGAGAGAAGAGAGAGAGAGAGAGAGGGGTGAGAGCAGGTGAGGTGGGGATGGGGAGAGAGAGAGAGAGAGAGAGAGAGAGGGGGATGGGGAGGCGGGAGAGGGAGAGAGAGAGAGAGAGAAGAGAGGGAGAGAGAGAGAGAGAGGGGTGAGAGCAGGTAGGGGTGGGGATATGGAGAGAGAGAGAGGAGAGAGTGGGATGGGGAGGCGGGGAGAGGGAGAGAGAGAGAGAGAGAGAGAGAGAGAGAGAGGGAGAGAGAGAGAGAGGGGTGAGAGCAGGTGAGGGGGTGGGGATGGGGAGAGAGAGAGAGAGAGGGAAGGAGTGGGATGGGAGGCGAGGGGAGAGGGAGAGAGAGAGAGGAGAGAGAGAGGGGTGAGAGCAGGTGAGGGGTGGGGATGGGGAGAGAGAGAGGGGAGGGAGTGGGATGGGGAGGCGAGGGAGAGGGAGAGAGAGAGAGAGAGAGAGAGAGAGGGAGAGAGAGAGAGAGGGGAGAGCAGGTGAGGGGTGGGATGGGGAGAGAGAGAGAGAGAGAGAGAGAGAGGAGGGAGGATGGGGAGGCGAGAGGAGAGAGAGGGGGGAGAGCAGGTGAGGGGTGGGGATGGGGAGAGAGAGAGAGAGAGAGGGAGGGAGAGGGGATGGGAGAGGGGAGAGGGAGAGAGAGAGAGAGAGAAGAGAGGAGAGAGAGAGAAGAGAGGGAGAGAGAGAGAGGGGGTGAGAGCAGGTGAGGGGTGGGGATGGGGAGAGAGAGAGAGAGGGAGGGAGGGGGATGGGGAGGCAAGGGGAGAGGAGAGAGAGAGAGAGAAGAGAGGGAGAGAGAGAGAGAGGAGGGCAATAGAGGAGACGGAGTGGGGGGAAAAGATGGGATAAGAAGTAGATAGTAGCAGAGGTGTAAACAGCCCAAGGAGGGAGAATAAAGGGAGGGGATATTTTAGCAAGGGGACAAGGTCAGTGACTGAAGAAAAGGAGACAGGGTAAAAGGCTAACCGGATATCATTAGGGCACAAGGGGGGGAGATGTACTAGAGGGATTAAATCGGATAGCAATTAGGGCGCAAGGGGGGGAGATGTACTAGAGGGAAATGCTTGGATTAGCTGTGACATTCACAGATGCATTTGCTTAATAGAAACTGCTTAAGTTTGGCCTTAAAGGTAGGGAGGGTGGCCGAGTTAAGTGCAGATGAGGGGGTCTCATTAAGCCACAGAAGTGCTTGGAAAGAGAAGAAACGTTGCCCCAAGGCAGTCCTCCAAAAGGGAACGCAGAGCAGGTTGAGCTCAGAACCTCTGGTATTGTATTGTGACTTGGCACCCATTAAGCAGATCAGAGATACAAGGAGGGGTTAGGCCAAGTAAGGCATTCTTCCCTAGGAGGCAGGTTTGGTACCTTATTCTGTTCTTGAGAGATAGCAGGTTGGATTTCTCATACAGAGTGCAGGTATGCATGAGGTGATCTGCATTTAGCAGTAGTCTGCATGCCTTGTTCAGGGCAGTGACCACCCTCTTGAGTGCCGAATCCGAACCCACACCATAAACTACAAGTCCATAATCCACTATGGTTAGTATGGAGATGGAGAGCCGAATTGCATCTGATGTGAGGCTTTTACTATGTCTGTACAGTACACCAAGTTTGGAGTTCATAGCCTTCACTACAGTGTCTATGTGTTGCACATAGGAAAGGGTATCATCTATTGTGACCACAAGGTACTTGAAGGAGTGTACCTGTTCAAGTGGGACTGATCTGCTATTTGTGATTGACAGAATGGGGTGCCACCTCTTAAGCTGGGCTCTTGCAAGGAGCACTGTTTTAGTTTTTTTATAGTTTAGTAACAACCTTTGGCAGCAGAACCAGACCTCCGACTGTTGAAAGGTAGTCTGCAGTTCAGCCTGTAACTGTGCCATTTGAGAGTGACTGCTGAGTATGACAGCATCGTCTGCATATAAGATCATTTGACGTGAGCAGGCCTCCAGAAAGGCAGTAAGAATTAAACTGAACAATAGGGGTCTCAATATGGATCCTTGTGGAACACCCAAGGCAACTTCCTTAGGGTCGGACATTGAGTGATCAATTTTGACTCTTTGGGATCTGGATGGAAAAGAATCCTAAAACCAAAGAGCAGCATTAGGGGCAATGCCTAGTGAATGCAGTTGAAACAGGAGGAGGGGGTGGCTGGCCATATCAAAGGCCTTTGTTAGATCTATAAAGATAGAGCCAACCATTTTTCCCTTGTCCAGAGTATTGTAAACATAATTAGTGAAGTCCACCAGGGCTGTAACAGTGCTGTAGTTATTCCTGAAACCATGCTGCCAATGGCATTGCAGTCGGTACTTCTGGACATACTCAGTGATTTGGTCTGCCACTATCCTTTCCAGGGCTTTGTAAATGGGGGAACGGATGGAGATGGGCCTGTATTTTGAAGCGCAAGTCCTGTCACCTCCCTTGTGGATGAGGGTCACCTGCGCTTGTTTCCGGATTGATGGGAAACTTTGCCAGAGAAAGTGATTTATTGACTATCTTGTATGGGCACTATAAGCACATCGATAGCATGTGCCATAATTTTCATGTCAGTGTTATCGCATCCCAATCTTGTTTTACCCAGGACCTTTTTCACATACCTTAGCGCATCTTTGACTGAAACTGTATTGAAATAGAAAGTAGGGTGGTGCTTGGGCAATGGCAAGTTGTTTAGGTCCCTATCCACAGGGCTTAAAGTAGTCAGCTGGGAGAACAGATGATAGGTCCGAGAATGCAGAATTGAACTCTTCAGCAATGGTATATGGGTCCAGTATGTTAGAGCCATTTACACTGAGCAGAGGTTGGTTTATTTTATCCTTCCCAGTAAGTTCCTTTAAATTCTCCCAGAGCCGCCTCCTATCCCCCAACCACTGTCTAGTTTGTTTTTGGAGTAACTGGCCTTGGCACTCCAAATGAGTTAAGTGCATTTGTTCCTGGCGGCTCTATATTTCTGCATATCACCTTCAGCCCCTGAGGCCCTGGCCCTATTCCAAAGGTTATTCCTGTCTCTCATGGTTTCCAGTAGCTCCCCAGTAATCCCCATAATTATACCCCTGGGTTTTTCTATTCTTAACTAGGGCATAGATGTCACACACCATATTGAACTTATCTATGAAGTACTGTTGTGCAAGATCAATGTCATGTAGCAAATCAGCTGGAGTCCAATCAATCTGGGTAAGAGCTTCTTTAAATGCATGTATCTGCCCTTTTCTTAGTATTCTACTATTCACAAAGGTAGGCGGGGCTTTCTTAAATGTGTTGAACCACTTGCAGTTGATTGGGGAATGGGCACTCAGAGAGTCAGAATGCCCAGTGACCTCTGATATCCTATCCATGGCACTTGAGAGGAGCCAGTCTAGAGGCGTACGATTGCCAAATGACGGTTCAATCTTGTTGGCTCGCTGACTAGTTGTGTGAGATCAGAACTGGCCACACAATCCTTTGGTGGGTCGAGTCTTCACTGAGCCAGTTTATGTTGAAGTCACCCATAACTATGAACTCAGTGTTCCTATCAGTGTCAGATAAAAATTTGCATGTATACATACCTGCAAACATCCAGCACAGAGCAAAACGGTATATGACCAGCCTGGAAAGATGCATGAGTGAAACTGAAGATCCAAGAAAAAGGGGTAGAAACGGGATCAGATTTAAAGTTTCAGTTTGCACATCAGCCTATCAGAGGACACTTAAAGATTCAAGTTCTGTAAATGGTACAATTGATAATGCAGTCATTTTTATTTCCACTGGATGTGAGGTGACTGTGGGTGTAGTTTAAAGAGCATCTTTCGTGCCCTTTTCTTAAATTGCTCCAGAACCCCTGAATGATCCTTACATTCCCCACGCCCACATTGTGAGCTGGATTATAAAATGTTTTTCAACAGCTGATTTTAGAGAGGGATCATAGGCTAATAGTATAACACGGACATAAGTAGGCAGTGTGCCCATGTGGAACGTCTACCGCTTCATAGCAGTTATAGCCAGTAATTATCATACTGACCATATATTTGTCTAAGCTATTCTTAAAGCTTTGTATGATATTGCTTTCAACTACCCCAGACAGTAACTTATTTCACATCATGACTACCGCCTGCCTGAACCGGTATCTCCTTCTATCTGTCCTGAATCTCTGAATTTCCCACCATTTAACTGCTTTTAGTAACAGGTCTGGCATATATTTTTCTTCAGTTCCAACCTTATTCCGGCTCTAAACTCTTTATCCTGGGTTGTCCTATAGATCATAATCATGTCACCTTGCAAACCCCTATATTCATATGTAAATAGGTTCCTTTCCTCCAGTCTTTCCTCATGTGGTATGTCCCTTAATCCCTTGTCTGATTTTGTTTAAATGTGCTTACGCCACTTGGTGTAGTGTAGTGTTGTGCTTGTGCAACTTGTTGAATAAACCTTCGTGGCTGTTCATCTCTTGTTTCTCAGGGAATATCATCCTGTAGGGATGCAGAAAGCAAGTAACTCTGGAGAAGGGTCCTACTGGGTCAATATGTTGTACGCTTTATAGCACATGACATAACTGCATAACAGGAACAGCACGGTAGGGAAGAGAGAGGATGCAAAAACCACAAAAGGATGTATGTGTGGTAGTGCACCCTCCCACTTTTCCCTGTACAGGATAAGAATCTTGCTGGGACAAGGGACCACCGAGCAGCTGCCGTGGCTCAATGGGATGAGCCACAGGCAGCAAGGGATGCAGAGCATCTGTGGGCCGGGTTTTGGTTCTCAGTCCCAGATGCATGGAATTTTTATATTTTTCGCACTTTGTGTGAATTTAAGTGTTACTCCCCCCGGAGTTAGTTATTTTAGTTGGGGGGGTTGGGGTGTGGGGGGCAGAGCCCCCTCAAAACAAAGTCTTACTCCACTGGCAATATATTGCGCTGTACTGGCAGTGCAGTATATTACTGCGGCATAATGTCTTGCGACATTATGACCCCATGTTGAGAATGGTTCCACCCTAGAGGTGCCGGGGGGAATGATTCCCTTGGGCTAAAGGTACCTTAGGAGGGCACCCCTGAGGAGAGAGGTGAGCCACTGGGGAAGGAGAGGAGGATGGTGGGGCAAAGAAAAAATGCTTTTAAGTGAAGCAGGAAGGGCAGAGTTTAAATAGGTCAGGCAGAGGGCATGGCTGGTTATTCAGCCCATTGAACCACAGGCTAAGCCTTCATTTCAATGTGATTATGCAACTTGGTGTAATGTTGTGCTTGTGTAACATATTGAATGAATAATCTTTTGTGGCCGTTCACTGCTCATTCCTCAGGAAATACCACCCTGTAGGGATGCTGATGGCAACAAACACTGGAGAAGGGTTCCACCCCTAGAGGTGCCATGGGAAGGATTCCCTTAGGCTAAAGGCACCTTTAGGAAGGAGCCCCCAAAAGAGTGTAAAGCAGAAAGCATTGCAGAAGGTGATGAGTAAGTATCATGTACAGAGGACCTTCATGCAGGTCAAGTAGGTATCCTGTATTTAGGACCTTGACGTAGGTCAGCAGGAGACAATGGGAGTGAATAGCAACCTTCTTGTAGGTCTGAACAATTAGATAAGAAGGGGGCATGTATTCCTAAGAACAGAGGGAATGGCAAAGGAGGGATGCCATCGTCATCCAACAGCAGAAACCTACATAAGTAACCTGGGGAATGTGCTACTAAAACCTAACTAGGTATTATGACCTTTGGCACAGAGGAGAGAAGAAAAAAAAAAACTCTTTGAGGAGGAAACCTCAGGGGATCCAAGAGCTAGGTCGCCTTCCTTCCAGATTTTGGGATATTTTATTTAGTGATGGGTCTGCTGCTGCTATTTGGAAACCTCTTTTCAGGGTAGGTGGAAAATATTCCAGTTTGGAAAAAGGCTCTCACTCTATCACTCTAATGGGAACGCCGAGAAGTGGTGCGAGTGCTCTCTGCATCAACGCTCCCCCAAGGCGTAGGAGAGCAATGACCTCTGAGTCACTCAGCCGGCCTACCAATCTAAGAACAAACTAGGTGAATCAGAGGCAGTCATAGGGAGGATAGCTTAGAATGTTCCACCAAACCCACTTGGCTAGCTAAAGGAGCCCCCTTGGGCTTAGGGGTTCCACCCCTCACAGCTGAAGTCTTAATTTCTACATCAAGAGGTGCTGAAAATACAGCTGCATGGCTAATGCTCTGCCCAGACTGAGGACATTCCCATTATGGGCCAGACAAGAAGGACCCCGACCTGAGTTTCACATGGTCAAGATGCAGACTTCATGGGTGTAGAGTGAGACCACTGGCAGCAGGGCAGGCCCTGGGCCATAGTAACAAATGATCATGGTTGGCATGCCTCCGATTTATGTATATGAATAAGAGCATAAACGCAACTGGAAAACATTTGAAGACCTTCACATAGGTCATACACACTTGTCATCAAGCACACAGAAGACTAAACCTCCCATAGCTTAGTCTAAGCAATCAGACCCTCACACAGGTCTGAGAAACAGAGCAAAACATCAGTTTTAAATTGTATTTTTAATTGACGAGACAGTAGTATTTTGTTTGGATTTCGCATAGCTACTACTCTATAAGTAAAATTTATCAGGACCACCTTGAAAATTGGATTGTTTTTTTATCCTAATAGAGTGAAATTGTACCATCTTTGTAACTCCTGTATAAAATTAAAGATGTTCACTAATACTACTAATTCCTGTAATTTCCAAGGAAAGCATGCCAATCAATTCCATTAGGAAAGCTAAATTATTGTGAAATAATATCTTTCATTACAGTTTAAACTTGTAAGCATTACATGTAACATTTAAGTACATACTGGTTTAATATTTGAGAAATACAGAGCTTTACAGGTAGCACTTAAATGCATACTGTTGCAATATGTGGGAAATGCAGAAGCACTTTGAAGAAACTGTAGCCAATGTAGTAAATTAGGTAGTCTGGTGCATACATTCACATTCTTTTACATCTTTCGTATACATGGTATATTAATATGGGAGATATACTGTACCTTGAAAAACAGTTTCCCATTACTATTGAATGCTTAAGGTTGTACAAGTAAATACTTGAAATGGTGTTCATAAGGAATGCAGCAAAATGATAGCAAGTAAAAATTCATGGATGCATATTTCTGCTTGCTCCTTCAAATGACCACTCCCAACCAGAAATGAATGCCCTGCTGTGACACCACAGTCCTTCACCATAGGAATAACAGAGATGCCACAAGCAGACCACCAGGACACCAGCTGAGAAAGACTACAAAGCACTAACAATAGCACTTCAAATTCATAAAGTTTACAAGTCATCGGTTTAAGTGCCATCCCAAAGCTAAATAGGACAGTACACTGAGCAGAAATACTTACTGAAGGTGTTAGCCATACCCTGCTCCTTATCTGGTCTTTAATTATCCTCAAGTAGTGCGTCAACAGAACTAGCCGCTTCCTCTGTTGTCTTAATATATCTATAGAATTCTTTGTGATTACTACCAAGCTTTGTCATAGTATCTACTTCCATGGTGTTTTTAACCATTCTCACTTCATTTTTATGCACTCTCAGAGTTTCCTGATACCACTGCTAGTCTTCAAGTTTATTACTTAATTTAGCCTATCTGTATGAAGCCGCCTTTCTGGAGACCTGTGTTTGAATCCCATCAGGCCCCACCTGCATACCGTGTGACCCTGAGCAAGTCACTTAACTTTACTGTGCTCCCAGGTTGCACCTGGAAATGAGCTCTGGCTTAGTGTGCCTTTCCTGGTTAAACAATTTCCCCTTTCTGTTTCCCTTTCCTTTCTATTTGACTGTCTTCTGATTCTGTCTGTAAACTGCAATGGAACTTGCCTTGAGAGTTGTACTTCCCTACAGAAGAAATGTGCTTATCTACCAGCTCCTTTAATTTCTCTTCAAATAAAACATACATTTCCTCTGCACCTTTTCCCTCAAAGCATTTCTGCCAATCCCATTCTGCTATCTCTTTCCTGCCCTGATTAAAATTGGCATGCCTGAAAAACGTAACAGTTGTTGTGCCCTTAATGTGCTGTTTCCTACAATTTGGAAAGAACTGCACCATGTTATGATCACTGTTACCCATGGGGTCCCTCACCTTACAGTCTGAAATATTTTCTTCCATATTACTCAGTACCAGATTATGCCCAACCTTGTTCCCTCTTGTACAAACTGATCCAAGCTGCAGGCAGCTCTCTAATGTCAGGATGAATAACCTTTCAACCCCTGAACTCCCCTCACCTGTATGCCAGTTATTACCAGGGAAACCGAAACCCTCCATCAGTAGTACTTTCTCACTGATTTTCCTTAAGCAGTTTAAAAGACCGACATCCATTGTTTTTTCATTGGTCCGGAGGTCTTTAACACACATCTATGTGAATTGCCTTTTTATTAACCTCTGTAATTCTCAGCCACAATATTGTAAGACCTGGTACCTGCATGTTGTTGTTTATCTCTGACTTTATATCTTCCTTAAGGGGGAAACACAGGATCTATGGGTCTCAATTAGGTAAATCGCACTGGCAGTAACTGTATAAAATAACCTACACAGCTGATATTTATAATTTATCTGGTTGATCCTGTGACCCTCCACCCACCATTACTATTCATGAGTCCACCGCGGCAAGTCCTTTGATGAAACAACTGACAGGCTCAGTCACAGGGGACTCCTATGTGACAGCACAGGTATCAGAAAAGAGCAAAAGATATACAGCACATGACTGCGCTTCTAACTCCGGTACCAATCAACCACGGAAAGGGCTTTCCTCAGTTGATCGGTACTGGAGTTAAAAGCACATCCTAACCACGAGTCCTGGTGGAAGAATGCAGGCCGCAGGTGAGAGCTGCTATGGGCTATAGTGACCAGGTGCACATTTGAGAGAACTGTGCGTGGAGGAGAAGACATATTTTTGCAGAAAATAGACTTTATTGCTTCTGAACTTTTCTTACTTGTTCTGCTACCTGGTGAAAGAGGGGGTCCGGCGGTGGACCAAACAGATTGGACCAGGTTTTGAGGGGGGATGGAGCTTCAACAGTACAAAGCCCTGCACTGCCCATCTTCTGACATCCTAACCATGAGTTCTGGAGGAAGAACACAGGCCACAGATGAGAGCTGCTATGGGCCGTTGTGACCGGGTGCACATTTGAGAGAATTGTGCGTGGAGTAGAAGAAATGTTTTGGCAGCAAATAGACTTTATTGCTTCTGAACTTTTCTTAATTGTTCTGCTACCTGGTGAAAGAGGGGGTCCAGTGGTGGACCAAGCAGATTGGACCAGGTGTTATGGGGGTGGGGCTTCAACAGTACAAAGCCCCGTGCCACCCACAGGCATGAGTGCCATGGTGTGAGCCACTCGGGTGAGAATTTAGCTGTTAGAAAAGTAGTCAAACTTTAGATAATTAATTTACATATAATAAAACATAAGGTTGGGAACTTTGATGGGGGGGTTATTAGGATTTTATTTGTTAATGATTTCTGGTAAGAATGTTAACCACCCAGGAAAAGGATCAGTATGCACTGTGTTTTTACCCCACTTACAAAAGAAAGAAAGTCCCTTGGTGAAGAGACGCAATCACTTCACCAGCGAATGGAAGCAGATAACTAGATCACTTTTAAAAGAGCAAAGTAGTCTTTTAATTGATAGGTTTAATACAAACAGTATTATGCTGTCCCTGCTCCTGGCCCAGAGTGGGGACATAGACTTAAATCCAGGTCCAAAAAACAGAACAGGAATTTCTTTAACAAATGAGAATGTTCAGAGTATTGCGAATAAAATTGATGAGTTTAGATTATGGGCAGCTGAAATAAACCAAGATATGCTAGCAATTTCTGAATCATGGTTACATCGGGGGTACAAAATAAAGAAGTGCAGATAGTAGATTATAATGTGGAAAAAACAGATAGAAAGAGAAGAGGGGGAGGGGTAATGTTGTATGTTAAAAATAATTTAGGACAATATTGTGTAATTTTGTCTGAAAACATACAGGGGATAGACTGCTTAATGATTGGATTTCTTTCAATCAAGTTAGCAGTCGAAGTGTTTTACGCCCCCCCCCAAAAAAAAAACTAACATAAAAAACTTCAACATCCTGACTGATAAGATTTTGGACAAAATAAAAGATCAGAGAGCCATTCTTACTGGGGATTTTAATGCAAATTTGAACTAAGCAAGTCGAGAGAAATTAAAAAACATTTTGAAATATTAGGTATGCAGAAAATTGTTCAACATCCAACAAGATGTTCCAGTAACAATGTTCATGGTTCCACATTGGATCTTGTTTTCAGGATCTCAAAGTTATTAGTTGGGAGATAGTACCTCTAAATGTGAGTGATCATAACCCAATTCAATGTAAAGTAGCAATTTTAAATACATACAAATCACAGCAAGAAACCTATTGGATTGGAGATTTAATTTTTTTTAGAGGAGAGGCATATCAAAATTGCTTAAAACATTTTAATTGGGAATGGGTATACTTGATTCCAGATCTTAATTTAGCATTACAGGAGTCCATGGACTCACTAATGAGAATAATACAAGAACAGGCACCAATAATCTTAAAAACAAAAAGAGAAACAGACATGCCATGGATAACCAATAAATTAAAAACTCTATTAAGGATTAGAAATAGAGTATGGAAGAAGGTAAGGAAAACTAAGATTGCTGAAGATTGGGAAATATATAAAAGTTGGAGGAACAAATGCAAAAGAGAAATTCATTTAGCAAAAAAAAAAACAACATTATTTAAATAATATATGTAAAGCAAATGATCCCCAAAAGTTTTGGTCCTGCGTATCTGATTTGAAGAATCCAGTTAGAAAAAGGAATCCTGTGAATCTGATCCTAGGAACCACCTTAATAGAGAATCCAATTGAAGTAGGAAACATTTTTAACCACTATTTCTCCGATCTTCCAGACTAAAGATCCAAAAACTCACAAATATAACAGCCAATATTTCGATAGCTAAAATACTGACTGATGGGGAAAAAAAGAGGGTGTATGAACAAAAGAGCCAGAAAGTACCCAGTTTTATATTTGCGAATTTAACTATTACAGAGGTAGAGAATGAACTACAAAAATTAGATGGATCAAAATCAAGGGGTCTTGATGGCCTCGAAGCAAAATTTCTGAAAATGGGAGCTGACCTGTTGGCTTCAGTTATTATTTATCTTTTTAACTGGAGCTTGAACAATTCAGTAGTCCCTGAGATCTGGAAGGTAGGAAAGATAATACCAATTTTTAAAGAGGGGTATATCTCTGTGCCCACGAATTACAGACCAATAGCTTTACTTCCGGTATTATCTAAGGTTCTAGAAAAATGAGTTCATTATCAAGTTAGCTCAGCATTTAAAACAAAATGGGCTTCTGACAGAGTACCAACAAGGATTCAGAACTGGAAGGTCCACGAACACCACCCTAGTGGATTTTAACAACTTAGTGACTTCCTCCCTTAATTTAGGAAGGAACACTGGGGCAGTGCTCTTGGATCTTAGTAAGGCATTTGATTTAGTACAGCATCAAGACTTATTGGTGAGTTTGGAAGAGCTGGGAGTTCAAGAAGAACCACTTAGGTGGTTTAAGTCCTATCTATCAAACTGAAAGCAATGTGTTTACAGCAGGACTGTCATTTCAGATCTAATTGAAGTAAAAAGGGGAATTCCACAGGGATCAATACTCAGCCCCCTTTTATTTAATGTGTATGTAAACAACTTACCACAAGTGTTAAAACAATGTGAGATAAGTCTGTACGCAGATGACACCATACTGGTGGCCTCTGCTGACTGCATGGAGAATCTGGAAGGACGGCTTCAGGAGGATCTATTGTTGTTGGAAAAATGGATAGGGGATTCAGATTTACTTATGAATACAAAAAAAACACAGAGTATGGTATTTTCATTGGGACAGGTAAACAGGAACAGAACAGATTTACAACTTACATTACAAAATGGGTTCCTTATTCATAATACACATTCCTATAAATATTTAGGGGTACAGGTGGATCATAGATTGATATATGCAAACCATATCCAACTATAAACTCAGAAAGTCAATCAGAGGTTGGGTGCCATGAGAAGGGTATCGAGTTCATTTACTATGGATGTGAGGAAAAAATTTGTAAAACAATTACTAATTCCTGTTCTTGAATATGGCTCACTATTATAAATGCATTCTTCACAAAAAATGTTAAAGAAATTGGATCGTATTTATTATAGATTGGGAAGATTCATCACTAAAAGTGCCTATGGCACTCATCATTGTGAAGTTTTCTCGAGGTTAGGTTAGTTAATTAAGCAATAAGGCATGACCAAGGGCTAGGTTAATGGTCTGTTAATCACTTCCTAGGGGTGTACTGTGGCACAAGGTGTAGCCGAGTGCCACATGCCCCTAGAGGGTGATTAACTGACCATTACCATAATCCCTGGGAGTGCCTTATTGCTATTATAATAAAACATGTTTTTAAACAGTGTTAAACCTTGTTCAGCATATGGTTAAGCTCTACATGTATGTTAATAAAAGATTAACATAAGGCTGTTAGAATGTTTGCAGCCAATCAGAAAGCTCCATTTCTCAGACCCTTTTTATAATACCAGGAAATCAGAGAGAATATTTATCGTAAATTTTTTGCCAGCGGATTATGTTTTCAAATAATGGTCATCTCTTAGCTAATTATGTGGAAATTCAGGCATTACATTTTCAATCAGTAAGGTTGAGGCCTTCATTGCACAGGTTTCCTTTGCAGAGATCAACCAACAGATTCAGGGACCATATATTGCAAAACAGTATGGCAGCTTACTGGAATAAACTTCCATATAAGTTAAAAACAGTTAGTAATAAGAATATGTTCAAAAAGCAGTTAGATCTACATTTGAATACAAATTGTTGTTGTTTTACATAGATTTTATTATATGTCTGTCTGTATTGTGTTTATATTTTGTATGTTTTTCTTGTAACACAGGACATTGTTGTAAATGGGTATTTTGCCCAACAATTGTATCCTGTATAAAAATAAACTTTTAACAAACAATTGTGCACTGTATATATTTTGCTATTTTCTTATACCTGTACTGTCACATAGGAGTCCCCTGTGACTGAGCCCATCAGTTGCTTCATCAAAGTCTTGCAGTGAGGGACTCGTGAATAGTAATGATGGGCAGAGAGTCACAGGATGAACCAGAAAAATTATAAATATCAGATATTTAGGTTATTTTACAAAATTACCACCAGTGCGATTTACCTAATCGGGACCTATGTTTTTGTCAGGAGAATGCTAACAGTTCCCCTTTAATATAGAGGATAGGGGCCAAAATAAGGTTTTCCAATGAATAGCCATGTGCAGCTCCTGGTCATCTGCATTTATTGGACAACTAGGAGCTACTCAAGCCAACCAGGAGCTAATACCTAAAAAAATAGATAAAAAGTTCATAAAATTAATAACACTTTGTATTTACCTTTCTTTTTGCTATGACAGGAAAACAGCTCACATTAAGTGAAGGCAAGGATGAGGATTAGACTGCCAGAAAGAAAGAAATGCAGAGATAAAAATGGTAGCAAGCCCAAAAAGACTCAGGCCAGACAGATGGAGCAGACTGATTCAGAAGAAGGCCAGCAAGCACAGAAAAAAGTCAGTGGGATCGTAGTTCAGTTAAAATTTTAGGAAGAATAGAGTTCAGGACTCTTAGCGACAGATTCAGTTTTATTAAAGAATACAAGGGTCCGACATCCTGGGTTTGGGAATGGACTTGGAGGGCTGGTCGGGGGAGAAGGATCGAGCATCCTAATGACTTCTCTCCTTCTCTGGGGGGGAGAGTGGCTGGCACTTTACAGACTCCTAGTGGAGACTGGGTATTCCATCACTGCCAAAGCCATCCATCATGGGGATACAGCAGCTCTGCCCCAGGACACAAGCACTTAAAAACTCTGGCTGGCGACTATGATGCCCAACCCTTGGTCCCACTCTACCTGCCACATGCCTCTTACTGCCTCCCATGATTGTGTTCTGCTGGGTCAGTTTGCCCCCCATGGCCCCACCCAGAGGGGGGGTAAGCCCAGGGAGCCCTACCAGCAGTGGTGATGCTGACGGTGATCAGGACATGTCTCTGTGGGGTGGGCCATCTCAGTGGCCCTGCCTTGTAGGGGCAAGCCAGAGGGAGGTAACCAAGGTGGCGGTGACTGGAGTGGGTGGATGGAGGTGGCATTGAGGCAGATGAAGGGATAGAAAGCTGAGCCACAAAAAGCACAATAAATTGCAAAAAAAAAAAAATAATACAAGTGTGTTGTGTCAGTTTGAAGTTGAATCTTAGGCAAATACGTGAAAAAACTGCAAAAAAATTAAACAAGAATCATAAGCAGCTAAATGGCAAAAAATATTGCCACAGGCTCAGATTAGTCTTCTTCTGAATCTGGTTCAGGATGAGGATGGAGTTCTTCCTCAATCTCGGTTTCACAAGACGTGATCTGAATTTCCTCTACTGTCACTTTGCTTTGGTCTGCTGCCGGTGACCCATGAAGTTTTGACCTCAACCTACATTTTGATTTTAAGAACCTGTCCTGTACTGTGGATGTGCTGCAAAAATCTTGTGGTTTTGGACTCTCCATGAAGATTAAAATCAAGTCCTTGATAGTGCTGGTCTTCAGGTTAGTGAGAAGTTGCTTTCTCCATCCCTTAAAGAGCAGCTGTCATGTACCTGAGTTGTTTTGTGTTCATTATGCAACAAAATACTGCCTGAAAAGTTAATCCATGTGAAAAGCGCATTGTAAAAGTGCCTAATTTAAATGTTTTTTTTAATTAGAAAAGACATGGCCTTCAGGTTTGTTTATCGCGACCTTAGTGAATATGTGCGTATGATGTCAACTCCTTGTGATGGTAAGTAGGGTACCAGTTCATAATCCATGTATTGAACTGTCATGGACTGAACAATTGCACATGGCAACCCCAGGGTATGCTGCCACTACCGTGACACCCATACAATGAACCTCCCACAGCAAAACCCCATTGAGCCAAAATCATCAGCGATGGGGATTTTGCTTCGAGACACTTTAGGGCGACGGGGGTAGATATCTAACTCCACCGTCTGTGCGACATGGAATTAGATATATATAGTGTGGGGTGAGGGGGAGCAGTCCCCTGTATTGTCTGTTGGGATGTTGCTGGTCGGTTCGGGGTCGTGGTCGGGGTTGTAGACGGGTTCCTGGCGCTGTAGCGGACATTACATTCAGGGTTGTTGCACCGGCATCATGGATCCCAACCCCAGTAATGGTTTTGTAGTGGAATCCACTGCTAATATGGATTCAAATACAAATATTGAGCACACACTACTTCACAATTAGAAGAAAAATTTCCAGCTCCATAATATGCTTACACAATTATTTATTCATACAGCAAGGACAAAAGCCCATAACACCCGCCTGATGCGCTTTGGATCCTGCTCAATCCTTCGTTATAGGATTGAGCAGGATCCAAAATGCATTAGGCGAGCATTATGGGATTTGGTTCTTGGCATCTGAATAAATGATTATGTAAGCATATTTTGGAGCTGGACATTTTTCTTCTAATAGTGAGGTGTTGTGTGCTCAATATATGTCTTTGCATCTTACTTTTCCTGTTGCAGGACCACCAGCCTTGTACTCAGTATTTTACTGAAGTGTGTAATGTGAATTCATCAGACACAAGCACAGTGTCAGATCTAGATGTTGAGCTCAAGTATGAGGAGTTTCAAGAGGGCAGCAACACGCAAGTGATTTGGCCAAATTTTACTAACATTCAGCTCTATATGTATGAGCCTGAGCTCCCCCTCTAAAATACAGGCCATGACACTGAGGCATCCACAGCAGATGCAAATGATGATGATGATTATGGGGAATAATCAAAACTGCCATCACAGAGGCAAGAAGCCTTTGTGTAAAGCAAATAAACAAATCAAAACAAAAGGAAAAGCCACTATGGTTCTCAAAAGAGGTGGCAGTGAAATTCAGGAAGAAAAAGATAGCATTCCGGAAGTATAAGGAAACACAGAAAGAGCAGGACAGACAGCTGTACCAGTTAAGGCAGAAGGAAGCAGGGAGGAAGTCAGAATAACAAAGGCCCAAACTGAGGAAAGATAGCCAACTCAAGAAGGGGATACAACCTTTTATAGGTACATCAGCGAGCGTAGAAAGACAAAGGGAGGGATAGTGAGGCTGAATAGAATGAACGATGGGTGGGCAAAGGGGGACAGTGAAAAAGCAGGGATACTGAGTGAATATTTCTGCTCAGTATTCACAAAAGAGGAGGGGGAAGTGCCTAATCCAATTAACAGAAGCACTCTTGATAGGGGAGTCGATCCCAGTCCTTTCACATAAGAAAGGGTTCTGCAAGAACTCCTAAAACTGAAGGTGGACAAAGCAATGGGGCCTGATGGAATTCACCCCAGAATTCTAAAAGAATTAAGGGGAGGAATTAGTGAAACCACTGGCAACTCTTTTTAATAAATCATGGGAGGATGGTGTGGTACCCGAGGACTGGAGGAAGGCGGATGTGATTCCCCTTCACAAAAGTGGGACCAAGACACAGGCAGGAAACTACAGACCTGTCAGTCTGACCTCTGTGGTAGGGAAAGTGATGGAGTCACTTCTGAAGGAAAGAATAGTTGAGTACCTAGAGGCCAGTGGGGCACAGGATCCAAGGCAGCATGGGTTCACAGCAGGAAGGTCATGTCAGACAAATCTAACAGATTTCTTTGACTGGGTGACCAAAGTAGTAGACCAGGGAGGGGCTGTGGACATGGCCTACCTAGACTTTAGCAAGGCATTTGACACAGTCCCACAAAAGATTAATAGTCAAATTAACCAGCCTGGGAGTGGGTACCAGGGTGGTAGCCTGGGTAAAATATTGGCTGCAGAACAGGACACAGAAGGTAATTGTAAATGGAGTCCACTCTGAAGAAAGAGGGGTTACTAGTGGGGTACCGCAGGGTTCAGTATTGGGTCCAGTCCTTTTTAATGTCTTCATAAGTGGCATTGCAGAGGGACTGGAAGGAAAAGTATGCCTCTTTGTAGATGACACAAAGATCTGCAACAGGGTTGATACACAAGGAGGCATGGAAAGGATGAGAAGGGACTTGGCAAGGTTGGAGGAATGGTCAGAAATATGGCAACTAGGATTCAATGCAAAGAAGTGCAAAATAATGCACCTGGGAAACAAGAACCCAGGGGAAGAATACACAAAGGGGGTAGTAACAACAACAAAAAAGGAAAGGGACCTGGGGGTAATCATATCAGATGACCTTTAGGTTAGCAAGCAATGTGAGAAGGCAGTAGAGAGGGCTGGGGGTATACTGGGATGCATAGGGAGAGGCATCAGCAGCAGAAAACAGGAAGTTGTTATCCCTCTGAAGAGACAGTTGGTGAGACCCCATCTGGAGTACTGTGTCCAGTTCTGGAGACCCCATCTCCGCAAGGACATAGACAGGATAGAGGCAGTCCAGAGGAGGGCAACTAAAATGGTGCAGGGTCTGCAAGAGAAGCCATATGAGGAGAGACTAAAGGAGCTTAATATGTATACCCTTGAGGAAAGAAGGGAGAGGGGGGACATGATAGAAACGTTTAAGTACCTCAGTGGAATCAACAAAGTCCAAGAGGGTAGCATCTTTCAGAAAAGAGACATGCAAGAACAAGGGACACAATTTAAAGATGGGGGGCAGTTCAGCTGCAATGTGAGGAAGTATTATTTCACAAAGAGGGTAGTGGATGCATGGAACAGCCTTCCTGAGGAGGTTGTGGGGTCTAAAACTGTGGGAGAATTCAAGAATGCATGGGACAGACATAAGGCAATTCTTGTGGGGGGTAGGAAGAAATAGGCTGTTGGTTTACTAGGATCTACGGCCTATCCTGTAGGTAGGGAAATGGGCAGACTAGATGGGCCAAGTGGTCCTTATCTGCCGTCAAAGTCTATGTTTCTATGATTAAAATGGAAACTCAGAATGGTAAATGTTATTTTGCAGAGAAAGTACAGTGGGCCCTTTTTGAGATAGCGTGTGGTTGTACCCCCTCCCTTGGACACGTTACACTTCCAGTGGTCCCCCCCTTCCCTGACCCACTGTAAACTAAAAGAACATACACTCGCTGATGTCTAGCATATCCCCCTCCCTATCCCGAGTGTCCCATTCCAAATGCAAATCAGGTCCTGGTGGCATATCCCCTTCCCTATCCCGAGTCTCCCATTCCAAATGCAAACCAGGTCCTGGTGGCTGGCGGTCTGCCATCCCTAACCCCAGTCATGCCTTGTAATTAGCATTTGTCCCTGGTGGTCAAAGAACAAGTTGCTTGCAAAGGATGGGGGCTGAAAAAGACTTACAAAAACAGCTAAGCTGAGCTGCAAGAAAGATTTGTTTTACAAAAAAAGATTAACTTGCTTCTGTATATAGTTATTCTGAACAGGTTTATTTTATTTTATGTTACTGCAACTACAAATAAACAGTTTTGTGGAATTTTACAACTGCTCCTGGGTTTTCCCTATGCTTCCTGACCTGTGCCTTGATTACATGGATCCCATCCCTATCCCAGAGCAGTTCATACTTGTAAATAAATCAAGTTACCCGGTGGTGTAGTGGATCCCCCTCCCTCTCTCCCTGGAGTCTAGTGGATCCCCCACCCCATCAGACAGTACCCCACTACCAGCCCCCTCAATCCCATCCCAGACTCAGAAACCAGCACAGCCCTACATTCTCCATCATGGCCGGCCACTGACTGAGCTGTCACAAAGCACATACTGTACAATCAACTAGTACAGTCCTCACTCACTGACAGCTCAGTCAGCGTCCAGCCACGGTGGAGAGCAGAAGGCTGTGCCTGTTGCTAGCTCTGGGATGGGACTGGAGGAGGCTGGGTAGTGGGGTACTGTTTGATGGGGTGGGGATCCACTAGACACCAGGAAAAATGATATATTTGAATTTAGAAGATGTTCAGAAACAGGGAGGGGTGGGTACACTAGACACCATGGAGAGATTTTCTTTTTTATTCTACGGGCTGAGCGTGGATAGGGCGGGGGGGGAGTCCACTACACCACCAGGGAACTTGATTTATTTACATCAATGCGATGAGCAGGAATAGAGAGTGTGGTCCACTAGACAAGCAGGGAACTTGATTCATTTACAACTATGGGCTGCTCTGGGACAGGGATGGGGTCCACTAGACCAGCAGGGAAGTATACTTATTACAAGGGGTGAACAGGGTTAGCGATGAGGGACTGCTAGCCACCAGGGAATGGTTTACATTTTGAACGGGACAATCGGGGATAGGGAGGGGAATATGCTAGACACCAGGGAGTGTATGTTCTTTTAGTTTATGGTGGGTCAGGGAAGGGGATGGGGGACCACTGGACACCGGGGATTGCTGCCTAACAATGATCGGGATGTTGGGCAGGGATTAGGGGGTACCACTAGTATCAGGGATTTAGGTTTAAACAATGTGGAGGCTCATAAAGCACATCAGCAGGACAACACAATAATATCACACAAATACTGACAGGGCAAATGATGATTACAACTATGTTAATAGCAATGTTAGTGTTCTTAATCAATTTTCAACAGTCATTTATGTGTGTAACATGCCATAATCGCAATGAAACTCCAAACCGCACTGTGCACCTGGTTCCCTCACTCTCCTCACTCTCTAGCTGATTTCCATACGTCACATAATAACACTATGTAAGCAGAACTGGTGCTTTCACTTTTGGTGTGAAGGCACATCAAGGAAACCTGACATCAAATGATGAAAAACTGCTTTTTTCAGTTTGTTAATTCATTTTTGTTCCCCGTTTTCCCCCCGCTCATGTCCTTGGCATGAGCACACACGTGAGGAGGTACATGTGTATCACACACTGTGGGACGCCCCACCCTACTGGTCGCCCGGATCCACCTGCGCCACCACATGACCTCCACCCTGGGGTGGCGGGACTGACGAGGGTGAACCCCTCCCCAGGAGAGGAGAGCCACCGTTAGGCAGCTCAATCTTGCTCCCGTACTCCTCCCATGCTGGCTCCCCAGTGACCCCAAGTTGTTCCCAAACCCAGGTCACCAGTATAACATGAGGTAAGGTGTCCAGCACCTCATCCCTCAGTGCCACTGGGCCAGCATAACAAAACTGCTTTTTATAGCTGCAGTCATCCTGTGAAAGCTTTACTACCTAAAATAATGGCCCCGACACAACGAATGCACAAAAGTAAGTCTTCCCTTGTCACATGCTTTTTAATTTTTTCTTTGTCTGCTTGAAGGATATCCCAACTGGTGCATAAGCTCATCCCAGTGACCCAAGATGGGGCAGTAGTTATGCAGAAGACCAAGCAGAGTTTTTTTTTGAGTCAAGCATCTCATTCTGGATTTTTTAACCTTGATGAATGTGGGTTGTGGCACTTCAACAGCTCTTTTAAACTCTCTGTAACATTTTGGGGAGTTCCCATAAAATAAAATATGGAAATTATGATGCTGCTGATTGTCTGCACAACATAGGTATTTTTGACAGCATCTTTTACTGCTAGTTCCAGCCTGTGAGAAACAATGACTGGCAATAGGCCATGGGCAATTTTCTGTCTTTCATGCCAGTCATAACCTCTTCACTACGTCCAAAATTGACAGATGCACCATCTGCTCCTGTGCCAGTGCAGATTATTTGTTTAATGTTAGTCATATCCAGACCCAGAACTTGCGTGTATGTAGAAATCACTGCAGACTCAAGACCACTGGCATCAAGAAACTCAACATCAGTGAATACTAACAGTTTCATGGTTGGTTGCCCATCATCGAGAATTTTCATATAAACTATCTCCTTCTCAGTAGCAGTCCTGTCAGTTGTCCCACTCATGAATACAGAATGATATCTGTAAGTTGTTGTTTCTCCTGACAAATGACTCACGATTGTTTTTTCTCAGCTGGCCTGCAAGAAATGAAAGTAATGTAGCATAAGCTTTCTCACTGGCATAGGATTCCCCAAGTTCAATGCCCTCAAGTGCTCTCAAGCTCTCAAATTTCTGAACGGTGTCTTCTTCTCTGGCAAGGTGGTAGGCAATATCAAAAAGTTTCTCCATTTCACGGAAAAAAAATTTTTATTCATTTTTAAAATACATTTCTCTATTTCACCAGCGGATGGTCTAACCTCAGTTAACGCAGCAGCCACTGATTGTTCATGCCCTTCTGATACTGGACGTCTCTTACAGTTAGTTTTCTTGACATTGTTTGTACCAGTGATAAGAAAATCCACACTGGACATTTTCCCAGCTCTAGTAGCCCACTTTTTAAGGATATCTGTTTTTTCTTTGCAACACATGCACCAAATTTTGGTCACAAAAAAATCCCATCTTGTGATTCAAACTAACCAGGACACATCTGGATTTGCTTTCTCAGTCAGGTCTAATTTTACTTTTCATTTGGTGTAGAAGTAGTAGTTGTATCTGGTGGTGTGGTGGTGGAGGATGAGTAGGATGGTTCTTCTGTTGCTGGATCAGGCTCTGGCTACTTGCATTTTTATGAAGTGCTAAAACCAAAACTTAGACGTGACATATGGATCACTAAATGAGAAGGAGTCAGTTTAGGATGGGTCTTGAGAGGTCTTATGAAATGCTATTGCAGAAGAGATAACATATGGTCAGTAATAAGTTACAGTGACTAAGAGAAGCACAATGTTTGGCATAATAAAAGAAATGGTGCTCAATTCTCAAAGAGCCCAAAGATTGATGCAAGCTGCCACCAAAGGCAGCTTGCATCAATGCCTGGTGCGCCAGGGAGCCTAGGCCTGATTGTCTATTGGGCAGGGTCCCTGTGGCAAAGTCCCATGGCTTGGGGCAACCCTGGCTGAGCATCAAACAGACAAGCTGTGGGGCAGCTGTGCGCTGGTCTAGCTAGTCCCTGGTGGCTAGCGGTCCCCTTCCCTGATCCTCGATGTCCACTGAATGTAATGTGTTTAAAATAAAACTGGTGGTCTAGTGATCCTCCTCCTCGATCCCCGATGTCCCCTGAAATTAATGTATAAAAATAACCTGGTGGTCTACTGACCCCTCTGCCTGATCCCTGATGTCCCCCAAAATTAATGTATTAAAAAAAAAAAAAAAAATGGTGGTCTAGTGGCCTCCCTCCCTGATGTCCTCCAAAGGTAATGTGTTACAAAACCCCCTGGTGGCTGGCTCCATGGCACTAAGCAAAGGGGTTCGCTCAGCATACTGGTGACCTGGGTTCACGCCCGGAGCCCGGGTGTCAGGAGCGGAGACAGGCAGGGATGGATTCCAAAGCATCCATTGGATGCTTCCCTCCCGGGAAGGGTTAGGGCCTCAGCACTTGAGGTGGATTGGGCGACATGCAAGGAGTGTGTAGCCTAAACGTGCCGCCGCATGTCACCACCCCAGATCGCCATCCCCATGTTGACCCAAATAGGGTAGAGTGGGAGGGCCAGAAAATGGAAAATAGCTCCTGACCAGCTGGATAATGGTTGCTGGTCCCACCGGCACCACGGTAGCCCAGGATAGCCCTGAGCTGCCCCCCCCCCGCCAGTCCTAGAATACTCAAGTTGTGCCTAAGGGCACTTCTCCACTGGGGAGGGGGGAGACCCACCCAACGGAGGGATACATTGGGTTACCTGGGTAACCAGCAAGAATGGGACATCAGATGGTGGCCAGGGGTAGTGGTGGTGGCCAGAGGGTCCTAGGCAGCCTGAAGGAGTGGCGGTTGGGAGGAGGGAGGTGCAAAACGGTAGGGCTAGTGGACACCCCCACTGAGCAGTGCCTCAATATTCACTCCCCATCCCATAACTGAGCCGATTGGCACAGCCCACTGCTTACACACTCATGGCCAGCCACCAACTGATCTCTGAATGAGCTACTGTATATAGTAAGCACTCAGTGACTGACAGCTTACTGAGAGCATACTATATACAGTATGCACTAATTCAGAGCTCAGTTAACAGCTGGCTGTGGTGATGACTCGGCTGTGTGATCTCCAGCTTGAGATGCAGAATGGGGCAGTGGAGTAGCATTGCCAGGTGGGGGCCCATTAGACCACCAGGTTATTTTCATACATTACTAGGTACATCGGGAAGGGGGGCCACTAGATCACCAGGTTTTTTTCACCCATTAATTCTGGGGGACACTGGGGATCGGGGGGGCACTATACCACCAGGTTGTTTTTCATACATTCAGTTTGGTGGACATCGGGGATAGGGGAGGAGGGACCATGACACATTGCCAAATTGGGTCACCTCTCCCAGAGGAGAGTTTTCTAAGTACCCTTGGACCAGCCCTGGCTGGTCTAGGGGTACTTAGAATTTCTTCCTCTGGGAGTGTTCTGGGAATCCTGAATTAGGGGATATAGCAGTCTGTGTCTGCTGCAAGCCCCCTAGCACTGTGCCACAGCCTGTTTTGGGGTGCAAGGGCAGCACAAGCCCTATTTGGGGCAGGCAGCCTGCGGATGATACAGGCTGCCATTGATATTCGCTCTCAGTGCATCTTTTGGTGCAAGGGGCACTTAGCGCCATTCTTTGTGGTGCAAGCCACTTGCACCATGATGGGAGCTTGGAGGACTGAATTGTAAAGCCAGGAGGGAGATCACAATGAAGTCGGGTGCTGGAAAAAAATGGCAAAAGAAGAAATGAAAACATCGCACTCCAGGCCAGGTGAGAAATTGAACCACTTCTTTACTGGTTCATAGAATTGCTTTATCCAACTTCAAAAAGGTACAGTGCTAACATATGGAATCCACATACCTAAGACAAAACAACCCAGTGCTTCGAGGCCTCCAAGGACCTCTTCATCAGGGGTGTGGCTACATATGTGTAATGACAATCTATAGTGCTCACCTCAGGTGAAAAAAAATTAGAAAAAAACAATTTAAGTGCAATTAGTGACTAATTTAGATATGGGTAGCTTTCTAGGGTATATCACCTGCTCAGTTGACTGACAACACCCGTGTCACACTCTACATTAATTACAGGGATAATTTCCCTAATAAGTGTGAGACACGGGTTGCCAACTGGGCTAGAGGTTGCCGAAGTGGCCATTCATCATAAATTTATTATACTCCTTCTTAAACATAGTGTGAAACACATAATTCAGCTTGACAGTTCATGTTATTAGATATTAAGTTTTTCTTCATTCAAACAAGGAGCCTTTACAGAAAAAGCCATACTCAAATTTTAACCCATGTTTGGTTGTGAATTATTTCCAGAGCATCACTTTGAAATATCAGTCCATTGCATCATTTAAATAAACAAACGAAAGAAGCTCAGAGGAAAATGCATCACATCTAGTTTGGTCATTTTTAAAAGAAAAAATAAATCTATGTATTATTAATATAATGAGAAAAGCACACATATATATAAATATCAAACAATATACCAAAAAAAAAATGTTTCTTCTTTTCTTTTTGAGAACCAAGAACAATTCTAAGTTCCATTGTGTGTTCAAATATGCATAACACCCTTTTTATAAATTAAATTGAATGGGATGCATAGCCTTGTTTAAACGGGACCCAGTCTTTCTAAATTTCGTCATAAATCTACAGGAATGGTATCCATTCCATAACATCATTAAAACCGTTAGGTTTTAAAGTTTTAAAACAAAATATCCACTCAGATTCTTTCTGATCCAGGTTTTTATTTCTATCCCCACCACGACAATTCATGGGGGAATGGTCGATGCCCATGTACTTAATTTCATGCACTCCAGTCTGCCGTGTATGTAAGTGGTGCGCTATGGGGTGAAAGATGTCATTCTTTCTGACTGCACGAAAATGTTCCTGGATCCTTTCTTTTAATTTTTCAGTTGTCTGACGAATGTAATTTTTTCCACATGTACACCACAACGCTTACACAACAAAAGTGGAAGTGAATGAAATAAAGTGTTTAGTTTTAAGAGATTTTATGCCTTTCATGCTGGGGTTCTCAAATGTGGTACCCTGTTGTGCAGACTGGCAAGTAACACAGTTTTTGCATGGGAAAAACCCTTTTGGTTTTGGTGGTAACCAAGTCTGGGGTGATTCCTCCTTCTTAAATTCATTGTGGACTAGAAGGTCTGTGATGCTTTTTCCCTTTTAAAACAAAATTAATGGACCATTTGCCTCAATTTTTCTGCGGTCCAGATCTGTACCTGACAAGTGCCCATTCCTTTTAATAATGTTTCGTATGTCCATTGAAGCTGGACCATAAGTCGAAACTAAACAAATCTTTCATTTGTTCTCTCTCTGTACTGTTATAAAGACTCTCTCTCAATTAAAGGTACTCCATCCAAAGCTTTATTTAAAGTGACTTTAGGATAGCCCCTTTTTTAATCTAGAAAAAAGTTCATCTTTTGCTGTTGCAAAATCAGTTCAGTCGAACAAATGCGTTTCTGTCGAATAAGTAGAATGTATGGTAGACTATCTATTAAATCTATTAACACACTAACTTGTTTTTTTTCTCTTTTAGATATTTCCTGAAGAAGACCTAAGGTCGAAACGTAGATTTTTAACTCTATTTTCTATTTTCAGCGTGCATTTAATATAACCATTTTGTTTTGCTTTTAGACCACATGCTGACGCAGCACCTTGTCTTTGTTTTTTTACAATTTGTATCTATTAAATGCTTTGGATGCAAGCTACATGCATGTAAAAAGGTATTCCCTGCTGTAGAATTTCAAAAACTCGCTAATTGTACAAGTTCATTAGGACAGCCTTTCAATGCTAAATCCAAAAAATCTATTTTAGTGGCACTATGTTTGAAAGTGAATTGAAAGCCTACTGAATTATTGTTAATATATTCTAAAAAAGGGTTTATCTCTGCACTTGGGCCATCCCAGATAATAAGTATGTCATCAATAAAGCATAAATATTTAACAGTTCTGGGAAGGAAAGGGTTCTCTCGAGGATCAAAAATTGCCCCCCCCCGCCCACTAACCCATAAACAGATTCGCATAGGAGGGGCAACAGATGAGCCCATGGCCGTTCCTTGTTTTTGCAAAAAGAATTGTCCATCAAACATAAAATAATTGCTCTTCAATATCAAATCTAGAGCTAATGTAATAAAAGTCACAGGATACCCAAGGGATGAATTTTTTAAAGATCTGTTCTACTGCTCTTATACCCGTTTGATGTTCTATTATTGTGGAGCGAGAAACAACATCCACTACCAACCAAAGATAGGTACCTCTCGGCCGTTGTGTCTGTGACATATGATATTAATTTTACTACCTCCTGCCAGAGCTAGCCATCTTAATATGCTGCCAGTGGTTCAAACAGAGAGCCATTGCTAGATATTATCGGGTGACCTGGGGAGTGTTCTGCATTTTTATGCAGTTTTGGGATGTGATAAAATACTGAGGTTACAGGTTTTTCTACAAACAAAGCTCTGCTTTCCAAATTTGAAATGCAGTTTTCTTCCTCTGCGAAATCTAGGAAGGATTTTAGTTTTTCTTTGTAAAATGCAGTGGGGTTGGCAGAAAGTTTCTGATAAGTCAAAGGATTAAGTACCCGTCTATATGCTTCACTGCAATATTCATCCCAGTCTAAAATGACTACATTGCCACCTAGAGAATCGAGCCCATGAACTTTTATTGTCTCAGTTTGTGTTTACTTTTTTATTGAAGGGTATTGAGGGTTTACAGTCTATATAAAATACTTTATTTGCAATTTTTAAACACTAAAATAGGGCTGCCCGAAGAAAAAGGCAGCTAGAGATTTAGCCAACTACTACCGAGACTGTATGCCTTCAACTGTGGTCACAGGGTCCAGGAAAGTGCAGTTGAGATTTATTTATATATTACAGTTTTTTAAACACTCAAAAGAGGGCTACAGAAAAAAAAGGCAACTGGGGATTTACCCAACTTCTCCCAAGACCGTTGCTTACAGTTTTGGCCAATGGGTCCACACAGCTGAGGAGATTTATTTATGTATTAAATTTTTCAAACACTTATAATAGGGTTGCGAAAAGAAAAATGGCAATTTGAGATTTACCCAACTACTCCTGAGACTGTGTGCTTTCAACTGTGGTTAAGGTTCAGGGACATACAGCACAGGATATCTATAAAAACATTTTACGTACTCAAAATAGGGCTGCCAGATGAAACAGACTCTAGCCAGAGCTGATACGACTGAAGCTGGGATCACTGAACTCACAGTGGAACACGGCAGAAGCAATGTTCTGCAATTCTAAATTCTTGAGTGTTCTTCGGTATCCCTTTTTTAGAGCTACTGCAGCCGTAAGAAGGCAGCAGGGATTTACCCAACTATTTCAGAGACTATCACATGCTTCAGTGTGGTCAGAGGGTCCAGGGACATACAGCATGAGGAGATTTATGTATTACATTTTTAAAACACTCAAACTAGGGCTGTCAAAAGAAAAAGCAACTAAGGATTTACTCAACTACTCCTGAGACTGTATCCTTTCAATTGTGGTCAGGGTTCAGGGGCATACAGAGGAAACTGATTGAGTGATTGTTAAACTCTCAACATAGGAGGCTACCAATAAGGCAACAAGGGATTTAACTTTCCCAAACTGTGTGTTTGTGTCACAAATGTAGATTTACTCTGCAAACTGTATTGCTTTTTTTAAAACACACCAAATATGGTTGCCAAAATAAGGCAATGAGGGATTTAATTTCTCTAACTGTGTGCTTTTGCCACACACAGACATATTTCAACACAGGAGGCAGTATAACGCAGTGGTTTAAGTAAAGCTACCAACAGTCCCTATTTTCCCAGGACAGTCCCTATTTTAAGCAGCAAGTCCCAGTGTCTCCACAAGTTTTGCAAAATGTCACTTTTGTCCTGGTTTTTGCTTACTCGTCCCAGTTTTGTCCCTTTTTTTCTGCTGACTGCTAATACATGATCAGTGACAGTTATTTCAGCACCACTGTGGTGCTGCTCGGGCTGGACAGCAGTTTGCAACTTCAACCATTGCACCTGTGTTGCACCGCAAGCATGTCAGTGGGAGCACAGTAAAGCATGTTCCTTCCTGTTAGATTAGACTGGGTAGTAATGCAAACAAGCGCTTGTGGATGTCTGCTTGCCAGCAGCTGAGAGGGACTCCAGACAGTGAAGAGACTGGCAGCACTGAACTAAAGTACCCGAACCTGATAGGCTGTAGTGAACTGTGTGACAACAATCTGGTGTGGTGGTGGGAGTCACTGAAATGAAGTTTGCTCAGCAAATGAGGTGCATGTAGGCAGGTTGGATGGGAGTGTCAGGAGGAGCAATACCTGCAGCTTGAATGTCTGATCACAATTTAACGCAGATTTGCTTCAAATGAACTTTCTGTACATCATGATTTGAAACTTGCTACAGCAGAATGATAAATTGTTTTAATCTGGATGTTTGCTACTAGTGTTACTGTGGGGTAGCATAGCCAGAGCAAGCAGCAAAATGTAATTGTGTGTAGCACTGCCTGTGGCGGTGCCCATGGGAGTGACACGGTGGGGAGACGGGGGGGTCATAGTCAGGATGGACCATCCCAGTTTCTGGCCTTGGAAAGTTGGTAGCTTTAGGTTTAAGGCTCTGAGTTGCAAACCTGGAGACCTGGGTTTGAATCCCACAACCCCCACTTGCATACTGTGTGACCCTGAGCAAGTCACTTAACTTCCTTGTGCTCCCAGGTCACACCTATAAACAAGCATTCAGCTTAGTGTGTCTCTCCTGGTAAAAAAAAATAGATTCACTCTGCAATAACTGTATTAACATTTTTAAATAATCAAAATAGGGCTGCCACAATAAGGCAACAAGAAATTTAACTTTCCCAAACTATATGCTTTTGTCGCACATGTAGATTTGCTATGAAAACTGTATTGAATTTTTTAAACACTCAAAAAAAATTGCCACAATAAAGGCAACGAGGGATTTAACTTCCCAAACTGTGTGCTTTTGTCACACACAAATGCAGTCCAACAGAAATATATTACACAATTTACAGCTATATTAAATTTTTTGAACACTTAAAATAAGACTACCGCAATAAGGCAATGAGGGATTAACTTCCCAAATTGTGTGATTCTGTCACACACCCAACAAAGATTTATTATACCCAAACAGCGGCATTTTGTAAACACGTAAAACAGGGCTATAAAAAAAAAACAGTGCTCTGCTACAAGGCTGGCACAAGTAGCCCTCCCCCCATGTTTTTTTGGTAACAGAGGGTGTTAGATCAGTAAAATCCAATAAGGAGGTAAAAAAATGCCTCCTTACAAAAAAAAATCAATGCCTGAGATGAAGTTGTTTTTATAAAATAAAAAGCTCTCCTAGACTGCCCAGAAAACCGATTTCAGTCTAAAGCACTCTGTAGTACAGTTTTAAAGCTAGCTCTTTCTGTTTTGAAGCTGCAGAGCTTATTCAGATACAGTCACTAAAATAATTTTTTTCCCACTAGTACAAGTAGGATAGTATCAGATCAATTCCTACTAGATAATACTGTCTCTACTGAAAAACATGGTTTCCACAAGGTTTTTGTCTCAGCTGAAATAACTAGTCTTTCTCTCTCAGTTGTTCAAACTGAAGTGGGACAGGGAGCGCGTCCCGGCACTTGAGAGTAATGGAGGGCTGACTCTGTAGTGCTGGCTCTTCACCCACAATTAAGTAATATTAAATGCTCATCCCATTATTAGAGTCGGTCAGTATGTGTGTTTTTATTCATCGGAATATGGCAGCAGTCTGCCAGTAAAAAATCACGTATAAGGACAAAGTGTTTTTTATTTCATTTTATTATATTTCACTCGCTTTGGGTCTCGCATCTCCACTCTTCTCGGTGATGTCGGTCAGTACCTTAAGGGCAACAGAAGGCAGGAGTGCCTCAACGGACTGAAAATGTAGCCTTGACAATGTAAATTCTAGTAAAAGAGACGTTCAGCAACTAAAGGTAATGCTTGCCGATTTACAACTGGACATTTCAATGGCTTTAGCCAAGCACAGTGAAGAAATTTCAGTAAAAATTGAATCAAACACTGGGAGAATATGCAAACTGACTAACACTGTGGACTATTTAAAACAAACAGCTCAGAAGCAAAGCAGTCAGATTGCCTATTTGTTGAACAAAGTTGACAATCTGGGAAATAGAGGATGTCACAATAATCTAAGGCTGATAGGTCTTCCTGAGGGGTTAGAAGGGGATACTATCGTGAATTTCTTGCAACATTTTATTTCAGACTTGTTAGGACATAAGTGGCTGTGGCCTCTGGAGACTTAACGGTCGCACAGGTCTTTAGGTCCCAAGGCCTCAAATGGGAGACCGAGACCTAGACCTATTGTGGCTTAGTTCCTTTATTTCACTGCTAAAGAAGAAATTTTAAGGCTGTCTAGAAATAAAATGACTCTAAATTGGAGGGGTGAAAGGATCTCGATATATCAAGATTTCTCAACAGAAATAGTAGAAAAGAGAAAATGTTTTAATGAGGTTAAACAGCAGCTTCAACAGAGGGGTTTATTATAGCATTTTAAATATCCTACCTCATTGATTATCCGGGAAGATCAAGGATCTTACATAAAGTATGATGCAGTACAAGATGCTTGGCAGACTTTAAATGGCAAAAGAAATGCACAAAATGCTGACTCCTTGGTCAATCTAACTGCCATACCTTTTCAAAAGCAGCCTGTGGTACAGTTAGAAAACAGAATTTAGAACCCATGGAGCACGATACCCATTCTGGAACCCCGCAGCAATCTGAACAGGCTAGAGGTATGCAGAGCAATGAGAATACAGAGTGCAGCCCAAGGATTTATACCTCTCATTTGTACTTCTCTGTTACAGAGAATAAAACTGTCAGTTCTCAATCACCTGCCATCAGTCAAAAAGCGAAATCCTTTAACCGACCATCAAACATTCCTAGACTAGCAACGCATAATCCCAGGAAACAGAACAGGAGCCAGAATAGTATGCATTCTTCATCTTCCAGAGCAATCCAACTGGATAAGCTTTCAGGGTCAAAGCTTTCAGCTGACAAAGAGTGCCTCAGATTTTCGGCACCTCTGGATTCTGCTTCCCAACAATGTCTATTAATGCAAGAGATGCAGGTATTGCAGTGATTACTTCCTGTTGCGGCACAGACTGGCCCCAGAAACATACTACCAGCCTGACAAGATTGCTGGCATACTCTTCATTTGTTTTAAAATGCTGGCGATTTAAAGCTTTGAGCAAAGTAAAGGTGAGATTCCTTTGTTGTCATGTTACTAGTCGCATGTGGGAGATATCTGATGGTGGCTGAGGAAGATTGCATCTGGGCATAGCAGCATAATATGTCAGGAGCTGTGATGTCAGTATCTGGCTAATGACTCATGGTGTAATGCTTTTATCTAACTTTTTATAATAAGCTTATTTATTAGCAGATAAATACATTAATGCATAGCTTTATTTAACCAAACAAGATTGCTTAATGTACTATGTTATTGCAAGAAGTTTATCTTGACTAAATGGAAAAAGCATGCAGTTATTTATTAACTCAGCACTTACAGCTGGCAGAGGCAGTTTATCATAAGTGTTTTTAGAAAATTATCGACATCTCAGATGTTGGTTTAGACGGAGTCCAGTTGATTTGATGCCTCCTTCCCCCCCTTATTACTAGTCTGTTTCTGTATGGTATCATTAAATTGGTTTCCCCCTTTTTTTTTTTTCCTTCTTGTCTGTTGCTGCCAGTATTCATTTGGTTTAAATAAATTCAAAGTCAGTGGATGCCTGTGAGGTTTAGTAACTTATGAGTGCCAAGTAGTTGAAAATATGCTGTTTTAAAAATGAGAATAGTAAATGAAAAGAGTCTAACAATACGCAATAATTTGACTTCTTTGGCTTAAGTTCGTATTGAAAGTTGGTGATTACAAATCTAGAATAGGAGTGAATGGTCATTAACAGGATGCTCCCAACTCTGCCTTTGTTAGCCAGAAGCTCCTAGCACAGACAATTCCAAATTATGCAAGTTAATTGGCTAGATTAAACAGGGCATCTAAGTATTAAGGTACAGTGTATGAATGATAAAACCCTTTTTTTGTTGTTGTTTCTTCTTCACTCTTCTACTTTGTTATATTTCGCCTCCTTCCATCTCATCATATTGCTGGAGCTCCGGTAAAATTGGCTTTATTCAGAATTCTGTGACAGGCTGCTTTTATCAGTTGTAATTAGTGACACTTACTGTTTTAGATTTATTATGAGTTAGGAGCTCATTTAGGTAATGTTATGTGGGTTGAAGATGCCATTACTCTGTGTGTTTGCATTTCTGCATCTTCACCACATTGGACTTGAAGGAGTTCAGTGGGAATTGGCAACACAGTAGACTACAGCTTACTGGTAGTAGTTCTTTACTTGCTTTGGGTTTCATATTTTATAATAGCTACAGTTTTTTATTGTTCTCTTTAATTATATTATAGAATTACACTTTAGAACTTTAATATATTAACTGTTTAAAAATACTGTTACAAGTATAATTTAAACTGTTAGAGTTATTTTTCTTTGATTCTTAATCTGGATTGTAAACTGCACTAGACTTACACCTTACCGAGACTCATTTAGAGTAATTCTTTTAGCTAATATCTTAAAAAGTCTCTTGCTTGTTGGGCCTTATTAAATACTGTTTTTGACTAATGCAAAAATTGTATGGTTGTTGGAAATGAATATTAATAATTTGAATATATGTTCGTGGAATGTAAAAGGGCTGGGGTCATCCATTAAGTGTAGAAAGGTATTATCATACTTGGCTAAAAACAAAACTGATATTGCATTATTGCAGAAAATGCATTTATTATCTGTAGAAGCTGCACAGTTAGTAAGATCTTGGCTTGCTCAGTACAGTGTGTTTAATTCCAAACAAAGAGGTTCAGTGATTCTGATAAAGAAAGGAGTCAATTTTATTAAGACTGATCATTATGCAGAGATAAAGGGTAGATTCCAGATTTTAAAAGGCTCCATTGATAGATGCAAAATAATATTTAGTAACTTATATGCCCCTAACGCTCACAGGCATGTTTTTCTACTAGGCTGGGCCCCATTAAGGACCATGAAATTATATTGGGTGGGGACTTCAACGAAGTTATGGATCCTATTCTTGACAGGACTAGAACTTCCACAATTGGGGATAAAACCAAATCCCAAATTTCCCTTCACAAAATGATTGAGGACTTAAATTTGGTTGATACCTGGAGACTTGCTCACCCAGTAGGCAGAGACTATTCCTTTTACTCAGCCAGGCATAACTCTTACAGCAGGATTGACTATCTCATGCTTTCTAAAAACTTGGTAGAGGGTATCAACAGTGTCTGTCTGAATGATATCATAATTTCAGATCAAGCACTTTTAAAGCTGTCAGTCTCTACTGGGGGTAGACAAGAGAAGTCTAGGAGATCGAGGATGAATAACTCGCTTCTAAATAACACTGATTTTAAACTCTGACTGGGTAAAGAAATTGAAAGTTATTTCCAAGCCAATGACAATGGGGAAGTTTCTTATGCATGTTTATGGGATGCTTTTAAGGCTTTTATTAGAGGTAGAATAATGAGTTATTCATCATTTCAGAAAAAAAGGAATCTCAGAGGTGCTTAGTAGAGAAAGAGAAAGAACTACGCTTGCTTGAACAGGATTTCAAAAGATTAAATAACTCAGATGAGCAATTATCATTTAAAATTCACAACTTAAAATATGAGATAAATAAGGTTTACTCAGCTGCGGCTGAATATGCATTGTTTAGAACAAGAAAGTCATACTGGGAAATGGGTGAGAAAGCAGGCAAGTTGCTGGTGTATAGGCTTAAAGCAAGACAAAGTCAAAATGTTATTGCAGGCATCAGGAACAATCTTAAATCTGTTGTGATTTCTAACAAAGAAATAAACAATGAGTTTAGAGACTTCTACTTGAAGCTATACCAAAGCCCTGAGGAGGTTCCAGACAATATTATAGGGGAGAATCTCAAATCAGTCAAAATCTCAACTCTGTCAGATGATGACAGAGAAGGATTGAGCAGGCCTATTTGCATAGATGAAGTGACACTAGCCATTAAGGAGCTACCTTCTAACAAGGCGTCAGGGCCGGATGGATTGCAGGCAGAATTTTATAAATGTTTGGCTAAGCAGCCTTGTAGGTGTTTTTTAGAAATGATTAAAGAGATACCGGTCAGAAATGCTCTACCTGACTCTGTGAGAGAGGCCCTACATCATCCTCATTTTAAAACAAGGTAAAGACTCATTGGCATGTGAAAATTACAGGCCCATGTCACTTCCTCTCGAAGGTACTAGCAAATAGGATCAAAATGCATATAATTAAATTACTAGGCAAAGAGCAACTGGGTTTTGTTCCAGGTAGGTCGAGAGCAGATAATGTTAGGAGGCTGCTGAATGTTATTTGGTCGGCTGCTAAACTAAATATGCCAGCTGCCATAGTGGCTCTGGACTTCTGTAAGGCCTTTGATTCCCTGAAATGGAAATATCTGTTTTCAGTTTTAGAGCATATGAATGTGGGGGAGATTATGATCTCTTGGGTTAAGGTGTTAAATAATAGGCCCACAGCCAGGGTAATAACAAATGGCCTAATTTCAGAGCAGTTCAGCCTTTTCAGAGGATCAAGACAGGGTTGCCCTTTATCACCATTTCATTTTAGCCATAGAATCTCTAATTAGGAAAATCACAGAAGAGAAGAGAGTATATGGGATTAAAATAAATGGGGTGACTAATAAGGTTTTTGTATATGCTGATGACTTGTTAATTTCATCTATTAACTCCGAAGATTCATTTAATACCCTGAGCAAGTTGTTAGAAGATTTCTTGCAGATTTCTGGGCTGAGCTTAAACTGGAATAAGACGCAAATTTTAGATCCATGAACAGAGTAGGGATAGGGGGAGCAGAGCCAAAGAAACAATTTAAAAATCAAATTACTTATCTTGGACTTACAGTAGTTAAGGATATAGGTAAAATAATAGAGTTGAGTATTTTGCCTTTGCTAACAACTTTGTAATGTGATCTTTTAAAATGGCAAGGCCTACATCTGTCTTTATAGGGCAAAATCAATGCCATTAAAATGATGGCAGCCCCACAACTTTTTTGCCTCTTTCAGAGTGTCCCACTAAGGATTAATAACAACATTTTTAAGCAAATAGAAAGACTGATGATGTCCTTTTAATGGGGGGCCAAGCCACCTAGATTATCTATTCAAAAACGTAGGAGCCCGTGGACTGAGGGAGGCTTTGCTATACCAAATTGGAAAAAGTATCATATCTCCTATTTATTTAAACAAGCTGTTAAATACATAACTGAGGAAAATGGTAATGATACTCCAATGTGGATGGCACTCGAGAAAGTGATTGTCTCCCAACTTAAACTTTCGGATATGCTATTTGTTAAGGCTCCAAGACAACTCAAAGATAACCCCTGTATAGTTTCTTCATTTTACATGATTGAAGGAGTTAAGAACATATTCAGTTTTATAAGCTTACCCACTAAACTTACTACAATTTGAAACAATAAAGAAATAGGATGTGGTGGGAGACCTTTACTTGATGGGGATTGGTTGAAAGCAGGTATAACAAATATAGGAGATCTAATAAAGGGAGAAAGTCCAACTCTGCTGTCATTTGCAGAAGTAAGAGATAAATTTAAGTTGCAGAAGTTTCAATTTGTAAGTTATCTGCTGCTCAGGAAGGTATTACAGAATTCTATCCTAGCACTAGATTTTACTCTGCCTAAGCATAATGAATGGGAGCAATTGTTGAGGTTAGTATCTTTAAAGAAAGGAGCTGGCTTATGTTATAAATACGTAACTAACTTTGAAAATGCTGTTTCACCTTCGCAAGCATCCAAATTGAAGTGGGAAGCAGATCTGGGAGAGATGCTGACAGAAGAGGAATGGTTGAAAACCTAGAGAAATGCGTATCTGAGTAGCAGAGAGGTCCAAGGTAGGACTACTCAATTTAAAATTCTTCATTACCACTACTACTCCTCCAAACGTTTAGAAGAAATGCACTATTTGCAGGATGGCCCTTGCTGGAGATGTCAGTTGAAGCATGCAGACCTCATGCATATGTTTTGGGGTTGTACAGCCATTAACAAAATTTTGAGTATGGTGCATAAAATATGTGAGGAAGTAACCAAGGTTAGCATACCATTCTCAGATAAACTGTTTATTTTGGGTATAAATACAGAGGTACCTTTTTTAAGTAGTCCACAGAAATACTGGATTTTGCAGTTGCCCTTACTCTGAAAAGGCTACTACTTGCACATTGGAAATCTCTCATTCCTCCCTCAGCTAATGAATGGTTTAACAGTGTAGGTATATTAGCAAACAATGAGAGAATTGCTGCAATAACAAGTAATAAGCTAAATGTTTTTGAGAAAGTCTGGTACCATTTCCTTTCAATTTTGAGAAAGACACCCAGCTAAGTAATGATTTTAATTATTAAGTCTTTTACTACTTAATACATAGAATTGCGTGGAGGTATGATTCTATGCCCAGTACCCCCTTATTTCAGTACCTGCAGGGCCACCCCTCAACCTCTTCTTTTGTCCCTATCTTGCCTGAACAAGTTATAGCCCTCTATGGCTTTTGATCAACTATTCTCCTTTGTCCGCCATGTTTCAGTGCTAGCATGGATATCAACATCCTTGTTTATTAATACTCTTTTGAGTTTTCCCATTTTGTTGTTAATGCTTCTAGGAATAATTAACAGACAGTTCCAATTTATTTGTTTTTTGATTTTTATTAGTGGCCACCTGATTACTAAAGACTGACTGAAACTGCTATCTTTTGTAATTTGATTTGTAGACAACATACCAAACAATGTACCTCCAGCTGGGGAATTCCCAATATTATTATTATTTATTACCCCTCTCTCATTCCCTTGGATCATTATTTTTAAGTGCTGCTTATATGCCAGTTGATATTCTGATCCAATGTTTTCACATTGCTTTTGTTTACGTGCTGACAGTCATTCCTAAACAAGTATGGTTGAACTTCAAAGTGATTCCAATTGCTAATAAAACTACAATTTTCTTTCTTAATGCATAACTGCAGCCAGGCATTCACTTTTTTGACTGCAACTAACCTGCTCCTACCAGCCCTGGGTACTGGCAACATTTCTGAAGCAGAACCACACATTGCTTATCCTTTATTCATTTTCCAATAGCTTCATAGTCACTACGTGTGTCCTCATCCACACAACATCCAGTATCATTGGTCCCTACATGAAATACCAGAATTGCTTCCTCCCCTGCATTTTTCAACAATCCTTCCAGATTTTCTCTTATGTCAGATACCTGGGCACTGGGGCAAGGAGCACTCTGCTGCAATCTCCTTTCTATCTCTGCATGTTGTGGTATCTATGTACCTTAAGATGGAATCACCCAGCATTGTTATATTCTGTTTTGCTTCTCTTAGCAAGGGACAACTAACATGTCTGTTACCATCATTCTGACTTGTTGATATAACACCAGTTAATAAAGTGTCTCATTCACACTAGTCTCCCCCATTTATCTGATGCTGTCTCCTTCCCACTATCTAGAGATTCAAACCTATAGAACAGAGGCAATAAGAGACTATCTGCAATTCTGCCTCTTTTCGCTCTTCTAACTCCCCAAACTACAGATCATGTTGTGTCTACCTCACAGTGTACACCTTCCTTGTCCTCCATGGTAGCATCCCTTTTTCTCTTTTCCTCCACAGTTATATTAGCCTTTGAATCTGTTTTTTGGCACCACTGCATTCATCAGTACTTGCCTGCCCACCTTCCATTGTTTTCCCCTTTATAACTCTTGTTTTCCTCTGCTGCATTTTCCACCTCCCTTAACAGGGTTGGGCACTTTCAGTAAAGCTGTCACTATCCTGTATTTTAGTTAATTTCTCAAATCTGAACTGAAGAGCCTTAATTTCCTTTTCCAGCTCACATACAGTATGTACACACATGAGTTACATGAGTAGTTTGTCCATCACCACTTCCTCTGTACAATACATCCTTCATACTCTGCACAGATCAATTTTTAAAGCTGTTTGTACCTGATTAATTCCCCCTGAACCAAGCAAGCAGAGTTTTCTGTCCTTACTGGCTAACACTGTCTCTGCCAAAGTTGCCTCTGTCCAGTGCTTGCTAATGCTCACAACAGCCATCAGGGTTATACCCCCTGAAACCAGAATCCCCATTACTTCTGGTTTCGCTGGGAGCTCATTTGGCTTATTTCAACTTAAAAACCTGTCTTTTAAGACAGTGATGTCTTAAAACACTAGCTTCTTCTGGAATTTACCTAAAAACCTTTACATTAACCCTTACAAGGGATGCAATATGGAAGTCAGTGGATTGGATGGCTAGAGCCCACCACTATCCCACAATGCAGTAGCATACAATTTATTTACTATTTATTTACAATGTTTGACTAAACAAAGCACACTAAGCTGTAATAGCTTGTTTCCAGGTGTATCCTAGAGATAGGTTACATGGATGTACAGGTATTTTATTGATGGGATAATGTTAGCCATGTCACTGGGGAACCTCCCCTCAGTTTCTAAACACTTACACACAACCTTGGTCAATTGCATGAACTGGTTTTATGGGAAGGGCAATGTTGGCCAGGGCACCAGGGAAAGTCCCCTACTCTGCCAGCAGGGGGCTTGACTTCCTGTGAGTGGAATGGAGGACTCCAGTCCAGGACGAACTTCTGACCAGGCAGGAGGTGCTTTTGCTAAGGTGCAAGGGGAAGCAGATATTGTGTGCAACGCTTGTGAAGATTTGAATTCTGAGAATGAAATGGAACCTGTGCATGACCATGGCATGAGTGAGACAATGGCTTTTACACCCGGTATGGATATTTCTTATGACATGGCTGAGAAAGAGTTTAAACTGACGCTTGAACTTGAAAATACGAAAAAAAAAACAGTTGTTGGATATAATGGCTGATGCTGAGAAAGAATGCCAGGCACATAAATCTAAGCTTGAGGAGGAGAAAAAATGGAAATGATCAGCGGACAGCCCTAATATTGTATCAGGCAAAAGAGTTACCTTACAGCCAGAGAGTGATTTAGAACATGACAGTGAGAGTGCAACGGCAGCAGAGGCATCGGTGGGGATGAGTCCTATGACTTCCACATGTGAGTTTCCATCGTCTATGGACTGGACTCCTGAAACGGCTTTGCAACACGCAGGTTGGTCATTTGTAAGCGGCCAATGGATCCCGGGCCCAGCGATACCCATTCCGGGTTCTCCCGACTGGAAAAGAAGCACTATTGTGAGGAATGGAGGCCAGGTATGTTCTTCCAAGCCTTCGTACATGGCTTTGTGAGTAGAGACAGATGTGGCAGCTGCACACTTGATGGGTGTGGTCTCCACTCCTGGAACTGCACCAGATGCCGAACAGGGCAGTACGATGCAACAGCAGAGTGAGCCAGAACGCAATGACTTGGATGCTCCGCAGGCAGCTTCTGAGAATCTGGAGTCAGAAGTTGAGGGGATACATGGCTACCAGATAAATACCGATACTCTCAATTTACCAGCATAGAAGGTGATGGGGGAGGGGGTCAGCTCCCATGACCAATCCTCTAAACCTACACCCACATACAATATGCCAGTATTTTTAGACAACCAGTTGCAGCTGCAAAATGAAGGTTTGTGGTGTACCTCCATTTCAAAGGAGGTTTTGGTAACATATCAGATTGTCTATTTGTGGGGAAAACTTTGTTGACAGACTCTATGCACTTTCCCCCGCTGAGGTATATTACTCGGTATTACTCGGTTTTGAAGAGTGGAAGGAGGCACTCTACCCATTGAGACCACTCTCCCCATATCAATGGGGTGAATTTGGTACCTGGCCCCAGTAATAATTGGTTCAATTGTTTTTTTAATATCTCCTAACTGCTGCAGTAAAGTGTTCCATAAGGTAGCAGCCCTAACAGTAAAAAAAAAATGCTTCCGTTTGTTAGTATAGGACCTAGGGATATAAATCTGCTTGTTATGGCACCGCAGATTTCAGGGTTTTTCTGCAAATCTGATATTGCATTCTTTCATGAGTGTATTATCATTTATTATGTTAAATAATAATAATAAATCCCCTCAATCCATCCTATGTTGTAGATCATAAAGTCCCCAGGTGGTTAATCTTTCTTCATAAGGTACATTTTTGACCCTGGGTATCACTTTTGTGATCCTTCTTTGCATGCTTTCAATTAATTTTACATCTTTATGTATGTAGATATGGTGCCCAAAAAGAGATGCATAATCTGTATGAGGTCTAATGGAGGATTTATAGAGTTTAATGATGCAATTTTCATTCCTTGTTATAAAAGAGCATTTAATGGCAGCCAGTATTCGATTCCCTACCTGGGCAACATTTCTACAATACTCGCTCTGTGAGAATAATTTATTGACAGTAATTCCTAGATCTTTTTCAGACATAGAAGATTTAATGTAAATATTATTTAGCACATAATTGGTATTTGTGTTTCTTAGCCATAGATGTATGACTGAGCATTTCTCTAGATTGAAACTCATTCCATTCACTACAGCCCAGTTTTCAATTAGCAGGAGGTTGTGTTTGATCCTATTAATTTTATCCTCAGAGTCAACTTCTGATGATATTTTGGTGTTGTCTGCAAATTTAAGTATATGTTTTTATTCACTCTCCAGGAGACAGTAACTATGACATTAGCTTCTGCACTGCAACACTGTTGGATACATTTTGGAAAATATATTATACAGTTAAAGATACCCAGTGTGGCAGGACTTTTATGCTATTCCTATCACCAAACCTTCAGTTAAAACAGTGACAATTTTGTTTCGGAATGAGGGGGTCAGCATAAACGATATCATCTTCTGGCTTGAAAAGAGATGTGATATACAGGGGCATCCAAACCCTATCATCGATGATAATGGGTTTTGGACTGAGGGCTGGACATTTAGAGTACAACTGAAGCACTCAGAGTAAGAGATTAGACACCTGCCAACTTCCTTCTTTCTTGGAAGGGACCGGGACACAATGTTTTATCAGGGCCAGCCGAAAGGTTGCTATAAATGTGACTCCTTGTCGCATCTCAATTCAAACTGTAACCTAGTTTGATGTTTTCAGTGTTGGGAACATGGTCATATGGCTAACCTGTGTACAGTTCCACCTGTTTGCAATTTATGTGGGGACAATGAACATTAATTTCTTTCTTGCCCCTGGACGGCCCATAATTCAGAAGAAACTTTGGAGCAAGACTATTATTTGCATAAAGCAAAGAAAGCCTACAGAACTGAGAGGCCTTCTTGTCCCCTTCCCCTCCCCGGACTTCAGGACAAGATACTACCACTGCAGAGGGTCCTTCCATGCAGCCTAATATCACTATTCTTGTGAATCCCATACATCCTGTGGAACAAACTCCAATAATGATTTCTGACCAGGAAAACAATATGTCTCCACCACCAGTTCCCCCGGTACAACCCTCACCTGCACAAGTTACAGCACTGGCAACTGCACCTATGGATGGCTTTCAAGAGGTATCTAAAGGACCAAAAAGCACAGGACAGAAGGTTAAACAACCATTGGCAAAAAAACCATGTACCTCTTAGTAACACCTATGATCGCCAAAGCTGGAGTGAACAAATGGAGAAAGCAGATTGTGACGCTTCATCTCATTCTTCCCAGAGTGAACCTCCCAAAGGAGGGAGGGGGCAGCCAGTAGATCAGAGACCCTCAGGCATATAGAAAATAATGACTAAAGTAAGCTTGAAGAAACAAGGACTTCCTTAAACATAATCAATCTCCACTGTTAGGGCTAGCAAGCCTTACTGTAAACAATATCAAATCTGATATCAAAAGAGATACATTTGCTGTGTTGCAACAGATGAAATATGATGTTTTTCTTTTACAGGATACAAGGCTTCAGACGACAGGGGACATTGGGGCATTGGGAAGGCATATGATGCCTGGTATATGGGTGATTCACATTGTTCATAGGAGAGTATTTGTGCAGTGGACTGGGGGTCTGTTTCACTAACCCAGGACTGTACATAAATTGGTTGATGTTTTTCCTGGGAGAGCCTTAATATTGGATGTGGGATTTGAAAGTTGATGTATAGGTTAATTAATGTGTACACCCCACAGACCAAAGCACTGAGGGTACATCTTCTGAAACTGGTACAGCCCTATCTGTGTACCAATAAACACGTTTTACTGGGAGGTGTTTTTAATGTTAGTTTGCTGGATTCAGATGCCCGGGCAAGGAAAGTCAAAACTTATTGTGACACTGCTTTTTTACTTTTTTAAGTGCCTTAATTAAACAAACTGGGTTAAAAGATGCACAGGCCTTAATATCACGAAAACCTAGCCGTACTTTTTTTCATCAATGGTAAACTAACCAGTTAGGACACCTTATAGACAAACAGCCACTATACCACCTTACATTAGAGAACTGTTCATGAAATAAAAAATATGGAAAACTACCAATCAGATGGTTTTGACAAAAACAAGGAAGCAGATATATGGATGGATTATTGAACATGACTTCACAGAAGTTAACACTTTCCAGCAGTGTCCCCCTGAGTATCTACCGTCTTTATTACAGCTAGTTAAAGAATCCAGAGTCCCCATTAAAATGTGGGACTTACACTGGTTAAGTAATCATGGAAAAATAAATGTGAAGGCAAACCAGAAACAAACAGAAGAAAGAACATGTACTAGACCTTGTTGTATACAAAAAACAGAAACTATAGTGCACCTTTTTTTTCACATGCCTGTATATATCAGGATTCTGGGCTTTCATATCACAGAAATGGGGTGAGCTCACCATTATAAAAGTATCTTATGAAATGTTATTGCACGGTCATTACACAAGAACCTGGTGCAAATGGCATAAAAGCACTCTGAATATAATATTCTTAGTGATAAAATGGTATATTTAGAATACAAGATGCCTGTTTCAGTTGCAACAAATATCCCATATTGAGCTCTTGAGAAAAATAACACAGAAACTCCAAAATATATACTTTTTTTAAGCTAGACAAATGACAGCAGTCTAGTTGAATGTACTTTGGAGAAATATGCCATGGATAACGAATGCCGATACTCCAATAACATAAATCAATAGACCCTTAGTTAAAAGGAATTTGAGAATTCTTATATTGATTACAGCTGAGAAGGAAGCAAATGTGATCTCATAACCTGATGTTAAGGTATTAATTTAAGTTACAGTTTTGTTTGTTTTTTCTTTCTTTTCTTTTTGCTGGGTTTTCTTTTTTGGCTTTTTTGTATAAAGGATTATGATGTTTATTGGTGATGCAGAGGGGGTGGAGTGGCTATGTTCATTAGAGATGACATAGAAATTGCTAGGGTAGAAGAGGCAGAGGGAAACGTGGAGGCCTTATGGGTCACCTTATGATCCCCAGCAGGAGATAAGGTCAAGCTGGGTGCAGCATATAGGCCCCCCGGGATGAGTGATGTTCTAGAGGATGGTTTGCTGGACAACATCATTGCCCAGTGTGGACCAAAAGGGGAAGGAGTGGTGTTGATGGGGGACCTTAATATGCCAGGTACAAACTGGGGAACCATGTCCTCTAAGATGGCCAAGGAGCAGATGCTGCTGGATGGCTTCCAGGATGTGTTCTTAACACAGCATGTGATGGAGCACACAAGGAAGGGGCATGTCCTGGATATGGTTCTGGCAGATGGGGATCTGGTAAGGGACATGGTTGTACAAGACCCCCTGACTGGGTGTGACCACAATACTGTCTGGTTTCAAATAAGCATGGGGGAGGGGGTGAGATCTAGGACACTGGCAGTGGACTTCAGGGGGGCAGACTTTATGGGCATGGGAAATATTCTCAAGGATCACTTGATGGGGATTACCTCAATGACAAGTGTGGAAAGGAGATGGGAGGTCATAAACCGGGAACTTCATGAGGCAGTCAGGATCTGCGCTAAGTTGAAACGTAAGGGAGCAAGGTCATATAAACCATGCTGGTGGTCCAGTGAGGTACAGGTAGCAGTCAGAGAAAAGAAGGCAGCCTACAAAAAATATAAAACAACAAGAGGGAATAGGGATAAGGAAATGTACCAGCTTGCATCTAGAAAAGTCACCCGTATGGTGAGGGGAGCAAAGTCCAGTTAAGAGCAGCGGCTGGCACAGGGGATACATGGAGGAGACAAGGAGTTCTTCCGGTACATTGGGGAGCGGAGAAAAACTAAGGGCCATCTCAGCAGATTGAGATCAGAAGGAGGGTGGGTGGAAGAGGCGAGGGACCAGGCAGAGGTATTTAATGAGTACTTTGCCTCTGTGTTCACTAGGGAGGGGGATGGGATATCTACAAAGCAAGGCACGAAGGGGATAGAAACGTCAGTAAGTGGGATCAGGGGAGCAACAGAAATGGAGCAAGAGGGAGAGAGAGAGGTACCCCAGGGGTGTCACATCTGGGTAAGGATAAAAAGGCCAGTAAGGTGGAGGGGACGGATGATGCTGTCTCCGCCAAAAGGGTGTGGTTAGCCCTCAAGGCCCTAAATAAAGACAAATCTCCTGGGCCGGATGGCATTCATCCGAGAGTACTATGGGAATTGGCGGACATACCAGCTGCACCCCTGGTGGAGCTTTTCAGCAGGTCACTTGAGACAGGGAGGGTACCTAGGGATTGGCGAGAGGCACATTTGGTACCAATCCATAAAAGGGGGTCGAGGGAAGTACCAGGTAACTATAGACCCATCAGTTTGACCTTGGTGGTGGGAAAATTAATGGAGAGTATACTAAAGGAATGATTGGGGGTGTACTTGGAGGAGGTGGGAGGTCTAGATAGTCGGCAACATGGGTTTGTGCCAGGTAGATCATGTCAAACCAACCTTGTGGAGTTCTATGAATGGATAACATCAGAACTGGACAGGAGTAAGCCTGTGGATGTATTATTCTTGGACTTCAGCAAGGCATTTGACTCTTTCCCCCACAATGGTCTGGTGGAGAAACTGATGGGGTTAGGAGTAGGCCCTTTGATGGTCAGATAGATTGAAAACTGGCTAGCTGGACGCACTCAGAGAGCAGTGGTCTGTGGGGAGCTCTCGAACCCTAGAGAGGTTGGTAGTGGGGTACCGCAGGGCTCGGTCTTGGGTCCGATCCTGTTTAATGCATACATATCAGACATCAGGGAGGGTATAGGGTGTGAAATGAGTCTCTTCGTGGATGACTCCAAGATGGGAGCAGTAGTTGAGGGAGAAGAGGGGAGGTTGGCCCTGCAAGGGGACCTGGACACCCTGGAAAGCTGGGCTCACACATGGAAATTATATTTCAATATCACCAAATGCAAGGTGTTGCATCTTGGTCGGGGAAACCCTAAACACAGGTACACCCTGGGAGAGGAGGCGCTGGAGGCCTCAATAGGGGAAAAAGACCTAGGGGTCATGGTGGATGCATGTATGAATAACTCAGAGCAGTGCAGGAGAGCGGCTAGCAAGGCAAACAGGATGTTGGGATGCATCGTAAGAGGGGGATCACCTCTAGGAGCAAGGAATTGATTCTGCCACTGTACAATGGACTGGTTAGACCACACCTTGAGTACTGTGTACAGTACTGGAGACCACACTTGAAGAGGGACATACAGCTCCTGGAGAGGGTACAGAGGAGGGCAACAAAGATGATACAAGGGCTAGGGGATTTGACGTATGAGGACAGACTTAAGGAGCTCTTCCTGTTTTCATTGGAGGAGAGGAGAGACAGGGGGAACATGATTGAGGTCTTCAAGTACCTCAAGGGGATAAATAGGGTAAACATGGAGGGGATCTTTAGACTGAAGCAGGGAGGTATCACCAGAGGGCATGGTTTGAAGTTGGAAGGGTGAGGCGGGGAAAAGCGGAGGAGGTTTTTCACTGAGAGGGTGGTGGACCCTTGGAATGCACTGCCTGGTGAGCTGGTTCAGAGATCCACAGTGGAGGGCTTCAAGAGAGGTGGGACAGACACAGAAAGTGGATGTATCAGATGGACTCGTCCCAGGGGGGTGGGGATGGATGATACGGGTTTCTGGAGCACAAGGGATGGGAGGGTCTCAGCACCCAACTAAGGATCTAAGGTTCGAGCAGACTCGATAGACCGTAAGGCCTAATCTGCTGGCAAATAGTATGTTAGTATTTGATTTTCTTCCCTAATAAAAAAAAACTGATTTCTTAATAGAGTTAGGCCCTTTCTGGACCAATGGGGATAAAGAAAGTACAGATGGCCGAGGAACGTGGCTACTTCCCACTACTCTGATTACATTGACACCTCAGCAATGAAAATATGGCAATGGAAATTGTCAAGACTAGCGGTAAAAACTGTATCCAGAAAAGGGTTGCACATGAACATAATTATTTCAGCCGTTTTTCTACAACCAGTTTTGGATCAGGCACGGATTCTGATCACCAGGTAACCTTGAATATGTTAAACAAAACGTGAGACACCTCGGGAATATGGAATGTTTTGTGGCTTAGTTACCATGCATGATTAGGGGTCTGTAATAACCAAAAACACAAAGGGGTAGAGGAACATTTCCATCCAAGGCCAGGGTGTGAGGTTAAATTTTGAGACTCAAGAACATTTGTTCCAAGAATGCACTTTTATTATAAGTTTTTCGTCAAATGTGTTAAGGGTCTGGCAAGAGCTCTTGTTTTCTACATTACTATATGAAGAGCTGATTCTTGTTCTTTTGAGACTGGCATGGAGGAAATAACACACAGGAACTGTTATAGTGTGGTTTTCTGTGTTGAAATTCTTCATTTGGCAGGCACATTGTCAGATTGTGATTCAGCAGTACCAGACCTCCATAATTGAGCTCTATGTGGAATATCTACAACAAAGAATGGGGCAGTCTGCAAACAAACTTATGGAAAACATGAAAAAATATGCCCTGAAATCCTCCACCATAATGGGACATTAATTAAATTTTTTTCATGATTGTATACTGATTTCAATATAAACTTATTGTTTATTGTTTGATTTTTTTTTGTCTTCTCTCTCTTATGATTTCCTGCGTCACCTTTTTCAACTGAATTATTGTAATAATCTGTGCCCAGGAGTCAGATGATCCTAAATGCACTGCAAAGTGGGATCCTGATTCAGGGCATCACAGAACCTACCAGGGTGGGGGCAATCCTTGACCTGGTGCTGACAGAGACCACATCCAGAATATAAAGGTCAAGGAACCCCACAAGGGAGTGGCCATACACAATGTGGTTCTGATTGGACATGGGCAAGGATAAGGCCCCCAATAAGGCTAAAATTCTGGATTTTAGAGAGCCTGACTTCAGAAAGATGAGCAAGCTGCAAAAGAGTCAACTGGAAAACATTCGAGTGGATATGGGGGTCCATCATCAAGGAGGGAATAATGGTTGCCACAGGGGAGTGTGTTAGACTGAAAGGGAAGAACTCGAGGAACAAAGCACCCAGGTTGGTTTAATAGTGATGCCACCCAGGCAGTAATGGTTAAGAGGTCAGCCTACAAGAAATTCAGGTTGATCCAGAGGGAGGAAGACTGGGAGGATTACCTGAAGATAGCTAGTGTAGCAGGTAAAGTGGTCTGGTGAGTTAAAGCTTAGAAGGATCTACAGCTAGCTGAGGGAATTAACAGATGGAAAAGCCTTTTTTCACTTGATTAGCAAAAAAGGGACAAGAAAGATGGGATTGCTAGGCTCAGGAAACAGAACAGGTGGATGGAGGAGAATGGGGGCAAAGCAGAGGTACTGAATGAGTATCAGGGAGAGAGACGGACCACTGCCACTTGTAGGAGGAAGGGCAGAAGGGGCTACGGGGGTACAGATGTTTTAATAGAGGTGGATTGGGTGAGGATAGAGGACTCTGTGGCAGCTAGCATTGAGGGCAGATAAATCCCCAAGCCCAGATGGCATACACCCAAGGCTGCTGAAGGAACTGGCTGTGGAGCTTGCAGATCCCCTAGCTGACCTGTTCAGTAGTTCACAGGAGTCGGGCACGGTACAGAAGGACTGGAGAATGGCAGATGTAGTTCCCCCCTTCATAAGAGCAGTTCCATGGATGACTAAGGGAATAACAGACCAGCCAGTCTGACCTCAAATGTGTGCAAGCTCAAAGAGACCATACTTAAGGAAAGGTTAGTAGAGTATCTGGTTGAGCATGATCTCTAGGATGAGAAACAACATGGGTTTATGGGAGGGAGGTAATGTCAAACAAATCTGATTGACTTCTTTGACTGGGTCACTAAAAGAGTGGACAGGAGCCAAAAAGTGGACATCCTTTACCTGGACTTCAGCTAGGTCTTTGACTCTGTACCCCACAATAGGTTGATCAGGAAATTGATGGATCTCAGGGTTGGGGAGAAGTTGACTACATGGGTGGAAAACTGGCTGGGGGCAGAACCCAGAGCATGGTGGTGAGGGGTGAACTATCTAGCACCAGGGAGGTCACCAGTGGGGGGCCCACAGGGCTCAGTGCTCAGACCCATGCTATTCAATGTCTTCATCAACAACACTGGGGATGGCATTAAGGGAAAAATTTGTGGTTCCACTATTGCATGGCACCAGCATTAGAGTGCAGAGTCACTACAGTGCCAAACATTTTTGTCACATCTTCTTGCGGGGGACTTCACCCCTATGCCTCCCATTGTGAGGGGCTGTGCCCCCCACACCGCTAACTAAATGTTCTATCTCGGGGGGGGGAGACCTTGTGGAGGGCGCAGCAAACTCAAATTTCGGTGCTGTAGTGACTCGGCGCCCTAATGCCTGCGCCCTGATGCAGTGAAGTGAAAATTTACCCATTCACAGATGACAATAAGCTCTGTTGGAGGGAGGGCACAGCAAAATGAATAAAAGATCTAAAGGAGGATCTGGAAAAACTAGAGAGGTGGTCCAGAATTTGGCAGCTTGACTTCAGTGCAAGGAAATGCAAAGTTAAACACGCTGAAGCTAAGAACCCAAGGACTAAGTACAGCCTGGGAGGGGTCCGGGTAGCTGTATCAGAGGAGGAGAAGGACCTGGGAGTGATGATCATAAGTAACCTGAAGCACTCCATGCAATGTAGGAAAGCAGCAGCAAAGGCAAATAAAATGTTGGGCTGCATTGCCAGTGGGATCAGCAACAGGTGACAGGAGGTAATACTGCCCTTGTACAGCTCATTGGTGAGGCCACATCTGGAGTACAGTACACAGTACTGGTGCCCATACCTTAAAAAGGACATTAACCTGCTGGAGACAGTCCAAAGGGGGCAATGAAGATGATCATGGGCCAGCAGGGTAGAACATACGAGGAGAGGTAGGAGGCCCTGAACACAAATGAATCATTTGTTACCTTTCTGATGACTGGAACTCTCGTTTTCTGCTCCTGTCCACTCTTTACTGGGAATTCCAAGTACACCCATGCTCGTCTCTCCTCCCCCCAACTTGCCTTTCTGAACTTGACCTTTCTCTTTGTTCCCTGTTGCTGACCTCTCTCCTTTGTTCCCTGTGTAGTCCTTATACCCCTCTGGTTTGTCTCTACAGGCAGCATCCCATACCCGCCGTGCTGCCAACCGGAATGGAGCTCCAACTTAAATCTAGGTATACAGACCCAGTCACATCTGCTCAGGCTTCAGTTTGCACTGTGTTACAGCACTGCACTCTGTGCAGCACTGTTAGGCTCTGCCCACCCAACCTGCTCCAACCACCCTCCCAGCAAGGGGTGGTACTACCTTTAAAGGTGCGGCCAGCCAGAACCAATCAGTCCACTTTCACACCCCTACCTGCAATATCCTTGGACCCTTCCACTTGAACCTCTCCCCCCCCTTACATACCCCACCTGCTTAAATTTTGATTTGTGCTCTACCCCCCCCCAGGGATTTATATTGTCTTATGACCCAGTCACATGGTTATGTGTGGAGGTGCTTGGACTTAAACCCTGGTCTGTAATTCCCTGGCCCATCCACATCCTGGTGCCTCTGTCCATTAGGCTATACTGCCAACAACAGTGCTGGTAGAGATCTAATAGTTTCCACAGCTGCCACCCCCTACTCTTGCTATACTGCCACCTAGTGACTCGACAGGGCAACCCTTCTTTCTAAATAGGCAACATTGCAAACCAATGAGGAGTCTCTCCCATCCCCCTAGGGCATCCTAATCCAACAAATTAATCATATAACTTAATTTCTACCAACACCTCCTGCCTGTAACTACCTGCATGCCTTAGCTACCTCCAGGCACAAATAGTTCACCCAACACCACTGATGGCCCCTTTTCCAGAAGAGTCTACAACCTCATTTTGCCTAAGGCTTTCTCTCTTCAGTCTATCCTGCTAGACCAGACCCCTTACTTATTCATACAAGCTTCAGACCTCCTATTTTTACTTCCTCCCTCCTCCTCACTCACTCTACTATGCACCCACTCTCCCTAATCTCTCTGCTTTCTTCTTTGCAAACCTTCCCCTTCCCCCTTCCCCTCTCACCTCATTTGCTACTTACCCCTCCCCTCTCCACAACCTGTCCAGTCCTCACCAATCTGCATAGCCCCCTGCTTTCCCCTTCTCCTAGTCCCCTACTACTCACACTGCACATCACAGCTTCCTACTAGGGCTGTGCATGAGCCGAATATTATTTTCCGAATACCACGAATAGTAGGCTTCCTGAATATTCGGATGCATTTTCCGAATAGTTCACTCTTCGGCCACTATTTGGGAACTACTATTCGGTGAGATTTCCAAGTCTCGCAGAGCTTTGCTGGCCAATCAAAAACTGTTTCTTGCGCTCAAAACACCATGTGACTTCCTCACTCTCAGCTGGTAGAAGACAGGAGACAGAGGTTTCTGAGAGCTGCTCTGCGGTACTTTTGAGACCTTAAACTTGCTAAAAAAGAAATAGATTTTTGCTTTGCAGGCTTTTTGGGGTCAGTATAGTGTTTTTGATCAGTGTCAGAAAAGCTATGTTTGGCTTTCTGACAGGTATTTTGTCCTTATTGCTGTACTCAGTTACAGGGACTAGGAGGGCTGCCTGCTAACACTCCTTCTCCTGCTGTCTGACATAGCTTCAGTGTGATTTTTTTGGGTGAAGCACATTTTATTTTTGTGTTTTTTTTTTTGCTGTTGTCTGGTTCCAGGCTTGATTCCCTGCATGACTGATGAGGGTGTCTGCTAACTCCCCCTCCTGCAGGTCACTGCTTATGATTTGCTGTATATGTGCATAATATTTGATTTTGTGAGGCTTCACTCTGCATGTGCATGCTTAATATATTTTTTCATGAGACAGGGCCACACGTGTGCACAGCTTTGAGCACACAGATTTTGAAATACATTTATTGGTTTCATGTGATAAGGGTGATTCGCTGAGAATGAGTCCACAATGAGCGACTGCATGAGGCAGAATGCAAGGAGGGTGAGAGGGGATAATGGCGACCAGTGGGGAGAGTGCCAGCAGGAAGCAGAGGATGCCTGGACGAGTCAGAATGAATGATGGTGCCATGGGGTGACAGGCAGTGGGTGACAGCACCCTGTCAATGCGTAACTAACTAGTGCAACATGGTGACATGACACGAGCGCTCAGCAGTGGGTGACGGGACAGTAGTGACACAGGACAACGTGGTGTGGGTGACCAGCATGGTGTCAGTGCATGCCACACAGTGTACAACCGTACCACCAATGGCACCCTCCACAGTGTACCCCCAGCAAGAGCCTTTACAGAAGTGCAAGACATGCTGCATAGGTACCACATACCCCCACAGTGCCACCCATCCACGCACAATGTTGGCCCCATCCAAATTTGGCAAGCCAGTGTCCTGCCCCCCAACAGTCCAAGTCAACTGCCCACCACCCCTGCGGTGACATGCTGGCATGGACCACAGCACACTGTAATAGCCCTACTGCAGCACCCATGCCACACTTACCAGCAGTGCCCTTGCCATCCCGGGACCCTTTCTGTCTGGTCTCACCTTTCCTGTGGCATCCTTCCTTGGGACACTGCTGCAGGGTGCACCATTCTGCGATGGCCCACAACCAGCTCTCGCTTCTCTGCTGCACAGGCTTGGGGTGCTCACCTGTAGACTGCAGCCACTTTTTGCATATCACTCTTACGGGGCTGCGGCTACAGTCACTCATATACTGCCGTTCTGTGCTGTTGGGCGGTCACTGTTTAGGCAGCCACTTTTCCGCACTCGCTCACCAACCCACACTGTTTGTTTTGGCTCTTTTCTTGGCATCCACCAACTTCTTCAGCTCTAAGCCAGTCAGACTTGACTCACTGAATTATTATTGTTAGTCCTCTGGTTCCAGGGGTAGATCCCTGAACACATGAAGAGTGTGTTGGCTGACTCCCCCCCTCCACACTTTCTACAGCTGACTGCACACGATTAACCTGTGCTTGTGAAAAATACCCCCCCGAGTCTGTGCCTTGTGTATGCACAACTGTGCACATGCCTTTTTTTTTGTTTGTTGTTGTTTTGTTAATTAAACCATTGCAGTCAGTGGGCAGGCCTGTCTCACTGAGTTGACTGCATGTCATCTGTCTGTTCTTTGCTCGGTTCCATGTTTGACTAAATAGGTTGCCCTTTTCTTCCCCTTCCTAGTAGCAGTGTTTTTCTTTACTGCTAATTTTTTGTGGTGCAGTATAACTGGAAAGGTTGGTGTATTACTGTAGTTCCACAAGCACTAAGTAACGCATCACACACACAGGTACTACGTAGTAACAGTTTGTGTTTTACACAGCATCCACTAGTGACCTAATCCATCATGTCTTTAGCAGTCTTGTAAACATGCTTGGTCCAGCCCAGCAAAGCATCTGCACCGCTGACCCCAAGTGGTAAGGGACAGGTTGATAGACCCACAAACATGCAGCACACCTAGGCAATTACTGCTAATGTTGTCCCTGGGCTACCAAACAACCTATGTAGAATGAAGGATGCACTCGGGGAGGGGGGGCAGGAACAAAATACAGTTAAGAGCAGTGGAGCATAAAGTTGCCAATACATTTGTTCGTGCTAAGGCTGGAGGATGCCAATAGAGCCCTGGTGCTTTGACCAGAATCTGGTCTTTGTCAGGGTGCATGTCAGGAATGTACAAACACACTATGAATATACAACCCTTAAAGAAACACACACCCTAAATAAATGAAGTTAAAATGAATGCTACTGAGATGCCCTAGTAACAAAACAATCCACATCTAACATACCCAAGGATGAAACGCTGCATCAAGATTATTAAACAGTTCACACAGTGGTGCCAGACAGTACGCAATGCAGTGTCTTGTAAAAGTACTGCAAAATGCTACAGTATGCTGCTAGGAGCAGTATAATTTCATGGCAATTAAGCCCTCTAGTCATCCAGTATTTTGTGGCGTGTCATTTACTGCAAAGTACTGAATTGCATCTTGTCTTGCTCCACTGTATATTATTGATACATAATACAATTCCAGCAAAGGTGGTGGGATAGACTACATAGACAATGACATACAGGTGTCTCTCTTTATTCGGTGGGCTCAAATATTGTTCTCCCCAAGCAAGCCTTTTAGCTCTTGAAGCATTGGTAATAGTATTGCTGCTACCAATACCATTAGTAGTACTACTACTACAAGTGTCACCACCTGTTCCATCTGTACATTCACTGTCATATCCTGTTGTGCAGTAGTGGGGGGGGGCATTAGAGCATACATGCTTTGTGCAGGAAGTAGCAGACACCACCACCAGTGTTCCCAATGCTACCACTTTGGCTGCTACATCCACAGCCAGTGTGCTTCCCACCACTGGTGCCATTCTTGCAGCAGCCACCCTTTCAGTTGTCACCACTACTGCAGCCACTGCTACCACTATTCCTATGCCCATGGCCAAAGCACCTTCCACCCCGTGTCTGTGACCATGAACAGCCTCTAGTGCTGACCCAATACAATGCTCGATATCATTTTCAAAATGCTATGTGAGTGGTGTGGTGGATCGAGTGTGCCACATAAAACACAGAAACATAGAATTTGATGGCAGATAAGGACTACTTGGCCCACCTAGTCTGTCCATTTCCGTACCTAACGGATAAGCTGCAGATCCTAGTTAACCAATAACCTACTTCCTCCTACCCCTCACTAGAATTGCCTTATGTCTGTCCCATGCATTCTTGAATTCCCATGACTGTTGTTGACTCTCATGACCTCCTCAGAAGGCTGTTCCATGTATCCACAACCTTCTCTGTGAAGAAACATTTCACATTACCTCTGAGCCATCCCCCCTCTATCTTCAAATTGTGCCCCCTTGTTTTTGCACATCTCTTTTTCTGAAAGATGCTACCCTCTTGGACTTTGTTGATTCCCTTGAGGTATTTGAAAGTTTCTATCATGTCCCCCCTCTCCCTACTTTCCTCGAGGCTATACATCTTCAGTTCCTTTAGTCTTTCTTCATATGTCTTCTGATGCAGACCCTGCATCATTTTGGTTGCCCTCCTCTGGACAGCCTCCACCCTGTCTATGTCTTTGCGGAGATGGGGTCTCCAGAACTGTACACAGTACTCCAGATGTGGTCTTACTGTCTGTACAGAGGGCCAACAACTTCCTGTTTTCTACTGGTGATGCCTTTCCCTATGCATCCCAGTATCCCCCCAGCCCTCCTTACTGCCTTCTCACATTGCTGGCCCACCTTTAGGCCATCTGATATGACTACCCCCAGGTCCCTTTCCATTTTTGATGTTGTCAGTATCTCACCCCCCATTGTGTACTCTTCCCCTGGGTTTTTGTTTCCCAGGTGCATTACTTTCCACTTCTTTGCATTGAATCTAAGCTGCCATACATTTGATCATTCCTCCAACCTTGCCAAGTCCCTTTTCATCCTTTCCACCCCACCTTGTGTATCAACCCTGTTGCAGATCTTTGTGTCATCTGCAAAGAGACATACTTTCCCTTCCAGTCCCTCTGCAATGTCATTTATAAAGACACTAAAAAGGACTGTCCCCAGTACTGACCCCTGTGGTACCTCACTAGTAACCCTCCTTTCTTAACTGTGTACTCCATTTACTATTACCCACTGTGTCCTGTTGTCCAACCAGTGTTTTACCCAGGCTACCACCCTAGGACCCACTCCCAGGCTGGCCAATTTGTTTATTAATCTTTTGTGCAGGACTGTGTCAAATGCCTTGCTAAAGTCTAGGTAGGCCATGTCCACAGCCTCTCTCCCTGGTCTACTGCTTTGGTCACCCAGTCAAAGAAATCAATTAGATTTGTCTGACATGACCTTCCCGCTGTGAATCCATGCTGCCTTGGGTCCTGTGCCCCACTGGCCTCTAGGTATTCAACATTTGATTCCCATGAAGCGTGTGTTGCATTAGTGAGAGCTCTATGTTGGTGGTTGAAGTGTCATTGAGGTGTATATAGTATACCAGATTCAATGGGTGATTTATGGTGTTCCTGAAGTGCTTTTTAAAAGTCTCCTTAAATAAACACCTTTTCTGGCCGAATACCCGAATAACAAATACCGAATACTTGGGACCTGAATACCGAATATTTGGCTGAATATTCAGGAAAAGGTATTCGCACAGCCCTACTTCCTACTCCTTCCCTCCTTCCTCCCTTCTCACCTACACATCCTAGCTTACTTTTGTCTTCCTCTCTAAATCTCGAGGCCTTCCTCTGCTGTGTCTGCTTTTCCTCACCCCTTCTATGCTCACGCATCCCCAAAAGGTCTAAGTACCCTTCCCAACTTTCACTTTACCTACTCCTCTTACTCCTTTCCAGGGATGTCAAATTAAACCCAGGTCCCCCACCAAGCACCACTCCCTCTATGTCACCAAAGGGCCTATATATTTTCCACCTAAATGCAACGAGGGCACAGCACCACCACTGCACTCCTTGACTTCACCTCCTACATCCACCAGGTACTAGATCTCAACCACTCAGTCAGTGCCACCTTTATTGATCTGACAAAGGTGTTTAATACCGTCAACCACTCCCTACAAACCGGAAAACTATCACATCTAGGACTTTCACCGGATGCCATCCTCTGGTTTCAAAGCTACCTTATTGACCACTCCCAGCAGGTCAGAATTGGAGCTTCCACCTCGACCTTCCTCCCAGTCCATTCGGACATCCCTCAAGGTTCCATCCTTGGCCCCTTACTTTTCAGGATCTTTGTGAATGACCTCCCTGCCGCATGCCACGTCCAAATTCTACTTTATGCAGAGGATGCAGTCATTTTCGTGAGCCACTCTGAATCCTGTCTCCTTTAGCAGCAACTACAGTGAAGTTTCTCAGAAGCTGAAACCTGGTTCAGGCTGCACAAGCTCATCCTAAATTACTCAAAAACCAAATCAATGCTGTTTGATGGTACCCACAACAAACACAAACTCCAGCAACTGCAAATCAGTAATAGCGGTGGCACTGAGCTGGAACTGGTAGACCAGTTCAAACACCTGGCGTGACCTTGCCTGCATTCTATCATACTCACGATATACATAATATTGCTAAATTGTGAATACCCATATGGGGCTGCTCTATAGGCATAGGCACTGCTTGATGGTCGAAGCATTAACATTTGCTATCCATAGCTCAATCACCTCATTAATTTTTATTTTATTTTTTTTATTTATTAGAGTCTAGGATTACAATTACCTTTGAGCCAAGGCTCTTTTACAAAGGTTCCACAATTGACTATGGTCTTGTAGTTTATGGATCAGTTACCGACACTGCTCTCCGGCGAATAGTCCTAGCCCTAAACAAGGCTTGTGGGCTCCTCACCTCAGCCGCTACAAACACACACACACACACATGATATCTACGAATGACCTGGTCACCAAAACTATTATACCCATAATTGACTATGCTGATATTGTCTACAGCTTTGCACCTGCAATCCCCCTTGTAAGACTCGATACTCTACTAAACTCATTCTGTCACTGTTTGCTGTGAAAACTCAGAACAGGCCTCCAAACTTTCCTGCAAAGCACATAGTCTGAGCTTCCTCACTCTCTGGAGGCTCCCACAGAACTGAACTGTTCAATAGTCCCTCTCTAACTGAAGAAAACACAATATTGTAATCTGATTGGTAAATGAGGCTGTCAATCAGAGTTTCAGCCTTCCAACTGGTCACTCAGAAGGCGGCATACACACAGTCCTCTATTCTTCCCAGCAGCCATAGCTAAGGATCCCGTAGGACCCTTTGTGTTCCCACTGGCTGGAACTGAAAGGTCAAAGTGGTAAGATGGCTGCCAAAAGACAGACAGCTAAATGTCCAACTTTAAAGTCCACTTTTATAAACAATTTATTCAGTTTTAAGATTAAACATTTACAGCATTCAGTAGGTCTCCCTTAGCACTATTATCTACTGCAAGAGTAGAGTCTAAAAGAGTTTTTCCTGGTTAGTCACTAGCGTCGAAGCACTTGGTCCCCGCACAGACCAGTGACACTATATATAGGTACAAAGCTCTTAAAGCTATAGTACAACAGCAGTAGCCTGCACATTCGTGAAGCATCTATGTACACATCATCATTTGAATGGATTCAAACCTTAAACTGGATACTAGTCCAGGTTCAAGAGGGAAGAACACAGGGCTGGAACAAGGCCAGCCGGAGGGCAAAAGGGGAAGCCTGGGGAGATAGCTTAAGGTAAGACCAACATCTTTTGGGGGGGGTACAAGTGGAAACTAACAGGGGGGAGGTTCAGCAGGGACATAAGAAAGTATTACTTTATGGAAAGAGTGGTGGATCTATGGAAGAATCTGCCAGCCAAGGTGCTGGGTGTGAAAACCATTGATTGTGTCAGGCATGACTGGGAATGAATGAAGGGTACTGTGGTTGGTTGGGGTAGCAGAATCAGGGAGGAGAATGGGTGGGAGGATGGAAAGGGCTAGGACCTGAGAGGGACATTAGGTTCCCAGATTAAACAGGGAAATCAGGAAGACTGGATGGACCATTGGTCTTTTTCTGCCAACGCTGTCTATGTTTCTATGGGAAATAAAACCTTTTTCCATTAAAAAAAATATTTTAAATGTTATAAGCACAATAACCCACTCCTGGGCATGGGTTTCTTGAGAATCATGCACTTCCCGCGTGCGTTGAATGTCACTTGGCCATTGGCCTCATGCCTTCCAATTCACCTGGGGCATGCATTAATGCTCTAGAAATACATGCCCTGTTATGGGTTCTTGTTTGCTTAGTCTGAGAAATGGATTACTGTATGATCGTGCAACGTTAATATGACTACCATACTTGAAATGTTGATGACATTGAATAGGGACTGAAAAAAGAGAGCATTTTGAACTGAATTTGAAGAATTTCTGTACAGTTTTGTGGCAGCAAAATACTTTTTAAGACATTTGGAACCAGTTTTACCTGGGGCATTGTTCAGCAAAACCATAAAGGGAAAGGGGAAATTGTTTAACCAGGTAAGGCACACTAAGCCAGAGCTTGTTTCCAGGTGTGCACTAAGCCAGAGCTTGTTTCCAGGTGTGACCTGGGAACACAAGGAAGTTAAGTGACTTGCTCAGGATCACATAGTATGTAGGTGGGGCTGATGGGATTCAAACCCAGGTCTCCAGGCTGGTAGCTCAGTGCCCTTAACCACTATGCTATACTGCCTCCTCAAGAATATAAATTCCCTGTATTTCCAAAATGTTTACTGGCATAGTTTTTTAAAATCTTTTCTGTAGAACAGTAAGCCAAATTTACATTGACTAGAACTGTGAACTTGTGTGCAGTAAATATGATGCAAACTAGTAAGGTGATCTGAATATTTCGAAACAACACAGCAAATAGGAATAGAGGAAATCTGACAACCGGCATGAGCGGGAACTAAACAACCACTTCCTGGCTCAGCTGCTGCAAATGTACAGATGGTACTAATGTCAAATCATGTTCTTCTAATGAGCACAACAAAAAAAAAGAAAATACTTCAGAAATAAAAAGTTACAACTGACTACTTAAAATGTATATTATTCTCCTGTCTGTCAGTTTTGGTTCCACTAGCTCTTTTAAAAAACATTCAAGGTGTATGTTGCTACATAAACCCCATGCATTATTTTTTTATAATCTCTGGTGCAGCACTTTTTCTAACCAAAGACTACAAAAATGTAAGCCTTTTACAATGCATTCAATACGATGACCAATACAGAGCTGCAGGAACAAATGTTAAACTTCTTAGTAGCCTTATCAATAGTAAATTGTTTTTTAGTGTAAGTTCACACCAAAATTATACCGCATTTCATCCAGCTGTAGATTTGTCCCTGATCTGAAACTGTCAAGTGGGACAGTTTTCATAGTCTCTGCAGAAAGAGAAAGTGATAGCAGCTATGAGGCTGTGAGAACAGGGTTCATGCTCACAGTGCCTAAGGCAGCGTGTATCTCCCATAATAACCAACCAGTTATTATGGGAAATAATAACTGGTTGAGCCCATAGAAAAAAACTGCCCAACAGTTATTATATACAGTACACTGAAAACCACAGACTTCTCTCATTTGCATATCTATGTAGTCATAACCAATGACAAAGCAGCTTGAACAATGCCCTGGTGGTGGCACTCTCTATGAAAAGTACCCATGCTTATCTGCACTTTCCAGAAATATCCCCTTTCCTTGTTCTTGCCCTAAAATTTACCCCCCCCCATAATATGAAGACAAGGATTCACTTATGTTTTACCCCATTTTTAGCATAAAAGTGAGAAACAAGGTTATAGGTCTTAACAGAAGGACATGGTATTTTCTTGTTTTTGAACCATCCTCCCTTCAGGAACCATGTTCCTAACCATGTGTCTGTGCATGCTTCCCACTTGGCTCCCCTCCAGCCATGAGTACTAACCTCAGGCACCAGGCACATGAGAAGCAAAAAAGGCCCCCCTTTGCATTGCAGCTCACCTCCACACCCTGGGAATTGGGCACTGGGTATGCAGCCATTTCAAAAGTTATTTTAAACAAAGCAGGAGTCAAGGCTCCTAGGCAAGCTAAATGCTTGCTTAAGTCAGTGTTTCATCAATGACAACCATTTACATATGGCACTTATCTTAGGAGCCATCACCCCAAAACATAAAAAGCACTCTTTAATCATTTCCCATTACATGCAGCCCACATGCTTGCACATCACTTTTTTCTGAAAGCAGGGCATACCTCTTAGCAGTCACACTTTACGAAGTATGTCACTCATTTTACCTCTCAGAAACTATCTATCCCATATTAAGAAGGCAGTATTCCACAATGACTACTAAGACGTTAAAGTAGAAATTCATAATAATTTATGATACAGTTATCAGTTAACTCATTCACACCACACAAGCTCTTTGAGAGTTCCACCACTTGTGTCCTGTATACTCTTAACACTGCATCCTGTGCCTTACTAAGCAAAATCAAGCCATAATCAGCATGCCACAAACAAATGTAAATACTTCTTGAACCGTATGTGCTACACACAAAGTACAAATGGCAAAGTTGTTCAGCACAAAATTACCTTTCCAATGGTGTTATGCAATCAATAGTAATCAATTCAGTTTTTATTTTATACTAGCTAAAATAACAAACTGTTTTTTTAGATTTATTCAAGGTGCTTAGGTGAGGCTTGAGAGACAAATGTCAGCTATGCACACCATACCTTAAACAAATGCGAATAACTCCTAAAGTATATGTGATAGACACAAAGTATCAGCCGCAAGGTTGTTCAGCACAAAATTACCTTTCTAGTGGTGCTATGCAATCAATTCTAAGCAGTTTGGTTTGTTTAATATTTAGATAAAAACTGCTGACTTCCTCAGACATTTCCCGGCCTGCGTGAAAGTCAGTTGAGCACGTCTACAGTTGTTATTGGCCTGAGTGGCTATGCTTTCAGATGCCACCTACAGGTGTATCCAGGCCTGAATGAGGTAACTTTATAAACATCAGTGCACTGCTAACCACAGTTTACTGAGCTTGTGATTTCATGTTTAATAATAGGTCACACATTTTGCCCATTCGTCTTATTTGTCCCAAATCCTGTCACACATTTGAGCAAAAACAAGTTCAGAGGTATGGAGCAGGAGCAGAAGCCCAGGCAGAAGGCCTCCTCCCTCCAGTTTTCCTTTCCTAGCTGGTATAGTATTTTTCAAGGCACTGGTACAAAACAGAGCTGCCCTGGCAGGACCGGGTGCTCTGTGATGAAACAGTTAAGGCACAGAAAATGTAAGTCACGGCAATCACCCACCTGCAAAAAGAATGCTGTCTAAGCAGGAAATATATTCCAAAACCAATGCATTTTATTCAAAGTACATAGCCCAATGTGCAAAAGCAAACAGCCACGGACGTGGGGAGCAGCACATCACCTGATGTTATACCAGTTGCTGGCTTTATCAAATGACAAAGCCAGCAACTGGTGAAATATCAGGTGATCTACTACTTCCCACATTGGACAGCAGTCTTTTCTCAGGAGAGTGAGTGCCATGACTTACATTTTCTGTATTTTTCAAGGCTGTTAGTGACATCCACTCTGAATCCACTCCCAGACCCAACTCCAAAGGTAGTGCCAATCTCTGGTTGTCCCACTGCTTGTGTTTGTACTGGGGTTTCCTCAATAGGGGCAGGAGCTCAAGTCAGAAATGAAACTGAATTGTTTTGAGCAAAACAAGGCAAATCCCTGGCACAGATAAGAGTTTCATAGCTCATAGCTCAGGAGACCTAGACTCCTGCACAGCTCCAACCCCCAGCCATGGGCTCCTGCATTTACTAGCTGCCTTACCACCTGTCTGACCCACATATTCTCTCTTTCCCCTTATCCTGGGGATCACTCCCCAATCACCTTCTATATATCCCAGGACTCAGGATCGTAAATGGGTGCCTGGTCCACCACCTGAATTACTTGGCACATACCTCGGCTTACTACTTTATTTCAGGATGGGATTGAACCCAGGAGCTATGTCACAGAGTAGGGTCGATTCTTCTTCCTCAGGATCTTCCTGGCTGCCTAGGTGGTTGCTTTTGCTGTTCAATGTTCTGGACAGTTCAGAAGCGTGATTTTCCAAGGTGATCTTGCTGTTTTAGGTGCTGTCCTGGGATCAGATTGGGAAATAGAAACAGGACATGATGTGTGCTCCATACGCATGCTTCTGGTGCCAACAACTATGCACTACAGCTCAAGTGTAAAACTCAAGAGGGTGAAAGGGGGATGAGTGGCACGCCCTGCATCCTATGAATTTGTTAAAGTGGGCTCTGGACTTTTTGCTGGATAACAGGCTGTACAATCAGCCAATTCAAATTCTCCATGGTGAAAAACACGCATCTGGTTCCTGGAGAAAGACGAGACTAACGAACACCTCACCCCTCCTCCCAGACTGCCCCAAGACCTGGCAAACCCCCTACGCTGGCCCCTCCCACCTTGCTGCCTATTTACTAATATTCCCTTATGTCTATCCAATGCATGCTTGAAGCCCCCACTGCTTTCACCTCCACTGACAGTCTGTTCCAGGTGTCCACTTCTCTTTCAGTGAAGGTGGCCCCCTCCACCACAGGAGCAGTTCGGCAGAGCACCATGCTGCCTAATACTTGTCCTCTCCTCAACTCTGACTAGACAGCTACATGGGTAGCAGTAACTGCCTTGTGCTATGCTCTCCTTGTAACTGTCTAGTCAGATGCTATTCTGGAAGCATGGGTTTTCCCTGTGCTATTCTGGAAATGCCATTTTCACCTAGTATGGTTTAATCCATAGTCCAGAAACAGAGCTGCTGCTAATATGATGAAAAATTTGGTACGATTTTGGAAAGTAACTTTTTTGTCTAAACCCTACACTGCTGGCAGAAAGAACAATTAGAAAACATGTTTCATATCCACTGCTTCTTCCCCACAAGGACAGCAGTTTTAGTTAAACATAGACTTTGACGGCAGATAAGGACCACTTGGCCCACTCAGTCTGCCCATTTCCCTACCTACTGGATAAGCTGCAGATTCTAGTTAACCAGCAGCCTGTTTCCTGCAACCCCCCACTATAATTGCTTTGTGTCTGTCCCATGCATGTTTGAATTCCCCCACTGTTTTAGACCCAACAACCTCCTCAGGAAGGCTGTTCCATGTATCCACCACTCTCTCTGTGAAAAAGAATTTCCTCACATTACCCCTGAGCCATCCCCCCTCTATCTTTAAACTGGGCCCCCTTGTTCTTACACATCTCTTTTTCTGAAAGATGCTACCTTCCTGGACTTTGTTGATTCCCTTGAGGTACTTGAACGTTTCAATCATGTCCCCTGTCCCTCCTTTCATCAAGGGTATACATATTAGCTCTCTCAGTCTCTCCTCATATGGTTTCTGATGTAGACCCTGCACCATTTTAGTTGCCCTCCTCTGGACTGCTTCCATCCTGTCTATGTCCTTGCGTAGATGAGGTCTCCAAAACTGCACACAGTACTCAGATGGGGTCTCACCAACTCTCTGTACAGAGGGATAACCACTTTTTTCTACTTGTGATGCCCTTCCCACGCATCCCAGTATCCCCTGGCTCTCCTTACTGACTTTTCACATTGTTTACCCACCCTTAGGGTCATCTGATATGACTACCCCCAGGTCCCTTTCCATTTTGTTGTTGTTGGTACCTCCCCTGCTAATGTGTACTCTTCTCCTGGGTTTTGTTTCAGGTGCATTACTTGCACTCTTTGCATTGAATCTAAGTTGCCATATGTCTGACCATTCTCCAACCTTGCCAAGTCCCTTCTCATCTTTTCTACCCCTCTTGTGTTTCAACTCTGTTACAGATCTTTGTGTCATCAGCAAAGAGGCATACCTTTCCCTCCAGACCCTCTGCAATGTCACTTACAAAGATGTTAAAGAGGATTGGACCCAGTACTGAGCCTTGAGGTACACCACTAGTAACCCCCCTTTCTTTGGAACGTGTTCCATTCACTATTACCTTCTGTGTCCTGTTGTGCAGCCAGTTTGCTACCCAGGCTACCACCCTGGGACCCACTCCCAGGCTGGCTAACTTGATTATTAATCTTTTGTGTGGGACTGTGTCAAATGCCTTGCTAAAGTCTAGGTAGGCCATATCCACAGCCCTCCTGGTCTATTACTTTGGTCACCCAGTCAAAGAAATCAATTAGATTAGTCTGACATGACCTTCCTGCTGTAAATCCATGCTGCTTTGGGTCCTGTGCCCCGCTGGCCTCTAGGTACTCAACAATTCTTTCTTTCGGAAGTGATTCCATCATTTTCCCTACCACTGAGGTCAAACTTACAGGTCTGTAGTTTCCTGCTTCTGCCTTGCTTCCACTTTTGTAAAGGGGAATCACATCTGCCCTCCTCCAGTCCTCAGGTACCACCCCATCCTGCCATGATTTGTTACAAAGTGTGGTCAGTGGTGTCACTAGGTCCCCCCTTAGTTCTTTTAGGATTCTGGGGTGAATCCCGTCAGGCCCCATTGCTTTGTCCACCTTGAGTTTTAGGAGTTCTTTCAGTACTCTTTCTTCTGTGAATGGACTGGTGTCAACACCCCTACCCAGAGTGCATCTATTGTCTGGTTTAGGTAACTGCTTCTCATCTTCTTTGGTGAATACTGAGCAAAAGTATTCATTCAGTATCTCTGCCTTTTCACTGTCTCCCTCTGCCGACCTCCCCTCTCCTTTATTAATCTTCACTATCCCTCCCTTAACCTTTCTATGCTCCCTAATGTACCTATAAAAGGTTTTATCCCCCTTTTTGACCGAGTTGGCTATTTTTTCCTCGGTTTGTGCCTTTGCTATTCTGACTGCTTTTCCTACTTCTTTCTGCTTTAATTGATACAGTTCTCTGTCGTGCTCCTTCTGTGATTCCTTATACTTTTTGAATGCAGCCTTTTTCTCCTTAACCTTCCCTGCCACCTCTTTTGAGAACCATAGTGGTTTTTCCTCTGCTTTGTTTTCTTTATTTGTTTTACACAAAGACTTGTTGCCTCTATGATGGCAGTTTTGATTTTTCTCCATTGTTATTCCACCCCTCCTATTTGGCCATTTGCTAGCGCATTCTTCAGGTGTTCACCCATTTTGCCAAAGTCAGCTCTTCTAAAGTCCAGTATCCTTGTTTTGGTATGGCTTATCTCCATGGTTGTGCTCATTGTGAAGCACACTGTGCAGTGGTCGCTTGTTCCCAGATGTCTACCGACTTCTAAATTTGTGATCCTCTCTCCATTTGAGAGTACCAGGTCTAGTATTGCTCCCTCCCGAGTGGGTTCCAGCACTAGCTGTCTAAGGTCTGCCTCCTGCAGGGCATCGAGAATGACCCTGCTCTTGGATGTGGCTGCAGTACATGTCCTCCAGTTAACATCTGGCATATTCAGGTCCCCATCAACAGTATCTCCCCTTTTTCAGCGATTTTGAGAATGTCCTCTATCATTCTCTTGTCCATTTCTTCCCCTTGAGACGGGGGTCTGTATACAACCCCTGTGCAGATTGTGATGCCATTCCCCATCTCCAAGGTGACCCAAAGTGCCTCTTGTCCTCCCCCTTTACTTTTTAGTTCTGTAGCTTTGATCCCTTCCCTTATGTATAGAGCTACTCCACCTCCTCTTTTGCCTTCCCTGTCCCTTCTGTAGATTGTGTACCCTGGTATGTTGACATCCCAGTCATGGTTCTCAGTGTACCATGTTTCTGTGACTGCCACAATATCCAATTGTTCATCTTCCATCAAAGCTACTAGCTCAGAAACTTGTTTCCCAGACTCGGCATTGGTAGTCATTGCCTCCATTTAATGTTGGCTTTATACTTTTTCCCCATCCCTGCTCTTTTGCTCTTATCTATTTTACCATTTACCCCCGTCCTGCCCTGTGTAGAGCCTCTGTACCTCAGTGTTTACCCTACTACCTGCCATGTTTTGTGGGGGGAGGCTTGACTTTTCCTGCCTTTTATCAGTACCTCCCCCCTTTTCTAGTTTAAAAGCTTGCCAAGGAAGCATTTAAACCTGTCACCTAGGAGCTTGGTCCCCTTTGTGGACAAATGCAGACCGTCATACCAGTATAGACCTTTATCTCTCCAGGTGGACCCCCAGTCCCCAATGAAACCAAAGCCATGTGCTCTGCACCAGTTTTGCAACCATTCATTAAACTGCATGGTGTGTAGTACCCTAGCCTCACTCCTGCCATGGACTGGTAGCACCTCTGAGAAGGTTACTGTGCTTGCTACCCATCTGAGGACCCTCCCCAACTCCACAAATTCATTCTGCACTGCACTGGTCCCATGCCTAGCTAGGTCATTTGTCCCAAGGTGGACAATGATATCTAGTTTACTCTCTTGTGATGCTGCTTCTGCAATTGTGAGGATTTGCTTCTTGTCCCTCCAAGCCATGGCACCAGGCAGGCAGCTTACTTCCTTCTCTCCCTTCCCCAGTTCTACCCCCCTAACAACTGAGTCCCCTATCAGTAGCTGTTTCCTTCCCCTGTGGTGTCCCTTGCCACCCTTTTGTGAGTCTCCCTGTGGATGTCCTCAGCATTCTTCTGGGTCTCCACTGAGGGTGCCATCATAGAGGAACTTGCTCTGCCAGAATGGCATATGATTTGTGTAGCGGTACAACTGGGGCTTGCCTCTGGTCCACCACCCGCACCCTCCCAGAACCCACTGTGGTCCAACTGCTCTTCATACTCCGAACCCTCTGACTCAGTGGTTGTGGCAGTGGTGCTCTTTGGGAGAGGGATGCCTCCTTAGTCCTTGCTAGTTCAGCCTGGAGGTGGGCAACCTCCTCTCTCAGAGCTGACAGTTGCCTACAAATTGGACAGCAATGCAGTTTCCAGAATGTCTCCCGGAAAACTGCTTCCCCACAGCCAGCTAGTTGTTTGCAAATTTCATCTTGAAATATGTCAGTGGAGTATAACATGCACTGTTAATGTATACTGTATAGCTTTGTTTCTTGAACTACAGAATTTATTGTTAGAAGTAATAACATCAGACCATTGTTCCAGGCAAAATCCTATCCCAGTTCTGGTGACCACTTTAAATTGCTGTTTTTCTGTAATTCCACACTGGAATAATTTATTTTATTTTTAACCAAAGAGAAATATATCTTTTTTTTGCTTGCACTAAACACCACATTTTCCTCTGGTGCCATTTCCATCTATTATAGTTTTTGTTATGAATATTCTCAGTTGAATTTACTGAAAATAACTGGAAGTTTCTAATTTGTATTTAAGGTTAAATTTATCCCATAATAGACATTTATTTCTGGAATCTGTCAGATCCGACGACTGGTAGATCCTTTATTATTCCAGTTAGCAAACATGAAAGGGCAATGATTAATTGTATGGTTGGGGCTCTTCCATATATTGTTTGTTCTAAACTGTTTGGGAATAATTCTGATTTTGTGTTGGAAATTCTTAACTATTTTACTTATATTTCTATATTTGAGTCTTGAATTTTGATAGCATAAAAAGTGGATAAAATCAAATGTTTTGGGTTTCGAAATTAGTTTGGGGTTTGATTTTAAATAATTCCTCTTCAAATAATTTTTCATTAGGGTCACAATATACCAGTCCAACTATTGATTTTATCCTAAAAGGTGTACAGTATGATTCCATATCAGGACAAGCCAATCTGCACAGCTGTTCTGATAGGCAGAGTTTATTTATTTATGGCATTTTGATAACTGGGTGAGCCCACTGAGACCAAAGGTCCCTTTTTCAGGGGTGACCCGGAATTAGTTACATACAGTGCTAACAGGCAGTTCAGGTCATAGCAAATTATACAATACAGAAGTAAAGACATGGAAGAAGGCATAGGATTGCAAACCAGTACACAGGAAAACAATAATTAGTTACAAACATTAGCTACACTTTAGCAATATCCCAGATAGAGCAATGCAGCGAGATATAGACAATGGATAATGCTATTCACAGGCTTACAGATCGTTATAAATACACATTTAGCTTCAAAAAGTGAACCTTACATCAGATACAAGGGATAGAAAAGGGTTCAGCGATAGTAGCTGCAAAGACAACGTTCCATGGAATAAACCTTTAGTTTAGACCAGGTTATTCTCAGTCTCTTGTAGTTCCAGATAAAATTTGGAACACTTCAGTAATACTTTTACACCAGAAGCTGGGAAGTTCTGCTATTACTGCTTACATTATATACATAACTTAAGGCACTGACATCATTTTATAAGTAGATCTTGCCCCATAAAGATAATGTTATTTTATTCCTCACTTCTATTTTTTATTCTATTCAGAAATAGCAGGTAGTTCAGATCAAATGCTTATTTTTTCCAGTATGAGTTAATTTTACCCCTAAATAGTCCATACCCCCATTAGCCATTAGTAACGAAACAGGGGAGTTAGCAGGCTGGGACTTCAGCAGGAATGTTATAAAGGGATTGCAGCTATTCCCCATCTGGAGTCAGCCTACTGGGGAGTAAGCAGGCAGGAAACTTTGCAAGAAGGCATATAGTGCACTCCTAGAGCTGGCCAGCAAATAGTCCTAATTAAAAGCTACATAAGAGTAAGGAGGCCAGCTAAGTACACAATTAGGAAGACCTAGAAACTAATATTTGGAGAGTGTGTATGCAGTGGGGGCAGAGAGGGGTGGGTAGAGTTGCGGGGTTCAAGGGTGTGGGGCAGTGGTATCTCTGGGAGCACTCCGGGGGATAGGGAGCTGCCTGGTCTGTAGGAATATTAGTCAGCTGAGGGTGGCGGTGTGGCAGCTGAGGTAGGACTTAGATGCGATAATGGAGGGTGAGGAAGTAAGGGGCATTGGAGGATTCACAGCTTGGAGGCTGGTAAGGGAGGACAGCAGAGATGGAACCAAGGTGGTGAGGGGGGCAAGTGGGGAGATAGGAAGGAACAGTTGGGACAAGGTTCAATGTTTAAGAGGTTTAATGAGGCCCATCACCACAGGCGAGAGCCTTATAGCCCCTGGAAAATCCAGTATTCCCCATATCACCTAGACTGGAGGGTATTACTGCGCTTAGAAAATAGGCTAGCTGTGGCATTTTAATATGGAATTTAATAAAATTAAAATAGAAGTTAATAAAATAGTGTAAAGTTGAAGTTAAAGTCTTATATTGTAAAGAACTCCCTCCCTTCTTGTGCTGTTCCATATTCTGTTGCCCCCCCAGAGTCATTCTCTTCTACTCCCCTCGCCTGCTCCACCACCTCCACATCAAGATGCAGAGTTTGCTGTACACCTGTCTCCATTGTTTGTGTTTTTAACAAAACAAAAAATAAAACATTTTCTGTCCCTGCTGGAGGAGTCCTCCCCCCCACCTTGGAAGCTGTGATGTTGCTGACTGTAGCGAGAAGTACGGTGTGGTACAGCAGCTAATGAGCTAACACTTTTACAAGGGCGCCGACTGCGACTGTTCACTGCAGCTTTTGAGAGTGGGTGTTTGTAGTGGAAGTGCATTTGCCATCGTCAAGAACGGAGAGTCGAGGCAGCAATGTTTGGGAGAGAGTGGATGTTCATAGTGGAACTGTATCGTCCGTCATCGAGAATGGAGAGCTGAGGAAGAAACGCTTGGTGGTAGAAGTGTGCGAATGGCAGAGGGAGTGATGAAGGAGCCGGGGCAATGATGAAGTGACAGGATGATTGACAGTGCTCTGTAAAAAGCGTTATTCTGTAGGAAATATTTGTATTCAGTTAACAGTGACATAAGGGACTGTGAAGAGGAAGGGGGTGATTTCTGAGGATAACTATATATGAAAAAAGACGGTCCTTTTGCCTGTAAGTTGCTTAGTGCTTTTGTGTGTTTCCAGAGCACTGGGTGCCAGTGTGTCTTGCTTAGCTAGAGAAAGAAAATGGCAATTTTAAATGTAATTTAGGTGGTTTTGAGCAATTGGGAAGCAGGGTGGGCACTGTGATACTTCAGTGGGTTAGCATACCTGGGACTTTTTATTTACAGGGCTCTCACTACAAGTAATGTACCCCTGCCAGCCAATCACATTTCTAGAATATTTAAGCGCATTTGCTAACAGTAAATAGAAAAGGTAAAGCAGGAAGTGCAGGTCCGGTGGGAGCATCTCTAGAGATGCCATTGTGGAACATATTCCTCCCATTGAACAGCAGAAAGGAGGGGGAATGTGGTAGAAAGGGAAGGGACAGTGAGATAAAGAGGGGTGCAGGTAGTAGGGGGTGCCAGGGAAAGTAGGGAGGAAAGGCTGAAGGACATGAGCTCAGGCGAGAATGGGAGAGAAGGTGGAGCTGGGAAGGGAGTGGTGGGCAATTGGGAATGAGGGGATAGGCTGGTGGGAGAGCAGAGGGGAAGGGAAGGGGCAGACCAGGGTGGGCAGAAGGGAAAGATAGGGGGGCATACCAGATGGGAGTCAGGTTCAGGAAGAAAAGATGGGAACAAGGGCAGTTGGTGTAGACTAGGTGGGGACTACAAAGAGACAGGAGGGAAAGAAGGATGCAGGAGGGAGTTGGCAGCAGTACAAAGACAGAGGAGGGAGGGCCCAAGATGAAGGGGGGGGTGATCTTGGAGTATTCAATAGTGAAGGGGGTGAGATGGAGAAGAGCCAAGGGCAAAGTGTAGGAGAGTAGAATGTATGTCAGGAATTACAGCAGGGAGGGTGGGACCCTTAGTAGCACAGTGCATGGCTCAGGGTGGAGAGAAACCTCACATTATAGTGCACCTGAGTATGAATGACCTTACAGGATGTGAGGTGGGGCTGGTGCAAGGGAAGTTCTGGGAGGTGGGGAGGGCTGGCCCATCAGTACAGTGGTAGTGCTACCACCCATGACGACTGCAACCCCAGTTCAGGTACAAGCATGGGTCGTCTGGGGCCGGCCGCAGGTAGAAGGTTTGAGTTTCTATAGATTCTCCCTCTCCAAGGGGGTAGGGCTGTCACACAACCCCATTACTGTTGCCTGTAGATGCATGGTCAGTGGCGGGGGACTCATGGTGTGGGGAGTGGAGGACACCATTAGACGCTTGCTTGAGACATGTGCCAGCACATCTACAGCCTTGACTTTCGGCCTCAATGCCGGCGTCCTCAGGGGTGGAGTTTCAAGGACAACCCCCCTAGAAACCCCCCCAAAAAATCCAGCCTTCACTGCTGTGCAGCATGATCCCCAACAAGCTGGAGGGGGACAGAGCATGACTGGTCGGTACTACTGCCACCAAGCCCGGTCAGCAGTGAGAGATAAAATGTGATATAAAAAAAAGGGAGGTGGAGAGAATCTGCAGTGAGACATGGAGGTTGGTAGCCATTTCAGAGGTGCTTCCAGTCCCAAGGGCTAGTATGGCAAGAAAGGTAATGATTGAGGAATTTAACAGATGGCTTAGAGTGCAGTGCAAGCTAAAAGGGTACAAGTTCATTGGGGGCCAGGGAGGGATTTGAGGTAACAAAGCCCTGCGTGCACTAGACAGGTTACATCTAAGAAGGACAGGCACAAGGGTTCTGATGGGTAAGCTACAGGACCTCGTGGTACAAAACCTTAATTTAAACTGACATGGGGTGCAGCAGGGTGCACAGCACCCTTAGTCACCTGGTGAAGAAGGCCTGTCAGATTAAAAAAGAAGGGGGGATTGGGAAGAGGGTAGTAAAGAAAAAGCAGAGGTACTTAAGTATTTCTGTTCAGTCTTCATAAGGAAGAAAGACAGACAAGTTTCACGAGGGAGCAGGGGGGTGGGAACTGGGAGGGGTGAGTCATGGATGATGTAATACAAGCAAGGGGAGTAGAACTGGGGGAGGGAGGGGAGAGGGAGGTAAGGTGCCTGCCTGGCACCATGGCTTGGAGGGACAGGAAGCAAATCCTCAGTATCATGGGAGCAGCTGCATGGGGGAAGGAGCTGTATGTCACTGTCTACCTAGGGACAAATGACCAGGCTGGGAATGGGATCAGAGCAGTGCAGCAGGAATTTGTGGAGTTGAGAAGGGGTCTTAGACAAGTAGCAAACATGGTAACATTCTCAGAAGTGTTACCTCTCTATGGCATGGGTGAGGCTAGGATGCTCCTCACCATGGGATTCAATGACTCGTTAAAAAACTGCTGTGGAGTTCAGGGATTTGGCTTCACTGGGGACTGGGGATCCACCTGGAGGGATACAGGCCTATATTGACATGATGGTCTGTATCTGTCTGGGAGAGAAACCAGGATCCTAGGTGATAGGTTTAAATGCTTCATTGGCAAGCATTTAAACTAGCCCGGGGGGAGGCACTGAAGAGAAGCATGGAAATCCCAGCCCCCCCCCCACCACAAAACAGGGTAGTTAGTGAAACAGACACAAAGGTAGAGAAGTCGAGCAGGACAAGGGTAAATCCAGAAAAGGCAAAGGCAGTAAGGACAGGGATGGGCCTAAAAGGGGTAAGACCATCAGAAAATGGAGGGTGATGAGTACCAATGCCCACAGTCTGGGTAACAAGCTCCCTGAACTAGTAGCATTGATGGAAAAGGGATGCCTGGATATTGTGGCAGTCACAGAAACATGGTACACAGAGAACCATGACTAGGGTGTCAACACACCAGGGTACACAATCTACAGGAGGAACAGGGAGGGTATAAGAGGAGGAGGAGGAGGAGCTTTCTACCTAAGGGAAGGAATCAAAGCAACAGAACTAAAGGGTAAAGAGGAAGGGAGGAGGCACTGTAAGTCATCATGGAGACAGGAAATGGCACCACAATCCACAGAGGGGTTGTTTACAGACCCCCATCTCAGGGGGAGGAAATAGACAAGGACATGATAGAAGGAATCCTTAGAATGGCAGAAAAAGGAGAGATATTGTTGATGGGGGACCTGAATATGGCAGATGTTAACTGGAGCACCTTTACTGCAGCTACATCCAAGCGTAGGGTCATTCTCGATGCCCTACAGGGGGCATGCCCCAGACAGCTAGTGTTGGAACCCACTCGGGAGGGAGGAATCTTAAACCTGGTACTCTCAAATGGGGATGGAGAGAGGATCTCAGATTTGAAAGTGAGTGGCAATCTGGGAACAAGCAACCACCAAACAGTGTGGTTCACACTAAACATAGATGTAGAGTCAAGCCAGACAAAAGCAAGGGTGTTGGACTTTAAGAGGGCTGAGTTTGGCAAAATGGGAGAGTGCCTCAGAAAAGCACTAACACAGAAACAAGAAGGAGGGGTGGAAGAACAATGGGGAAAATCAAAACTGCCATCACAGAGGCAACAAGGCTTTGTGTAAAGCAAATCAACAAAACAAAATGAAGGAAAAATCCACTATGGTTCTCAAAAGAGGTGGCAGGGAAGGTTAAGGAGAAAAGGATAGCAAAGCAAGTGACAAAGGCAATAAGGACAGGGATGGGGCAAAAGGGAGTAAGGCCATCAGGAAATGGAGGGTAATGAGTACCAATGCCCATAGTCTGGGCAACAAGCTCCCTGAACTGGTGGCCTTGATGGAAGAGGGATGCCTGGATATCATAGCAGTCACAGAAACATGGTACACAGAGAACCATGACTGGGATGTTAACATACCAGGTATATAACCTACAGGAGACAGGGAGGGAGAATAGGGGAGGAGTAGGCTCTCAAAGGAAGGATAAAAGCAACTGAACAAAAGAGTAAACAGGGAGGAGAGGAGGCACCGTGGGTCACCTTAGAGACTGGAAATGGCACCACAATCCGCACAGGGGTTGTATACAGACCCCCATGTCAGGGGGAGGGAATGGACAAGGATATGATAGAAGGCATTCTTAGGATGGCAGAGAAAAGGGAGATACTGTTGATGGAGACCTGAATATGCCAGATGTTAACTGAAGCACATTTGCTGCAGCCACATCTTACAGCAGGGCCATTCTCAATGCCCTACAGGTGGCATGCCTCAGACAGCTAGTTTCGGAACCCACTCATGAGGAAGCAATTTTAAATCTCATACTCTCAAATGGGGACAGTGAGAGGATCTCAGATCTAGAAGTGCGTTGCCATCTGGGAACAAGTCACCATCAAACAGTGTGGTTCATGACAAACTCAGATACAGAGTCAAGCCATACAAAAGTGAGGGTACTGGACTTCAGGAGGGCTGACTTTGGTAAGATGGGAGAGTGCCTTAGAAAAGCACTAGCAAACAGGCTAGAAGGAGGGGTGGAGCAACAATAGGGAAATATCAAAACTGCCATCACAGAGGCAACAAGCCTTTGTGTGAAGCAAATAAACAAATCAAAATGAAACAAAAAGCCACTATGGTTCTCAAAAGAGGTGGCGGGGAAAGTCAGGGAGAAAAATATAGCATTCAGGAAATACAAGGAAACACAGAAGGAGCACGACAGAGAGCTTTACCAGTTAAGGCAGAAGGCAGGGAGGGAAGTCAGAATAGCAAAGGCCCAAACTGAGGAAAAGATAGCCAACTTGGTTAGGGTTGTCACCTGTCAGGTTTTTTACCTGGTGATCAGGTTTTCAGGGTCCCTAACAGGTAATCCAGTTTTGCTCTCTGCTGGTCAGGTTTTTGAGCCATTTTGAGTGCTCATATACTTTTGAAACAAATGGCGTTCATATTATTCATTGTTTCAGCTGCATGTCTAGCTTACAAACAAGACATGTTGTCAATATAGCCCTTTATTTGTGAAAGCAGTCAGCCTGAGAGGTGTAAAGTATGGCCATTAACACCATTAGCACTTACTTAACCTAATCTTTCCCACTGCATCTTAAAGTAGCACAGCAGCACAGTTGCCCCCACCTTTTGTAACAGTAACAGAGCCAGTTGTCTTCCACTTTCATTTGCTGGTAAACATTTTCATCTCTAAAAGAATTTAAGCATTTTTAAATGCTTTAAATTATTTTTTGAAAAACTTGATGGAAAACCTATCAATTCCTTGGGGTTTCCTCCTTTTCTCAGAGGCCATCACAGTCTCTGTCTTCCCCTTTATAATGTCCTTTTGCCTTGCCATATCTTCACTCTTTTCTAGCAACAGTCTTGTTAATATATTACTTTTACAGGAATCTTAAATTTCTGAAGGAGTAGCTTTTGCCTCTGATGTATACACTTTCTTATAATAATTCAGGAAGCAACCTTGACTTTGGTTTTGTTGATGTTTTACATTGCCTCCATAATTTGTATTCATTTTATTCTTTTAGTCAAATATCTTCCAGCAATTTTGCTCTGGGAGTGCTAGTTTTTCCTGGCATGTAGTAATTTTCTTTTTGCTGCATTAATTGCAATGTTTTCTAGTGTTTGGCAGTTTTATACTCTTTTTATCTTTAACCCCATTCCTTATTGTTTTCAGATTTCCAAGCTTTATTTCTAATGTTTTACATATTACAGCATTATTCTCTAAATCTATAAATGAAGGACAAGTCCCTGAGGTTTGGAGACAAACCACAGTGGTGCCCATTTTAAAAAGGTATCTAGGCAGGAGGCTGCTAATTATAGACCAATCAACTTGACAGCAGTCCTGGGCAAGATTTTGGAGGTATTATTAAGGACCATATTGGTGAATTATTAGCAGGTAATACTGACATTACACAACATGGGTTCATAAAAGGAGATCATGCCAAACCAACTTGCTAGAATTTTATGGTAGAATTAGCAAAGCCCTGCATGTCAGATGCAGCTTGTATCTTTTGGATTTCTCAAGGTCTTTGGCAAAGTCCCACATGGGGAACTTATAGATGCCCTAGTTGAGCAGGGAGTAAGTGTCAAAATTACTAGATGGATCACGTCTTGACTTTCTGACAGAAAACCACGAGTATGCATCAAGGATTCATATTCTAACTGGGAGGAGGTGACCAGTGGGGTGCCCTAGGGGTTGGTGCTTGGCCCCTGTCTTTTTAATGTTTACATTGCAACATTAAATACATCTGGGATATGGCTGTCAAAATGTGTGGATGACATCTGCATTGGGCACATAGTTAACAATCAAGAAGATAGTAATACCTTGCAAACAGCTCTAAGGGAGCTAGAATGCTGGGCAAATAAAAAGGAACTCACCTTCAACATCAATAAATGCACAGTCATGCATTTTGGCAAAAATAATTTTCAGGCCTAGTATGTTTTGAGGGGTATGGTATTAAGAGTAGGTGAGGATGAGGGGGATCATGGTATTAGGTAAAAAATGATCTTAGCCCTAATCTGCACTGCCAGCAGGTCATAAAAAAGGCTAGTAGTATACTGCATTGTATTAATAAGCACATCAAGTGTAGGAACCGAGAGGTGATGCTGCCCTTGTATACCTCCTTGGTGAGGCCTCATGTAGAGTACTGTGCACAGTTCTGGACACCAGGAGACAAATGTGTTATAACGGTTGTTGAGGGGGTACAGAGGACAGCAACCAGATGGATAAATGAGGCTAGAGGACTGGACTATAATAATAGGCTCAAGAGGTTGGGTCTGTATCGCCTTGAATATCACAGGCTGAGGGGGGATATGTGCATTATTTACAGGGCACTAAATGATATGTTACTATGTGAACAATTAGGCCTTGTACTCAGGGACCGGGTATATAATACCAGAGTTCACCCCCTACAGCTGGAGGGTGAACACTGCAGAACAAAAAATAGAAGGATGTGGTTCTCAGTAAGAGTGACCAAGATATGGAATGAACTTCTGATTGAGGTAGTGGCTAGCAATAACATCGACACATTCAAGACACGTCTTGATACTTATTTTAGCATAAAAAATATTATGGGCTATTCATGAACAGACGGCGAGCTAAAATGGACGAAAGTCTCCAAAAAGCTCTGTAACACCTATGATACCCATGATATATTTATTTTATTATTAAGCCATGAGTCTTCTGAAATGATAACTCCATGAATTGTGATTCTGAAAGCATCCCAGATATCTGGCTCATCATATCCTGGGATTAAGTCATCCCAAAATTCTTTGATTGGTTCTTGGCTTTTATTGCACACTGATTCATTTGTCAGCAAACTGCTGTTACATTTTCATAAGTTTGTGTGGACTTGGTTTTTTATCTAAGAAAAGGGATATAATGACAGGACTATGGTCAGATACGTATGCTGAAAGAATGTTTACTTGAAGAAGGTATGTTAACGCTGCTAAATCTGTAGATAAAAGGAAGTACTGCAGTCTTGCAGAACCTCTGTACTGTGCAGAACTATGTGTAAATTCTTTGGTCCCAGGGTTTAACTCCCTTCATCCACCATCTAAATTACTGGTGAACAAGACGTTTTGTTGTAAATTTTTATTAGTTTTCAAAGTAGAAGAGATATATGTACTGGTCAGCATAATGCATAGTATACTGAAGGTTGAGTACAAAGGAAGCATACATACTGTTTTATACAGGAAGGTAACAAAGATTTAAATCAATTAATGAGTCAAACAATAGTAACCTCCATACAGAGGGGGTTAAAACACTCTCATATCAAGAGAAACAAAAGGAAAGAAGGGTATGGAATGTGTTAATTACAGAGCAACCTCTGAGATGTGGTCCCTGGGGGGCTACAAGAGTATACAGCTGTGCTTGGGCGCAGGAAGAGGGGTTCTAACTGAGGGCAGAATCACCACTTATTCAGCACTGAGTCATCAGGTGCCGGTGCTGTCCAAACTGCTAAATGACGGGACTCACCCTATCATCTGATCTGGAGAGGGAGAGATGTTATGACAATATTTGGAGTCAAGGAATGGGCGCCAAATTAAACCATAGCTGGCCATTGATCCCCCTGCAAAGTGAGACATCCTTTCATATGTAGCCACCTTAAGTAGATTTCCCAACAGCTCATTTAAGGTAGGTCAAACAGTAGAGTGCCATCTCTGGAGCAGTAGCCTTTTAGCCTCTGCTCCCACAACTGTTGACCAGAGTGCTCTAGGGCCCCATCTAGGCATGGATTCTGGAGTACAGCCCAGAAGTAGGAATGGCACATCTATCTGGGAGTGGGGGAAAATGTCCCGGGCCATATTAAAAACAGCATTCTAGAAGGGCTGAATGGATGGGCAGCTCCAGAGCACATGATGAAGATGGGCCTCTGGTAAGCCACACGTTCAACAATCATCATTGGGGAGAAGACCCTGTTTATACAATTTAGCTGGTGTATAATACCAGTGCAGTAATGTTTTGTTCAAAATCAGCTGGGATCTACCATCTCTACATGCGTGATGTATCCTGGTCCATCCGTTAGACAATTGTGTCTCTGAAATCTGTGCCCCCAACTTATGCTCCCACTGTGTTTTGGGAGGTAGGGTAGGATCAGCCTGGTTATTTAGCATGGCTTGATATATTTGGCTTCTTATACCTCTATCATAGGGGTTCTGTACTGTCAGGATTGGGGAGGTTCTTTGCAGGGCCTCACTCTCCTTGTGTAGTGCAGGATACTTTATAGCATCCCTCACCTGGAGTTATCTCCAGAAATGAGAAGCTGGTAACAAGAACTTCTCTTTAAGTGCTTGAAAAGAGTCAACTGATGTTGTGCCTGGGATCAGAAGATCCTGCACTGAATGAATCCCTTGTGCCTTCCAGAGTTTCCAGTTGATAGGGCTGTCTCCCACCCATACCACTTGATTGTTCCATTATGGCATACGAGCCCAAGGGTAGGGACAGAGCTGGAGAAGTTTATGCACCTTAGTCCAATAAGATATGAACAGGAGAATGGGGGGGTAGTGCATCCATTGGCCTCTTGGGGACATATAGCACTGCAGCCAGGAAGGGGGATCCCATCCTGTCCGCCTCTAAGCTCACTCAGATCAGGGAATTCACCTGTTTTACTGAAAACCATTTAGCCATCTGTGTGGTGATGAATGCCATGTGGTAGCCCAGGAACCATGGAAGGCTCCACCCCCCTCTTCTCCAGTGCTGTCTTAGCTTCTGTCTGCTGAAGCGGGGCGGGGGGGGTGTCCTTCCCACAAATACCCTCCTATCATTTGGTCTATTTTGTGGAACCATTTTTGAGGGATGACCATGGGAGTATGGGCCAGAAGGTATAAGAGCTTGGGGCAATCATTAATTTAATAGAATCAATCTTCCCCGCCAGAGATAGCTGAAGGGGTTTCCAATGAGCCAGATCAGTTCTTATGTTGTCCAGCAAAGTTTTAAAATTTATATTGACTTGTTTAGTTGGATCCAGATGTATTACCACCCTCAAATACTTAAGACCTTCTGGTGACCAATGAAGGCTGAGATCCAAAGCAATCTGGGGGGTGCAGATCCAGTTCAAAGGTAAGACCTTGGTCTTGGACTGGTTAACTCTCAAGCCAGACACTTCAGAGAATCTGGTGAGGGTGGTCAAAATCTCCACCAGGGTTTGGGAGCTATATTTCATTGTGATGAGCACGTCATTGGTGTATAAAAAGGTTTTCAGCGTGGTGTTCCCCACTCGAATACTTTGTATCATTTTGGCTTCCCTAATGGCTATTGCCAAAGGCTCGATTGCCATGAAAAAGAGTAGAAGGGAGAGGGGACAAGCCTGTCTCATACACTTTTGTAACTGGAAAGGGGGGGGAGACCATCTGATTATTAAGAACTAATGCCATGGGTGATTTGTAAAGCAGACTGACCCAACTTCTGAATTGATTGCCCACTCCTATTGTTTCCAGCGTGTACATCAGGTAATTCCATTCAATGCTGTTGAAGGCTTTTTCACAGTCTACAGCCATTGTTGCCATAGGGGTATCCAGTTTCTGGGCATGATGCATTATAGTGGCCAGAGTTCTGTGGTGATCTGAGCCAAGTCTGCCTTTAATAAAGCCTGCTTGTGTTAGATGGATCAAACCTGGTAGAAGAGGTATCTAGGCGAGACACCAAGATCTTCACCAAGAATTTGGTGTCTGCGTTAATGAGAGAAATCGGACAGTAGTTGGCTGGGTTAAGCAGGTCTTGCCTTTCTTGAAAAGGGTGATCACCGCCTCACATAGCAAGGAGGGGAGTTCACCTCTGCCAAGAGAGTCAGAGTATGCCCATAGTAGGTAAGATGCTACTTTTAAACCTGGGATTTGATAAAAATCTACTGACAAGAAGTTTTGTAATAACCTGGATCTATATTTGTCCCATGTAACAGCCTTATCGTTTTTTTCGTGTATGGGGTCATTTAGACAGCTCCAGTCTCCTGCTAAGATAATAGAAAATCTGTGTCCTCTTCACTCAGAATTTTATTTATAGACCTGAAGAAATGATTTTGCCTCTGACAAGGCACATATAGAGTACCAAGTTCTAGGATATTTCCAGGGCCACTGGAAAATTGCGGGCACAATTTCTCTGCAATTTCCACAATTTTCACCCTTTTCCGCACAAAATCCGCAATTTCTTGCAATTTCTTACATTTATGGAATTGTTGACTGAAATTATATAAAAATATTTAAATTCTCAGGGAAATCTACTCAGATATGGTACACAGACTTGGATTTGACCAAAACAGTACAGCGTGAGGTGAGAAGGGGTCAAATGTGACTCTGCTTTCATGTGATTCACTTCCCTGCTTTGGTTTCAGAAACCTCTGGTCATGCATATGTAGACTTGAACACTTAAAATCTGTGTTAAAGCAGACTATGGGAGAACTTTTTGCTGACACAGAGACTGAAACAATAGGTGTGAGAAGAGATGCAAAGTGCCCCATTCACCTAAATGAAGCCTTGACCACAATGCTTGTTTTTGAATGGTAGAGTAGATTTTCCTTGTATAAATACTTTCAATCTGAAAGGATTTTGATTCAAATGTGTCAAGAGTTTGGATGGCCCTGCTGATTATAAACTTGAATGTGCTTCTGAGGGGGTTGGTGACAGTGATTCCTTACATGTCAGTCTGCCACAACTGTATACTCACATACAAAGCCTACAAAAGCAAACATTTCTGAAAACATGCTGAACAGGTTAATATAGTTAAACAGTTACCTTCAAATAGACAAAATAATTGCAAGCCAAATAAAATCACTGCAAACTGAGTAGAACAAAAGTACAGTGTATTAAAACTATTGTGTGATGTAATGAAAAGCTAATGTTACAATTTGATACTTTTATCATGTGATTTTAAAATGTACTTACAATGCTGATTAAGAACAGTAATCATTTTAACAAAATAAATATTTTTTACTAGACCTTTATTAGGCACACTGGTTATCTATTTTTTCTTGCACAAAGCAAGTAGTTTAAACAGGCTTCATTATTTAACATCTAGAAACTGGCAAAATATTGTTGTTTCAGGATGTATTCAGTACAGACTAACTGTAAATTACTGAATAAAATCTAGTTAACACTGCATGACTTAGATGTCTCGATTTTTAGAAGATATGCTACATAATGATTAGTTTACAGTGAATTTCAAAAACACACATCTTTCTTCATATTAAAAGCATTTACAAGTGGCAATACATTTGTCTAACAATTTATGTGATCAACACATGCTGCAACAAACAATAAAATATTTATTACAGGGCAGTGGGGATGTATAATGAACCCCCTCAATTTTCCTGCAATTTTTGCAAGAAAATCCCCATATTTTTGTTTAAAATTTTCCACAATTTTCCAGTGGCCCTGGATATTTCCATTGATCTTAATTTTGATGCAACCGCTGTCATCATGCTTACAATCTAGGATTTCTGCTTTACAGTGTTTGTTTATTAATATAATTAGCCTGCTGCTTTGTTGTCCCAGAAACATGCAGAACCCTACCTGCCGATCCTCTTTTTAGTTTCATGGCTTCCTGGTTCCTCAAGAAAAGTTTGTGATGGACACATTTTTGTATAACCCAGCTTTATTCAAAAGTATGAAATATACCAAATCTACAAAGTAAAAAAATCAGAAACATGAACATTTAACCCGTTTTCCGGTAAGATAACAGTGGAGGGTTTGGGGACAGCACTGAAACAGGGACTCTAAGGTACTGCCTGCCCAACAGGACTCCTGCAAACATACTGATGTCACACATACTTCTAAGGACGTCACTACCTTTTCTTATTTTTACTGAATATCTGACTTGACTGATACACATGCCAAAATTAGTGCTTTATTTTGCACTTGTTGGCCCCTGCCTCTTTTTCTGAGTGCCCTCCAGGTTTTGGACACGATTCAGCATTCATCTGAGATTTTTTGAGGATTACGACCTCGGGTGGAGAGTAAACAACATGAGCAGAAACACTCAAGTTTATGTGTATAAAGATCCTGCTTTCATACAAATGAGCTCATGAAGAGGGACAGAGGAAAAATGGAGAAAATATATAAAATGTACGCTTAATTGTATCCAAATAATATTACATTTTTTAAAGTCTCCTGAGAGGTTTTCAGTTGTTCTTCAAAGCACAATTTTTTTGCAGAAAACGGGCTGTCCAGAGCCTTCAGGAAACTCTTGTCAATTCTAATAATGTTCACAGAAATGTAACCCCCTCTTTCACGAAACAATGCTTTTAAAATCTGCAGCAACAACTCAAATGTACATGCAAATGCTCTGGGCATCCATCTTGAAGCTTTTTTTTTTATCCGAAGCCTAACAGCCAGACCCAAAAGGCTTTTGTTCCCTAAAATACTCTGCTTTTACATATTAACCATTAAATATGGTCAGCCTTTGGGTGAATGCTGTTATTTGCAGCTCAGTCTACCAGGGCTCTACTTATGTACATCAAAATACAATGCCAGCAAAACACTTAGAGTTGCTTTAAACTCAGGCTCTTAGTCTGGAGTGACTTCATGACAAAAGGGTTGATATTATTCATTTTAAATTACAAACTGGTTGCACGCACATACACACAGCAACATATAAACGACTCTGTCGTGTGAGTTTTACATACTGTACGACTGGCTGGAACAAATTTGTGTATGATAGAAGGGGCTTTCTGTATCAATACTGTATTAAAAGATACCCACAGGATTAACAGGTCTCTGCTTCAGTGGTGCAGGAATACTTATCTAGCCCTTACAATTTCTCACAGCAAGATGGGGATTAAAAAAAATATATATCAGAATCTGAGTTTCCTGTGTGCAAGTTACATGAGTAACAGCTCAAAATCATATTAAAAAGTATTACATCAAGCCGATACAGGGGTGTGGAGGGTTCAGGCATCCATGCCTCCCTGCTGCCATGCTGGTGACCCAGGTTCGAAAACGGACTCAGGTCGCTTGAAGGTTTGGCTGGGAGAGGGAAGACTGAGCATTCATAGGACAGCTCTCTTCCCTTGGGGAAGGGGGACTTCATGACTCACCACTAGACTGCTACCTGGCAGAAGCCAAGTGGTGGCGCATGCAAATTCTACAGAATAGCGGAACGGTCGGTTTACAGAGTGCCGGAGTGCTTCCTCAGAGGTAGAGTGTGCTTGCGCACTCATTACATGTACCACTGGCCCCAGGGAGAAAACTGGAGGAAAATCAGTGGAGGATGAGGCTTAATGAAGCCCTCCCAGTAGGCACTGGCAGGCTGTCCAGTCTCAGAGGAAAGGAGGGACAGAGACTCAGGACAGCCATGGTGCTACGGGAGGGGCTAGTACAGCCGCCCAGCCTGGTAATGCACCAGAAAAACCTATATGGAGAAAAAAAAAAAGTATTACATCAAGTTCAAGATGGGTGTCTTCCCATTCTAAAATTTGTGGGGGAGTTTTGTCATGCATGCTGTTATTTGGTCCCAAATACTTCTCTTGCCATTCTGATTTAATCTGGGATTCGGCTGTTTTCAGTTCTGGATAGTGCTACATGATTTAGAACTGTGCAGATCTTTCAGATTCTGCTTCTGGCATCACTTTGTGGAATTTCATACATTCTGCCTAATTGCACTTGGATTTCAGTTGGGATTTAGGGACAGCAGTAGACACAGTAGTCCATGATAGCTTCCCTTCCACATTAATGGTAATAATCATGTATCCCATACCTTGTAATTCCATGGAATTCTGTTAGAAGCAGAAGTCCAGAAGCAGAATCATTTTTAAAATGGCAAATTAGTAATCCACGGTTTTCATAAACCATGGAATAGTATTCAGCAGTTTACATAAACTATGGATTCGTTTTCTGCAAACTGCAGAAAAATAGTCCTGAAATTAGTACAAAGAAAGACTTTTTGGAATTCCATGGAATTTTAAAAAAGACTTTCCAAGAAGCATTTTGAAAGTGGAACTGCGGTTTTGCACAAAATCTGCCAGCAGAATCCCACATTACACACAGCTCTAATAGGGTTGAAGAAATGTTTTTTTTGTCTTAATTTTCTACGGAATTTATATTTTGCTTAATTTAATACATTGTGCAACATTTTAAGGTGTACCACTGCTGCAGCTGTTCATGCCAACGGGATCCTCTTGCATACAAGGTGCTACACCAAAATGAGGCAATCCTGGTGTGGACAAATTTTAAATGAACAAACAATCATTTGATATAGGAGGAAACATTTTGGCCTGCTTTCCTCTCATGAGTCAGCAGCCCCCATTCAGACTTTTAGGACAGTTCTATGAGAGTATCTGTGGATCAGTGGTAACTGGTCCAGAAAGTGTGGGATCTAGGAACCGTGGACAGACTGAAGGACAGTCTGGCCACCATAAGGAAGGAACACTGAGAAATGTTAAAAAAAATTTTATATAATGGAAGAATACTGTATTTAAATGAAAGAAAGTGTGTGTATCTGATTGGAAATTGGTAGAAACATTCAACATTTTATTCAGACTAAAGTAAGAGTTTTTACAAGGAAGAAAAAGATTAAATGCAAATTTGAATTTGATGGATAAAAAAACGCGGAAAGAAATTGAGCTGAATGGTTATTTTGTTTTTTTTATTATAGACGTTAAGATATCCAGTCCTATGAAGGTCTCATCATCAGGAATTGAGAATCACCCTAGCGATTCAAGTCAAGTTAGATAAATGGTGTGGGATGCACTACCAAAGTAACTACCTATGCAGAACAACACAATACGGAAAATCTAGGGGACTGACAAGACAGTTCAATTTGTTCAAGATGTATCCTTTTAGTGTTTCTGTAGAGATCTGCTCATTCTAACATTACACACTTAAAATCATTCTCAGAGGTGTACTATTGTTAACAAGATACATCCTAAAAGTAGAAAAATATTTTTTTTAATTTGTGTTCCTTTTGTTGAAAAAGCAAAACATATTAGTACATAAAGGACTTACTATTCTAAACTTTGCCAGAAGGCAAAACAATTGTGTTCCATTTGCCCAGGGTTTGCACCAAAGCGCAACATTCAAAAGGGATAGTTGCATGGGCTAAAAGGGTTAGTGAGCACAAAAAAGTAATGTAAGCAGGTGGGCAAAGGAAGGGGTGGGGACAAGAATACTGGCACAGTACAATATTCAGTGCATTCGAGCTGCATAAAGGGGTTAGTGCTGGCCACTTTGTGCAGTGCAAATACTGCCGATCAAAAGCCCAACTTACTCTGGGCAACTCTAGTGGCCGCTGGAGCAACTGCAGCCAACAACCAAGTTGGCAGTTGGGTGAGCACACCTAGCCCCTGGTGGTCAGTGGCCTCCCTGCCTCCGCTCACCATTCCATAAAAGGTAGCAAAAGTCTTTGGTGGTCTATGGTCCTCCTGCCCTTCAATCACTGTCCTGTAGAGTGGTAAAGCATTCCCTGGTGCCTAGCAGTCCCCCCTGCCCTCCAATCACCGTCTTGTTATGAGACATTAATTCCTCTGGCATCTAGTGATCCCCTCAGTCACTGAACCCTGGCACTGCAAAAATACTTGTATTCCTTGGTGGCCAGTGGTCCCACCCATCCTCCATGCCTGACACCAGTGAAACTAAGAACACCCTGGTGCCTAATGGTCCCCCCACCCTCCAACTGCTCTCCTGCACATTTCACATTATGTGCCTGGCATCCAGTGATCCCCCTAGCCCTAACTGCCAGCCCTGTATGAAATCACTGAAGATAACTGAAGGTACTCTCAGAAGTGTACAAGAAATAAATAAAAACTATCAAAATAATCCATATTCCCCGGCATCTAGTGGCACCCCCTACCAGCCAATCTCAGTCCCCATACCAACATAAGCAGTCCCTAGTGTCTAGCAGTCCCACTGCACTGCAGGCACCAACGACCCTCCCTGCCAAGCTGCCCCCCCCCCGAAGTGCTGCTGCTGCAGAAGCCCATACAGTGAGTGGCACAGCCCTCCTCTCTCCTCCTCAGCTAGCCACACTATGGAAAGCCAGAGAGTACATGTCCTATGTATTGTACAGGGTGTTCTAGTAGATTGCTTTCATATACATAACATTCATCTTTGTTAAAACACCTCTAGATGTGAGCCGCTGAGCTGTAGCAATATGCATGCTTTCCATAGGCTCCCTGATTGCTGGCTGTAGTGCCCACTGCGTGCCCTGGTAAACAACAAAGGCTGGAGCTGCCACTGACCTTTTTTTGGACCAATAAGAATTGTTTCAGGACACAAGCTTTCAGACTACACCGAGTAATTTATCAGGTGATGGAAAGATGATGCTGTCCAGTACTTTTTCATCTGTATGTTTTAAAAACATAGTTGTCCACAACTAACTTCACATTCACTGTTTTTTTGGTATTGCTCTGTTATCATAGGAAGTAGTGTGATGCAATGAATAAAAGCTCTATGAAGTTAGACATTTTAATAATCAGCATCAACTTCAATATATATTTTCATTAGTATACCCTGTTCAGCTTTGTCTTTCTCAAGGCTTGAGGTACATTTGTGCTAATGCAGGTGTGACATCTATAAATAAAGCTTCATTAGGATTTCAGGGTGCACTTGTTATGACATGAGTGTGCTTACCATGGCAATAGGCCACAACTTCACAAACCCAGCAATTGTGAAGTTAGTTGCAGAAGTCAGTTTTTATTTGTTTATTCCACTTAATAAATGCGGCCCTCCAAAGCTCAGAGTGCCTGTACATCAGACATTGAACAGCAGAAGCCATAAACGAAACTTTCATAAAACACCATAGCAGACCATAGTTTTGAAATGGACAGTGGAATAAGGTAGGAAGGTAGATATTTTTATTTCTATGCCACGTTCCCCTTAAAGGGACACATGCCCCATAGCCATCATAGTTTCAAAGGCTCAGGGAAGCTATTTCAAATGAGGTCCTGGGTTCACCTGTAACTGGAAGCACTCCAGGGATAAAGATAACTGAGTCTGTTCAACATAAATATTGCATTGCAGCCATTTTTAGAACATTGTAATGTCACTGAGGAACAAGCAGTGCCTAAGCATTGCTTGTTCCTTGATGACATCACAATGTTCTACAAATAGCTGAAATGCAGTATTAATACTGAATAGACTCATACATCTATATCTGCAGAGCACTTACAATCAGAGAGCACAATCCCTCATTTGAAAGAGAGCTTGTCATGGGCTTTCTTTTTTTTTTTAAATTTAAGTTTATTGATTTTCCAAAAAAGACAACCAACAACATATGACAGAGATAGCAATCCTATAATACACATGGTATAACATAAACAAAAAGAAAACACAAAATAACCGCCCCCTCCCCCAACCACATCCCACCCTCTCCCCTACCCCCAAATTGAGTGTGCTAAGCACGTGACACACCTGATCTGGATACTAAGAGCACTAACAATTCTGAAAATGCTCTAACCTCCGAGTAACAGAAATGCAAGTACCAAAATAAGAGACAAAAGAAATCACTGCAGGCGTCAGAGAGGAGGCCAAGAATCACTGATGAAGATATAATGAGTACAGTTTACTCCACTATTTTTGGAACAGGTCCATACGGTTGCGCGAGCTGGCTAACAATCTTTCAGCGTTGAGGCAGGCAGAAAGCTCGGTCAACCATTCAGCACAAGACAGGGTCAATTGGTCAGTCCAATGCCTAAGGACCAGTCTCTTAACCACAATAGACACCATAGCCATATGATACCGACGTTCCACACTATCTATATTAGCATAGTCCCCCAAAATACAGATCTCGGGAGCAAAAAAATCTGAGAGACCCAGTAATGGATCTAGATTGTTCCTAATAGAGGACCACAGAGGGGCAACCTTGTTACAACCCCAAAAAATATGCAGGGAGTCTCCTTCACTTTGCATACACCCGGAACAGAGGGGATGGGGAAGTTTTTTGAGCTGGAATAGCTTCTTAGGGGTGTAATACATGTTATTTACAATGTAGTATTGTGTAAGTCTTAATCTGTCCTGGGTATGGAATTTATGGAGGTCCCTCCAAATACGGGGCCAATTCAGAGTAGAATCAGGAAACAAAGAGGGCCAAATATTAGAGCCCACAACAGGCTCCGAAAACTTGTAATTTAGGAGGAAGGAGTAAATTAACGAGATGGAATGCGGTTTAGAAGCAAGTGTTAATATCTGAGAGAGAAAGGGGCGGACTACCAGTTCCCTAAAGTGAGTGCCGAACTTCTCCACCATTAGGTGTCTCAATTGATAAACTTTGAAAATTTTGTATTGGGAATAGCATACTTACAAGGATGTCTACGGAAAGAAGGAGGGATCACATTGGCCATAGAAATGCTCAAGATTGGTTTCCCTTAACTTGGAAGCCAGTGAGGTAATCATTGAGTTGCCCAACCTAATATTGGGATTAAACGTAACCGGTTGACCTAGATCCTTCCCGGAAAAATATTAACAAACGCAGACACTGTGAAAGGGATTTGAGGGATAGAAGAATTGTTTGGTCAGTTATCCACTGTGAGAGTATGGAGGGGGGAGTATAAAAAATAGCGTAGGGATCAACTCCAGAATCCGAGAGAATCGACTTCTCAATCTGGAGCCAAATCGGGGAAAAGGGATCAGGGTTGGCAGGCAACCACCTCCCTAATTTAGCGAGATGAGCTGCCCAGTGATAAAGCAGCAAGTTGGGAAGCCACAGACCACCCTTATCCTTGGGAAGGGATAGCTTAAGGAAAGAGCGCCAAACTCCCTTTCCTCGCCAGATAAAATTTGAGAACATCACATGAAACTGCTGCAAGTAGGAGATGGGCAGCCAAAGATTTAGTAAATTTAGAGGATAAAAAATACGGGGAAGGACATTCATTTTAATGATGTTAATCCGGCCCCAAAGAGAAATGGGAAGGGTGGACCACCGTTGTAAATCCTGCTGAATGTGACTTTTGAGATCATCTAGATTAAGCTTCTTAAGTAAAAGAAGAATCTGTTGAGAAATGGATCCCTAAGTATTTAATTGAGCTAGGGACCACCCATACCAAAGCTGGTAGATCCTGTTTATATGTATGGTTATTTAATGGAAAATCAGATTTGGAAATATTCAGTTTGTATTGAGAAAGGGCCCCATAGTGCTTGATAACATCCAACGATGTCTAATGGAATCCGAGGATGCGCCGACATGCAGAAGTATATCATCTGCATACACAGAAAGAACCAAGCCTGCTGGCGCACTGAGCACCCTTTGATAAGTGGGAGGATTTAAGTTTAATAAGAAGGGGTTCCAGGTATAGATTAAATAAAAAGGGTGAAAGAGGACAGCCCTGCCTAGTACCGTTATACAACCGGAACAGCGAGGAGAACAGTCCATCACAGTATATCTTGGCCGAAGGACATTTGTAGAGAGTCTGGACCCATTGTAGGAAGGGAACCGGGAATCCCATCCTAGTCATCACCGCCCAGAGAAAGGACCAGTCCACCCGGTCAAAAGCCTTTTCAGCATCTAACGAAACTAAAGCCATAGGGAATTGAGCTGTACGGGCATATTGGGAAATGTGAGAAAGAGTTCTAAGGTGATCTGATGGAGATCGAGAGTATACAAAACCAACCTGTTCTGGACTAAGAAGATGGGTCCAGACCTTCTTAACTCGTTCAGCCAAGATTTTAGAGAGAATTTTCATATCATAGTTTTGAAGCTATATAGGCCGATAACTCGCCGGATCAGTAGGTGTTTTACCTGGCTTAAGAATCAGAATGATGGTGGCTTCAAGGAGCGTAGGGTCTATGACGGGGGAGGAAAAAAGGTGCTCATAGAGTTTGAGAAGTATAGGAGCAAGCTCTTTAGAGAAGATCTTATAAAAATTGGCAGGAAATCCATCCGGACCGGGTGCCTTATCCAGAGTCATAGAAGCAATGACATTCTCTATCTCAGAAAGGGAGATAGGGGCATTTAAGGCCTCCTTATGAGACGGCAAAAGCTGAGGAATATCAATATCCGCCAGATATGTTGTAATATCTGAGGGGGAAGCAGGGGATGTGGGCGAATTGTAGAGATCTCTGTAATAATTCTCAAAACTCCGCACAATTTCTTTGGGAGAAGTTTTAGTGGAGCCGACGGGTGTTTGCAAGGCCGGAATTATTCTAGAGCTCTCTAAAGTGCAGATCTTAGGCTAAAGCCTCCGGCTTTTTCACCATGATCAATGTACTTAGCCTGGGTTTTAACAAGGCAGTATTCCGCCTTTCTTTAAGAAGGTTAGTATATTCATTTTTACCACCAAAAGGGCTTCCAGAGAGGATAACTGCGAGGCAGGAGGATGGGCAGTCTCCAATTTTTAATTTTATTCATTAGGAAAGAGCTCATGCTTGTCGGCTTTTTTCCTTGCTGAGGCTAACTTAATTAGCTCTCCCTAAGATAACATTTTAAGGAACACCAAATTATATCAAATCTTGAGGTAGATCCAAGGTTATCTGCCAGAAAAAGAGATTAGGATTTTATTTTGCCACCATATAGGTATCCTTAAGCAATTGGGTATTAAGCCTCCAAGTAGTATCCCGTTGGAATTCCGGATCCGGAGAGATTCTAATCCAGACAATTGCATGGTCAGAAAGGATTATCGGCTCAATGCCAGATTGGAGGAAGCCTGGGAGAAGGGTCTTGCTAATCAGGATATAATCTATCCTAGACCATGACCTATGGGGTTGGGAAAAGAATGAGAAAGCTCGGAGAGAGGGATGGAGAGCCGCCAGGGGTCACACAGTCCTAGCATATGGGAGAAATCTTGCAAGGCCCTCTGCATAGGATTGAAGGACCGGTTAACCTGGGGGTCTCTATCCAGGGAGTGAGACGTGAAACATTCCAATCTCCCCCAGGACTATCTCATGGGAAGCAAGGCACTTGATTTTGTCCGTAAGAGTCATAAAAATCAGGACTTCCCGACAGGACCATAAATTGAACCCAGGACTACAGTGTTCCCATTAAGGGAGCCTTGACCAAAACGAACCTCCTGCCTGGGTCCTCTACTACTGAATCCTTCAAAATAAAACATGCTTTTTAATGAGTATAGCTACCCCTCTACTAGAGCTAGATCCACTTGTCGCATAAATCTGCGAAAAGCCAGATCGAGATAGCCACTTAACCTCTGTACTAGTTAAATGGGTTTCCTGAAGAAATAATACATCTGTTTGCAACAGAACACAGTGGTTAAACACTTGGGTTCGTTTGACCTTCTCTCTGAGCCCACGCACATTCCATGACGCCATTTTAATAGCTCCTATAGCCATTTTAACAACCATATAAAAGGGAGGCAGGTATTAAAAGATCCAGAAACAAAACAGGAGGAAAAGCACACTCAACCCCAAAACCCCATCTACCCCGAGCCTGCCATTGAAGAACCATTAGAGGTAACACCAACTTGAAAAGGCCAGCTGTCTCTGAGGTACATTTTGACAAGTATTGAAGTTGGCAGGCTAACCCTCCCCCAAAATACCTCCCCTAAACCAAACCAACCAACTTATATACAGTGCGGTGCCAGGTCTGAAAATATCAAAACCAGTATAAAGACACCAAAGTCCTGGACACCAACCCCAAAGGCTAATCCAAAAACCCATCACGCAGGGACCTCTAAAAAGGGAAAGTCCAGAACTTTAACAAGCAAAGAAACAACCTTTCCCAATCCAGACCAGAAAAACAACAGGGACCCTGTATAAGGGGCTGGATTAGCAAACCCCTTCCATAGGCTCGATTCAGCTACCTCCAGACATAGAGGCCCAAAACCACCCCCAACCCCAACTGCCTATTCTACAAATAAACCTTGACATTTATCGATCCATTTAAACATATTCTCCCTTACTATTTAGATATGGGAGGAAAAAAAGCATCCAAAGGAGAAGCTCTACTCACCCCCTGAGAAAGACGGGGAGAAGGGACTCCTAAGTAGGCAAAATAGGCCGCAAAACAGGAAGCTTGTCCTCGGTTAAACAGTATTGTTCCGGGGGCCGTTATTTGGTGACAGGACCAGAGCGGGTCCTACACCTAAAACCGGCACCCCCAGGAAAAGCAACCCCTTACAATGAGTTCCGGGAGAAGACCAACGGTCTCACCTTCGTGGCCCAGCTTTCCCACTACTCGACCATCCAGGATCGTCGCTCAACGCAGTGATCCAAGGGCGGCCCAAGCAGGTAGGACACATCAGGGTGAAACCAGGGGGGAAAGCAACCAGGGAGATGAGGGGCATCCCAAATGGGAATAGACATAAACAGCAAAACTATGGCCTTTTCAGCACCCCAACTAAACCCGAAACCTCACTAAGAGCACATTGCCCTTTATCAGTATTTCAACCATTCAGTTTAAACAGGTTAGGAAGTTTGGTGCTAAGGTCTTTGTGAGCCATATCGGAGAATTGAAACCGAGAAGCGCTGCCAATGGAGACCTTGAGGGTAGCAGGGCATACCATCTTAAATGGAATAGATGCCGCAATCAGTTTCTGGACAACTGGGTGGAATGCAGCCCTCTCTGCTCTTGTTTCTTTGGGAGATCCTGGGCAATACTAATTTGGCTGACCCCATGTAATCGCCTGCAACTCTGGGACTTGGTAAAGACATGCTGTCTCTCAATATAACTTAAAAACTTCATAATTACAGGCCGTGGGGGGGAACCCGGTGGAGGCCTAGGCCTCAGCGATCTATGCGCCCTCTCAAGATGGTAGCTTGGATTGAGTGGCGAGGGGCCCTCAATTTTGACAAGGAAATGCTGCAGGAAAGCCATCAGGTCTGGCCCCTCTTCTAATTCCGGCAGGCCCAAGACAAGAAGATTATTTCTACGGTTACGGCCTTCTAGATCTTCGGTTTTCAGCTGAAGTTTTTAACCTGCTGCGCAGCCCAGCTATCTCAGACTTAGCATTCGCCTCCACTGTTCCAACGAAAAGATCCTAGCTTCTGTATCCGATACCCTCGTAGTAAGGGAGGAAAGATCCCCCTGCAAAGACTTTAATTCGGTAGTGATGTCTTGGAGGATATCTTTTAATGGGGCCAGCTCCTGCATAAACTTATCCTCTGTAAGGAGGCCAGACGGCTGAGTCTTCTCTCCAGTCCTTTCCGGCGCTGTGCCCGTTTGGTTGCGTGACTTCTTGGGCAACTTTTCTGGGGTCGCAGGCGGCGTGTGCCTTATCGTGGCCTGTTTTTTATCCACCTCCATCTCCCTATACTGCTGAGGGAATCCGTGAAGAACAGCCCCTAGGGTCAACAGACAAAACTTAGGCAATCCACTCGCAGTGAGTTAGATAGATTTGCGGTGTTAGGATCGCGGATTTCGGCATTTAGGACGGCAGGAGGAGAGAGCTCTAAGCCCCTGCTGCCATTCAGCAAGCTGTCATCACGTGACCTCCCTTGTCATGGGCTTTCAAGCTGTATCAGCCATAGTACACGAATGTTTCCCTTTAAAAGGCTCAAGGCGCCTTGCAGAATGTAATCCAAATGGCATAGTACACTAACAGTGAAAAACAACAGTCAGTTACATACCACACATGAAGCATACATGACAAGAACAATAAAACCATGATACAGGACAATGGCGTAACAGTTTAGGCCCTGTCCGAACTTGAGTTCTTGTAACATTACTGGCAGTCTGTAATGTTACAAGAATGGCAAACACAGTCCGTGTCCACATTGTAGCATGGTGAAACCATGCTACAACCCATGTTTAAAAACTGTGCTAGAAACTTGATTGGAGCAGGTTTCTAGCACGTTTCAGACCAAAATGGTTGCCTTAAACCATGTTAACAGTAGTGTGGATGCACACTGTGCTGTAACACGGTTTAAGGCAACCTCTGAAACTCTTCTGTGGCTCTACAATGCTGCCAGAACAAAAGGGGGAGGACTTACACACATTGACGAGCTCCCAGTAATTCCCAGAACAGTTGGGCACCCATTTCATCTGGATCCGTTACTAAGTCTCTTTATGAGTATCTTGACATGCACTGTAGCACTGCACGCTTTGCAGTTCTGCCACAATAATGCCTGGGAACTCAAGCCGGCAAGCACAGTTGTCGGAACGCAGTGTGGACACACCGGCAACCGTGCTCAAACTCGGAAATAAAAACGTTTCGGTAAATGTTTTAAAAACTACATGACAGTGTAGCTAGAGCTATAGACATGGGGGGAGGGTAGCACTGAGGAATGCTTGATAAAAGAGCCATAACCAGAATCAGGATTTTTAACACAGTGATGTAAGTTGTTTGACGCATAGCTGCTGGTAGGGTGTGCCAAAGGACATGGGTACAGCAGAAAACGTCTTTCTTACTTAAAGTGATTTTTCAGCATCCTGGAAAACAATTTAGAAATATAATAATCAGGCACAGTTCCACTTTTACTTCATTAATATTCACAATTATACTCCTTCCATTCTTTAATATTGAGTCAATTTGCATGAAAACCAGATCTTTGTGTCTCAGATTTCCTCTCATCCTCCTTCTTTTTACTGCTCCAAAGTCACAATCCTCTGTGAGATCACAGTCACTGCCACAGTAACCAACTGTGATGTCACAAATAAAAGATTATTACTTCAGCACAGGAAAAGGCAGGAAGATAAGCTAAAGTCTGTAACATGCAGACCGTGTTTGTTTTAGGCAAATACATACTTAGTAAAAGACATAAAAAGACTACTAGGGAATTTTAAATTTGATGGACACACACTTGTGTCCATATTTCGGATATATGCTGGTTCAGACAAATGTGTCGAGACACTTGCGGCATATTTAAAAACATCTCGACACATTTGTGACACTTGCCACCTTTTGTGGCAAAAGAAGAAGCATGATGCATGTATCTAATTTAGAAGGATTCATCATTTTCAAGACATGGTGTACCCCAAGGATCAGTCCTTGGCCCCATCCTGTTCTCCATTTTTCTCAACAACCTGCCTCAAATCTGCACAGCTTCATCTATACACATGTATGCCGACGACACCGTCCTGTTCGCCTCTGGCTTCTCCCTGGATGAGATAGCATCCAACCTCCAGACCAATTTCAATAAAGTTCAACTCTGGTTCAGGTCGCACCAACTCCTGCTTAATGCTAAAAGGACTGTTACCATGTCTATCGGCACACGTCAGAGGTTTTCCTGACTCCCCTCGCTTCCGTCTTTCCACACACTGGATGGTACTACTCTGGAGGACGTTGCTTCCTTCCGTTATCTAGGGGTATGGCTCGACCGCCACCCTACATTCTCTGATCACATCAATGCTATCAAAAAACAACTCCGCCCCAAGCTAGGTGCCCTCTACAGGAACCGCTCTTGCCTCCCATTCTCGGTTAGATGGGAACTAGTGCAGAAGATGATCCTTCCCTCGATTGACTACTGTGACATAGTCTACAGTGCAGCACCTAAAGCCACTTTATCCAAACTAGACCCCCTTTTCAATGCCTTCTGCCACTTCACCCTCAATGCTCCCCCCCTCCCACTACTGTGATCTCTACCATTCCCTCGCCTTCCCCTCCCACGAAAATTGATGACTACTGCACTGCTCCAAGTTTGTCTCAAAATTCTGGCTTGGCACCCTCCCCTCCTACCTCTCCTCCTCACTGCTCTCAGCTCCCACTCCACCTCACTCCCTCTGATCCCTTGACACCCGTCTACTATACAGTGGCGTGAAAAAGTATTTGCCCCCTTCCTGATTTTCTCTATTATTGCATATTTGTCACACTGGATGTTTTCAGGTCTTTAGACAAAATATAATATTAGATAAAGGGAACCTGAGTGGACAAATAACACTTTTTTTTTTTTACTTATTTCATTTATTTAATGAAAAAGTTAACCAACACCAACTGGCACTGTGTGAAAAGTAATTGCCCCTAGTTAAATCAACCCAATTAAAGGGATAATTAGAGTCAGCTCTATTTGAATTAGATTGAACACAGCCAGGCTTGATTACAGCCAGCCCTGCTCAATATAAACCTCACTTATTTTGGCCCTTACCATCAGAGTCACATTGCCAGCACAAAGATTCAACAAGCACATTATGCCATGATCAAAGGGAGTTCCTGAAAAGATCAGAAAAGCATTTTGTTGCCCTCTATCAGTCTGGAAAGGGTTACAAAGCTGTTTCTAAGGCTCTGGGACTCCATCAAACCACAGTGAGAGCCATAATCTCCAAATGGAGAACACTTGGAACAGTAGTGAACCTTCCCAGGAGTGGGCGGCTCACAAAATTACTCCAAGGGCGCAGTGTAAAATCATCCAAGAAGTCTCAAAGGATCCTAAAACAACATCCAAAGAACTGCAGGCTTCTCTTGCCTCAGCTAAGGTCAGTGTTCATGACTCCACAATCAGAAAGAGACTGGGCAAAAATGGGCTTCATGTGAGAGTAGAAGGCGAAACCACTGCTAACAAGAAGAACATAAATGCTCGTCTCTCATTTGCCAGGAAGCACCTGGATGATCCACAAGCCTTTTGGGAAAATGTTCTATGGACAGATGAGTCCAAAGTGGAACTTTTTGGACAACATGGATCCCATAATGTCTCGGGTAAAGCAAACACAGCATTCCACAGTAAGAACACCATACCAACAGTCAAACATGGTGGTGGTAGTGTGATGGTGTGGGGTTGCTTTGCTGCCTAAGGACCTGGATGACTTGCCATAATTAAAGGAACCATGAATTCTGCTCTGTACCAGAAAATTCTTAAGGAGAATGTCCAGTCATCCTTCCGTCAGCTGAAGCTGAAGCGTAGTTGGGTCATGCAGCAAGACAATGATCCAAAACACAAAAGCAAGTCCACATCAGAATGGCGAAAAAGAAGTAAAATTAAAGTTTTGGAGTGGCCTAGTCAAAGTCCAGACTTAAACCCAATAGAGATGCTGTGGCAGGACCTGAAACGAGCAGTTCATGTCTCAAAACCTACCAAATGTTACTGAATTAAAGCAGTTCTATGAGGAAGAGTAGGTTAAAATTCCTCCACAGCGATGTGAAAGACTGATATTGAATTATAGGAAGTGTTTGGTTGCAGTCATTGCAGCTAAATGTGCGTAACCAGTTATTAAGTGTAAGGGGGCAATTACTTTTTCACACAGTGCCAATTGGTGTTGGTTAACTTTTTTTCATTAAATAAGTGAAATAAAAAAAAAAACAAGTGTTATTTGTTCACTCAGGTTCCCTTTATCTAATATTACATTTTGTCTAAAGACCTGAAAACATCCAGTGTGACAAATATGCAATAATAGAGAAAATCAGGAAGGGGGCAAATACTTTTTCACACCACTGTATATTCCCAGTCATAAGACCTCAGCTGGAACAACAGCCTTCTTATACCATTTTCCGAAAACTCTGGACTGCCCCCAAATCCGTCACTCCTCTTCTACCTATTCCCTATCAGCTGCACTGGCAACCTATCTCGTAGTAAACTGTGCCTGCACTCCCTAATATTTGGCTCCCTCCCCCTATCAATTCCCATGCCTACCAGCGGCACGCCCTTCTCTGGAAGCTGGCTTATATACCCAAAGGCACTTCTCACACTTCTGCCCCTCTCTGTCCTGCCTAGACTATAGTTTTCTGCTCTAATCTGTGCTCGATGTAGATAGGTTGTATGTCTGAACTTGCTGTGTACACTGGTTATGCTTCTTACTGAATGTTTACCCAATGATACAACCAAGTAATTCCAAGCTACAGTACATCTGTTTAATGTATCTTTATTGTGTATGTAACTCTTTACATCTATTTAATGTATCTCTATTGTGATAACCTGCGTGTTATCCTCCCTGTGTACCCCTTCCCCCAGGTCGCACCGGGAGACGAGCATCATTTTGCTCAGTGTGCCTTTCCTGGTGAAGCAACTGCAATAAATAAATTAGACCACCTTGTATTTGGTTTAACTATGTGGGCTGATGGTGGGTGGCCACTTCTGCAAAGCATAAGCAGCTGTCTGAAACTCCCACCCTATGAGTCTATGAAGTCTACTCTGTTGTTCTTACATTGATGTACTCTGCCCTGTCACAGCTCTTCCCACCCCCCACTGCCAGCTTTCCTATTGTTCCTAACTACCAGTTTGAAAAGGTCCCGCTGAGTTGTGAACCCCGAGGTAGTGCCATCATTGCTCAGGGTTGTTGTTCCACATATCCAGTACCCACTCAGTAAAGAAATACTTTCTGATGTCATTCTTGAACATACACACACACACACACTAGTTTAAGGTTATATCTCCTGGTGGCTGTGCTGTTCTTTAACTTAAAATACTCTGTAGGGTCCACCCTATTATATTCCTTTATGTGTTTAGAGATTTCTGTCATGTTCCCCCTTTCCCTCCTGTCTTCCAGTGAGTACACATTAAGACTGTCTGATTTTTCCTGCAGGGACCTACCCTACTGCCCCTGGATAATTTGTGTAGCCCTCTGCTGGAAATTTTCCAGCCTCTCCCTGTCCTTCTCCAGATGTGGGTTTCAAAACTGTATGCAGTACTACTCAAGATGTGTTTGAACCAATGACCTGTACAGCAGCAGAATCCCTGCCTTGCTGCGACTAATGAAATCTCACATGGTACATCCCAACATCCTATTATTTTTGTTTCCCCTTAAAAGAGGTTCAGATATTATAGAAGGTTTAGGGAAGGTTGCCAAATTGTTGAATGAGTATTTTATTGGACTGACTAATGTGGATGTGCCCCCAGGCTGTGTGAGGGATGTAGATGAAGATAATTATTTATTTATTTTGTAAGTTGGATTTACAACCTTTGAGTCAGGGACTCATTTACAAAGGCACCTCGTCGCAAGGGGTGTAGACATGGTTACAGTGTGAGATACAATAGTGGTAACATACAGGTGCAATACAGATAACAAAAAAGAACACAATATAACAGTGGTTAATGGGATAAAGTTACATGCAGTAAATTGCAATTGTAGAAGTCACAACCCTGGTCATACTGGGGAGGAAATACCTAAGTGGAAGGGTGGGGGAGACAGGGTGAGGAAAGAGAGAAGAAAAAAAAAAGGATAGAAAGGATATGACTGACCTTGGTAAAAATTTCTTCTTTTGACCTTAGACCTCTAACATGGAATGAGGTTTATAAGTTCTTGAAAGACCTTAAACTAAAGTCTACAGGGCTGGACAACTTAAATGCCATTTTTTTCAACAGGAGCTCTTGAAAGTATCCCTATGGCTTTGTATCTTTTTAACTGGAGTATTTCTTAAAATTATTTCCCTGCAAAATGGAAGGTCAGTAAAGTGATTCTAATACCTAAGGGTGGGGACCTATTAAACCTATCAAATTTTAGGCCAATTTCCATGCTCTCCATTCTTTCAAAGACTCGGAACGGCATGTCCACTTTCGGGCTTTTAAACTTTTTGGAGCAAAACAACTTGCTATCACCCCACCAGCATGGTTTCTGGGCAAGATATTTCATGAACACTGCCCTCATTGATTTCCATAATATTGTAACTTTCTCACTGGAAAATGGAAGAGAGACAGGGGCAGTGTTCATGGATTTATCCAAGGCATTTGTCATAGCAACCTGTTAATTATAAAAATACTTTGTCTAATTTGGTTATAGAATATGATTATTTGGGTATTGTGATACCGAGACAATTGTAAAACAATAGGGAGCCACACATCAGCTGCCCTAAAGGTGCTCCAGTAAGACAATGTGAGTTTAATCAAGCATAAAAAGAACTGGGCACACACCAAGGCTGAATTTTCAGAAACTGCTGTTAGTTTTTATTTCTGCAAACACAGCATGTTCTACACCAGTGCTAACACCCCACTGGTGTCTAACATGGCCATATTTGCAGAAATAAAAACTAACAGCAATTTTTGAAAACACAGTCTTGGTGTGTATCCAGTTCTTTTTATGCTTGATACTGAGACAACGGTGACTTATTTAAAACTCTAAATTAGTATTGCTACTAGTCTGGTTTTAGACCAGATAATTGGTTGTTAAGGGTCCTTATCCAGTCATCTGGTTTTCCTTAAACATAGTCCGGTTTTTGGGGCCATTTTGAATGATCATATACTCTTACAGCTGATTGCATCAAATCATTCACTATTTTGGCTGCATGTCCAGTTATAAAGAAGTTCTAATGTCATACAGACTTATGTTTGTAACTCCAATTAGTCTGAGAGGTGTTAAGTATGGCCATTAAGGAAATAAAGACTCCCTCTCCATGCCCCATACGGCACAAGCTTGTCTCTAAAATGATCCTCCCATCAAAAGACTATGCAGACATCATCTGCAGCACAGCCCCTGCTGCATCCCTCTCTAAACTGGACACCATGCTGAACTCCTTCTGCAGCTTTGCCACTGACTATCCTCCCCAGACCCACCACTGCTCCCTTTACTCTGCTCTTTCCATCACACCCCTCACACATAGCATCATATCCACTCTCTATCCTACATCGCCAAATTTCTGGTTTGGGCTTCTCCCTCCTTATCTTTCCTCCTACCTCTCCCCCTTATTCCCCCCTGTACTCTTTTCATTCCAGAGATCCCCACTCTTTCTTGATCCCTCATCCCCACTCAATGGCTGGCCAAAATGCATTCTCCTACTGCCAACCACTTCTATGGAATAAACTCACTCCTATGCATTGTAACTCTCCCACCTACCTCTCCTTTTAAAAACTTGTTTGCCTCCTTCCTGCTCCACCCTGCTCCTGTCTCACCCCTCCTCTGTGCTGTCTCTCCACTTCCAATCAGCTCCTCCTCCTCCTAAACTGCGACCCCAGCAGCAACTTTGCCATTCCAAAAGGTCCCCTTCCTCAATGTCAGTCCCCTAGGTAACTTAGACAAAGTTATGTGATCCTGTTTTGCACAAATCGATTGCCTTATCTGCACTTTATTTGGTGTCCATATTAGGTATACTCTTTTATTGTTTGCCATGTAATCAAATCAAGGCTTGTTCTGTTAATCCTTACTTAATATCTGCACCAAATATTTTGTAATTTTCTGTACTTGTATCTGTTTCCCAAATATTTTTTGTGTTCTCTATGTATGTGCATTTTACTGTACCATGTCCCTGGGTCGCACCTAGAAATGAGCCTCAGCTCAGCGTTCTTTTCCTGGTCACCAAAATGTTAAATAAATAAATAAATAGCAGTACATCAATCTAATCTTTTCCACTCTTGAATTTTAAGTACGGTCATTTACTGCTGTGATATGGAATAGTTTTTATACCTTTGTATACTCTCCTGTGTTCCTTTTTGTTTGTTGTTTTAGACCCATTTTTGTTAATTATCTCATTTTTATTGTCTTTGTCATTACATGGATTCTCTCTCACCTGAGTCCTTAGCAGCTACTGCTCTCATTTTTCACACTACCAGGGCATTCTGTGATGCAAGTTACACCATTACAGGCCATTTAGTTGAACAGCATGGAATGGTATGTCTGATGTTGTGGCATGTCTTAAAAATATGAAAAGAAACAGCTGTGGCTGCTGAGTTAAAGGTAACACAATGAAGAATGGAGGGTACCACAAACATAGGTAAACAATTTATCAAACATGGGTTAAAGAATATTAGAATACATGACTGACATGGAAAGGAAAGAGGGAGGGTGTTTAACAGAGGTTAGAGCAATGAGCTATGAATCAACTTGGCACATCCTGCAGACCTGGTTTTGATTCTCACAGTCTTTACTTGCATACTGTAGGGCCCTGAGCAAGTCACTTAACCTCCCTTGCTTCTGGATCACCCCTGAAATGGGCCCTGTGGCCAGTGGGCCTTACCTGGTTAATAAAAAATAAAATTTAAATAATTCAATAAAAACTAACATTATAAAAATGATTTCCAATCACTTTTAATATATTCTCTGACATTACAAATAGCTTTGGAGAAGCAACACACTCATCAATCATAAAAAGGGGTGGAGCCAGGGGTAGAGTTTGGGATGTGGTTTAGTATTTGGTTTTCACCTCATCCAAAAGTGGAAACCCTACTCCAAATAAGAAACAAAGCTTTTTTTCAATGCTTCAAGCTGTTTTTCCAATAGAAAGGGGCCTGATGGGCTAAGTGCAGACTGGTACAGTGGTCAAGAGTGTGATTTTAGCCCGGCTGATAAAACTGTTTCCATGGTAATGTGCTTCACAAGTTGCTAAAGAACTGAAGCAGTATCTTGATGCAGCCAAAGGACCCAATGTTGAAAAAAACTAAATGTTCTCTAATGCTGGACATACAGTATATTTTTGTTCATTTCTAAAAAAACTAAAAATTCTGCAGATATGGAAACACTATAGTCTAATGGGATATGTTTTAATCTGATGAAGAACAAATGCATATAAGTCTTCATATAAAAGGAGTTATCTACAGAAATGCCCTATGCTAGCAGTTTAAAAGCTAAAATACTCATGTTTAGTTTCTTTTTAACTCTCACATCATGAAACATTGAAATATACATCGGTCATGTGCTTATATGGTTGCTGAAATGAGTTATATTGCTTAAAAATTCTGCTATAGCTGCTTGATAGTCTTGGAACATCCCTGAAGTTTATGACTTTCATGCTTCAGTAGTCACAGACAAAGAAACTTCTGCTCAGAAGAGGGGCTGTCACTTTTTACCTATTTATAGGGGGTTGTTTGAAATAAACTGTATGTAATTTGAAAGGACAGGAGGAGAAGATTAAGAAGGTATAATGTTTATAAAGATATTTGTTTGGAAACAGTGATTATGGCTTATTTTGTAAACTGTTAGCTTTGGAGAAATGAGACTTGCATGAAAATGTGTAAAATGGCTTGCTAACTCCAAAAACCTGTGTATTAACACCTGTATCTGGTAGCCTTCAGATATTTATTTTATTTAGTTTTTGTTGACCAGATAAGTGCACTAGATAAATCGGTTCCATGTCATAATGGCAACTGCCAATAGGCGACCGCCGTTAGGGCAATGTCACATCACCTCAAATCAGTTTTGGCAATGTGACTCCCTGGCGCACAGCAAAAGGGCGCCATGGACTTACAATTTTAAATATTATGTAGGGGGCTGTGCCCTATTACCCCCAGAGTCTCGCCCTCCTGAACCCCCTACTTTATGATTCTCAACTCGGGGTGCAAATCATGAAAAAAATAAAATTTGGGCCAGGCGCAACAAAAATGTACCTGCACCCAGATGCGAACCCAGCACCCTGTCCACCCAAGCCCTGAACCCATCCACCACCCCATGGGGCCAGCTCAGTAGCTCACTGTGGCACCACCCCTCAAAAACCCTCCTTCCCCTCACTAAGCATGCTCGCTTCTTCCCTGCGCACTCACACATGTAATGACATCCTGTTGCTATATGCGTGAACCCACCCCCATCCAGTCGCCCTACCCCATCCGAAGCCCTCATGACATGCACCACGATTGAGTCACCATTTTTGTTTGCACTCAATCGCGGTCGCCTATGTTATGAGCTACCAACAAATTCTGCCTATTTTAAGGCATGACCCAGGGGAGGGGGATACAAATGAATGACAACTGACCTTGAACCTGATTAAGCTATTGGTGGTATTTTTTTTAGTGAATATTAAAGTGGAAAACACCATTGACTGTATGCTTTTCACAAATGAACATTATTTATATTCAAGTTTTTATTAAATCTTTCCTTTCAACATACAAGGATTAAAGTACTGTGATGAACACAAAGTTATACAGTCATTTTAACTATGTCTTGTTCAAATAACAGCATATTAACAAAGGCATTACAACCTATATTCTGGCCAGGGCTTAGCCCCTTGGAGATACATCACTAACCTACAGAATATAGGTGACTTTCCTATCTCAAGAGCAGCACTGACCATGAATTGCTATAAACATATTCAGATTTTGTTGTAGGCCTCTCACTGCACCTAACACTATTGACCTCTTACTAAGAGACATCCCCTGTTATGTACCTAAAAATGAACATTATATCAGAGTGGGGTGTTATCAATAAGAGAAATTTGCCATTTCCCTCCTTATTTGCAATGTCCAATTAGAGTTGATAAACCAAAATATGTGATGCCATAATTCTGGAAATTTGACCTGCATATAAATGTTGGACAGTCTGAAATTTGGTTAGAATTCACTCAAACCAGCTGCTCTCATGATCCACATCTGAGGTTGCCACACCCAAGCTAAACAGTTCCTTCTAGCAAAAGCTCATGCCTGTTCCTTAGTGTGTGTACCAGAGGCTTGAGATGCAAGTGTCAGGAAAGGGCAGTGTCTTCTAGCAAGAAACTAGCACCACCAGGGTGACGTAAACAGCAAAGCAAAGAAGCAGATTCTCTTTTATTTTTGCATTATGAAGGAAGCACCACATTTTATACAAACTCCAAGTGTCTAAGCATCACTTTAGGTTGTGAAGAAAAATGTGAGCTGTTTCCACTGTTTTGCATGATCCATGAAGAAAAAGGGGGAAACAGTCTGAACCTGAGCTAAACAGAAATAATAAATGATTGATATTCCAGCCTATTGTTATGACACATTTGATCTTGTGGATTATGCTATACTGATCCATTGTCTAAAGGTAGTTGATGTGGGAAACAACACTAATTCTTGGTTTAAATCTTTTTTAACTGGATGGTCCTGGATGGTCTCTGTGGCTGACTGCCTATCTCCGCCTTTGGAGATTTTTGGGAGACTGCCACAGGGATCAACCTTAGGCCCTCTTTGGTTTTTTGATTTCCATAAATCTTTTTTCTCAAGTTGTAAAATATTCTACTATCAGAACATACGTAGACGTCATGGTGCTCATGTCAACTGACCCTGATTTTGACTCTATGGAGCACAGTTTGAAGTTGGATTTTGAAAGTATTCAGAATTGGTTTTTGAAATAAGGCCTAGTGCTTAATGTCAGTAAATTGCAGTGTATGAGATTTCAGATCCATAGTACAGTAATAATGACCATGAACTGGATCTGGTAGCTACTAAAGGTATACACATTTCTAAGGTAAGTGCATACAAGTACTTGAGTATCTATGTTGACAAGGCTCTAAATTTTTCTTATCACATAAACTCAGTGGCTTCCAACTTCTGATGAGGTCACCATAGGGGATGTACCCCTAAACATCTAGCTCTAGCCCTACACCTCTTAAAAGATCTAAAACTGAAATTTAATGCAACAAAAAATAATTACAAAACTTGCTTGGAGCATTCAGCATTGATGGCAGGATGAAAAGGAAAAATACTGCCCAACAGACACCAGATTCTGAGGGACTGCAAACCTTACCACCACAGAGCTCCAGACCAGCGACCGAAATGGTGGAGGAGGACTTGGTCCCTCTCGCTCAACCCACCAATGCAGCAATCCTAACAGAATTGAAAGGTTTTTGAACAAAAGTTCATGCCATTAAAGTGAAGCTTAGAGGAGAAATAGGAAAAATAGATCAGAAAGTTACAGACCCGGAAACACATCTCAGAGACACTGATTTCTGCACTGATAGAATGGAGCGAGTGGTTCTACCTGTCTTAATAGAATGTCAAGTGCCAACAAACAAATGTGATGATCTGGCAAACTGGTCTCGTCACAACAACTTACAGATGTATGGAGTGCCAGAAGATAAGGGGCAGGATATGGGACCTCTCTCGAGGGATTCCTCCAAAACACCTTAACAAAAACCACAAAGGAGCTCGCACTAGGACGGGGTGCCATGGGAAACTAAAAGTCAAAAACACAAATCCAGGCACTCACCACCACAAAAAAACTTGGCCCATTGAATTGCCTGACGTGTTTCTGGTCCCACTGGACCCTTTATCAAAGGCCTTTGATAAAGGGTCCAGTGGGACCAGAAATGCATCAGGCAATTCAATAAATCCTTTTAAAATGTTTCCCTTCTGGGCCAAGTTCTTTTGTGGTGGTGAGTGCCTGGATTTGTGTTTTTGACTCCAAAGCACCTTGCAGCTCCATCCAGAATTTCTGCTCGACATCAAGAGAGTGCACTGAGCTCTAGCTGCAAAACCTCATGGAAGGGAAGACATGCTATGATATATTTTTTTTTAATTTTTAAGATACACCACCAAGCAAGGTATGTCACTTACAGCCTGGTGCATGAAGCAAATAACATATAAAAACAAGTGTTTCTTCTTTGATGACTATTCAGCTTCACTTATGGCCCATCTCAGAGTGCATTCCCCACTCTTGAGGGTACTAAAAGAACAACAGCTGAAATTTCAAGCACCATATCCTGCAAAGCTGACAGTGATGTTCCCCAATGGACTGAAAAGCTTCTCTATATTGGAAGAAGTGCTAAAAGATTTAACTGCCAGAGGAATCGAGGTTCCAGCAACCTGAAAAGATCCTGAACCCTGAGACATGCAGGACTTTCGAGGAGCTTCATGGTCAAAAGTACCTGCCTATGCTGAGAGATAGCTGCAGGGTCTCTCAACATTAAAGGACATAAACCAGCTGCTCAAGTAGTTTCAATGACAGGGTCCCTCATAAAGTCACAATAAAAAACTGAACTTTTCTTTAAGACAACACAGGTATGTGGAGGGAGGGAAGCGGAGTCTGAAAGGGGGACTTAGAGATCAAAAGGTGCACAAGCAGAGAACTCTAAGGTGGTGACAAATAATGAACTTGTACTGAAGACTATAAAGATTTACCATACTGAACTTGCTAAAAGAGGGGGTTTTAAAGATGCTATTAAACCATGTGGGATAGCTTCTGATGCTCCTAACCTGCTCCCCCGCAGAAGAATAACTCGAACAGCCCGCAGAGCAGAGACATAAACAGTACTATTAGAGGGGACCAGGCCACACCCTTGGAAAGGGGGGGGTCTCCGGATGCTGCTGCACACTAACTCAGGACCCACAGTAATCCTAAGAGATGCACACAGGTTGATCTGTCTGATTAACCTGTTCTGTAGCTCAACAGTAGGGAGAGCACAACCCTCATCTAACCTCGGCATGGGGCCTTCTTGAGCAGGACCTTCTTGGACACTTCGAAGCTCTGCTATATTAGTTCCTTATGGTTGCAGTGGATCCCTGTGGAGAGCAGGGAGGTGGGGCATGGGTGTAGAAGTTGACATATGGGGCCCCCTTACAGAATATCAGTTATAGCATTCCCCTCCCAAATGGCAATGGATCAGACCCAGCTTAGCTGCAGTTTGGGATGATAAGGACCTGTGGCACATGGGATTATCCCCCACCCAATGTAAACGGTACCTAACATAAATTTAAACCTAGACTCAATAGAAAACAGAACTTAGAGGTGCCCTAGGAAGACATCATACTCCCCTAACACTTGCTCAGCTTCAACAGGAGGTGCCAGAGCTGGCAGCAGTAATCTGACTGCCTATTCCTTATACTTGTGATGTCTATATAATCAGAAGAAAGGGTACTGGGAACCATACCCCCCTTAATACTTTTTAAGTACCAGACAACCTGCTATGGGGGCTTGCAATGGTGTTGTGACTTTTCCAATTCAGAGCTATCACTGACCCCTGCATAGGAGAGAGTTCATCTTTCTCTACCTTGGAAGTACATTAACAGGCTTGTTCCCCTGATCATTACAATAAACAGCAGGGGCTCTATTGGCACCTGCTAAATTCAACATTTGAGAAACTACAGTTAAACTGTTTGTACCGCTTGCACAATGTGTTTGTTATTGTTAACATTTTTGAGTGTTACTTGCTTATTTGGGCATGCCCTCATTCTGTTTTACTTGTTCCTTCCTTCTATCCAGACCAACTTGCACCCCTTGTTGCCTGTTATCTACCTCTAAAGGAAAGGGCAGTTTGACCTTTAAAGCACAGGTTTAATGCCCATGAGCCTTAAAATTGCTAATCCCTCAAAAAGTAATCTCATTCAATATTAATAGGATCCGCGGCCCTGTTAAGAGGTATTGCCTCTTACAGCAACTAAAATGGGCAAAACAAGAGATTGTATTTCTTAAGGAGACACATCTCTAGGATGAGAAGTACACACAATTTCAGTTCTGGGCTTTTCAAACAGTAGTGGCTTCATTGCATGGGTCAGGGCATCAACGTGGAGCTGCGATATTGATCTCATGGTGGGGGGGTGGGGTTTGTCCTCCAAGATTAGATTAATGATTCTGATGGCTGATTTACCATAGCTACAGGTCAGCAATACAATGCCTAGGTCACCCTAGCAAGTACATATTTCCTTCCTGGATTTCACAAGGTAGTAGCCCAGAGATTTTTTAATAAACTGCTGCCATCAATGCAAGGCCAGTTAATTATGGGCTGCGATCTAGTAGTAAAGTAGTAAAATTCTTTATTTTTAAACAGGATACGTTCTTATTACATCATTAGGTCCCAAGGGACCCATTTTCAAGATGGTCCTGGTTTAAAATTTCAATTTCAGCATAAGTTCACATATAAAAACAACATGCTATACAAGTCCAAAGGGTCCACATACAATATTTGTTTACAAGTCGGAACAAACATACAACTTTACTAAGGAATCCAACAATCAAATGTACTTATCTAATAACTTTGATAGCTTGACCAGGAATATAAGAGATGTGTCCCCCTCTCTCTTCTTTTATCCATTACACATGCATCGAGTTTTTAAATCATGCTTCAATGCATTTATAAAAAACTTTGAAGTTTTATTTAAACCTTTATGGAATTGTCTATAGAATCCCATATAGAGGTAGAAATTGCTATGAAGGTCATATCCGCATATTTATTTTTAGGTTTTGGTATTTTAAATTATCTTTTTGGGGGAATATCTTGAGTTATAATTGTGTTTATATTCATTCTTTTCCATCTTATCTGCTAAGTACTTAGGTTGGTTGAAATGTAAGGTTCTATATACTGTATTTGATTGGCCCATATCATTTTCCTTTAATTTTCAAGAGTTAACCAACCTAATTCACTGCACATATCACAATGGTGGATGCGGGTATCACATCTAAATACGAACCTGGCCAAGTCATTATATGTCACATTTGCCTTTTAAAAAAGGTTTTACTTGCTAACCTATACACATGACTACCATAGTCAAGAACCGGTATTAACTATTGATTTACAGTGGTGATTTAAGCAATAAGACATGACCAAGGGTTATGTTAATGGTTTGTTAATCACCTTCTCAGGGTATACTGTGGCACGAGGTGTAGCCGAGTGCCACATGCCCCTAGAGGGTGATTAACTGACCATTAACATAATCCCTGGGAGTGCCTTATTGCTATTATAATAAAAAACATTTTTAAACAGTGTTAAACCTTGTTCAGCATATGGCTAAGCTCTACATGTATGTTAATAAAAGATTAACATAAGGCTGTTAGAATGTTTGTAGGCAATCAGAAAGCTCCATTTCTCAGACTCTTTTTATAATATCATTTTCCTATCTGTACAGAAACCAGATCTCCAAAAGCCCCTAATCTTTTATTTATCCTTCCTAACATATCTATGATACGATAATCAAATTTCAAACCCTCATCCAGCCAAATTACCAAATATTTATACTGATATTCCTGTTCCAATATTTCATTTTTAATAGTTCTTATTTTAATTTCTTGTTTTTTATTTAGGTTTTTCTTAATTGTTGATTTAAAAACCATGTTTTTGGTTTTTTTACTAGTCAGAACTAATCTAGACTGGGTCAACCATTTCTAACTTTGTAAAATCATTTTTTAGCCCCTTTTCCATATCTTCAACAGAATCACCACTAGCCAGCAATACTGTATCATCAGCATACAGTCTTACATTGGTTTGGGTTGCAATGTTGTCCAAATTATTAATATAAATTAAAAACAGAGTAGGCCCCAATACGGAGCCCTGGGGAACTCCTCTCATTATCTTTGCTCTATTTGATAATACGTTCCCTACTTGAATCTGCTGCTTTCTGTTTGTTAGGTACAGTAGGATTGAAACCATTAGAGGTATCTTCAGCTATCCCCAGGTTTGCCATCTGCTACATTAGCAAATTATGGGCCACGGTGTCAAAGGCTATGGATAAGTCCACAAACACCGCACCCACCATCCTGCCCCCATCTAGTTAAGATACTATTATATCAACATGGTCAATGAGTGCGGTATCCATGGAATGTCCCCTTCAAAAGCCAGACTGAGAATTGGACAACAAAGAACATTTATCCAAGTACTCCCTCAATTGTTCCTGGACCAATCTTTCCATCACCTTTAACTCTGTGGACAAGAGGGCTATGGGCCTATAGTTTGTAGGTTCAATTGTTTGGCCACCTTTATAGACTGGAATCATTTTAGCTCTCTTCCATTGTTCTGGGAAACAACCCTCCATCAAATTACAGTTAAAGATTTTAACCAAAACTGGAGCTACAATATCAACCGCATCTTATAAAAATCTATTTTATATACCATCAATCCCACGTGCTTTCTTTATTTTAATTTCCTTATCTCAATTTTAACATTTTTACAAGAAAAAAAAACTCTAAACCTAAATCTTGATGTACCTTGGGACTCTGCCAGAGTATCTTCCAGATGTAAGCATTGCTCCCAGTGGAGTATTTCTGCATCTGGCAGGGTTAAAAAGCAATCATTCAATATACCGGCTGAGGATATTGTAGATTGAAGAACCCCATTTTTTTTTGTATTTGAATTGGTAATCAATTTTCTACTGGCCTCTCAAGTGACTTAATGAGGGACAAGTACTGTCGGGGGTCTGTAGTCTCTGAGACTTAATTATTATAAAATATATTTTTAGACTGTCTAATTTTGCTCCTTGCCTTCTTATAAGTTTCTTAATCCTTTGTTTTCAATGATCTATTTGTCCTCTTCCACAGTCTGTTTTTGACTTGAATGTCTCACATTATTTTTTTCAGTTATCTATGGTACATGTTCCTTTTTTGTTTTACATGTTTTATAAGGAGCTACTTCATCACATATAGCAGAGAATAATATTGTAAATTTGCTAACGGCCAGATCTAAATTTGGTGTGAGAAACAACCTTTCCTATTTTACCTCTGCGAGCTTGTAAACAAGCAGCTCCCTACTATAGTTCTTATATGTTCTGCATCTTAGTTTTGGGTAATCCAACTTTTGCTTACACCAATTTCTTTCTAAAGTTTCACACAGTTTATAGAACAATGGTCTCCTAAAATAGGTCTACACACTACCCTGTCTCTAACACTAGACACCTTGGGCCCTACACTGCAAAGAACCTTTCCTATGCAGAAATACCTATAGAAAACCCTGGCCCATTTGGGAATCACAGATGTCTAGAAATATTTTTTTCCTACTGGTCAGGATTATACTTATCACAACCCCAGAACCAGCTCCTCGGCTCGATTTAGTTACATATTCACCACAGTAGAGCACATACTGTAGATACCTTACAAGATACAGGGTATATCACATGGCTCTATACTTTTGTTGGACCACACCCCAGTCTATGCGAAATTTAACTCAGAAGACATAATTTAGCATTACTCTGAGACATTGAATCTCAAAAGCTTATGGAAGAGAAGTTTCCACAAATTAAGCAGGCCAATATCAATCAATCAGCTCCAACCCCTATCTTCTGGGATACTTATAGGGGGAGTTTATGGCATATTCATCCCAAAAGAAAAAGGAGAGAGAAACCACTTGCTTGAACTCCACCAAATACTCCAAACCTGACAGATGTTTGTACATCAGGGTGACACAATGGTAGGCCCGCAATTAAAGCAGGTTAAACAAGATATCAAGAAGATGCTATATACTAACGTAGAATAGGCACTTATTTATCTTAACTACCTCCAATACGAATGGGGGAGGGTTAATGTGACATGCAACTGGTGTAAAAACTTTGAGCTAAATGTACACAGACATGCATTCAGCAGCTCTTTAATACCGACACTGGGACCCTAGTTAAACAACCCATGGCTATTCAGACAGTGCTATCTAAATACTACCAAATGTTTTATGCAGTGGGAGGCATAGCCTCCCTTGAACTGATATGGGCCTATCTGCACTCTCTCCCCTCTCCCTAAGTTAGAGGAAGATACGGCTCAGCAGTTAATGTCCCCTATCACAGATGAGGAAATGGGCTGAGTGATTCAGGATTCTAAGACTCAGAAATCACCAGGCATATGTGGATACACCCCTGACTTATATAAGAAATTCAAAAGTTTACTATTGCCCTTGCTCCTAGCCACAGTCCAGGTGATACAACAAGGAGAAACCCAGCAATTTCTGCAATCCCAAAACTGAACAAAGACCCCATTATGCTGTTTCATACAGATCAATATCCATATCACATTATGACTACAAAATCTTCATGTCTAGACTGGTTCATAGACTGGAACATCTACTTCTCTACTTGATAGATCTAGATCAAGTTGACTTTGTGCACTGTAGGCAGGCATATGACAGTGTCAGATGTATTTTACTTGTATTAGACCATGCAGTCAACTGTTAGATTCGAGTAGCACTGCTTAGTCTTCACACCAAAAAATGTTTGACAGGGTGGCCTGGTCTTTTTTATGAGCTAGCCTGTCAAACCTTGGTATCCCAGAGGAGTTTATCCAAATTCTTCAAGGCATCTTTGCATCATTCTAGGCATATTTGCAGCTAAATGGCTCCCTATCAGACCCTGTCTCACTGGGGAGAGGTATGAGACAGGGGTGTCCCTTGTCTCCATTGCTTTTTGCTCTATATCTGGAGCCTTAGCTGGGGAAATATGTATGGCACTCCACATATCAGGGATTCTGTTGGGGGTAGAAATTACAAAGTGTCATTATTTGCAGATGATATATTATTGACCTCAACCTCTTCTGAGAAATGTATTCCAGTAGTTTGGGATACCTTGAAATCATTCAGAGATTTATCAGAATGTAGGCTAAACATGTTCAAAACAAAAGTCCTACTCTACAATTATACACCTTCACAAAACCTGAAATGATTATTCCACTTTAAGTAGCATAAAACCACCTTCTGGTGCATAGGGATCAAGATAACAAAAACTGGAACACCTAGAATTGCTTAACTTTGAACCCCTGACTCAAAAAATTACTGATGACCTATCTATATGGACCCAATTATACTCTGGATTTTTTAACGGGATTGAGGTTATTTGTCAGAATATCCTCCCCAGGATCTTTTATTTTCTACAAACCCTCCTGCTTATGCCTAACAAGGTTTATTTCAGAGGAGTGGGACAGGGTTATCTCGAGATTTATCTGGTAGGCAAAGACCCCTCAGATCAGGTTTTCTATTCTGCACTTGCCTAGGGAAAGAGGAATAAACCTCCCAAATCTTAGGTGGTACACACTGACAACTCAGCTGCTGACAGCATGTACATGGGTAGTGCCATCCTCCCAACCACAATGGAAACAACCTGAGTTTGCATTAAACAATATCTATAACCAGGACAAATACCTCCACATAGGAGACTAGTAAACAAGCTGGGCAGCATGGGAGTGGGTCTAAAAGTGGTAAACTGGGTAAGGAATTGGTTGGGGGATAGGCATCAGAGGGTGGTGGTCAATGGAGTTCACTCCAAGGAAGGTAGGGTGACAAGCAGGGTGCCACAAGTATCAGTACTGGGACTAGTCCTCTTTAATGTCTTTATTACTGACATTGCGGAAGGGCTAGAAGGGAAAGTATGCATTTTTACAGATGACACTAAGATCTGCAATGGGGTAGACACTCTGGGGAAGGGGAGAGAATGAATAGGGATCCACAAAAGCTTGAGGAGTGGTCAAGTGTACGGAAACTAAGTTTCAACGTGAGGAAGTGCAAAATCATGCACTTAGGGCATAAAAACCCAGGTGCAGAGTACAAGACAGAGGGAGTGGTACTGATGACCATCAAACAGGAAAGAGACATGGGCGAAATAATATCTGATGACCTAAAGGTGGCGGCCAAGCAGTGTGACAAGACTGCAGGGAGAGCCAGTAGGATACTAGGGTGCATAGGGAGCGGTATCACCAGCAGAATGAGGGAGGTGGTGATACCACTGTATAAATCATTGGTGAGATGTCACCTAGAGTACTGTGTCCAGTTCTGGAGGCCACATCTCTGGAAGGACATAGACAGAGTAGAGGCAGTCCAGAGGAGGGCAACTAAAATGGTGCAGGGTCTGCACCAGAGACCCAATGAGGAGAAACTAAAGGACCGCAATATGTACACCCTGGAGGAAATGAGGGAAAGGGGAGATATGATAGAGACTTTCAAATTCTTCATGGGTATAAAAAAAAGTACAAGAGGGAAGTATTTTTCAGAAAAAAAGATGCTTAAGAACAAGGGGACATGCTATGAAGTTGGAGGTGGGGTAGACTCGGGGTAATCGTAAGGAGGTACTTCTTCACAGAAAGGCTGGTAGATGCCTGGAACAGACTTCCAGTGGAGGTGGTGGGGGGAAAAACTGTAGTAGGATTCAAGAATGCTTGGGATATACATAAGGGAACCTTAGTCACTAGGTAATGGAAGGCTAAGCTGGAGATCAAGTAGGCTCTACGGTGTTACAGTAGGTAGGGAAAATAGGCAGACTAGGTGGGCCAAGTGGTTCTTATCTGCCATCAAATTCGATGTTTCTGTATTTCTATGTAACCCTTCTGCTTCTCTTCTTCTGTCCAAATTTTAGCAATAGATGATGGAAATGTACTGCCAATGTTTGATTATTCAAAAATCCTTTGTATCCCCAGCCTACCATTTTCACCTTCAAGCTACAGCATATGACACAGTATACCCCCCAAATAGAAATGACATGGCTATGCAGGGGTGGAGCAGACTAGAACTCAGATATGTCTTTCAACTCCTAGACTCCCAGGGGATCCTCCCATTCTCTGTACTGCAAGCTAGCTACCACCTCCCAGCCACCGATCACTAGCAATACTTGCAATTTCAGTCCTACCTGGGTGACAGGGGTGAAGACTTCAACCGACTGCCAGATAAACTCCCCAAACTTCTCCAAATACTAATATCTCACCTTCAAGGCAAAACCTGGACACATCTCATAGGCCATTTATACAAGAGATTGCAAGAGACCTGCATTGAAACAACTGCTTCCATCTTGCAGGGGTGGAATACAGAGTTAGACACTAACCACACTGTTGATACCTGGAATAAATTCACTGCCCCTGCCTACAGACTGACCTCAGCCACTTACTAGAGAGAACATTCTTGGAAATGCTATTATAGGTTTTTCTGCTCACCAGATACTATGGCCAAATATGCAAGATCTGCTGAAGGACTTGGCTGGCAAGGATGTGGTCAGCCTCAAGTGAATCAGACTCACATTTTTTGGGCCTGCCCTAGCCCTCAACCATTTTGGCAGGTAATCATACAGGAACTTTTAGCGATTTTTGACTGTCTGGGAGAAATCACCCCTTCCCTCCTCCTCTTAGCAATCTCTCTGCAAGGCAATACACTGAGACGTTTTATACTAAAACTGGTATTAATTTCAGCATTGGCTGAAAAAAAAAGCCATCATGAGACTCTGGCACACAGAGAGAATCCCAAAACCGGAAGGGTGGTGAAAAACAATGCCAGAGATGTATACGATAAAACGAATGACATGTGTGTCTATGGACAAGTTCCCCCTGTTTGAAATAAGATGGTGTAAATGGGTACTTTATCAATTAAGTAAATACCCATGAAGTCAAACAACCCTTCCCTTCTTGTCTTGTCTTGTCTTCTCTTCTTTTCTCTATCCCTTTTTCTTCCATCTATCTTACTACATCTGATTTGATTTATTCTTATTTAACTTTCACTGAGAGTAATCATGGTAATTTAGGAACTTTACAGTGGACAACAAATTTGGTTGTAAATATTCCTACAGGGGATTAATAAGAACTACTTTTAGAAATAAGTGGTCATGTTATCAGTTTAAAACATAGTGATGGGCGTATAATAAAATGTTTGGCACGGGGCTAAACTTACTCTTGACTAGTAAGCACATGCCTTATATGACTGTCGATACTGAGAACAGATGCTAGTTCTCGGACATTCTCAATCTGCCTAAAAGTATTGGATTAGTAAGAAGAACATTTTAAAGCCTTTGGGATGCCTATTATGCCTACTAGTAAACTGGATTTCCGAATTAAAGACTGTAAGGTTATAGTGATGTCAAAGCCCTGTAATGCTCAATTGATTTTTCTGATTTAATGTTTAGAATGGGAGCAATAAAATGGGTAGTCTACCTCTTCGATAGACTAACAGGCATAATATTACACAAGATTTTCTTCTTCCTGCTTTGGAGTATGGTAGTCAGATTTAACAATCTGAGCCGGCCCTTCGGCGCAGCGGTGAGATTTCGGCCATGGTCGACACCGGGTTCGGAACGGACCTGAGTCGTCAGAGGGCTGGCCAGGGGGAGAAGGATTGAGCGTCCTATCAACTGCTCTCCTTCTCTGGGGGGAGGGTCGAGGCAGCATCTGGAGCGATGGGGACCCCTGGTGGAAGCTGGGGGCACTCACGCTGCCGCGCCTACGATCAGGGAGGAGGCGGGCGGACGGTATCATTGCATCGCCCCGCCTCCGGGAGGGAGGAAACCGAGGAGGAAAAGAAGGAGGGGAGGTCCTCCGCCCAGGAGGCTCCCCGAGGCTTCACTGCACCCCTGCCGCCGCACTCCCAACCAGATATTGGTTCCACGGCACTGGAGTTGAGGGGTTCAGGCCGGCCCCGCGTCTGGGGAAAGCCGGGGTGACCGGGAGGGGCGGCAAATGGGCAGGCGGTGGAAGCTCCGGGGGCTGTGACCAGGCTGAAGGAGGACCCCCACAAAAAAAAAAAAAAAAAAAAAAAGATTTAACAATCTGCTGGGAGAGTAGCCCTGGAAAAACTGGATGCAATATATCATAAAATTGCAAGACTTGTGATTTGATGTAAACCAACAGTTCATCACTGTGTCCTACACAAGACTTTGGGCTGGTAGCTATTGAGCATCAAGTGTGAGAAAAAATGGTTGCACATGATTTTTGACATTCTTTTTTCTGATCCACCATAGCTGTCAAATTCTCACAGTACACCAACTTTTAGGCCATCTGAAAGCTACCCTATGAGGACAATGCACAAATATATCCTAACTGTCCCAACAAACTCTGGTCAGAGCCAATACAGCTGTGGAGAGCTTTTAGGAGCGGCAAGACTTTGAAAAGAATATGCAGTGCTCTCGCTGCACCGGAGTCAGATGTAACTAATACTGCAGCAATTACAATACTGCGCATGTATGATACTTGCACATGCACATTTTGCCCCCAAGTCAGCCGTGCGTAACATGGCAGTGCTGACATGACTGCATATGCACAATACTGGCATATGTGTAGTTTAAGACAGCATTGCCATGATGCGCGCACAGCGGCCATCAGTATCTCAGCAAAGCTATCCTGTGTCAGTACACTGCACGCAGATGTAAACATGGGTAAAAATAAGACCCCACTGAAAATGAGATACTGCATCTCAGCTAGACTAAATTGTATCAGTGCATTGTAAAAATAGGTAAAATTAGGACCCCCTGTGTTAGTACATTGCCAAAATGGATAAAAGTATGACCCTACTGAATATAATATACTACATCTCAGTCAGGCTGTCCTGTGTCATTACATTGTAACAGGGCTATAATAACTGGAGAACATTTTCTCCCGTAGAGAAACCCAGTAATAATTCACTGTTATAACCTGCTGGTTATAACAGCGAACACGTGCTGGGTTTCTCTCACACATTCACCCCTCCTGCCGCCATTCCTCAGCCCTGCATAATTCGCCCGGGAGTTCACCACACTCAAAGTCAGCGGCGATAAGTTATTTAGTGGGCAATTTTTTTTAACATAAGCTGGCTATGAAAAAAAACCTGAGCAGTTGTTTTTATCGGGAACCATGGACTGCACTGAAACCCAACTGGTCCGGGGCTCCGTAGAAATAACCTTATTTTCTATAGTTGGTGTGGCGAGAAAATGCTCCCCAACAATTATATGAAACAAAAAGGCTGGGAATGGGTGTGTAAAACTCAAATTTTGCACACACCCTCAGGGTGGGATGCCTTATTAAACCCCTTGAGCTTTGCTCTCAGGGTTTATGTAGCATCCCACCTCTCAGGGGGTGTAAAATCTTGTTATAACCCCCTACCCAACCATTATTCTATATATAATACCTTCAAGAGGTTCTGGAGACATGTGAACCTTGAGAGCAAAGCTTGAGAGAGTCTAGCATTTTTCCAGAGCCTCTGTGATATGCTGCAGGTGAGTTTTACTATTTAAAATAAATAAGAACACATAAAACAGCCTTAATATTTGTTATAGTGATTCTACCGACAGGCATAATGAAGTGAGTTGCTTACATGTATTGATTTGAGCATACAGGAAAATATACAGGAGTTTTGTCCCAGTTCTACATGGAAAACACAGGGAAAAGGAGGATGCCCCTCAGGGAAATGCTTTGTTCAATCTGGGAACACTGCAGTTGACACCACTATGATTTCTTTGTAATCTCCTATGATGCCCCATGCAACTTCTGAAAACCCCTAATACATTACCAGCCTAGCATTTACCCTTCCTACAAATATAAAACCATGAGTTCTAATGCCACTAATTAGATAGGTCATGAAAGGGTTAACATAAATCAACTCTTCAAAGGAAATGGTGTAAATCATTGCTACACACATATACACACTGGGAGAGAGACAATGTCCACCTGAGGATATTAAGGGAACTGTGAAGGAAACTAGCAGCACCTCTGGCGGCCCTGTTCACGGAGTCACTCAACATGGATGTGGTTCCAGAGGACTGGAGGAGGGCACGTGTAGTCCTACTGCACAAAAGCAGCAGTAGAGAGGAGTTGGGGAACTACAGGCCAGTCAGCCTCACCTCAGAGGTGGGAAAGATCATGGAGACATTGCTGAAAGAAAGGATAGTGGCACACCTACTGATCATGCAATGGCTAGATTTATTTACAGAATAGTTCAAACCTATTAGCTTATGGAGACACCTACAGTGTTTTGATTTACGTACATCCTCCAGGGCGAGGGGGGGGGGATGAGGCGGTTCTGAGGCTCCCTTTAAGAAGAACTACATGTGGACAGAGGGCATTTTCTTTTGTAGGCCCAAACATTTGGAATGCTGTACTTTTTACTTTCAGGAACTTGTCCTCTTATGGTGCTTTTTCAAATTCCTTGTATTTTCACTTTAAGCCTTTATCAGAATGTAATTGTTTTAACTGATTGTTATATAACACGTAATTGACGTGGAATCTTTTTTCCTACAATGTTTTATTGTATATGTTTTTTTGTACTTGTCATGTTTGGCTTTGTGGGTTGCACCTGTAAAAGGATCATATTTCCAGTTGTGCTAACCCATTAAACAAATAAACAAACACCTGGAATCTGGGGTGCCCAGGATCTGAGGCAACACTGATTCACAGCAATAAGGTCATGTCAAATGAATATGATAGATTGTTTTAAGTGGGTGACTAGGGAAGTACATCAGGGAGGGGCAGTAGACATCACCTACCTAGATTGATGCAAAGCCTTCGACATCGTCCCACATAGAAGGCTGGTTAATAAGATAGTCTGGGTATGGGACACAAGGTAATGAACTGGGTTAGGAACTGGCTAACTGACATATCACAGAGGGTGGTGGTAAACAGGGTACAATCTGGGGAGAGAGTGTGACCAGCGGGGTACCACAGGGATCAATACTGGCACCAATCCTATTTAATGTCTTCATTAGTGACATTGCAGAGGGGCTGGAAGGAAAGGTCTGCTTGTTTGCAGATGACACCAAGATCTGCAAAAGAGTGGATACTCCAGAAGGGGTGCAGAAAATGAAGAGGGACCTGGAGAAGCTTGAAAGACGGTCAGATGTGTGGCAACTGAGGTTCAATGCAAAAAAGTGCAAAATAATGTACCTGGGTAGAGGGAACCCTGGGCAGAGCTACAGGTTGGGGAGAGGAGCTGACTGTCACAAAGGAGGAAAGGGAGCTAGGAGATTATCATCTCTGATGACCGTTAGGTATTAAAGCAGTGTACAAAGGCATTGGGGAGGGAAAGTGGCATGCTGGGATGCATAAGCAGGGGTATCACTAGCAGGAGGCGAGAGATGGTGATGCCATTGTATAAAACATTGGTAAGGTCTCACCTGGAGTGCTGTGTGCAGTTCTGGAGGCCACACCTGCATAAGGACATAAATAAGGTGAAGACTATATAGAGAAGGGTGACAAAGATGGTACAGGGCTTACACCACAAAACATATGAGGAGAGACTAAGGGACCTCAATATGTGCTCACTGGAGGAAAGGAGAGGAGAGGAGAGAGTGGAGAGAGTGGGGGGACATGATTGAAACTTTCACGTACCTCAAGGGTATAAACAAAGTGCAGGTGGGGGACCTTTTCCAGAGTAGAAAAAGTACTAGAACAAGGGGGTACAATATGAAATTGGAGGTGGGTAGATTAAGAGGTATGTGAGGAAGTTTTTCTACACAGAAAGGGTAGTTGATGCTTGGAATAGTCTGCCACAGGAAGTACTGGGGGCAAGCACAGTGGAGGGGTTTAAGCATGCCTGGGACAGGCACAAGTGAAGCTTGAGAAGGGAAGGAGTGATGAAAAGCTATTGATCACATAGGGTCAGTGGCCCTATACAATGTATAGGGCCTAGGGGCAGACTGGATGGGCCTAATGGTCCTTATCTGCTGACAATTTCTATGTTTCTATTTTGATTAAGAATGTAATCTGAAACTGTTATGCAGTTAGATGTTGTATCTATTGGAAGTCATGTCAGTAAATTATTAGTCTCCAAAGATAGCAAGTCACATTGTAATAATGAACAAGCTGAAAAAAGATTAAAAGAAACACATTCTCAGATGCCTGCACTGTACCTTCCCTGTTCATGGCCCTACAAACAAACAGGGGGGCTTCAGCCTCAAGTGCTGTCAGTCCCCTGCCTTTCGTCAACATTAAATGCATTATATAATGGGCACACCTGCATGGTACCTATCTGGGTAAACAGAGGGCTTCAGTCTCCAGTGTTGTTAGTCTCACACCTTTGACCGGAATATCAAGAATAATCGTTAGTCACCTATTGGTAACAAGCTGGTTAGTGCATTGAGAGGTTGCCTTGGCAACCACAGTAACCTCAAGAGCGAAGCTTGAGAGGTTTGGTCACCAATGGCAACCTTGAGACGTACTAACCGAGCTTGTTACCGAAAGGTGACTAGCGACTGATTTTTATAGTGTATGATGTTTTTTTTTTTTGTTTGTATTTTGTTTTTGATGAAAGGATGCCAGCAGAAGAGGAGCAGATGTTGGTTGGGGATCTTGTTGCTCCGCCCCCCGATGCGCTCACACTAGTCACTGCCACATTCCCACTTGCCGTCAGTGCTGCCGCCTGGGTATTTCTTTTTTTTACATTCACTGTACATGTAAACCAAGCGGGCCTAAATGGAGAGAGCCCTCACAGTGGCCACCAGATCCCTACTACCATCTGCTGACACTGGGGACTGCTATTTACTGGACTACCGCCACACCAAGGGGACCTACTGAACACCTCACTTCAGGGAAGAGATTTTTTTTTTCAATTTGAATGGTAGAGCACAAAAGAGAATGTGTTTGATGTTGTTATGCTGCAGTAGCTACGTAGCTAGTGCAGCATAACAGCTACGATGACACAGCTACTGCAGCATAACAACATTTAGAAAGTGATGGATTTCTATCGATAAGAACGTTTCATCATACACTATAAAATACTTCACAGATTAAATCTGCACAGCACCTGCCCTGTTCATGGCCCAACAAACAGGGAGCTTCAATCTCCAGTGCTGTAAGTGAAAAGCCCCTCACTTTTCACAAGCATTAAATACTGTACATCACATGGGGGCACACTTTATTTATTTAGTTATTTATGTATGTTGTATTGATCTTATTTTAAACTGTGATGACCAGGTAGGGCCACTGAGATGTGTAAGTTGTATAATACAATACATGGGAGAAAATATCAAATAAATAAAATATATTCTACATACAGTGAACATTAGTTTATGTTTATCATAAATTTGAATAAACCTACATGATACCTATCATTCTGGGTAAACAGAGGGCTTCAGTCTTCAGAGCAGTTAGTCCCTCACCTTTCACCAGCATTAAATACATCACATTGTGGGGGAGCCTCAGCTTACTCTGTACTTACTTGCACTCTCTCTCTCTCTCAGTAGATACCTATAGGGCTTCAATCTCCAGCGCTGCTAGCCCCCCCACCTTTCACTAGCAACATATACACAACAGAGTAATTAAGTCTTATGTTGGAGTCAATATAGCATAGTGGTTAAGGGCACTGACCTACAAACCGGGAGACCTAGGTTTTAATGTACAGCCCCAACTTGCATACCTTATGACAAGTTACTTAACTTCCTTGGGCTCCCAGGTCACACCAGAAAACAACTTAGGTTTAGTGTGCATTTGCTGGTTAACCAGTTTTCCCTTTTCCTAACTCTGCACTGTACCTGCCCTCTCTACACCTTTGCCTACAGACAAACATACAGCCTCCAGTGCTGTTAGGCCCTCACCTTTCACCAGCACTATATACATCACACTGTGGGAAGCCTGCACTGTAACATCGTGCACCATCTCTGTCCCTGTAGCTAAACAGAGGGTGTTACTCTTAGTCTCAACCCTTTCACCAGAAATAAATACATCCTCACTACACCTCTGCCTACAGACAAACATAGGTTGCAGTAAAAAAAAAAAATTTTACACAGAACAACCCCAGCAGTCAGATGTAATTTGATTAGAGGGGCATGTGCTGATTTCAAATAGAGCAACAGCCAGATGCGAATGCATAAAATAGCTACAAATAAAATCCTCACTTTCATTAGTGCCCAGCACCCCTGCAGGAAAATGCAACATTATCTTTTGTTTTCAGTTGTGAACAAATACACCTTTGCCTCCCAAAACTGGCAACCTTACCTTAACATGCAGCATAGCAGATTCAAAGAAACAGGTTCTTAGACTAGCAGGACACTTAGAGGGCATGGCATTTTGGAGTCCTTATCTTAATGAGCAGATGTTATTTACATTAGAAGCATTTGACACTTCCTGAGACAGCAAGGTTTCTCAGACTTGCCAGACACATATAAGGGGGCAGGAATCTTAGATTCTACATATATTTATGTTAAAAGCACTTGACAGGTCTCGAGTTCCAGAAACCCAGTAGCGCGAAGAGAGTATGTTATATAGCTGGATAGTGATTTGCAGTTGTTGAGGAAGAATACACTGAAGAGTACTAATTTGTGTGTTCCACAGAATCCCGTATTCTAGCTGAGCTCCAGCAAGATGGCTGTAGGCTCCACCCATAGCCATAAAAACTTATACTAAGTATGGTCTCAGGACTTTATCTGCCAACATAGCTAACTCTTGGAATAAACTTTCCCCCGTTTTCTGGGCATCTGTATCACTCATCTCACTTGAGGAACAAATCTCTCAGGCAATCTTTTATATTTGTCATTGTCTAGAAACTGTGATTTTGGTTCAGTGTTGTTTGCAATATTAACTGCAACATATTTGTGATTTTTGTATACTTACAGTATAACCTCATTTATCCAGATGTGCTGGGGACACTGCAGCTGTTTGGATGAATGTGGTTTTGAATAAGTGAGAGCACTTTACCGTGATGTTTATTAAGCTAGGAGACACACCACGGTTTAGGATAACATTAACTGAGGGTTGGATAAGTGAGGTTTTACTGTATTTGTATTTATATAACACAGGCTTACTTATAAACAGAGCACACTGCTCTAATGTAAATGTTCCTGTATAAAAACAAAATTTTAAATCAATCAATCATTTGTCCCATATGCCATAATCCATTTTGAAGAGGCTTTCAAACTGTTGTTTATTATAACCACCAGGTCTTTTTCCCTCCTTCGAATAATCTACCTTGACCCCACTGATGCAATATTCTGACTGAATTTATGTTTCCTGTGATCATAACATTCCAATTTTTTGGCACTGAGATTTAATTGCCCTGTTTTAGATCACTGCTACAGCTTCTCTACACCCTTCTTCATTCTACTAATCCTCTCTTTATTTCCCTTCCCTCACTAAGTATTGTGAGTCATCTGCAAACAGATGGTTTGCCCTGTTGTAACCATCCTGATGTCCCTGATCTACCTAGTGCTGGCCTTAGGGCAGATCAATCTGACACTCCACTTGTGAACTTCTTAACATCAGAGAATTTACAGTTTAGGACCACTTTCTCTGTGCTGTCTGACACCTACAATCCACCTATTAAGTTCTCCCCCTACATTACTCACCTATATAAGCCTTCTATGTGGCATTGAATCAAAGGCATTATGTGGGTTCAGGATGATACAAAATGTTAATTGCCTGGCCATTATGTACTGTATGCGTCATTGGCTTCAAAAAAGTTAATTGAGTTTGTTTGAGACAACCTCTCATGAATCCTTGCTGATTTCTATTGGTTACACTGTTTTACTCTACGAAGTCGACTATCTGTTCCTTTATAATTGATTCCAGCAACTTGACTTGTACTGAGGTCAATCTCACTGGCCTGTAGGTAGCCAGGTTTTCCTGTCCCCACTCATTTGCAGAGAGACAGGATAATGTACCCTCCAATCTGCTGCCCCTTACCCACAGCCAGTGATTCATTAAATAGGTCTGCTAAGGGGACTGCCAGGTTCATCTCTTTTAGTAACCTCCATGATACAGAATGAGGTATAACAGATACAGAAAATTAATGAAATATAAGATTAACTGTGCCTGAATGTTTAAGCAATAATGCCTGAGCAACTAGGGATTTCATAAGGAATAATGTACAGGCATCTGTGTGTTATGAGTTTTCCTTTTTTTACACACCCAAGGTGTGTGATGACCCATAAGCCTTGAAAACAAAGCTCAAGAGGTTTATGACCTCATAACACACCAGGGGTGTATAATAAATGCACTGATTTCCTATGTGTTATTTTTTTATAAGCTGTGCAGACATTTATGTGAAAAAACACGTTTTTTTGTCTTTCTCACTGGCAGTTTCAATCATGGTCTGAGCTTGCGTTTTTATTTTCCAGCTGCTAGAACTAGCAAACTTGACAGTGTGTCTGTGCAAACACTGCAATAAGTGGGTGTAAAATCACATGCAGTTATTATGGTGTTTGACAGCAGTCAAAAATTGGTTGATAAATGGGGTCACCAGTTATTATCCAGGGATTAACACCTAGCTGGAGGGCGTTGATGGCCCAAGGTGCAGCTAAGGGCCATTAACCACAGTAAGGCATTACACAGATAGAACTGCCTGGTTGTAACAGCATTATTGCAATTATAAGTCTAATCACGTTAATAAGAGGAAATAATGGCATTGAAAAAAAGAAATTAAGAAATTTACAAATGTGTGCATCTCTCTGAGTTATACCAGCATTTGTAAGGGATTAACACCCCACACACTGAAGTGTGTGCTGACTTCTAGAATAATTAAATTAGACTTATAATGCGTTTTAAAAAAAAATCCTCAAAACTAGAACATTGCTGTCATGTTATATTGGGGCAAAGAAAAAAAATGAGAAAGCATTAAAGTTAGATGCCATTCTAAAAGTATACTGGTTCAAACTTTTTATTTTAGTCAATACGTGGGGCAGGATTTTCAGACCCCATGCGTGCTTCATGTATTTGGCAGGAAAAGTGGAGACATTTGGCTATCCTGTCTGCATATCATTTTTGAAGCATGCAGGCTGGCCACTGGAATTTGTTATTTTGTAACCAGCACTGGGGAGTCCATTTTTCATGAAAACCTCCGCTTTGCACAAGCTTTTTGAGCAAACCCCTCCACTTCAAGTCAGATTTCTGTACAAAACATGTGGATTTACCCTGAATTTGGGTGAAAAAATGTATTGTATGATTTTGCCAAAGGGAACTGGCCATTTTTGAAACCAGAGAACCACTGCCTCTACAGGACACAAGTACTAGAAGACCATTGTTTTAATTATGTCCAAAGTCACCAGCGTGCATCCATATCTGGGCGTGTGCTGCCAAAAAGGAAGAGTAATTGTCACACTAGAGCTACCCAGTTGCACCAGAGCTTTTACAATAGTTCTGTGATGTCCAAGCCTTGCTCAGATGCATCAGGTCCAGATGCAGCAAGGATTATGTTTTCATAAGCTTTTTCTCATAGATACAAAATGGGAGAAATCCTTTTGAACAGAGGACCCCAGGGATGCAGCTATGGAACGCATCCCCAATGCTCCTCCTGAAAATATGCCCATCACTCTTTAAGTACTGTTTTCTGCCACACAGTGTAAAATTATATTAACAAGGACATTTATTTATGTAGTGAGCCTTCTGTAACCAGGTAAGTATGCTAGCCAGTTAAAACAAAAGGTGCATGGGAGGGGACTGTTACATGGCAACCCCTAGTATGATGAAAGTGGTGCATACTATCTACAAATTGTAGCAATTGTGTCTGAATGGTAAACCACTACAAGATGGTCTGTCATGCAGATGCGACTAGGGCAACTGCAACAAAAGGCTGCCTCAGGCCAGTGGCACCCTCCTGAACAGCCAGCTCTTGGTGTTTCCTTGTGGTGTGTAATATACATGACAGCACCACCTACCATAGTTTAAGGTCCAGTAATGAGGCAATGGTAGCTAAATGACTGCAAGATGACCAGCAGCATTACAGTAGTGCTGTCAGTTGTCCCACAGTCATTATGCAAGTACTGCCCCACTGATGGACCATAACCATTGTGGGGGCGGTGATATCATGTAATAAGCACCACTGCTAGTATTTTGTGTGTACTATTATGTTCCACATTGATTGTCTTTATTCAAATATTTGTTAGCATGTATGCTGTGTGCATTAGTCATCACCCATTTCGTGCTACTGTGGTATGTAAGACATGGAATACAGTTTGGTTATACTGTATTGCATGACCCGTGATGCCATGACACGTATACTAAGAGACCAGAACAAAGGTTGATGAAAGCTCTGTACACAGCATTCTGGGAATGAACAGGCACGGATTCTGCCAATCCTAGCAAGGAAGGAGCACAGGAGCATCTCGCACCCAGTACTGGCTCCAGGGGTGGTGCACAGGCTGTATACCAGCTCCAGACTGGTCAAAAACCCTGGCAAGCTCTGCACCCATTTCAGCTCTTTTAGAATGTTTAGAATTGCAGTCATGAGGATATTGCAGTACCACCAGGGTGCAACTGTGCATCCACCGCAAGAGCAGAGCAAGCCCGGATGCCACAGGCACCCCTTCCCCCATGTGGTACAGGCAGCATTTGAGAATCAGGAATGGTGCACAGTGTGGCACAAGTTGCACCCTGATCCATTCCTGGTTGGCGTAAGCAATGTGTGCCATTCTGACTGTTTGAGAATCAGGACCCGTATGTCAAAATCAGTGCCTTAGAACTGATGCTACACCACACAGATAGTTGGTGCAGTTGTTATAGTTCCAAGGAGATGCATTTGGTTTGACAATAGCAAAATATAGCAGGTTCTGGTCAGAGGTGATACGACTATGGAGAGCTTTTAAGAGCGACAAGAGCGTCAAAAGGAATATACGGTGCTCTGACCACGCCGGAGTCAGGCATAACTGATACTGCAGTAATTACAGAACTGTGCATGTATGCTACTCATGCATATGCAGTTTGCCCCCGAGTCAGTCATGAGTAACATGGCAGTGCTGACACGACTATGTATGCGTGATACTCGCATATACACACTTTAAGTCAGCACTGCCATGTTGTATATGGCGGCCATCAGTTATTCAGCAGTGCTATCCTGTGTCTGTGCATTGCACACAGATGTAAACATGGGTAAAAGTAAGACCCCACTGAAAATGAGATACTGCATCTCAGCCGGGCTAACCTGTATCAATACATTGCCAAAATGGATAAAAGTATGAGCCCACTGAATATGAGATATTGCATCTCAACCAGGCTATCCTGTGTCAGTACATTGTAACAGGGCTATAATACCATCAAGAAGTTCTGGGGACATGTGAGCAAAGCTTGAGAGATTTCAACATTTTTTCAGAGCCTCTGTGGTATGTTGCAGGTGAGTTTTACCATTTTAAATAAATAGGAACACACAAAACACCCTTAACATGTGTTATAGTAATTTTACTGACAGGCACAATGAAGTCAGTTGCATGCATGTATTGATTTGAGCATACAGGAATATGTACTGGAGTTTTGTCCCAGTTTTACATGGAAAATAAAGGGAAAAGGAGCGTGCCCTACAGGGAAATGTCTTGTTCAATCTGACATTAGCTTGGCAGAAGGCACCAGGAGAAAGGACTGCTGTGTGACTGAACTTCTCTGCTGGGACTATCTTGCCCTTGTTTCCCCCCCCCCACACCCAAAGCTAGTTCTATTTTTATAGGCACAGGATTTGACTGACAACAGGAACTTCCTGTTTAGGGGCAGGAAGTGAGTGATCACAGAACCACCAAGGACCCACCATCCTAGAAGGGCAAGAGTAGCTCTCCGGCCCCCTCTAGCTGCTGGAGGTCTGCCTCTAAGCAAGTAAGTGGTCTACTGAGAAATATAGGATATACTTGTCTCAGAACAGGACAATCAGGAGCTTAAAGGGCACACAGGCAGAAAGTAAGGAGAGAGAGAAAAAAAACAGAGGAAAGAGTAAGGATTGCAAACAGTTAAGGGGCCAGAAATAAGACATGATTGGAGTGCTGCAGTGCAGTGGCTGTGGAGCAGCAGTCTTCCAGGAGACGTTCTGGAGGATGGTGTTGTCTCATCTGCAGGCACCTCTCTGGGCTAAGGAGGAGGTTGCTCATCTCCAGGCTGAGTTGGCCAGGATTTGTGGGACCCTCTTCCATCCAGGGACCACCAGTGCCACTGCCGCTGCCTCAGAGGTTGCCAAGAAAGAGGAGCTGTTGGACCACAGTGGGCTCAGGGAGGGTGAGGGTGGTGGAACAGAGGTGCATCCTCCAGTTGTACCTCTCCACAATTCCTATGCCATTCTGGCAAAGTGTGGTTCCTCTATGGAGGCACCCACAGTGGAGACCAAGGAGGATGCTGGGAACCTCCACAAAGGAGACCCACAGGAGGGTGGCAGGGGACCCTGCAGGAAGGAAACAACTCCTGGTGGGGACTCCATTGTTAGGAAGGTAGAACTGGGGAGGAAGGGAGAGGGAGGTAGGTGCCTGCCTGGCGCCATGGCTTGAGGGACAGGAGCGAATCCTCAGGATTGCAGTGAGCAGCTGCACAGGGAGAGGGAGTTGGATGTCATTGTCCACAGGGACAAAATGACCTGGCCAAGAAAGGGATTAGAGAAGTGCAGGAAGAGTTTGTGGAATTGGGAGGGGCCTTAGTCAAGTAGCACGCACGTAACCTTCTCGGAGGTGCTACCCATCTATGGCATAGGAGAGGCTAGGGTGTTCCGCACATGGGATTCAATCAGTGGTTGAAAACTGGTGTGGAGCTCAGGATTGGCTTCATTGGGGACTGGGGTCCACCTGGAGTGATGCAAGCCTATACTGGCATGATGGACTGCATCTGTCCGGGAGGGAACCAGGATCCTAGGTGATAGGTTTAAATGCTTCATTGGCAAGCTTTTAAACTAGCTAAGGGGAGGCACTGGAAAGGAGCAGGAAAATCCTAACCCCCCCCAAATAATCACGGTAGTAAGTGCAGCAAACACCAACATAGAGGTGCCGATAGGGAGAAGGGCAGGGGTAAATGGAGAAAGTGACAAAGGCAAGAAGGACAGGGATGGGGCAAAAGGGAGTAAGGCCATCAGGAAATGGAGGGTAATGAGTACCAATGCCCGTAGTTTGGGGAACAAGCTCCATGAGCTGATGGCCGTAATGGAAGAGGGATGCCTGGATATCGTAGCAGTCACAGAAACATGGTACACAGAGAACCATGACTGGGATGTTAACATACCAGGGTACATAACCTACAGGAGAGACAGGCAGGGGAGAAGAGGGGGAGGAGTAGCTCTCTATGTAAAGGAAGGGATAAAAGCAACTGAGCAAAAGAGTAAACAGGGAGGAGAGGCGGCACTGTGGGTCACCTTGGAGACTGGAAAGGGCACCCACAATCCGCACAGGGTTGTGTGCAACCCCCATGTCAGGGGAAGGAATGGACAAGGATATGATAGAAGGGACTTAGAATGGCAGAGAAAGGGGAGATACTGTTGATGGAGACCTGAATATGCCAGATGTTAACTGGAGCACATTTGCTGCAGCCACATCCAAGAGCAAGGCCATTCTTGATGCCCTACAGGTGGCAGGCGTTAGACAGCTAGTTTCGAACCCACTCATGAGGGAGCAATCTTAGACCTCGTGATCTCAAACGGGGCAGTGAGAGGATCTCAGATCTAGAAGTGGGTTGCCATCTGGGGACAAGTGACCATCAAACAGTGTGGTTCACGCAACTCAGCTACAGAGTCAAGCCATACAAAGAGAGGGTACTGGACCTTAGGAGGGCTGACTTTGGCAAGATGGAGAGTGCCTCAGAAAAGCACTAGCAAACAGGCTAGAAGGAGGTGTGGAGCAACAATGGGGAATTATCAAACTGCCATCACAGAGGCAACAAGCCTTTGTGTGAAGCAAATAAACAAATCAAAACGAAAGAAAAAGCCACTATGGTTCTCAAAAGAGGTGGCTGTGAAAATCAGGAAGAAAAAGATAGCATTCCGGAAGTATAAGGAAACACAGAAGGAGCAGGACAGAGAGCTGTACCAGTTAAGGCAGAAGGAAGCAGGGAGGGAAGTCAGAATAGCAAAGGCCCACACTGAGGAAAAGATAGCCAACTCAGTTAAGAAGGGGGATAAAACCTTTTATAGGTACATCAGCTAGTGTAGAAAGACAAAGGGAGGGATAGTGAGGCTGAATAGAATGAACGGTGGGTGGGCAGAGGGGGACAGTGAAAAAGCAGGAATACTGAACGAATATTTCTGCTCAGTATTCACAAAAGAGGAGGGGGAAGTGCCTAATCCAAAACAGAATTAACAAAATTAACAGAAGCACTCTTGATAGGGGGGTCAGTCCCAGTCCTTTCACAGAAGAAAGGGTTCTGCAAGAACTCCTAAAACTGAAGGTGGACAAAGCAATGGGTCCTGATGGAATTCACCCCAGAATTCTAAAAGAATTAAGGAAGGAACTAGTGAAACCACTGGCTACTCTTTTTAATAAATCATGGGAGGATGGTGTGGTACCTGAGGACTGGAGGAAGGCGGATGTGATTTCCTTCACAAAGTGGGACCAAGACAGAGGCAGGAAACTACAGACCTGTCAGTCTGACCTCTGTGGTAGGGAAAGTGATGGAGTCACTTCTGAAGGAAAGAATAGTTGAGTACCAGAGGCCAGTGAGCACAGGATCCAAGGCAGCATGGGTTCACAGCGGAAGGTCATGCCAGACGAATCTAATAGATTTATTTGACTGGGTGACCAAAGTAGTAGACCAGGAGGGGCTGTAGACATGGCCTACCTAGATTTTAGCAAGGCATTTGACACAGTCCCACACAAAAGATTAATAGTCAAATTAACCAGCCTGGGAGTGGGACCCGGGTAGTAGCCTGGTAAAACATTGGCTGGACAACAGGACAGAAGGTAATTGTAAATGGAGTCCACTCTGAAGAAAGGGGGTACTAGTGGGGTACCACAGGGTTCAGTATTGGGTCCAGTCCTTTTAATGTCTTCATCAGTGACATTGCAGAGGGACTGAAGGAAAGTATGCCTTTTGCAGATGACACAAAGATCTGCAACAGGGTTGATACACAAGGAGGTGTGGAAAGGATGAAAAGGGACTTGGCAAGGTTGGAGGAATGGTCAGAAGTATGGCAGCTAGGATTCAATGGAAAGAAGTGCAAAATAGTGCACCTGGGAAACAAGAACCCAGGGGAAGAATACACAATGGGTGGGGAGGTAGTAACAACAACCAAAAAGGAAAGGGACCTGGGGGTAATCATATCAGATGACCTTAAGGTTAGCAAGCAATGTGAGAAGGCAGTAGGGGTGCTGGGGGTATACTGGGATGTATAAGGAGAGGCATCATCAGCAGAAAACAGGAAGTTGTTATCCCTCTGTACAGACAGTTGGTGAGACCCCATCTGGAGTACTGTGTCCAGTTCTGGAGACCCCATCTCCGCAAGGACATAGACAGGATAGAGGCAGTCCAGAGGAGGGCAACTAAAATGGTGCAGGGTCTGCAAGAGAAGCCATATGAGGAGAGACTAAAGGAGCTTAACATGTATACCCTTGAGGAAAGAAGGGAGAGGGGGGACATGATAGAAACTTTTAAGTACCTCAGTGGAATCAACAAAGTCCAAGAGGGTAGCATCTTTCAGAAAAAGAGACTTGCAAGAACAAGGGGACACAATTTAAAGACAGAAGGAGGGCTATTCAGGGCAATGAGGAAGTATTATTTCACAGAGAGGGTAGTGGATGCATGGAACAGCCTTCCTGAGGAGGTTGTGGGGTCTAAAACTGTGGGAGAATTCAAGAATGCATGGGACAGACATAAGGCAATTCTTGTGGGGGGTAGGAAGAAATAGGCTGTTGGTTAACTAGGATCTGCGGCCTATCCTGTAGGTAGGGAAATGGGCAGACTAGATGGGCCTAGCAGTCCTTATCTGCCGTCAAAGTCTATGTTTCTACATATTTTTGTACATTACATCAGTTGCTACAAGTATGTTAATATGAGATCAGTAATTTTTATGTTTGCTTGCACGCATGTGCAAGAAACATTGTACCACCATATGAGTTTTCAGGGGGAGGGGACCCCCACTTCCAATGCCCTGACTGTTTTTGCAGGTGCAGCCGCACCACACCAATGAATGTCCTAGTTGTCTATGACAGCAGTTCAGATGCACTGGTGTACAGTTGAAAGAACCATCACTACAACTGTGCTAGTGTGGTACTAGCAATTGCATACTGCCATGCCATTAGCAGTATGCAAATTGCCCACATGTCACCACCACTGACTGTAGCAGTCATTGTATGTGCCCCCCATTTGTTGTGTACCAAGGGGGTGCCCAAGCCACCTCAGTTCATGCACACTCAGGCACACTTTATGTCCGACTGGGGTGCCCCATACCCATCGGCTCCAGTGCCCCTCCAAAAAACAATCTTCCAGGTGCCACGCTGGGAGCCCACCCCAGTGTGGCAAAAGTCCAGCATCCTCATGTGTCCCCCCCACACTGTATGGCTAACAGGGGTGCCCAATCCCCCGCTGGCTCCACTGCCCCCCCAAACTTCCAGGTGCCACACTAGGATTCCACCCCAGTGTGGCAAAAGTCCCACATCATCTTTGTAAAATAAAAACCTGTAACAAAAGAAAAACGGTCCCTTGTTGACTCTCTTGCCCCTCCCCTAACCCGTGCCAACCCTCTGCGTACCCCACCTCCCCACACACACCCTCACCCCATACATACCTCCGGAGGCTGGCGCAATGATCTTCGGTGGAGCAGGAACACGTATGCACTCTTCAAAGCCGACCGCAAACTGAAGAAATGCCTGTAAGCTGTATAATGTCATAAATAGTTTTTTTTTAACTTTGGTGCATATCGTGGTCATTTTTTCAAATTTTTGCACTGAATTTTCAACATGGGGTTCATGGGACCCCACCTCATGAATTCCGTAACTGTCATTTGGTTATTTGGTCCCAAAGGTGGTTTTGCGGCCACTGTGCGGAATCACCTTTTGGGACCGATTAAGGAAACGACAGTGTCACTGTTAATGAGGTGGGCTCTCAAAAAGCCTATGTTGCAAATTTGGTGAAACAAATTCCCAAAAATGACTGTGTTACGAGGGTGTGTTGCGCAGTTTTCATGCACACTCGCAAATTTATGAATCTGTAATATTTTCACTCCAGATTTTCAACATTAGCATTTTTTCACACCTCCTTATGAACAGTACGGCTGTCATTTTTTACATCCTAGCCAAAATGTGTTTTCGCACATCCGGAACAGAATAGCATGGCCACTGTGGGAAATCAGTGTTTGGGACAGATTAAGAAAATCACAGTGACACTGTTCATGAGCAGAGGTCCTAAAATGCTTATGTTGAAAATTTGGTCACAAAAGTCCATAAAATGACTGTGTTAGGAGTGTGCATTGCAGTTTCTACACACCCCGTAACTTCACACATTTGTAATATTTTCACTCCAGATTTTCAACACTGCCATTTTTCCACACATCTTTATGAACAGTACAGCTGTCATTTTCACATCCTGGCTGAAATGTGTTTTCGCACTTCTGGTGCAGAATAGCGCAGTCGCTGTGGGAAATCAGTGTTCGGGATAGAGTAAGAAAATCACAGTAACACTGTTCATAAATGGAGGTCCCAAATGCCTACATTGAAATCTGGTGCAAAAAAACCAACAAATAATTGCATTACAGGTGTGTGTTATGCAGTTTCTATGCACGCTCGTGACTTCACCAGTTTTTTTATGTTTTCACTCCAGATTTTCAACATTACCATTTTTACAGCTCCTCATGAACAGTACAGCTGTCATTCTTCACATCATGTTTGAAATGTGTTTTCACACCTGTGGTGCCAAATAGCGCAGTCACTGTGCAAAATCACCATTCAGCTAACAAACCTGACAGTGTCACTGTTCATGTGGTGGGGTCACAAAAAGCCCATGTTGAAAACTTGGAGTAAAAATACCAAGAAATGCCCAGGGTGTTAGAATTTCCAACCATAACGCCCTACCCTGTAGGGTCTGACAGGTGTCCGCCCTACCCTGTAGGGACTGACAGGTGTCAGGGGTGTGACTTAGGATTGTTGACAGTAATGCTCATGCCATTCCACCCATAGCTCCACCCTGCAGCCAGTGACAGGCATCGAGGTGCACCTTGGACTCTTTGGCCCCAGAATTGACACCATTCTCCTACACTGCACCCATTTCAGTGTATTTCCTTATGAAATGAGGTGAGTGTAAAGCCCGAACACCCCAAGGCACACCTCAACACTTGTCAGTGTCTACACGGTAGGGTGAGGTGACATGTTGTGACCGTTATGGGTGATGACCTAAAGGCACAACCCAATGCCTGTCCATCTCTACAGGGTGGGGGTGGAGTTAGCGTCAGTTCAATACATCACTGCCATTCCTATACTGCATCTAACTCCTGCACTTCCACTGCTAATGCCAGCAAGCAAACATTCAGCATTGATAAATGCTTGTTTTGCTTCTGCTGTAACACTTATCTTGATGCTAAAGCTGTGACACAACCTTGTAAAGTCTCAAGCCAGACCACATTTATATGCAAATGAGGCACTTGTAATACAACCCTTCTTATTCCCTGATGTCACCAGAGCAGCAGCTCAGAAAAGAAGCATATAGTTTTCAATGCTTACTATCTGTATGTTATTTTAAGTTTATGATGGCTTAAGACAGTCCTGTCATGCCACTGACACCATGTGTAGTAATACTCATAGCCTATAGTTGTGCATAGAACATAATACATATAACATTATTTCATTCACAAGTAAAAAACTATTTTGCTGCTCAGTTCTCACTGTATGACAGCTGTAACATGTTCTGGGTGGGGAGAAGTAAACAAAAGGCTTCCTTTGCACAGATGACATACATCCTCCTTTCAACAGTTGGGAAAATGGTCAGCTAGATGAATTAGTTTAAAATGTGTATTCTTTACTTTTCAAATGCTCTTAAAACCGCACAAGCTGACTGGAAATACAGAGGGAATGAATCTGACATAGGACAAGTGAGGTAAGTAAATATACAGCACTGCATACATGAGACTTCTCGGTTAAGTAGCATGGAATTTGGGAATGCATATCTTAATGATCAAATGTTATGTTAGAAACATTTGACACTTCTTGAGATAGCAAAGTACCTCTTGTGTGTACATTGGAACTTAATTAACTTCATCATGCTAGACAGCACACGTTTTTCAGGCTTGCAAGACACATGTAACGGGGGCTGGAATCCTTATCTGAGATGCTACAGTATATTCTTATTTATGTTAAAAGCACTTGACAGGTCTTGAGTTCCAGAAACCCAGCAGAAAGAAAGGAGTATTTTATTCAACCTGGTAGTGATTTGCAGTTGTTGTGTGTGGAAGGATACACTGAAAAGTACTAAAATGTGCTTCGTTATTCCATTTTTCCAGCTACAGACAGTAAGATGGCTGTAGACTCTGCCCACAGCCATAAAAATTGACATGTCAGAGCCAAGATACACAACACATTGTTTTTTGTATCAACAGATGTCAAAATAGGCAGGACCGACAGGGATTTTTGTCAGGTGGCAGTCCTCAACACCTAACATAAAAAAAAACAACAGGGGCCCCAAAGTAAAATGCTCACTTTCTCTTTGGAGGTCTTTGCCACACACCAGTGCCTTGTAGGCAGACACTAGATGGGCGCCCCTGCATCCTGAAGCATAAGCAATGCAGGGCAGGGGCACAGGGCACTTACAAACCTTGCATCCTGGTGGGTTTTTGGCACAATCAAGGATGCAGGCCTGACCATCCTGATAGGGCCTATAGTACAAAACATCTATAAGGCCAAGCAGCTTTAAGGGCCTCTCAGTACAGGAGACTCTGGTTTCAGATTGCAATACCCAGCATAACCTCGGTTGAAGCCAACTAAATCATAAATACACAGATATACTTTGCAACGACGCAAAGCTCTGAAAATCCAACCCATAATATCAAAACCATTCAACTGTTTACAACAGACATCTACAAGCTCTGCACTTAATATAACAATCTCTCCTCTTGACTACTTTGTGTCATATTTATTTTTCTTCACATCCTCATCATACGCCCTTTGGCTGTACTGCCCATCCACCCCATGACATCTAGTTTCAAACACTAGTCTAATCATATTCTGTTCCTTATGACTTAATCTTTATGGAGCAGAGCACCATAAAATTCCATAAGTATGCACCACAAGGCTGCTTTATTATGAACAAGAACTGTAGTTCTATTATGCTGGTTTAGGACAAATTGTTTTTGCCATATAGTGAGGGCGACAAACAAGCCTACAAATGTATGGAACTCATTATGCCTTGGGCAGTCAGAGGGGGTTCAAACTAGAGAACAGGGAGATGATGCAGGGGATCAGCAAGTGCAGAAGGCAAATGCAGGGAGTCCCTGAGAGAGCAGCAGAGCAGGGGTGCACCAGCACAGAAGATCTCTGGGGATGGTCATGGAAGCATAGAGGGGCAGCTATCTTTATTTGCATGCAGACCAATATGAGGCGTGCACCTAGCAAAATGAGTGAGCTTGGGGACCTGAGGTACTTCAAAAGCTAGAATGGTGTGGCACTCACAGAGATCTAATGGGGGTAAGGCAATGACTGGGACACCATAATAGAGAGAAATAGATTGTTTCCAAAGGGACAGGCCTGAGATGAAGGGCTGGATGGGTGGAGAGGCTATCTTCGTAAAGGAGGAAATCACTGTGAAGAACTATGAGGACATGGGGCGGGGGGCAAACAGTGCCACAAAGTTTATCTGGGTTGGTCTAGGAGAAACAGCAGGAGATGAGTCGGGAAGGGGGGCTACAAGCCCCAAACAGCTAAGCAGAGCATGAGGCCCAGCTGGTCAGGAAATTAGGAGATCCTAAAACAGCAGTATTTGTTAGTCACCATATAGTTTTATTTTATTCAGCAATGCTGTTTTTCTGGCAAAAATATCAAGATATTGTACCCATTAGTCTTTGTTTTCTCTCATTCCTGAGCCAAGATATAAGATTTTAAAAGTCCCTAGTCCTGTGCCATTCCCACCACGAAAAGAAATGTAACATCTTGCTACATTGTTGTGCTATTTACCATCAGAAACATGTGATAACACCATCATAATATATCCACATTATTAATCTAGCACATGCACGTAATAAGTAATATCAACAGAAGAGAGTTTTAAAAATTGCGAATGGTAGGCATCTTTAATTACATGAGTCATGAATTACAAAATTTGCTATAGAACTTTTTTTAAAAATATCTGAGAAAATTACAAATATGCCAAGGATGAATCTAAGGATGCCAGAAATACATTTTTGCTAAAAAAATTACTTGTTTTGCCGACTAACAAATACTGTTGCTTTAAGATTGGATGCAGTGGCAATCTTACGAACTTTAGTCTCTCAGCAGGGCTAAGGTCAAGTTCCTGTCCACCTCAAGGACATCGTCTAGGACATAATGTCCAATACAGGACCAGGATTGAAGCCAGTCTTCTCCTTGTTCTCAGCAGTGGATATGGCATCATCTCCAGTGTAAACATCCAGGAACTGGTGAGAGACAGTGACCCCAACCAGGTCATCTTCTCTCTGGTGACAGAGAAGCCTAGCCAGGCCTCAGTCTCCAGGATCAAGAGCTTCAGAAATTCACTTTTTGCCAAGATGTAGTACATAAATTGTGCCCTCTTGATGTTCCCTCTATTTCAGTGATGATAACTGAGATCACAAGCATTTTTACTTTGCTGCCACAAACATAGAATTATGATTTCAATTAAGGGAATGGCAGGAGAAGCAGATGGAAGTTCGAGTCACAGAGATCCAGTTTTCATGAAAATGTCCTCAGTAATAAAGAGCGAGGGGACAGAAGAAAAAAATTACCATAGTGATGTTGTTTCTTCTTACGGCATCCCTCACTTTGTTTACACTTCAAGCAGTCACCTTGGCTGAGAGTGATGCGCCAGAAACTAGAATATATGCAAACTTTAGAATTTGGAATATGGGTTCAAACTCTGCATCCACGCTCCACTCTGGCCATTGCTTAGATCTGCTTCTAAGCCATGGTAGAGCAGCCGTTAAAAAGGCTACCAAAACATTTTCTAGAACATTTTATAGACTTTAAAAAACATCAAACAAGTTGAAAACAGACCTAAGAAATGTTATCATATAAACAATAACAACTTAAAAATGTATGAACTGCAATAGTACTGCTCAAGCGATTACACATCAAGACAGCGCTATCTGCAACAGATAAAATGGAACTCTGGATGGCAATTCAACCTGGATTTCACTAAAAGGTTATAAAGTCTGATGCAGAAATTGTTTTGGTAGGATCTTCCCTAGAAAATTCTGTTGAAAACATTAGAAAATGTGTTCCTGTAGAACTGTATTCATTATTTTATGTGCACTATCTCAGATGGCTCAATATGCTTTCCATGTATAACCTCAAAAAATCCAAGCTCCAAAATGCTGTGTGCTCAGCAAACGTAGAGCTGGGTGCAGGACTGAAGGGGTTGCTTATCCCTACTACATACGAAATCAAAAGCCAAAGATGGTTCTGCACTCCAAGTGCAATTGAAACCCGAAGCAGTATTAATTCAATCCAAGGTTTTATTTTTAAAGGGTTTCAACTTTGACAAAGCGTGTTGCTCCTGCAATGCGGCAAACCCACAATCAAAATTTTCCTGGCTTCGACCAATAGAGATGGAACCAATTTCTATTGGTCGGAAACTGAAAATTGTGAGTTACCGTGATGAGGCTGCTCTTTGTCAAGGTTAGCTCTTAAAAAACAAAACATGGTTGGCCTACTGCCAGGTATGAGTCTGAAATCATCTTTCTTTGATGCGCTATAAACTTCAGAACTCCACATAAAATTAATGATTACAACTCCACGGGGACCCATTTTCAAATGCTTTCAACAGAATTCCTCCTTTTTAATATCTATATCAGTGATACAGCAGATTGACTGGAGGGAAGGGTGTGCCTATTTGCAGATGATACGAACATCTGCAATAGGGTGGATGCACAGAGGGGGTGGAGGCCATGAGGGAGGAACTGAAGCTTCTGGAAGGGTGGTTGGAAACTTGGCAGCTGAAATTCAATACCAAAAAATGTACAGTAATACACATGGGGCATAAAAACCCACAAGCAGTTTACACACTGGGTGGGGGAAGGTAATTAAACCAACTGAGCAGGAAAGGGATCTGGGGATTATAATATCAGACAACTTAAAGGTGGGTAACCAATACAGCAAGGCGGTGATCAAGGCAAATAGAATGCTGGTTTGCATAGGGAGGGGAATAACAAGCAGAAGGAGGGAGGTTCTGATGCCGCTTTATAAAACCATGGTGACACCTCATCTGGAGTACGGGGTCCAGTTCTGAAGACCTCATCTATGCAAGGACATAGATGTGATAGAAAGAGTTCAGAGAAGGGCAACCAAAATGGCACTTGGTATGCAGGGAAAGCTCCATGAGAAGAGGTGCAGGGAACTGGATCTGTACCCACTGGAGACTAGAAGGGAATGGGGGGACATGACAGAAACTTTTAAGTATGTGACAGAGATTAATAAGGCGAGGGAGGCCGGGGAGCTTATTTACAAGGAAAGTGGGTACTAAAATTAGAGGTCATAGTCTAAGATTAGTAGGAGGAAGCTTTAAGGGCAATGTGCAGGGGTGTTACATCATTGAGAGGTTGGTGACACCCTGGAACAAACTGCCTGAGGAGGTGGTGGGGGCTGAAATAGTGGAGGGATTCAAGAGGGCATGGGACAGACATAAGGGGTTGGCCAGTGGGGGGAAGGGAATGTCCATTGTCAAAGGTCACGAGTGGGGGGGGAGGGGCAGACTTGATGGGCCAAAGAGGTCCTTTTTTGCCATCAAGGGCAAATTCTCCCAAAAGGAATTCTGGATTGAACTTTGTAACTTTTAGAGAAATCCAGGCAGGATGGCCTTCCAAAGTTCCATTTTAGCTGTTGCCAACAACGCACACTTGACATGATACCATACTCAAGCAATCTAAATGAAAAAGGAACTGATTATCATTGTGTGAACCTATTTCAGGTTCTGGAAGGGGAGGTAAGGGTAGAGAGTGTAAACATAGTGAGGGATCCCTTAAAAAGAAACAACATTACTACGGTGAGTAATTTTTTTCTTCTAACCCCAGGAATCTGTTACTTAGTATTTACACCTTATGCAAACTCAATAGCAGTACATTGGGAAGCAGGGTCCAGAACCTAGTTAGGAAAAAGTTTTTGCAAGACAGCAGTTCCAAGGCTGACATCCCTTCTGGACTCTGTGTCCAAAGAGTAGTGCTTGTGAAAGTGCATACTGTTTTCCAGGTTGCTGCTTTATAAATGTCTGACAATGGGACATCCCTTGAGGATGCCACAGAGGCAGAGGTATCCCTTGTGAAGTGTGCTTTCAAACCTCCTGGAGGCACTTATCCAGCTTTTTCACAGCAGAACTGAATGTAAGAGACTATCCAGTGGGAGACAGATCTCTTTATAGCTGGTTTGCCTTTGCCAGTCATCAGAGGTAACAAAGAGCTGGTTACTCTGGGACCTGACATATTTTGTCCCATCCATCTATCTAGTCAGGACTAGCTTTAGGTCCAGGCTATGCAACATTTCCTCACCTGGACTGGAATGCTCTGGGCTGAGTATGTGGAGGGTCACTGACTCATTCAGGTGGAATTCAGAAACCACCTTTGGTAGGAATTTTTTGTTGGTTTTAGGAGCTACTTTATCCCTGTGGGGGATTATGTAATTTAGTTCTATACAAAAGGCTTGCAATTCCCTTAATCTCCTAGCAGAGGTCATTGTAACCAGGGACATATATTTTCCATGTGACATACTTCAGGTTGTCAGTTTCCATAGGCTCAAAGGGAGTCTCCATAAGATGGGCAAGGCATATATAGAGGTCCCAATGAGGGACAGGGTCCCTCACTGGTGGGTAAAAGTGGCTGAAGCCTTTAAAAAAAAAAACACTTTTTGAAAATGGGTTATGAGGCCAAAGACTCTCCCTTGCCAGCTGATACGTATGCTGCTACATACATCTTTAAAATTGAAGGCTGTATGCTTAATGATTGTAGGTGTACTAGGTATTCCAGAATTACAGGCAACACTGCCTCTATTGAGTTTATTTTCTGAGGGCACCCCAGTAAGAAAACCTTTTCCAATTTAAGGAATATGCTCTCCTGGTAGCAGGTTTCCTTGAAACCCTAAGCATCTTCAAGACTTCTTCTTAGAGATCAAATCCAGAAAATCCTAACTCCTCAAAAACTATGCCCTCAAGCATAGAGTCCTGGGGTTCAGGAATGTTATACTGCCCTAGATAAGGTCAATTGATTGTGACTGGGTAGCAGGCTGATTGGATTCTTGCTGGACAAGACCAGGAGCATTGAGTACCAGGCCTGCCTTGCCCAGTCTGGGGCTGTCAGGACAACTGTTGCAGGTTCCCTCCTGAGTTTCAGGAATACTTTCTGAACAAGTTGGAATAGTGGGAAGACATACAGAAACTTTCCTGTCCAATCAAGTACCCGGGTGTCCTCTGGTGCTATCCCTCTGGCTGGTGGTCTGCAACAAAACTGTGGGAGCTGATTGTTCTTCCAAAAAGCAGAAAGGTCGATAGTCTGAAAGTGCCACCTTCTGAATACTGTGGCCAGAACCTGCTGGTTTCCAACTAATTTGTGACTTCCCTGGCTAATTCTACTTAGAAAATCTGCCAGGACATTGTCTTTGCCTGGCAGATACATTGCAAATACGTTTGCTTCTAAAGAATATACCAGATCCCAGATCCTCATTGCCTCTGTACACAGATTTGAGGATCTTGTTCCTCCCTGCATATAGTACATTGTTATAGCGTTATCTGTCCTGATTTGGACAGACTGGCCTTGTAGCTAGGTAGAGAAAGACTGCACTGCTAATAGTACTGCTCAGAGCTCCAGGAAGTTGATGTGGTCTAGTGACTCTTGTGGGCTCCACATGCCAGTCACTATGAGGTCCTGCAGTGGGCGCCCCACCCCAGGAGTGAGACATCTGCAGTAAGAATACTTGTTGGTGACTGCTGAAGGAAGGGAATGCCTTCCCTGAAGTTGCTTTCTTCTTTCTACCACTCTAATGATTCCACTAGTGTTTTTGTCACTGGCACTAGCTCTGAAAGTGGAGCCCATCTTTTAGACCAATTGTCTCTTAAATGGTACTGGATATCTTTCATTTGGAACATGGCCCATAAAATCATAGCTGTGGATGTGGCCATGTGCCCTAGTAACTGCAGGAAGTCTCTTGCAGATCTTGCCTGACCTGCTATAAAAGAATCTGCTGTTGCATTCAAAGCTGTAACTCTGGCCTGTGGGAGGAAAGCGTTTTCCTGCAAGGTATTTAGCTCTGCTCCTATGAATTCTGGTACCTGAACAGGATCTAGCTGGGATAGCTGCAGGTTTATCAAGAATTTCATGTTCTTCAAGGTGTTTTTTACTAACTGAAATGAGCACTTTGTTTCTTGTTCTGTTTTTTTTTTTCCTGAGACTATCCAGTCATCCATGTAGTGGAAAACCACCATGCCTTGTTTTCTCAGATATGCTGCTATCACAGCCAAGTACTTTGTGAAAACCCTTGCAGCTAAGGTGAGACCAAATGGAAAGGCTGTTAACTGGTACTGGCAGTTCCTCAGTTTGAAGCTGAGATATTTTCTGTGGGACAGCCTGACTAGGAGATGAGCATAGGCATTTTCCTGATCCAGGGATCCCAGCAAACAACTGCGTGCAAAGACGGCAACACTATCCTTAGTGTGACTATCTTGAATTTTTCCTTTTTCAATTGTTTGTCCAGAAACCTGGGATCTAAAATGGGACACCACTCTCCCTTTGTCTTGTGGGTCAGGAAGTGTCTTGAGACTAGTCTCCTGCCCCACCAGAAAGCAGGAACTTTTTCTATGGTTTTTGAATAGTAATTTTTTTTTAATTTCCAGTCCTAGCACACTTCATTCTGTGGGACAGTGAACTGGAAAATGTCTACGCTTCTGCAGGTTTGGAAAGTGCTTGAACTGCAGACACAACCCCTGGCCCACTTACTTCCAGTACCCACTTGTCTATGGTAATATTTAACCACTCCTGGAAGTGGTGTGCCAGTCTTCCTGCCACTGGTAATGGTTAGGCAACTTGGGCAAAAAAGGCAGGGGTTTTGTTTTGGCTGGAGCTTAGGCCCTGGTGCTGCAGAACTGCACCTGGAATCCCTTCTTCCCTTTCCCCTATAGTAACTTCTTTGTGACTTGTATTCACAGGGGGCATAAGAGGCATGGGAAATATTCTTTACCTGTGCCTCCCCTTCCCTAGGACCTGTAAGAGGTAGGGGCCTTTTCCTTCCCATTGCTACTTATGAATATGGTTTTGTATTCGTCCACTTTTTCATGTGGGCCTCTGTTTTGTCACCAAATAATAAATTTCCCTCAAGGGAAAACTCCATGGCTTTGTTTTGAGTATCCTGAGAAAAGATGGTAGTCCTAAGCCAGGAAAACTTTCTTAAAGAGCTAGTGTACTAAAATAGCTGCACTGAACTCCTGATCACATCCCCCAGTGTACACTCATCTATTTAATGCTTGTTTTATGCTTCTTTAGTTGCTTTTGAAAGTAATTTATATTATTTTTTGTCATTTTATTACAATACCGTTTCTCTGGGTTTGCCCGTCACCATTCACAATAAGGCTCATTCAAAGGTGGCGTCCTGGGAGGAATGTAGTCAATAAGTTATTCTAGTCTCCAGCTGTGAAGCCCATCTGACGTTTGCGTCAAACTGACACTGATTTTTCTGGTGTCAGAAACAGTCAAAATTCATCTGAACAGTGCATTTTTTTTGTGAATATCTATTGCTGTTTGAATTCCGTTTTTAACAACTCTCCATTTTTTTGATTACACAGGTTGTTTTTTCTGATAGAGCTAAATATCCAACTTTTCTACCTTGATAAGTATGGTACATACAGTACATACATACAGTAGTTGCCAGCAGACTAGGCCTGTCTATCTTGTCTGCACGATGCAGCTCACTGGTAATGCACCACGGCTGCTCTACCACCCTCCATTTCATCTCCCCCTTCTCCTCCCTGTACTACTCCTGTGATCTCCTTGCCCCCCCTCCATATCATACCCCTGTGCTTGTCCCATCTCTTCTTGACTCTCCCCCCCCGTTCACACTTTCACCAGATCATCTGGCAGTGCATTCCAGGGCGCCATCACTCTCTCTATGAAATAGTGACCCCTTGCCTCCCCCTGTACCTCCCCTCGGCTAACTTTACACTATGGCCTCTTGTAGTCCCCTCTTCCCTCAACTTGAGCAAACACTCTCTGTTCCCCCTGTTGAACCCCTTCAGGTACTTGAAGGTCTCTGTCTTATCCCCTATCCCTCCTGTCCTCCAGGGAGTACATGTTCAGCTCTCTGAGTCTATCCCCATATGACAACCCCTCCAGATCACTGATCATCTTCGTTGCCCTTTGCTGGACCCTCTACAGTAGTGTGATGTCCTTTTTTAGGTGTGGTCACCAGAACTGTAGACAGTACTCCAGATGTGGACTCACCAGTGAGGTGTACTGGGGAAGTATAACCTCCTTCCTCCTGGACATTATCCCCCTGGCTATACACCCAGGCATTTTGTTTGCCTTGGCTGCTGCCCTCATGCATCGCTCCGAGTGGTTCCCTTTAGCATCAGTCATAACCCCAGGTCCTTTGCCATTGTTGTTACTGCCAGCTGTATCCCCCCAAGTGGTAGATACACTCAGGGTTCCTACTACTGAGATGCAGAACACTGCATTTATGTGCACTGAACCCCAGCTACCACATGTGGTCCCAGTATTCTAGTTTCTGCAGGTCACCCTGTTGTGCCTTCCTTCCCTCCTCACTATCCACCACCACCCTAAATTAGTATCATCAGCGAATAAGTTCATTTTATTACCTATCCCTTCCCCGATGTCTGACACATACACATTAAAAAGGATAGGGCCCAAGACTGAGCCTTGTGGGACCCTGCTGATGACCTCCCTGGGTGTTGAGACTTTACCTCTTACTACCACCCTCTGTTGCTTATTCCCAAGCCAGTTAGCTACCCACCCCACCAACTTATCTCTCATCCCCAGTCCCCTTAATTTCCAAAGTAGCCTTCCATTCAGGACTGAATCGAATGCCTTGCTGAAGTCCAGGTAAAGAACATCAACTGGCTTTCCTCTGTCCAGGGACCTAGTCACCCAGTCGAAGAATTCGGCCAGGTTTGTTTGACATGATTTCCCCCGGACAAACCCATGTTGGTTTTCATCCTGAAAACAATTTACCTCCAGGAACTCCATCATCCGTTATTTCAAGATGGCCTCCAACTTTTTCCCCACTATGGATGTCAAGCTGACCGTTCTGCAGTTCCCCAGATCATCCTGAGGTCCATTCTTGTGAAGGGGCTCTATATGTGCCAACCTCCAATCTAGAGGGACCCATCCTAATTGGAGGGAGGAATTGAATAGTTCCATCAACAGAGTTGTCAGGACATCTGCCAGTTCCTTCAGAACCCTTGGATGGATGCCGTCTGGCCCTGGATTTTTATCCATCCTCATGGACTTGACAGCCTCCCTTACCCTCCATACCTGGATCTCACCATCTGTAAGAGTCGCCCCATTGCCCTTTTTCTG